>OZ038492.1:39583352-39600852 GCA_964036315.1 Acanthosepion esculentum | reverse complement strand
ATATTTTCCTGGATTTCAGATAAAACGTTCAGACATCTTGAAACCATTTATCGTAATAATCGCTGAAAAAGCCTTTGAACTATTATTATTCAACTAGAGAGAGAACAGGTTAAAATTGTTTTGTGTCAGACTCACTGTCTTCCCAAATGAGCAATGGTGTAAGGAAAAACATCATTCAGGCCTTCAGTAATTGTATCAACATTCATACTCTGGCTCCCGTCAAAGTTCATTCGAGAACCATCATGAACCCGGTGAATAGGATTAAAAAAGGAAGGAACTGTAGAGAGGGAAATTGGATAAGGAGTGCACAACAGGAAGAGGGATCTTGAAGTTGAACTCATAATACATCTTCCTGTCAGTTTTGCTTCCATTATCTCCAGAACTTCCTCATTACTCACATGTTTGGTCCATGATATTCTCAGCAACCTTCAGTAGAACCACATTTCTGGTGCTTTACGTCTCTACATTTTTTCTGAGGTTATTTTCCAGGATAAACAACCATATACGAGGACAGTTATTACTTAACAGTTCAGTACTCTTTTGTTTGTTTTTAACGTACTAAATATATATAATTCCCACAAAAAGAATATTACTTCAATCTGGGGACGAAAGAGAATATTTATTCACTAGGGGACGAAATGTTTTTTTATATTGTTATTCATTTATTGAATATATATATATATATATATATATATATATATATATATATATAGATATATATATATATATATATATATATATATATATATATATATATATATATATATATATATATATAGATATATATAGATATATATATGAAGAAATATAGTCTTAAGATGTGCTCTATTTATGGGATAAAGTACTCAATATCAGAGATGGAGCGTGTGTAAATATAAAAGTAAACATAGAAGTAAACACTTAGAGGCGACAGTCTGTTTCATGCTTGATGCAATCGTCAGTCCTGATGTTTTCATCAAGCAGGAAAACAGACTGTCGCCTCTAAGTGTTGACTTCTATGTTAACTATATATATATATATATATATATATATATATATATATATATATATATATATATATATATATATGTAAATATATCAAAATTTACAAGAACGAACAGTTAGATTACAGCGTTCAAAACATTAATTTAAAAAGAGTACTCAATTCACAAAGTAGAGCCGTAAATATTTATTTATTTCTTATGCAGTATTACATTAAAACATGCACATATCCACTACAAAATTGTCCATTTTTGTTTGAAAAACCTTTTTTAAAACGTCTCATCAGGTGGGGAATCAGGATGTTTCTAAAAACTTTTATTAAGAAATATATATATATATATGTGTGTGTGTGTGTGTGTGTGTGTGTCTCTGTGTGTGTGTGCGTGTGTGTGTGTATATGCGTGTGTGATTTGTATAGGACTTTTAAAATTTTAAATATTTCAACTCCGAGCAAGTCGAGAAGAGCCACTAGGATATAAGGTATTGCCGAATCAAAAAAAGAGGACATTAAAAGAACTATGTCCAAGGAGAGAGAAAAAAATAAAGATATCCGAGAAAGCCTCTAAGATACAAGGTATTACTGAACGCAACAGAGAGGACAATAAAAGAACAGAGTTCAAGGAGATAGAATAAGAAGATTAACATTAAGATCGTTTGTTGTCACGAAAGCAAGAAATTGGGAAAAAAATTAGGCAAGCGAGGAGTTCAAGAGAAAACAATAATTATTATCATATAACTTACAGATATATATAGTAAGTTCAACAATAAAATTATGAGACCTATCCACCAATGTAGTACCGCGCTTAAATTCATGACGTTGACGAACCAAACAAGAAAGCTCATCAGAACGTGTATCATGAATATATTTATAGAAAATGCAAATGGAAGCTATGTTACGGTTTTTTTGGAAGTCTCTGAAGACTAGATTCCACGTCGGGACAGATGACTCTGCAGGTTCTTCTGTGAATTTTGTCAAGAGTCTCTAGATATGTACCAGAAGCACCAGACCAGATGTGGCAGAAATAGTCAATTCACAAACGAATGGTAGACTTATAAACGTGCAAGAAGAATTCCGATGAAAAATATTGCTAAACACAACATAGTCAATCGAACTTCATAGCTTCAAACCTAACAAATGCTTCAATATAATCGTTCCACTTCGTGTCAGCGGAAAAACGTGGTACCGAGAAGGGGCATTCAATTTCTCTTCTACAGTTTAGCAGTAAGCCATGCGGATAGCAGTCAGAAAATATTTCTCTAAGAGTATTTAAAACGGCAGTTTTGTTTTCGCGGCGTTAAAATGATCAAGAAGAGACTGAAATTCAGCTGCCTATTTGACCTATTCGAACAAGACAAGAAGACAAGATATAGTTGTATCATCACCATAGATACGAAGTCGGGAACTGATTACATCGGGAAGGTCGTTAATGGAGATAAGACAAAAAATAGATCCGAGTATATAGCTCTGGGAACATCCACTTTAATGGTAAAAGATCTAGAAGAGTGGTCATTTAAGATGGCATTGGGGGATTTACAGTATGTGTCAATAAAAATTGAATAAAATCAAATTCCGATCAGAAACACCAGAAAACATTGGCTTGAGAAGAAGGTCAGTACGTCTTCGAGATGAGTAAAGCCACAGTCCAAAACATCGCCATAATTATCTAATGATAGGGAGAAATAACTGTTAACAAATCTGCGGTTGACCTAGAGAGGCGAAAGACATATTGTTTCTCTGCAAAATGACTTCGTGAGGTGAGGTGTTTAACCAGTTCAGAGTTGATAAGAGCCTCTAGTACATTGCCCCCGCCCCCAAAAAGCGGTAGCTCCAAGGATCAGACGGTTCAACAGAGTTCTTAGAATAAGGAAGCAGAGATGCGGATTTCCAACAAACTACCAAAACCAGTAGCAAGGAATTTATAGTAGATTCTATTTATTTACATCGCTTTGACTATAGTTCTATTGGGGCTCACACACGCAAACCTACTAAGCTCTATCTGGAATATACTTTAGAAAATAAAATATAATAGCCTTACCCACATTAAAAAAAACGGCTAAGAATAATAGAAGACCTAATAATAAAAAAGAACAAAAGCAACACTCAATAAACCAAAAATGAACACGGCCACACTGTGCTGATCGTGTTTGGAAAATACATTCTAATCACTCTAGAAACATATGTAAAAATTTACCCATTCAGTTAAAAAAAAATTCCTTGCTAATGGTTAACAGAATAGATGAAAACGCTCGGATATATCGAACATTTGAACAATGTGTGTGTGTGTGTGTGTGTGTGTGTGTGTGTGTGTGTGTGTGCGCGCGCACGTACGTGTTTGTATGTGTGTGTGCGTGCGTATATATATATATATATATATATATATATATATATATATACTAATTTTCACCAATTAAAAACAGAAGAGCCACTCAATGTAAAGGTAAATATGTTGTATAAGCTTAGGAGAAGGCAAGATATGAATTTCATGATGTTATGTAGGAAAGGTGACGGTTAGGTTATCTGCAATAACAATTTACATTGTCCTATAATAGGTGACTCAATTGGTGTTGGTCACCCTTCTGATCCGGCGATTTGCTATAACTCGACCTGGAATAGATTCCACAACCGATCGGGAGACCTCTGTAACGATGTAGAGCCATGCGGTCTCGATAGCTGCCTAGATCTCCCGGATATTTGTTGCTTTAGAATCATGCGTGCGAACCGACCTCTTCATCCCATCATATAAATACTCGATAAGCTTTCCTTTCGGGCAATTATCACAGCTTAATTGCAGTACGCTGACAAATCTTGATGAAATGCAATACTTCTCTAGAAAGAGATAAATCTAAATAAAGCGCTCTAAATGAATCATGAAATGAAAACGTACAATTTAAGTTATAAAATTTGTGAGAAAAGTAACGTAGCAGGAAGGTTGGTTTTCTCTTAAATTCTAACTTAAATTGGTCTGTGCATGGCTCTTCCTAGTCTTCCAGTTACTTGTGGAATCGATGTAACGTGGTGTTACAGCAAGTCACCAGATAACAGTCATATATATATACATATATATATATATATATATATATATATATATATATATATATATATATATATATATATATATATATATATATATATATATACATATATATATATATATATATATATATATATATATATATATATATAGGACGCGGATGTAGTTTATGGTAATACCCAGGATGGTGCGACTTCGGTTGGAGACAAGGATAAAGACCAGTTCTTTTTGTACAAATGGATTCGAAATTAAATAAGTATGATTGGCTCAGTGTATAGGCTCTCAGCATTTGTTAATGACAGAAACAAAAAGAATTTCACGCCCAGATACTACTGAATTTTGTAACATGTCTTTATGTGTTGCATTTTGTGAGGGGACTCAGCCAAAAAAAAGGCAAATTCCCTCAATGAACACTTGTGAAAATTAAATAAAATATTACTGAACCGCAAACTGCAAGAGACATCCAAACTTCTTCTTCTTCTTCTTCTTCTTCTTCTTCTTCTTCTTCTTCTTCTTCTTCTTCTTCTTCTTCTTCTTCTTCTTCTTCTTCTTCTTCTTCTTCTTCCTGTTGCTGTTGTTGTTGCTGTTGTTGTTGTTGTTGTTGTTGTTGTTGTTATTATTATTATTATTATTATTATTATTATTATTATTATTATTATTTCTTCCTTTGATATCTGGCGTTTACACATTTCTTTCCGGGTCCTGCCCAGGGACCTAAGGTTAGAAATGGTATCATGACACTTTCCACTGCAAAAAAAAATAAAATAAATAAAATAAAAAAAATAATTACATAGATAAAGCCCTTCGCAAAGTGTGGGCCGTACTTGCCAGAACAATTCTTTGTATCTCTTTGAGGCATGGACTTCCAGGGATCCCTTCAATCAGTTATTATTATTATTATTATTATTATTATTATTATTATTATTATTATTATTATTATTATTATTATTCTATTTCCCGTGTCCCTTCAGGATAGAGGCGATCATGTTTCTCTACAACTTCCTATACTTTGTAGCCGTTATTAATTTTTTTTTTCGTTATCTTTTCCACTTCCTGTTCTCTCACCCTTTCACACAAGCTCGTTAGATAAGTTACTTGTTGTTTTCTTCTGTTCCCCTTGTCTTCAATAAGTCCTGCGAGTGCCAGATTCTCCAGACCAATTTTCCACATTATATGTCGTAGAAATATCCAGTTTCTCTTTCTGATTTTCACTATACGTGTTATTTTTGTTCCCAAATCAGCATCCTTCTTTAAACCACATATCTGCTTCTTTCTTCACCTATGTCCTTTCTTCATCTATGATCGGATTGTCCAACCACCATATTATTATTAGCATCCGTTGATCTCGACACAGAAAAAAAAACTGATATTGCAGAAGCATCTAGTATCTTTTCTTTGTATCTAATATAAATTTCCTGTTTCCTAATATTTGTTTAACGTTTGGAAAAGCCACATCTGCGTTGCCTTTATTTGAAGATCAGTCAAGCCTTGGGATTACTCATAATCGAATAGCAGCGACCACCTGTCTGTGTATGTATTAAATATTTCTTTGGTTAGTAAAAACTTCCTTGAATTAAAAACGTTAAAAAACAGTATCGAAATTTAAAAAAAAAAAACAGTGTTAATAAATAAGCAGATAAAGATGATAAATCTAAACAAACCAGAGAATTTTGAAGAATAAAGAAAATGACCTCATGAAAAAAAATATTGAAAAAAGAAAGAAAGAAGAAATAAAAAAGAGAAAGAAAGAAAGCGAATAAAAAGCTGAAGCACGGAAGTAAAAAAGGAACAAAAAATGAAGGAAGAGAAAATAAAACCCAAATTGGATAATGAGATTCGTTGTTAACAATTTATTAAATTCAATTTACTTGTATCAGTTACTTTTTCCAATTTATCAGCCGATTTAATCTCCAGCCATTCTCAGCTGACTACCGCAGAAGCTTGCAACACGGAAATGTTTAACGATGTACTCTACCTACGGGAAAAAATACGGTTCGCATTTTTTTTTTACATTTGCTGAGAAGTTATATCCACATAAATTCAAAAAAACTGGTAAAAAAATGTCAATATATAGTAGTAACAATTTTCTTTTTCCCTAGAAATTTCAATAAAAATATAAATCGCGTAATGACAGAATAAAAGAAATATGAAAGATACAAAAACACATTAAAAAATATATATGAACGAAAAAGCGGAAAGTTTTGAAGAAAGATAACGAAAAAAAAAAATGAATAAATAAAGAAACGAAAAAATGTGAGAGAAAGAAAAAGTAACGAAACGTGTTAGCAGAGAATTCTGAGAAAAAAAAAAGAGAGAAAAAAAAAGAATATCGAATCCTTGTACTAGACACTTGCCGGAATAACACAAAATGTCTTTCATTGGCGACATTGATATTGGCAATTGTGACGCAGACAGTGACGACGGAGTCTTCATCCGCACGAGATGAAAATGTCACCCAGTGGGCGGCCGGGCTAATACAAAGAAGATATGACAAATATAATGCAATAACACCGCGGGAATGCAGGGACGACGAAATTAAAAGTTAGTAATAGCGGATTGCAGTCTGTCAGAAGAGCAGTACGAGTAGCAACACCAGCAGCAAAAGATAATCACGCGAAACAGGATGCTAATTATATTCACAAGAACGCCAGTTACAATAATTAAAATAGATAATGCCTGTTGTGCTCCAAAAGGAAAATGACAAAGCGTTCAACGAAAAAGAAATAATAACGAGAATAATAGAATTATTATTATTGTTATTGTTATTATTATTATTATTATTATTATTATTATTATTATTATTATTATTGTTGTTGTTGTTGTTGTTGTTGTTGGTGGTGGTGGTGGTGGTGTTGTCGTTGTTGTTTTTAGCAGTAACCGTGAAGATTTCACGGTTTTCCTATTTGAGTTATCAGGAGAATCATAATTCATAATTTAATGATTGAATTATCGGCTTGTGGATTCCCCCGACTATGAATTAGCCGTGGAAATTTCCGCTGTAGAATTGTTAAATATTTGAGCTCAATAACTTTAACATAATATTGCAATAACAATCATAAATGTGAATGCTAGCCGTTATTTAAAGAAGTAACAGGGTACAAATGAAAAGTTTGTTTTTTTAAATGACACTGGAGCAGAATTTTATAAAAACAAAAGAAATGATCACAAATTTCACTGACGCAGACAATGACCGTAGGAGAGTATTATCTTATCTTTCTTTCTTATTATTTATGCTTTCTTTATCTTGGTTGGTTGTTTTAGTTTAGCGTCACGGTATCTATTAGGTGAATATTTTACTTTGTTACTGCCTTATAGTTGATTTTGCATTTGATTTACTCATCTTTCTCTTCATTTTATTATGGTTATTGAGAATTTTGTCAATTCCTCTTAAAAATGCCCGGTTTTATTACAATTATGAAAATTGCAATTTGCTCTATTATTATTATTATTATTATTATTATTATTATTATTATTATTATTATGAGAGGCTGCTTTGGTACACATCGTCAGTGATGTTTCTAACTGAGGTTCGTTAGGGATTTCGTGTCTTTCAACATCGTACCCCATCTCCGCGGTGATCCAGCCGATTCAGATCAGGTATCGACTTATTTAGCTATAATATCCTCCATCTTCCCAATCACACACTGCGATTCTGCTTGGACATTTACAGCACAATCCCGGATAACTTCCGGTTCACCAGCAATGTACGCTCTTCCATAAAAAAATGCAAGCAAACGCAACGACAGTTTCTATCTGGTAAGGAACATTGTCACGCACTCTGCTTGAAGTGGTAAGTAACGATTTTTTTCCCTCACTGATATATATATATATATATATATATATATATATATATATATATATATATATATATATATATATATATATATATATATTGCAATGAATCATTCATACAAAAAGTAGATTAGTAAAGTTAATGATCTAAAATGGCGAGATCACTTCGCTAACAAAATTTTAAAGATGCATTTACCTACAAATCACTCGATGAATATTATGATCCTTGCTTTTAAAATTATAAGCTCTATAAGGTCTTTCTTTAATACGCAAGTACTTTCGACTGTACATCCACTCATCTTCAGGCATGGAAATTATTTTGTTTCTGGTAAAATTCAGGTAGCATCCGAGACGAAAATAAATATATAATACGAATCGATATATGTTTTTTTTTAAATTTTATTGTATGAATGATTCATTGTAATATAAATTGAACTGCACCATATAATTTATATATATATATATATATATATATATATATTTATATATATATATATATATATATATATATATACTCGACTCTCACGTCGAATTCGACGTATGAGGATCAAGCAGATCAGTTCCAAAGAACTGATAGCCCGACACAAACACATGTGATTTGATTATAGTGGTGAAGGGGTGTGTGGAAGCTTCCACACTTTTTGAAGAGCCGAATCCAGAGACCTGCTGCATTACGTGCCACATGGTCCCCAAACGACACTCCGCAGGTTTTTAATTCAGAGTTTTCCTTCTCAAGACCAGTTGCCATCCAAGGCTATAGAACCCAGTTTGTCCTGCCTTTTACCCATAGCTAGAGGGAGAAGAAAACGATTAATACCTTTCCCAACAGTATAAGCACGTAAGTGAACGTATTCAACTGGAATTCGAACTCGTCTCTCCGATTCCTCAATCCACGCCGCTATCCCTTATCCACTATGCCTACCTCATATATATATATATATATATATATATATATATATATATATATATATATATATGGAGAAAACAACTGAAAAGTTGCAAATTAAAAAGAAAATTCAATGTTTTTTGTGAAAGTATTTATATATATATATATATATATATATATATATATATATATATATATATATATATATATATATATATATATATATATATATATATATATATTGATATTTCAGATCTGCCCCGAACCTTCGTCAGGAATAAATTAAATAACTGTATTCAGAAGTTTGTTTTCAAGTAGCGTCCATCGCGAGACGCGGACGTCACGTGATGTGGAATATATATATATATATATATATATATATATATATATATATATGCGGAAACGCACAGATGAATCACATTATACTTACACTTATCCCATTTCCATTCATGTTAATCATTATTACTATTATTAGTATTATTAAATTAACATTCTCCTACTATAATATTGGCAAGAATTCAGGCGCAAGATAAACCTTTCCAAAACAGAAACTATAGTCTGGAATTGGAATGAAAGTAGTGCTGGCACCTACACCGAATCCATCAAAAAACTTCTGGATAATTAATAAATTATAAGCACTTCAAATACCTTGTTGTGTGGATAAGAAATTAACAAATTTAGTGTTGGGGATAAGGAAATAGGTACATAGAATAGGCTGCCTTAGCGATAGTTTACACAAATGGATACAAAACCAAAACATTAACCAGGAAACTCGTGTCATGTTCTGAAATAGCCTCGTCGGATTGAGATTTTCATAAGGAAGACATGCATGGCGCCAAACCCGTTCAGAAAAAATATAAAACTGTCAGTTGTATACAACCGCTTTCTAAGATCAATAGTTAAAAGTGTCTTTGAGCGAACGAAGCCTGCTGGTTTTAACGAAGTCCATCCTTCTTTAAACCTTGTTAACAAATAAACACATTTAGCAGAAAACATAAACCACATCACTTGAGAAACTTCAACTGAAGCAACAACTAAACTGGATATGACATGTAACTCAAACAGAAAACAATGTCGCAATGAAGATGTTAATGTTCGCACTACTACAAATAAAAGTTTAGGAAGGAAACGCCCATCAGAACTGGAAATAGTGATAAGAGCTACTAAAACTGAAAACCTAGTTACATGGTTTAGTAGCTGTTATGGTAAATTTGCAGGAAAGAGCGTGTTATCAAGCGTGATCAACAATTGGGACAAGGCCAGAATGCTCAAGCACTCGGTCACGATGACTTGTGACATCGTGCTAGCACTGCTATCCTCAGCCTCCCAAATGGGTTCTGTCTACCCAATTTTACTCACAAGACTTAGGTCATTTTCCAAAGGTGCCAGACGCTGGGATCCACCCCTCTAGTCCGATAACATCAGACGTCTCCTTCCTGTCAAATCGACCATGATAAAATTCGAACCCGGGCCTCATGGTCAGAATGCGAATGTTCTAACCACCTAGCCACGTGCCCATAATAATAGTAATTAGTCGTTTACTTACAAAGAATTATTCGGCATTTATTGACTAAGCAGCCAGGCCTACTATCGGTTTCATTTTAATAAAAATCTTTTTTCCTAAAATTATGTTTCATGAAACTAGGTTTTCAGTTTTAGTAGTTGTTACGGTTAATTTGCAGTGTAACACTCACGCTCAGTTTGCATAAAAAATTTCCAGAACACTTACATTTATGTGTAACTGTAAATGCCCCATTCGAATCTGGCTTGATAAATTTGATAAAATCTATCGTTCTGGAGTTATCTACAGTGGAATTTGGGATTCAATCGGGTCATTGGCGACAGCCATTCCTCGCGTTGTTTGTATCCATTCATTGCAGAATAGCTATCAGTGTAGGTATCATTACGCAAACTGAGCGTGTCTACGTAAATAGTTCTTGTGAGCAGTAATTGAGACAAATTTAGACAAGAAAGATTAGTTCCGCACTTAGCTTTCCGCAGTCTTCTGCGTTTACCTTTCCGCAGTGAATATATGCAAACAACGCCAGTAATGGCTGCCGCCAATGACGCAAATGAATCCGAAAGTTTACTGTGGATAACTCCAGAACGGTAGAATTTATCATATTTATCAAGCCAGATCCGAATGGAGCATGTACAATTACACATAAATGTAAGTATTCGAGAATTTTTTAATGTCAACTGAATGCGGGTGTACACTTCAAATTAACCGTAACAGCTACTAAAACTGAAAACCTAGTTTCATGAAACATAATTTTAGGAAAAAAGTTTTATTAAAATAAAACCGATAGTAGTCCTAGCTGCTTAGTCAATAAATGCCGAATAATTCTTTGTAAGTAAACGACTAATTACTATTATTATGGGCACGTGGCTGAGTGGTTAGAACATTCGCATTCTGACCATGAGGCCCGGGTTCGAATTTTATCATGGTCAATTTGACAGGAAAGCGATCGTCTGATGTTATCGGACTGGAGGGGTCGATCCCAGCGTGTGGCACCTTTGGAAAATGACCTAAGCCTTGTGAGTAAAATTGGCTAGACGGAACCCATTTGGGAGGCTGAGGATAGCAGTGCTAGCACGATGTCACAAGTCATCGTGACCGAGTGCTTGAGCGTTCTGGCCTTGTTCAAGTTGTTGATCACGCTTGATAACACGCTCTTTCCCTGAAACTGTAACTAAGATTTGCTCAGCATAGTTGCAGTATAAACCACGGTGGCCTCTGTGGGTCTTCAATAAAAACAAAATGCGCCTGAGCAAGCGTCTGCAATAGGGATTGGCTAGTCACCCTAGTAGACGGGTATCCTTGAATACGAGAGAACAGCTATACTATTATTATTAGTGAATGAGAGAATAGCATGCCAAAAAAAAAAGAAAGAAAAGAAAAGAGCCTGCCTATAAATAATCTAAGCCCAGTAAATCTGTTATGACACAGAGGGTTTCAGTGAACTACCGGGCTCATATATCACGGCAGTACGATGAAAATTTCCGATAAATGTAGTGCATAACATTGGTAAATGAGATTGAGTAACCCAGGCTGCTGAGACGGTATTCTATTGAGATCGCTTCCAAATATCCAGGAGTGACTCCCAAATTACCCCCCCCCCAAAAAAAAAAACAAACAGACTCGACACATCACAATTCCTGCTCATAAACCGTAATGCCTATTGCATCAGACCAGAGGAGACATGAACAACTGCTTAAGATCATGTAACCCACCAATGAATATGTGTTATTGGGGGAATATTTACTCTAACTCAGGGGTTGGCAACCTACGGCACGGGTGCCACACCAAGCAGTACCCAATGGCACGCAACCGCAAGAGACTTCATGAAGTCCAAACAATAACTACTACAACGCAAAGAAGATATTTAGCTGTTCCAAAACTGCTCACTCGTTAGATTACCATCAATAATAAAAACTTTAAAAAAAAAACACATTTATAAACAGTTTATTTCTATTTAGGTGGTTTACATATTATTTTAGATATTACTATATAAAATATATTGTAGAACACGTATATTAGCCTTGACTTGTATAAAAATACATATGCTGTTGACACATTAAATTATTTGCAGTATTACAGCCATATCCCATTAAAACTCTTTTCTCTCTTCCATAAGTATGGTTCATGCTAGCTGAATATGATCTGGCTCTCCTGTTATATATTTAGATATTTTTGATAAAATTCAAAGACTCTGCAATGTTATTGGTTCTGGCTGGCATCCCAACATCAGACATGTTCCCACCGCTGTTATGTCGTTTCATTGTGCCTTTTCTACGAATACTTTCATGGTGATTGTTCTGATGAACTTTCCTCTATGTACCTAGATCAGGGATCTGTAGCCTACAGCTCGCGTGCCACACGTGGCACGCCAAGCAATATCCAATGGCACGCAACCGCAAATGACATCACAAAGTCCGAACCAATTACAACTACAATGCAATGAAGATATTTAGCTGTTTCAATTTTAATATATACTGAAGTATATATACTCTGTATTACTATATAAAACATATTTTAGAACAGGTATATTGACTTTGATTTGTATAAAAATACTTATGCTTTTGGCACACTGAATGATTTTAAAATCCTAAGTCGAGTCAGCAAAAGGTTGCCGACGCCTACTCTAACCTATCTTAATTATTTACAGAATTGACATATCACGCTGAAACACCGGTTCTTTTACGGCCACCGAAGTTAAGCGACGTCGAAACTAGTCAGTAATCACCTGCATAACCGCTTGGGAATACCAGGTGCTGTAAGCTTGGATATGCGGATGGTATAATGTATAACGACTCGGAATTGGAAATCGGGTTCGTCATATTCACTTACACGTAAATACAACTGGAAAAAGTTACGATACATCTCTTTTCCCTCAAGTTATGGGTGATTTATTAGTATCAGTAAATCATTAGTCTCTCAAAAATATTCTTACAATCTAAAAATATTTTCTGGCTTTAAATAAACAGCAAAAGCCGTAAAAAGCAAATCAATCAATTATTTCCAGCCTCTTTCCCAGCGACGCGACCTCGCAAGCCTGTCACCACTACACCCATGACAAATGTTCAAACAATCTTCATTCCACCATTTCATATATATATATATATATATATATATATATATATATATATATATATATATATATATAAAAGCACCATGGGAATTCGACGAGGTGTAATGGTTCACAATCTTATCTCGCTAGATCGATTACGACTGAGTGCCCCATATTTGCGGCTTTGTGCAATACCTGACCTGCGCTTATTTTGAAGATAACTTCGACGTGGCGTAAGATAGATTAATTATGACTGAGTTTCATCCTCTGTGGGTGCTCCATACATTTAGCTTTGAGTTATACATAAGCTACACCTAGTAAACCACTATATTTACGTTTGTCTAACTCTTCTGATCATGTAGTGGGAACAGAGTTTTATGCCCTTTCAAACTGAACAAATGCTATAATTTATAATGTCTTAAACTGCTGTTAGGTCATAGAGTATATTTCGCTCGTAGGTAAATGGATAGTAATTTTGAAATCGTTTGTAATTCATGTCATTATATATATATATATATATATATATATATATATATATATATATATATATATATATATATATATATATATATATATATATATGTGTGTGTGTGTGTGTGTGTCTGTGTGTGTATGTATATATATATATATGTGTGTGTGTGTGTGTGTGTATTAGAAGATTAAAACAATATGGAAAAATCGCTACATAATTGCAGTCGTGTTTCGATCGCATACAAATGCGACTCCTCAGGCAAATGTGAATTACTGGCGAGTGAATGATTAGTTTGGTTTCAAAAGCAAAATACGTCCTCTTTTTTCGAAAAAAAACGATATAAGGCTTGGGGGCTTTACCATGATCAACCAATCGAATACGACCTACGTTCAATTAAAACTAAGCGAAAAAGAAAAAAAGGAGAGTTTATTAGAAATGTGTACGGGAATTATTTGCCAACAACAGCCAGACATTAAATTAAGGACTGATACAGACGGTTAGGTAAAGTGTATACATGCCAGTCGGTTAACTTTCCCAAGAAATAAAAGCGGCGGGGTGGAGAGGTAATTAAACCTAATGCATAACTTTTATATGCTTTGTGGATTTCCTACATATTTTTTGTAGTTGTTAAATTAGAGGCCTCGTTAAGAAATTGATAATTAAATCAAACGTATAAAATTATTATGTAAATTAGTATGCAACCGTTAAATAAAGATCATTCATATAAGATGCTAATAATACCAACCAATCTGTTATGGTATTTTACCCATGCAGGCAGGTACTGATTTATTAGAGAGTGTAGTGTCTAGCCGTCAGCTCTGACAGTCGGACCGAACATTCTTGCTCGTTTGGATGTTTTCTATTACTGTTTCTGTCAATATTTTTGTTTAACTTCATTCCTGTCTTCGTGTGTTTATTTCTGGTCTCAACAAGGCCACACAATGTAAGATCTCAAAATACTAACTACCAATGCATCTATATAAGATGTTATTAATACTAAGAGGAGATTAATACAGAACTATATCAAATCAAAATTAACGTTACAAATAAAAAAATCACCCATTCATGGAGTCACGCATTTCAACTAAAATATAAGATTAACCATTATCAAATTCCAAAGTTTAACCAAATTGTAAGGTAAAATGTAGACTATGTCTACAATTCACCGTTAATTAGCTTCTTTGATTTAATAAGAAGTTCTTATCATAAAATCTGATCATTTCCAAATTTTCATCTAAATTCAGAAAACATGGTTCATATAAAGATCTACATCTTGCTATTTATAAAATTTTCCATTCCACACTAGGAGTTTTATTATCATCTTTCAACACCAAAAATATTGAGAAAATGATGCATTATCTCTAAAAGTACTATTAGTGAAGGACAAGATATGTTGATACCACCTAGTCTTAAAAGAATTCTTAGTACTACCGATATAGAATTTTTCAATCATCAGATGTTCTATTGTAGAGATAATACGTTGATAAAGAGATTTACTTCAATATTTGTTTGGCAATAATATATATATGTATATATATATATATATATATATATATATATATATATATATATATATATATATATATATATACAACAGAACAAAGGTTTAAAGGCAGCTCAGAATTAGCATGGAATGAACTTGACAGAAGAGTGAAAAAAATGAAAACAAGCTCTTAGAGTCATTGAAAAAAGAATGGAATCACTTATCAAATGTATACTTACAGAAACTTTTACAACGAGTGCCAAAAAATTGCGGTGTAGTTATGAGAGTGAATATATTTTGACGAGAGCAAAATTAAATCATAAAATGCTTTTTTACTTTGTCATAATAAAATTTCTATTAAAAAATCACGTCTCATTTTTTAAAACCATGCATAATAATTTTCTATTATTTAACTTAAAAAACAACTACATTTGGGGCCAAATTAAAACATTACTAGGGATAGCCTCAAACTTCTGAACTGTAGTATACATACATACATACACACACACACACACACACACACACATATATATATATATATATATATATATATATATAAGTGAACGTAGAAGTCAACACTTAGTCAACTCTAAGTGTTGACTTCTATGTTCACTTTTATATTTACACACGCTCTATCTCTGATATTGAGCACTTTATCCCATAAATATAGCACACTTTAAGACTATATTTCTTCATATATATATATATATATATATATATATATATATATATATATATATTCAGAGAATACAAAATCTAGTATAATGCATTTTTCTTAACCTACCAATAACACTTATTCTTGGCAATGTCTTTTTTATTATAATAATGTTCACCCTGTACAAGGCCCAAGTATGAAGATGAACAGTTTATAAGACATGGGGGAAATTAAGAATCAACGATGTACTTGAACAGGTTAAGTTTTGTAGTGATCGTAGAGGCATCCTTTTGGTTGTCGCTTCTACTAAGCAGTAGTTTGTGGGAAGAAGCTGCTCGCGTGATGGATTTTGATGAACTGATGAATTTTAATCTATGGTACCTAGACTTTATTAATTTAAATGCTGTATAAGATTGGCGACAAAATTTCATCATTTTATAGTTCAAATGGGTAGATGGAACCGTAAGTTCTATACAAAGATTTTCGGCCATCGTACTTATTGCTTGTGGAAATCTCTTCCAGCTTCTTGCTTTCCAGTCAACTTCGATCTTAAAAAATTTAAATGCATTGCTAGTCGTCATCTGCTGTCTTCTTAATTCCTGATCTTTTAATGATCTCTCTTCTTAAGAGTGTTTTTTGTTTCTTCTCATATTCTACACACCCAGTAACCCATTGTGTCTTAGTGACTTTATTACACTGCTTGGGATGAAATGATTAATAATACATACATACATACATACATACATACATACATATATATATATATATATATATATATATATATATATATATATATATATATATATATATGTAAGCTTTTCATCCCAGGCAAGGCTGAAAGCCACTAGCACACAAAAGGTTACAGAGGATTTGGAGCAAGAGCAGATAGGAGTGATAGAGGAAAGGATGTGGAGCAGGATGGTAGATAGATCAATGCAACTGGAGATGTCGATTGACGTTACATTTGAATAGTTGGAGATTATAGTAGTCAGGGAAACAGGAATAGGGAAGAGAGTCCCACAGGCGTGAGGTGCGAGATATGAAGCTATTGGAGTAAAAAAGACGTCTACATTTAACAGTTTCAACAGTGAAAGGGTGGGAACGGGATGCCAGCCTTGTATGACGCTTGAATTCATGGAGCCTGGGAACCAGCGATAGCAGCTCATCGGAGCAATTAACATGGAAGTATTTGTAAAAGAGACAAAGAGAGGCGACGGCGCGTCTGTGAGATAGAGACTGCAGACGAGAAGGCAGATCAGGGCCAATTACATTGCATACCCGTCTCTGGATCTTATCTTGAACCCCGAGGCAAACAGAAGGGACTCCGACCATATATGGCAGCAATACTCCATATATATATATATATTTGGGCTCGTCGAGGTGTTGTAATGGTTAGCAAGCTTGTCTCGCTAGAACAATTACGACTGAGTAGTGAGTTCGATCCTCACTGGGTGCCCCTACTTTGGCCTTGTGCCACATCTAAGCTATGCTTGGAAAATCGCTATATATATATATATATGTATATATTTTGAGGACCTCATTGAAAAGTAAAATGTTATGGCCCCATGGTTTTTCAGTATTTGTACTACAAATGTAAACAGAAAGCAATTATATAAGTTCTGATTTAT
>OZ038492.1:39530852-39578352 GCA_964036315.1 Acanthosepion esculentum | reverse complement strand
ACAAGAACCTCCTCCGAAATGCTCCTGTTGGAAACAATACACTGTAAAACATATACTAATAGAATGTACAAACCTCACACACATCCGTAGAAAATTCTATAACGCGAAGAACATGGAGAAATTATTTGCAAAAACTGAACCAAAAAATATATTGGATTTTCTAAAAAGAATTGGTCTCTTATCAAAGATATAGACTGATGTATAAACAACATATCCTACCTTTTATCATTTTTTCAAATAAATTGTCCTTATCAAATGGAAATTCTTGACTTAAACAAAATACCTAGGATTATTTTGCAGTGTGCAAGCAAATAAGCTCTGGGTTGCTAAAAATGTTCCATACAAAATAGGCATTTAAAATTCATATAAACTGGATTTGGCATTAAATAACCCACAGTGGTTGATATGCCATAAAACCCAAACAAACAAACAAACAAACGAAACAAGGGGAGACAACTCTTGATTGTTCATAACAGTTGTATACAAATTTGTCTCCATCTTGATCTGTTGAACACAGTAAATTTGTTCATTAACTCTCTGCACAAAGAGTGGTCTGATAACACTTTTATGAAGGAAGTTTACCTGGCAATCTTATACAATACATAAATGAATGCTGGCATGACTGTTAAGTATATTAGCCTTCAAAGTCCTCGTAAATCTGGAAATGAGCTGGAATTAGGCATGATCAGATGAAAGTGGAAATCACAAATGGTGACTATCAGTTGATCCCTGTGAGACAACAATTGAATGCACCGAACAACACCAGTTCAATTAAAAGGATTTGCTAACCTGTTAGAAATACAATATCGGTTTAAAATCATGGACGGGAATGTCTTGAGAATTTGTCTATTATTCAAATAAAATGAACATTATCTTTTTATTTTTTATTATCTTATATAATTTGAAATATGTGCTTTAATAGTAAATATTTTATTTATTTATTAAGGTCCCTATTTGTTTATATTTTGTAGGTTAAATAGCTTTCAGAGCTTTTGTAAAACGTGTCATTATGTGAGCTTATTTTATAAAGAATATGTACAACATTCTATTTGTTAACACTTTATTATATATATATATATATATATATATATATATATATATATATATATATATATATATATATATATATATATGGCATGAAAGATCGAGCTTTTATTAATAAAAAGCGTTAAAGCATAAATACATCATATTTCAACGATATTCCTTTTTTAATGAAGAGGGAGTATTTTCGAATTTGTAGGAGAGGCGGTTCAAATACTGACATACTTTATAATGTTTATTTTAGGATTTCTTCTACATTATCGATTATTTTCAGTTTTTTTTTTTTTTTATGTAAACAATTGTTTTTACAACAACAACAATAACAACAACAATAATAATAATAATAATAATAATAATAACAATAATAATAATAATAATAATGATGTGGTAGTTAAAAAATAAAATATATTCCTTTTGAGGTTGGAGTTTTGGGTCTGATACAGAAAGAAACTCAAGAAAATTCAGATTTCTGGTGCCCCAACTCTCCACCCGACAAAAAAGATATAGTTGTAACAAGCAGGGCCAATATCCTGCGACGAGTTTTTCGCACTTATTTTTATTTATTTATTTTCTTTTAATACGTGCATTTGTTTAATTAAGTGAAAACAACAAAAATATCCCAGCTTTCGTTTGCCAGAGGTCATTGTTTATGACTCGGAATGTAACTATAAAATAAATTCAGCTGAAAATAATTTTAATCATAATTATAATAGCAGGAATTTAAAAAAAAACATATGTGTCACATGGAGACGACATTGAGTGTAGTTGTGGTTAGGGAACTGGGTTTTAATGGAAACGCTTCTGATAGTCTCATTGAAGGTATGTCTGGTAGCCCATGCCTTAAAGAATTACAAAAGAAAATTTAAAAAGTACAGCACAAACCTTACGAAACGATTTATCAATGTAAATGTGTGGATTGTTCTGAACACCACAAATAGAGAAATAGGACGTGTAACATTTTTATCGGAGTTTAGAATATGCACAGACAGAACAGATAATCGGCCAGACATAGCGATGAAAGACCGCAAAAATAACGGGCTTTCTTATTGCCGTGTCAGTTCCGGCAAAATGTAATGTAGCTTTGAAGATATTCAAACAACTATCAAAATACAAGTATCTTGAAGAGGAAATTAAAAAAAAAATGTGGCGCTTGAAGACATCAATAATTTTAGTTGTGGTTATGGACGCTTGGTAGCTCATGTCTTAAAAGATAGCAAAATTGTTTTTCACAATCTACAGCTCAGACATTATGAAACCGTTTTATCTATGTAAAATGTGAATGATGTTAGTCTTAATTTTTATCTATTGTTTAAAAAAAAATGATCAGTGTAAAATGTCAGGAAGCTCTTTCTGGCCTTAGTTCTCTGGTTGAAACCCGGAAGCTAATGTGTATACAACAAAAATCCCAAGAAATTATAATTATAATAATAACATAGACAGAAAAATCAAAGCTAATCGCCCAGACATCGTGATAAAAAACCACAAACACAGATGCAAGTCTTATTGTATCTTTGAAAGTTAAAGGAACTTGAAATACAAATCTAAAAAATGTGGCACATGAAGACATCTACAATAGCAGTTGTAGATGATGCTTTCGGTTTGATTGGAAAATATTGAAGGGATACCTGGTAGCCCATGCTTTAAAGAAATACAAAAAAAATGTATTCACAAGTACAGCTCACACCTTAAGAAGAGCTTTATCTATGTAAAATGAGTCTGGTCTTAAGTTTTTTGTTTTGTTACTTTAAAAACAATGCAGTGGAAAATGTCATGATGCCACTTCTGACCTTAGGTCTCTTTTTGGAAACAGGAAAGAAATGTAAATAATAATAATAATAATAATAATAATAATAATAATAATAATAATAATTGTTTTGTTCCATGACGATCCGTGTACTCGGGCATCCATCAGCAAAAAGAAAAAAGTAATTCTTCTGATTTTTTTTCCCGATTATTAACACTTTGCAGATTATTTAAAGGCAGAAATATTTAGTGATTATAATAGATTTGGGGAACTAATAAGGATTTACCGACAGAGGGCGTACTAAGTGGATTCATAAAATTCCCAAAGATATTTGTAATCCATTGCACCCCACATACATCTAAGCTCACAGCACCTGGTATTTCCAAGCGGTCATCCATCTAAGTACTAAACAGACTTGACGTTGCTTAACATTGGTGAACATACGAGAACCGGTGTTTCAATGTGATGTGGCCATCATCTGAAATATTTAAAAAGAAAAAGAACGGGAACTACGCGGGAACGAACGAATAAACAAATGTAATATTTGTTTACGATACAAGAACGACGGACAAAACTATGAGAATTAGACTATTAGAGTTAAAAATTAAATTTGACTATATTTTTTTAAACTTTTATGGCTCAAAAAAATCTTCCTTATTTTGTCTCGTGGGTTGGTAAATAGGATTGTACCTATTTGCATATATTAAGTAGAAGAGAAATAAAGTGTATAGTGAAGTAAGAGACAGGCGGGATTTGATTACTGATCATGTGTCGTAGAACAACACAACATCTTTCTTTTCTTTATGCACAATTGTTCTCGTTTAATGTCCAAAAATACCGTCCATGTTCTTGCCTATGTTGAATACGAACAGCTTAGTTACACCATTTAAAATGGAATTTTTAAAGAAATAAGGCTCGTAAAATATAGTAAAGGAAAACGATATTGATAGATTTATTTTTTTTACGGCTTATCAGCTTTTTCCTGGTGATTTAAAGTCTTATATATATTGTTTTAAAATTGTAATATTTTCTTGTATTTAATAATTATTTACAGATACAAGTCCTACAAATTAACCCATAGATGATGGGAGAAGAGTTGGATTCATGCCTTCCCCAAAGTATGAGTGAATATAACGAAGTCAACTGAAATTGAACTCAGCCCCTCCAAATTCCAATTCCTAGTATATATATTCCCTAAAATACATCTGTTGAATGACATAGTACATATCATCAGTGATGTTTCTAGTCGAGGTTCATTAAGGGTTTCGGGTCGTTCAACATCATACGCCATATCCGCGGTGATCCAGCCGATACTGATCGGGTATCAAATTGTGTACCTTCCGTCAGCTACAACGTTTACCATCTTCCAAAGTGCACACCATACGACTCTTCTTGGCAATTTATTGTCCAATCGCGGATGACTTCCGGTTCACCAGCAGAATTGACTCTTCCATAAAATAGGAATGAAACACTGTCACAATTTCTATCGGAATAAGTTATCATATATATATATATATATATATATATATATATATATATATATATATATATATATATATATGTATGTATTATATATATAATACATATACAGTATAACCCGGATATAAGAGACCCGGATATAAGAGAAACCCGGATATAAGAGAGATTTTCTCTGGTCCCAAATTAGAGCCTGTGTTAATGTATATATAATAGACCAAACCCGGACATAAGAGAAACCCGGATATAAGAGACTTCTCTGGTCCCGACAACTCTCTTATATCCGGGTAACACTGTATTATATATATATCTATTATATATATTATATATATGTATTATATATAATTTATATATATATATATATTATATATATATTCTATATATGTATATTAGTATTTTATATATATGTGTATATTATAATATATATATATTATATACACATATTATATATGGATACATACATACATACATACATATATATATATATATATATATATATATATATATATATATATATATATATATATATATATATTACATCATTTATTAAGTTTAAAAGAACATATATCTTTTTTAGAAAAAAAAAGATGATGTCTCTTGCTTTTGAAACCAAACTAATAGTTCATTCGACAGTAATTCACAATCAACTGAGGAGACGCATTGGTATGCGTCGAAACACAACTGCAATTGTGTGGAGATTTTTCCATGTTGTTTTAAAATCCTAAAATATAGATATATATATATATTAACATAAAATACAAAGCATTCCAAAATTACTATGCATTTATCTACGAGCGAAAAATACTCTATGACCTAACAACTGTTTAAGACATTATGAAATTAAGTTTAAAAGGGCATAAAGATTCCACTACATGATCAGTAGAATTACTTATACTGAGACAAGCAATACACCTATTTCTACACAATCGACTCTTTTGACGACGTAGGAAAATATAATAGACAAACAAATATATAGTGGTTTACTAGGTGTAGCTTAAGTATGCCACAAGGCCGAATGTATGGAGCACTCACAGAGGATGAAACTCAGTCATAATTAATCTATCTTACGCCAAGTGGATGTAATCTTCAAAATAAGCGCAGCTCTGTTATTGAGCAAAGCCGCAAATATGGTGCACTTAGTCGTAATCGATCTAGCTAGATAAGATTGTTAACCATTACACTTCGTCGAATTCGCATGGTGCCTATATATATATATATATATATATATATATATATATATATATATATATATATATATATGAAATGGTGGAATGAAGATTGTTTGAACATTTGTCATGGGTATAGTGGTGGCAGGTTTGCGACGTCGCGTCGCTGGGAAAGAGGCTGGAAATAATTGATTGATTTGCTTTTTACGGCTTTTGCTGTTTATTTAAAGCCAGAAAATAGTTTTAGATTGTAAGAATATTTTTGAGAGACTAATGATTTACTGATATTAATAAATCACACATAACTTGAGGAAAAAGAGATGAATTCGTACCTTTTTCCAGGAATATTTACGTGTAAGTGAATATGACGAACCCGATTTCCAATTCCATTACATCATCCGCATATTCAAGCTTACAGCGCCTGGTTTTCCCAAGTGGTCACCCGACGTTGCTCAACTTCGGTAATCGTACGAGAACCGGTGTTTCAATGCGATATGTCCGTAGGCTAAATGAAAGCGAGAAGAAATGGCTGTTATCTTTGAGAAGGCCGAATGCATGTTTATTAGCAAGAATGAATGTTCGTTAGTAAGCAAAAGTTTTATTGTTTCAGTAGTTCGTGATATATTTCTATATTCTTTAGTTAAGAAAAAAAAGAAGAAAAATCAAGGAATCTTTTCCAAGATTCGAATTAAATCAGCGGATAAAGATAACCAAGAAAAATAAAATTTTGCGGCAGAAAGATACTAACAACGAATGTGGCACACGATGCGATATAAGAAAAACAATATTTTATTATCAGTTGACGCTGAAAGTCAAGCCAAAGAGAAGACAAGCGCCGAATTGGCTGAATATTGGCAGCAATTTGCTGTGGAATCCAGGAGCAATTAGGATATCAGTATTCTAAGAGAAGAAAAAAATGAGTTAAACTCAATTCTTGAAAATGAGAAGCGAAAATTGGTCTCAGAATCCGATAATAAGACGCATAGTTCAGTCAACATAAAAAAGAAAACTTTTGAATTGATCATCAGAAAATAGAAATGGAAAATCGTCTAAGAAAGAATATGGCAGCAGTAACTACAATAGTAAAAATAATAATATTATAGAACGTAATCATCATGCTTAAAATCATTAAGAGAACGGATAATGTTCAAAGAACGCTTAAGATAGACAAGAAGCATTATGAGAGATTGGGTAATATGAAGAATACACTTGGTAATATTAATAAAATGGTAATATGAGCAGTTCCTTACAAGGAAACATTCGGCAGTTACTAATCGAGCAATTAGTGTTACTCAAATATCGCTTTTCTTCACTGACTAGATATCGAGCGGGATCAAAGTGTAGCATCCGCCCACGGGCGAACAAACTTTATCTCTGTCTATATTTCTGAGATGAGGTATTATGTACAGTATTTACATTAGTCGGACTATTGTCCTCATCTTTGTCGCCATATTTGTCACAACCGTTCGGCCGTTGTACGCTCCGGCCTTCTTCCAACCACCTGAAGAAGGCCGGAGCGTACAACGGCCGAAACGTTGTGACAAATATGGCGAAAAAGATGAGGACAATAGTCCGACTAATGTAAATACTGTAAACTTTATCTCTTGACTGTTTTTCTGTCTTCGGACATAGCGCAACTCAGTTGTGTCTTTGTTTTCGGGCAGAGTGCAGCTGAAAATATTAGTGACGGGTGCCGGCTCTTGCGGAACTGCTGTCCGCGGCAGTACCTTCCACAAGGTAGGGTATCGGTAGTAATACCAATGCCAGCGCAACCGGCGATTTCCTGCTCCGTTTGAAACCTACTCGGGCTACCAACATTAAACTTACTTTGTGTCACATCCTGGCATCCTGTTGGTCAGCAAGTAAATACAACCTGCGTTCAGGTGGAACGACAACATTTTTTCTAACTCTCAATTGTGTTACTGTTTACGGAAAACAATAATTGAGGGACGCCTGGGCCTGGGAAATCCAACCCTGTGGCTGCATCCCCCACCTGATTGCATTCAATAGCGAAGATTGGTGAAATATCGTCGCCAGCACGGGATTGAATAGCATGTTCATGTGCACGCGCTCGGGCTCCACAATTTAAATCAGTCATGTGTCATAGTCCGTCAACTTGAAATGGGGGGGGGCAGCGATTAAATAACAAGTGTAATACCTGTTCTCCTCAATGGCAATATTACTGTTACTTTATATGAAATGGACAAAGTCCGACAATTATTTAAAGACGTTTTTATGTTTAACATTCTTTTTTATAGATACAAGTATTTAAGTAAGAGCTCTGTTTATAATAAACAGTATTAAATAACATTTACCGGCATGAATGTCCGAGAAATTTTCATAGAAAATATTCGTCCCGCGACAGGATTCGAACCTGTATCCTATACGGAACCGTCATATAGGCTGACGTGCCTTACCGCTCGGCCACAAAGGATCGTTCGGTTGGCATGGTCGATCCTTTGTGGCTGAGCGGTAAGGCACGTCAGGCTATATGACGGTTCCGTATAGGATACAGGTTCGAATCCTGTCGAAGGACGAATATTTTCTATGAACATTTCTCGGACATTCATGCCGGTAAATGTTATTTAATACTGTTTATTATAAACAGAGCTCTTACTTAAATACTTGTATCTATAAAAAAAGAATGTTAAACATAAAAATGTCTTTAACTATATATATATATATATATATATATATATATATATATATACAGTAGCGGCCATAATATAAGGAACGGAAACAACAAAGACATAAATATGTGTATTACTTAAAAATTAATGCATGATTAGCAATGAAATTTTTACCGAATAAAGATTAGCGTTTAATGCATAAATCTTATACAAAGTTACAAAAATTTACATAATAGTTTTTTTTTAAACTAAAGATTAAATGGAACAAAGGAAATAAGCTACTGGACAAAAGATAAGGAACGATCTTGTTCATTCTTGATTGTGAACAAAATATCAACAAAATTTAATATTTGGTAAACATCCCCTTATTTTCAATGACTTCTTTGCATCGTCGACCACATGATCTAATTAATTTCTTGCACAAATCAGCAGTAATTCCCTCCCAATCGTCTTTCAATAACTCCCATAGGTGATCCTGGTTTTTCGGGTTTCTTTTCTGAGCCCTTTCTCCAATTATCTTCCAAACATTTTCTATTGAATCCTGGTCGGGGCTCTGGGCTGGCAATTTCATTAGGGCGATTCCTTCTTCTTCAAATAAAGCCATAACCTTCTGAGCCTTGTGGCAAGGTTCATTGTCCTGCATGAAAATAGGAAATTCATAAAGATTATGGTGTAATCTTGGTACCACATGCTGCTGAAGAAGCCTTTTGTAAATCTGAGCATTGATATTGCCATGTACGCAGATTATAGGGCCAACTCCTGCAGCTGAAATCATTCTTCACACCATCACACTGCCGCCACCAAACTTAACGGTTTTCTTGACACATTGAGAAGACAGTCTTTCACCTTTTCTACGGCATACGTAAGTTTTGTCCTCAGAACCAAATACAGTAAACTTGGACTCGTCACTGAAATGAATTGTATCCCATTGTGCGTCAGTCAAAAATACATGTTCTCTCGCATATTCCAGGCGTGCCCTTTGGTTTCGCTTTGAAATGAGAGGCTTCGAAGCTGGAATACGGGCATACAATCCTGCATTTTTTAACCTGCGAGCAACCGTTTTACTTGAGATCTTATTATCTGTCTCTTCATTAAATTTACGAGCAATTGATGTAGCAGTTTCAAAACGGTTTTTTGTAGATATTCTAACAATTCTTCGATCTTCCCTTTGCAAAGTTTTTGGAGGTCTGCCGGTTTTTGGTTTTGCATCTAACGTTTTATCGGTTTTATACCTGCTAATTACACGATGAACGACACTTTTAGACCTATGAACAATATCAGAAATTGACTTTTTTTCTTGATAGTTAGCAATAATGAGTTTTTTTTTTCTTCAAAAGAGAGCGTTTTGCGTGTAGAATTTCGCATATTGCTTAAAAATAAAGTCCTAATGATAAATTAACTTTTACTTATTGTTGAAAAGCTCCATCGAGGTTTTAAACAATGTAAATTAAAAGTTTATGCAAATTATTAACATCGTTCCTTAACTTTTGTCCAGTAGCTTATTTCCTTTGTTCCATTTAATCTTTACTTAAAAAAACTAGTATGCAAATTTTTGTAACTTTGTATAATATTTATGCATTACACCCTAATCTTTATTCAGTAAAAATTTCATTACTAATCATGCATTACTTTTTAAGTTATACACATATTTATGTCTTTGTTGTTTCCTACTGTATATATATATATATATATATATATATATATGTATATATTATTTTTCTGTTGTTCTATTTCACGTGTTTTCAACTTGTTAAACAAACGCTGGTGTAATTTATAATGTTCCAAATTCAAGCTGAGATCGCACGTTCCTTCGAAGCCATTAACGGATTCCAAGCCCAACTAAAAAAACCGTAAGCATTGTTTATTTATGTAAGTGTATAATAATTTATTTTGTCGTTGTGAGATTCAGATGACACTGCATAATCTCCAGTGTGCGTGTGTGTTTGCGTGTCGGTGTGTATTGTGTTTGTGTGCGTGCGGACAGTCGCGGGTATGCGTCTGGTAGACATGATGTTTCTTGATTGGGGAACGTTTTTACGTACCTACTGTTTGTTTTAGGTAAAGATACGTTAGATTCGTTAAGAATGAATTCAATAAAGGTTGGTGATAGAATGTAATGACTTTATGCAATATAATAATTTTTACTGTATCTTTATAGTTGGTAATATATATAATTTAATCTCTTGAGTACTTTCCATGTAAATAATTATGTTATATTTTGATTAGGGTGACGCTTGTAAAATCAAATTTATGTCTAGTTTTGTTACTGTGTATTACGAGAAGGTTTAAATGCTTGTCTAAACGTAAATCCCTTTTATGTTCGTATATATATATATATATATATATATATATATATATATATATATATATATATATATATATATATATATATATGTGTGTGTGTGTGTGTGTGTGTGTGTGTGTGGAACGTGGGTCAAAGAATATTTCTTGTCCTAAACTAATTTTAAAGTGTTATTCAGTTTTTTATATTTATTTGGGTTATAAAATATGAAATGTCTGGCAAGAAAGAGAAGTAATGAAGTTTAACAAGCATGGAGAGATAATAGAGAAGGAAAGAAATAATCATATGGAGAAAGTCAGGATTTTTCTAATGACAATAATCTAGTTTAATCGATTTTTCTAAAAACCTGTTTAAAGAGAAATAATTTATAAGCTACAAGCGACAGTCTTACTCAATGAATACCGAATATTTCATTATAAGCTAACGGCTAATATTAACATTAACTTTCCTATTTGTACAAGACTGGTATATGTATAAAATGCCAAGTTGGTATACACAGACGAATGTTCATCTCTCTGCCTCATATCTATAAATCTCTCTCTCTCTCTCTCTCTCTCTCTCTCTCTCTCTATCTATCTATCTATCTATATATATATATATATATATATATATATATATATATATATATATAAATATATTATACGTTTAAATTGTTTATTTCGTCTGCAGATTGCGCGAGGGTGAAATTCGGGTTACGACTAGATTCATCCTTTCATAGGATTTAACGTTGTTAAATGTTTTTTGATCTGTCTAGGTAATCTAGGCTCCGAGCACTTTACTGAGTGGATAAGTTTAATTTCATTCCTTTTTTTTCTCTTTTTTTGTCAGTATTGTCGTTTTTATTCGAGACTTTATCTGGATAAGAGTTTTAAGTTTTCTTAAGTTAGCCGTTGGTTCCATCAACGATTTTGGTTTTCCATTAATATACACACACACACACACACACACACACACACATACATATATATATATATATATATATATATATATATATATATATATATATATATATATATATATATGTATGTATGTATGGGGAGAGGGAGAAAAGATTGGGAAAGAGAGAGAGAGAAATAAAATGTTGGAAGTCGTAGAGACGTGTTTTCCTTGGAAGCACTTTATTCATGTTCAACACCCTTGATGAGAAAATCGGATATAGGCTCTCAAAGATTTGTAACTCGTATTTTTTAATCGTTTTACGCTAAGCAAGCATATAATGCCACTGAACATGTCCTAAAGGTTGCGTTTAATCATGAAACAGTCTGTTGCTGTTTGGTTTTGACTTGTGTCCACTTTTATATTTACATACACTCTATCTCTGATATGGAGCAGTTTAATCGATAATAATAGCATACTTTAAATCTATACGGTTATCATGGTGACTTTGCGGTGAGTACGAAATATAATGAATTGACAGATGGCAGAAAATATGAGAACGGTAAAATCATTGCTAACAACGAACATATGAATAATTAATTAGTATAGAAGGAAAATTAAGTAAAACGTGAATGAAATAATAAAAGGGTCTACAAATCTACCATTCGTCAATGGATGGAAGTTCTCGACAAAATCCAAAGACGGATGTGCATTTTAATCGTCTCTGACTTGGGGTCACGACTCCAGTCACTTTCTTCTCGACGTAATGTGGCTTACCTCCGTCTTATCTATAAATATTTTCATGGTATCTGCTCTGACGAGCTATTTTCACTGGTGCCCCATTGCAGGATTTAGGTTGGCTTCTCGGTCCCACCATTTTACCTTGGAAATCTAACCGCATCTTTTAATCTAACAGCACCTTCTCTCACACTTCCCGACAGTGGAACACCCTCCCTCTTATTTCCTGATAACTATAATCTTCCAAACATTTAAGTGTAATGTCAATCGACATCTTCAGATGTCTTTAACCCCGTTCTTCTTTTTATCCTCCTCCATTCTTCTTTTGATCCTTTACTCAATCTCCCCCTATCCAGTCTTTTCCCTTACTTTCATTCTCTGTAGCTCCTTGCGTACTAGTGACAATCCCGCCTTGCTTGGAGTGAAATGCTTAAAAGAATGCAATCAGACGGAAACGAAAAATAAGAAAGTCAATCATCAAAAAGATATGGCAACATAAATTGTAAAATATAAATGAAATTCTACGAGAATGATATAAAAAAGAAATCCAAAGTGAAATAAAAATGATAGACAACCAGGTATATAATACTAACAAGGGAAATCTGAAAGTAAGTAAAAAAAAAAAAATAAAGCAAATAGATGGGATAATATAAAAGAGGCAACAGCAATAAGAAACAGCGAAGAAATAAGGTGACAGTCACTAAAACAGACGTGAATAAAAACTGCGTATGGAGTGATAGAAGGACAAAAATACAGTGATATTGTAAAAACAATGCAGTCACGATGAAAACAAAGAAAATAAACCACCAATGAGTTAAAAGAAAGTGAGAAAGAAAGCAAAAAATGAAAAATATTTCCTAGGAAAAAATAACTAACTACAAGAAAAAAGAAAGAAAGAATGAAAGAAATCGCAATGATTTCAAGAAAAGTAATATTTAAAGAAAGTCCTAGAATAGATTGAAAGAATGGGAAAAAACAAAATGGAATTCTAGTGACGCAAATTACATCGCACTATCAAAGAAAATGAATAAATCATAGAATACATACCAAAGCTGAACAAGAAAAATATATATCAATATAATGTTAAAAATCGTAAAAATAAAAGAAAGCAAGATGGAAAGAATGAAAGAAAAGGTGTACATAAATGAACAAACGAGCGAAAAAAGAAAGAAGAGAATTTTTTTTTACAGTAAGATTCACCCTTTACAAGACCCAGGGGATCTCAAGGTAGAGCATTACCTTAAGAAGCCATTTGATGAAAATTGTAGTGATCGGGGAAGCATCCTGTTGGGAGTCGGTTCCACATGGCACTGCTTCCCGGAATACGGAGGGAATGTGGGCGGTTTACTACGATGTAAGTGGAATGACGTGTTCTTGTCGTGAAGCTTTGATTGGCGGGACCAGTGAATGTAGTTCATCCGAGCACTTTCCGTGGAAGTAGCGGTAGAGCGGCGAGAGGCTTGCCACATCCCGAGCGTGGGAGAGAGGTTGAATGGTGGAGGACAATTCGTCACCCATAAGGGCTCAGGTTTTGGTTTGGTTTGTTTTGCGGCATATCAGCCTCAATGGGTTATTTAATGCCGACAAGATATTTATTGCTGGTAATATTTTTTTTTCAAAAATGAATTGCTGGTATTATAACATATTTTTACACTTTCATAGTATTTTGACCCCCAAAATGGAGTTAACTATTTGTCCATAGCTGGGACCCTAACAGGTGCTGCCACCTCGAGTCAGAATGGACGTGGGAACACCAGCAATTAAGAGGTGGTTCCACGCCCCTCAAAACCTCCTGACCAGAGGCCTTGCTGTTGGATGTAGTTTATCGTTTTACCTACAACGCGGATGTTGTTTATCGTCTTACCCAGTACGGATAAGGGCCCAGGTGAAGGATTTTAGAAGAAAAACAGCATAAGAATCACAGAATGGACGACTGAAAAGGAACAGAGTGAAGAAAATGTTAGTTCTAGTGATGTAAATCAGACGGCAACGAATTAAATTTATATGAAACTGACTAAAGCAAGAGGTGTTTTTATAAACGTTAAAATGAATATAAGAAAGAAAGAACGAATGAATGAAAGAAAGAATGAAAGATACAATGTGACGCTAAGAAAAAGAAAAATGATATAGAGTATATGAGAGGAAAAGAGAAAAAGAAAGAAAGGCAGATTTATTAATTTGTTTTTAACGGCTTTTCAATTTTTTGCATGTTATTTAAAAAAGAAAATAATTTTAACTTCTAAGACGTTTTTGGAAATAATAATGCCACTAAGATGCAAGAGGCTACTGGCTGTAAAAGGGAATGGGAAGATTTTAGAAGGAACCAGAAACAAATTATAAACCTTTACTACTGTTCAGAAGACCAAGGCGGAGTGTGAAACAGACGAATTATTGAGGAAATGAATAAATAAAATTAAATTAAAGTTAAATAGTAAATAGTAAATAAAATTAAGAGTTTATGTGGAGACAGGAAACATATAATTCCGAAATAAAAATTAATAATAAAATTTAAGATGAAAGAAAGTAAAAGGCAAGATATTAAACAAAGATATAGATCAAGGAAATGAAAGGAAAAAAAGACAATTATTAAAAACAAACTCGTAGAAAAAAGACATACTAAATCATTAAAAAACATATAAAACTGAGATCTGTAGGCAAAATTGTAAGAAATGAAAGATAGTACTGAAAAACAAATCTCTCCGAAACTTAGAAAAATACCAAAGAAACGTGAATGCAGGCGAAAAACTGGATACTAACAGTACGACGTAGATGTCAGAGAAGCGGCCATTAAAATGATTCTGTCTCTAGCGACGCCATGTTTTGTTGACTCCGCGCAGTGACGGGAAACATAAAACCGCCGTTAACATTTTGCTCGGTTGTCGAAACGGTCGTTCCCTACTAATAAATCTTATTTCATCGCCAAGCATGAAGCTGAAACTTAAACAAGGAGTTTGAAATAGGAGACAAATGATGATGATACAGTTTACTTAATGATTTTTATTAAACAACGCTTCAAAGACTTAATAGTGCCTCTATTTTTTTCTAAAATCGTTCTTCTTTCCAATTATGCTTGTTGCGTCTTTAATAACTACTGTTCTGTTGAGACCACAGTCACGATAATTGAAGCATTTTGTAGTACTTCGATCGTCAGGTCAGCTTTCGGGGAATTTTTCCCGTTCTAAACATTGATATTGGTCTAATTTTGTTGATATATTATTTTATGACATATTTTTTGTGAGATGCATTCATCGTTTATTTTTACTCAGAAATGTGATTTTTTTTATCTTTCTCTTTTATTTCATAATTTTATGTCCGATACTCTAAACTTGTTCCGGAGATGATCATATTTAATCTCTTGTTCTTGTGTGTGCGTTATGCTTATTTTGTTGATATTCACTACATATATTTTTTTTTATTTTAATCCGTATAAATGAATAATTATTTGGCTTTAAATTATATGCAAACCTTAAAAAAACTTTATACCACAATCATGCTACTTAAACAATTGATATGTCCTGAAAAATACTCATTTCGATTCAATGATTGGTTGTCGTCAAAATCGGTATAATTGGGCGTTTCAGATCTTTCAATGATGGCTCTATTAATTTGCATTTTGAACTTTTTAAAAAGAACTTCCAAGCCACAACCAAGTCTGGCGCATGACCAGGGATGTAAAACATTACGTTACTTCGCAAACACGTCTTTTGACCGGCTGACGGAGTATTTTAAATCATTTAAAATGATGTAATAGTTTGAACCGGTTTGGTATTATCATTATGAGGCAAAACTAGATCTTAAATTCCGTTTAAATCTTAAGAATCGCAATTCAATGTTCACATATATATATATATATATATATATATATATATGTATATGTATATATATATATATATATATATATATATATATATATATATATATATATATATATATATATATATATAAGGGAACATTGAAGTCAACACTTAGAGGCGACAGGCTGTTTCATCCTAGATGATTGCGTCTAGTCTGAAACAGCCTGTCGCCTCTAAGTGTTGACTATATCTGATATTGAGCACTTTATCCCATAAGTATAGCACACCTCAAGAGTATATTTCTTCATGTGTGTGTATATATATATATATATATATATATATATATATATATATATATATATATCAATTTAGAATACTATATAAAATAATATATCGTAAAAAGCGACTGCACACAGCCGCGTTTAAGAAGGTACAGTACAAAAAAAGCGCTCAATACAAAATCCAGAAAATTTGGGTTGTAGTGCAAAGTAATTAGGAACAGCAAAATTCAATCTACCACACTACCCAGGTTTCGACCATTAGGTACCCTCGGGCAGGTAGGATGAAAGATTTTAGTTTACTCCACCACCTTTATATACGAACACCGGAATTTAAGGGGGAAAAGGAAGAAGAGAAAAAATATTTTCTATCAGGTTCATACATACACATCAACTATTTGTCAAGGTGTCTGCACTCAGATAACACTTCTGATCTTTCCTTTAGCAGTCCGTTCTTGTTTGGGTATTTAGAGATCGTCAATTTTTCCTCTTGGCATAGCTTACAGTAGTTTCTTCGGACTCTGCCTAGACCAAAATATAATTATGTATATATGTATATACACACACTATATATATATATATATATATATATATATATATATATATATATATATATACACACACACACAAATATATATATATATATATATATATATATATATATATATATATATATATATATATATATATATATATATATACACAGTGGGGGAAACAAATATTCGTACAATACAAAAAAGTATACACAATCTTCATTTAATACTTTGCAGAATAGCCATTATTAATTTCTACAGCAACTAACATCTTGTAGTTCTCAATGATTTGAAAATTTTAGTTGGTATTTTGTTCCATTCTTCTTCGCATATCTGTGGCGTTATTTGAAAATTCAAATTTAATCGAGAGATGTTTGTTGGAGCTCTCGATTGGATTTGAATTTTCAAATAACGCCACAGATTTTCGATTGGGTTTAAGTCTGGGGACTGACTTGGCCATTTCAGGATATTTTCATTATTTTCAGCCAGCCATTTCTTCGTAGATTTTGCAGTGTGCTTAGGATCATTATCTTGTTGGAAGATCCAATCAGGAGAAAATTCAAGATTTTAAAAAGAAATCATTAAATTTGCTTCCAAAATATTTTGATATGCTGCAGCATTCATTCTACCATCTATTACTGATATGTTGTTAATAGCTTTTGCTGAAAAACATCCCAAAACTATGATGCTGCCACCACCAAATTTTACGTTTCGGACTGTGTTCTTTTCTTTAAAGGCATCGCCATCTTTCCTCCATAGATGATTTCTAGAATTACATCCAAACAACTCATTTTTTGGTTTCGTCTTTTTCTCAATATGCATATGTTCACGAACGAATTTCAACATGGTAACTCTGTGGGTTTTCAATAGCAATGGAGTTTTCCGAGGGGAGCGTGACTTTAGATTGTTCCTATGAATTTCATTGCTTATTGTCTGGTAAGTGACAGATTTCTGATGGAAGCAAATCATCCTGCAACAATTGACGAGCAGACTTTGGATTTTGTTTAATTTGAATTTCTTCGAAGATCTTGATGAAGCATCTGTTCTTCTTTGGTTTTCAACAGTTTTGAGTATTTATACTGACAGTGAATGAACTAATGGTATAAATAGCATGTTCAGGTTGTCGGAGATTTTCCTATAACTTTTAACTTTTTCCAGAGATTAAAATTCAGTTCTTTTTTGAGAATTTGCCAAATTAAAGTTTCAGTTTATTAGACAGGGGTCCTTTGACCCACCCCCACTACAGATTGCTAGACAGACGTATAACAAACTGAAAATTAAAGTCATGGAAATGCAGCAATATATTTTTTTACATTTGTTCTGTTTATATATTACATCGAGCACTGTTTTCATAGCGTCATTATTCGTACACGATGTATATATATATATATATATATATATATATATATATATATATATATATATATATATACTGTCATCCACAGACAGACTGTTTCGCTGTATCACAGCTCATCAGTGTGGATAGACGTCCGGTTGCCTCTAGCTAGGATTGAAACCCAACTGAATTGGCGTCAGTCGGGGGATTCTATCACTAAGCCGTTGGTGCACGGCATGGATGAAGGTGAATTTAAGCGTATTATTTTTAGATAAACACTCAGTGACTGAGAGAACTCCATTCAATTTACCGAAGTGTCTTGCATTATTAGCCGTAATATTCACTGTTTACAAACCCACACTTCCTCCCCAGAGAGTTCAACCGAAATAAATTTTTCAGGAGCATATATATTGTCATCCACAGACAAACTGTTTGGTTCATCAGTGTGGCTAGACCTCCAGTTGCTAGGATCGAAACCCGACTGAATTGGCGTCAGTCGAAGATTCTACTACTAAGCCATTTAAGCGTATTTATTTTTAGATAAACACAGAGTGACTGGGAGAATTGGATTCGATTTACCGAAGAGTCTTGCATTATTAACAGTAATTGTCACTGTTTACAAACCCACACTTCCTCTCCAGAGAGCTCAACCGGAATATACTAGATTTTTAGAAAATAAATAGTTCATTAGTTGTTTTCTTTGAAAACAAAAGCGTTAGGAGTTCAATTTATAAAAATAAGTTTGAAACCAAAATAGTGGATTCAACTGATCTAATTTTTAAAGTATATATATATATATATATATATATATATATATATATATATATATATATATATATATATTATAAATTAATAGATTTAAAATATGGTTTTACCGCTACACAGTGATAACCATGTTTCAGAAATGGAAGCTAAAGCCCCTGAATTTAATTTTGTTATTAAACCAAATTAAAAATTAAAAATTGAACCCTCTACCACCCCTTGTCTAGATTATAGGGATTTATCGGTAACCTTGGAAACCCTCAAATTATGAATCTTTCCTGTGCCGTTAACAACCGTAAATTTTAAAAAGTAAGTTACTCCAAAATTCGCTTGATGAGGAAATGGAACTAATGTCTTTGGTTTAATAACAAAATTAAATTCAGGGGCTTTAGCTTCCATTTCTGAAACATGGTTATCACTGTGTAGCGGTAAAACCATATTTTAAATCTATTAATTTATAATATTAATGCTCTATAAGTTTAAATTTACATAGAGCACTATTGTGTAAAAATAAAAATATCTATAAGAACACCGGATTTTATATCTTACTGTTCTTTCCTTTTTATTTATATATATATATATATATATATATATATATATATATATATATATATATATATATATATATATATATATATATATATATATATGTATGGATGGATGTAAATTTGAAAATGTTTACTTATGCCACATTTCGTTCTTCAAAAATTCATTGAACTAAATTTGTTGTCCTGCACAGAGGGGTGCAGGTATATTAGAATTTCTGCAAGGAATGATGAAATGTTATAAGAGCCAAGGCGCAACTTTACTGTAGATGAACTTGCGATTAATTCACTCAGTGCGGAATATCTACTTACGAAATTGATGAAAGGAAAAAAGATTCTAAATGAATTCGACTAGATAAAAAAAAAAAAAATCCTCAACACCCCCACCCCCACCGCTCGGTTCTGCTCACGTGGGATCATACTAACGCAACAAATTCAATTCGATGAAGTCCTGAGGACAAAACTTTTTCCACTTCGTCATACAATTTCCCTGTTGCTGTTCTTGATATATGGAAATATATACCGTTATCTCATATATATATATATATATATATATATATATATATATATATATATATATATATATATATATATATATATATCTGTGTGTGTGTGTGTGTGCATCCAACAGATTATATCTTTATGTATCTGTCTGCTTTGATTTTTGTTAGTCGTCTTATGTCTTTGTCAATATTCTAAGATGCTTAGACTGAATAACGCTGTAGAATCTGGTGCTATGCACTTGCGACAAAGTTGAAGTAGCCAGAGGCAATTCGTACAAAGAATAATTACAAAACTATAAGCCGCCTTTGATTCATTTGTCTCTGGCGAGTCTTTACGCTGCGAAAAACGCATCTCCACTTGAATACTACGCCGATTTCTCTAACTTGGTTCGGTATGGCTGTCGGGATACCGACATTCCTATTGGTCAGCAACGAAATTCTTTCGGATCTGTTTCTCTGACAAACATTGCATTCGTAGTGCATTGTGTGTATTCTTTATCCACTATCGGAAGCTGATTGATTCTAAATCGTTGTTCCCATATAGATTACGTTTGGTTTGTCACGGTTGATTTTGTTTAGCTGCATATCGACCTCTACGTGTTATTTAATGCGGAAATTTAAACATTTTATTTGCAATTTTATGGCGTCAGTTATATATTTTTAACGTAATTTTATGCTTTTGATTATATATATTTTTCTACATGATTTCGTACTTTCAGGGTAAACTCATGATTTTTTGTAGCTGATAAAAATGTATTGTTGGTAATCTTTTTATAAAAATGTATTGCTGGTAATTCTACTATAAAATATATGTTCATACACTTTTAGTGCTGAATTATTGGTCATTTTGCTATGATAATATGTTGCTGGTTATTCACTACAAAAAAGCAATTTTTCTTGTAAAATGTATTGCCAGTATTTTTACTATGAAAATGGATATTTATCCTTTCCTAAGTTTTTGATTTTTGCTTTGGGGTTCACTAATTGTCCATAGATGGAACGCTAACACGTTCCTCGACTCCGGGTCATGGTGAACGTGGAATCAACCGCAATTAGGAGGTAGTCTCCTTCTCCTCAAAATCTCAAATCTCCCAATCAGAGATCTTGATGCCGGATGTAGTTTATAATCCTACCCAGGACTCATATAGTGATTTTCCTAGCGTAGCTTAGATATGGAACAAGGCCTAAAATAGGGGGCACCCAGTGAGAATCGAACTCACTATTCAGTCGTAGTTGTTCTAGGGAGACATTCTTGCTAACCTTTACACTGCCTGGATTTGCCCACCAGGACTCATATAGATTAAAGAAAAGCGTTTGATATCTTACCGCGTAAAGAACTGTTGGAACTCAGTGGTAACATTGACCTATTTGGGAAGGAAATAATCCAGAACCTATGCTGGTATCAAATCAGATCAAATCTCAGTATCCTTCTGTACAACCACATTTCTGTCGCTTTAAGTTTGTTCCTCATTTATGAGGAGGTTCTCCAGCATTCTCTGCCATATAGGAGGACTGACATTGCCTAACAGTTCTGTATTCTTTTCTTTGTCTGTAACGACTATTTTCTTCTTTCTTAATACTTTGCTTTGCTTTTGGAATGCATCTTTCGCTATCACAGCGCGCCTTCGGATTTCATTATCGCAAAATAATTTCCAGGTATTTAAATTGTTGTATTTGTTTACTTTTCATATCTCCAATTTATAATTTGCATATGGGTCTGTTCCTTTTGATAACAACCATGTATTAAGTCTTCTTGTAATTGATTCTTAGTCCTTTTCTCACTCTCTTCTGTAGGAGTTATTCTTGTTTCCTTTTGGTGTCTGTTATCAACACTGCAAGCCTGATGTTGATAAGATTGTGGCTGCCAATAATGAATTCTGGTCGGACTTCTAATTCTCTCAGAATCGTCTCACAGTGTAGATTGAATAAGTCTGGTGAGAAGACGCGTCCTTGTCTTCAACTCCTTTTTATTTTTTTATATTTACTGAAAGTTTTTCATTCGCTTCCCACGATATATTAGAAAAATCGAAACATTTTCTTATCTTTAAATGAAGCACTGATTTTTTTTGTCTTTTCGGGATATATGCGCACACCTACTCTCTTTTAATATGGTGCAAACTATATTTAAAATTGAAGACATTTGATCCTGTAACTGGGCAAAAATATATTAAAGCTTCCTTTTATGTGATTGTAAGAGTTGAAGTGATGCGTTTTTTTTTTAGGTATTTTCTATTTTTTAGATATTTTCTATTTTTGTGATTATGCAGCGCCAGAAGAGATTTTTTAGCCTAATTTTTTTTCGTTTGAAGCCATTTTTAATAATTGATCTTACAAAAAGCTTACACATAGATGATATTTTAGACATATACGACAGTGAAGCCAGTGCATTATGGCAAAGACCATTCCTTTTTCGAGCGTTGTATACTGGGGTTACAGAATCACGAAGAATCACCTGTACCAGATAACAGAAACTATATCATTCAACAACTAAACAGGATGCAGTTTGAAGAGAAAATAATATGTTGACGTTCCACGATACTCATAATAAAATGTTAGGAAGAAAACCCCATCAATACTCGTTATAGCGATACAAGCTACTGCACTTGAGAAACCTATTTCCCTGAAAATATTGTTTCAAGAAAAAGATACAATAAATTTTGACCGATAGCAACATTGGCTACTCGATCAGTGAATGCTGGATATTGCCTCATGAGGAAACAGCTAATATTGTCAGTACCGTCTTTCTTTGTAAGTACCATGTCTTTTCAGGACATAGTCGATCATGGCTCTATCCCATGCAGCTCTCAACAGGTTCCATCCCTCTGCTTCCTCCGCCACCACGTTCTGTCTTCCACCTGCTCAAGCACGCCAGGAATGTCACGCGCTGCTTTCCCTTGTCTCTCCTTCCCTCGACCCGTGAGTATCAGATTCTCAAGGCCCTCCTTTCTCACTATGTGTCCCAGAAACTTCAGCTGCCTCTTCCTGATGTTAAGCATGTGTCTACCCCTTATCTGTACCCACTCCAAGACCTCATCGTAGCTCATTCTCTGGGTCCAAGAAATCCTCAGCATCCTACTGTAGAGCCAAGTCTCCGTCGACTCGAGTCTCTTTTTCATCCTTCAGGAAATCGTCCAACATTCGCTGCCATAAGCAAGGACAGATGTCAGATAATAGTTCAGCATATCTTTTTCTTAACAAAGAAATCCTCCTGTCTCGCAATCTTGCCATTACCATATAAGAGTCTGGATCTATTTTTAAAATGATTTCACCCCAAACAAAGCGGTAATGCTACTAGTACGCAAGTGAAAGAGAAAACTTAGAATAAGGGCATTGACAAAAAGTGAATGAGATTCAAGAAGACAGATGATGGCGATTGACACTGCATTTAAATTGTGGAAGATTGCAGTTATCAGGGAAGCAAGGAAATGGTAGATGGGAAATGCGAGAAAAGAAACTGCTGGTGTAGAATTGGTGGTTGAATTTAGTTATTTCAACGGTAAAAGTGTAGGGACTAGATGACAATCTAGCAGCACGCTGAAATTCATGTAACGAGGTACTAGGAAAAAAATTGAAAACCTATTTAAAAACATGTCGCTATGTCGAATGTAGATTTGCTGGATAATATTATCTCTGGGCGAAGTCTGTGCTGAATTTTCTCATCTCCTACACTAAATCTGGATGCACCTTTGATGCAATGGATAACGGCCCAGAATGCGAAACTGAGTCATATAGCCTTGGTTGGTAATCAGGCTATTAGAAGGGAAACTCTGAATTCAAACCGGCCTTTCGGGAGTTGGGCTCCGTCAGGTTACCTTGACCATGACATACAGCTGGAGTATATATGTTGTCCCTAAAACCGTGATAGGTTTAGGAACTCGTGATCTGTGTTTCTAAACGTCTTATAAATGCTCAAAACATCGAGTTATTTGAAAATATGTATTAACAGAGGATATTTAATTATTATTTTTTTTTAATTAACTCAGGATATATACCATTTGTAATTTTAGTCCAATTCAGGTTATTCAGATATATTGGTTTATTTGTTTATTTTTGCAGCAGTGTTAAGCCTGCGCAAGACCTGAAGTCACTTGAGATCGAGGCCTATAGAATAAGGGGGACAGCTTATGCGAATATATGTGGAAGATAAGGGTTAACTTTAAACTTGAATAGGTGATGATTGTAGAGAGCAGGGAAGCAAACTCTTGAGAGCTGCTTTCATACAGCAGTGGTTCGTGGGAAAAATCTGCTTGACTGAAAATTGTATCTCCCCAAGGGAATATGAAGAGAATTAGGGTGATTCGCTACAATGTTCGAGTCTTATCCGTGAAAGTTAGGATTGGTGGGACTAAGAAGTGGAGTTCACCTGAACACGCCATGGCAAAGAAAACTGGTTTGTATTTTGCATAATGCCTTTTCAAAAGCCTTATTCGAAGAAAATTATTCGCTAATTAAGTTTTTAATCCCTAACAGATTACTTTTATTCAGTTATTAAAAAAATACAAAAACTTTATGTTTTTCTGGTGTTGAGTTTTCTCGGTTCTGAGTTGTCTCATATTTGACTTGTCCCGGCACCCAGTCGGCGGTGTTCAGTTAGGGATGTTGAGTTGTCGCTTCCAGCGCTTAACTAGCAGTGTGCTGAATTTTTGCTAAGCAGCCTATTACTGTGATGCTCATAGTCTTTTATTTAGGTTTCAAGACGTTTCGCCGATGTAAATAATTTTATACAATTTTGGATATCTTGTACAATCTATTTTGAATATGCCTGTTTTTGTACTGTTGTTGCTACTTCTTCGTTTGGTGCTAACTATATCTTAGTGTTTTAGAGGCGGTGTTGACCTGCATAACATTTGTCAAATTTTATTCAAGCGTCTCTAAAAGAATTAAGTGCATTCACACATTGCTGGATATATTGATAAGAAAATAACAATACCATTTTCTTTTGCACGAATAAAAGTTACCTAAAATAAAACGCGTTTTTCTTTCTTTTGTAAGTCTCAGTATTTTTGACAAACAGGTTTTTCTCTTACAAAGCAATATATATATATATATATATATATATATATATATATATATATATATATATATATATATTCGATCGCTCAGTCTCAAGATTTATGATACTCACTTTAAAAATGTAAAAAGTTTTAATGTTATTACGTTTATTGATTTTAGTCTTATCCGTTGTCTCTGCTACAAACGAGTTCCAGAATAAATTTTACCACTTCTGAAAGATAATAATAATAATAATATCTGAACAGTCAAAATACAGCTATAAAATATAGGTTATTTCAAAGAGACCCATTTCCTCAAAAAAAATTTTTGTAGCTCACAAACCAACCAATTTATCATTATAGATTTTTTTTTTAAATGTTAAGCAAATGTTTAAGGGTTGTTTATTTTTCTACAAATAGGGAATTCAGAAAACAAACACGTTATCATCATCATCAGCAGCAACATAATCATCGTCGTCGTCATCATCCTTAGCTTAATCGTTGTCGTCATCATCATAATCATCGTCGTCGTCATCATTATCATCATCATCGTCGTCGTCATTATTATGATCCTCAGCACCACCAAAATCGTCATCAGCAGCAGAATCATCATCATCATCATCATATTCATCTTAATAATCATCATCATCATCATCTTCATCATCATCACCACCACCACCACCAACATCATCATCAGCATCGGCATCAGCGTGGTCATCATCAACGTCATCATCATCCCTACCATCATCAGAAGCAACATCATAAACATCCTTATCTTCATTCCCGTCATCATCACCACTACCACCACCATTTTTGTATCACCTGCAGCAGCAGCAGGCCCATTGCCGAATGAGCTCGTTTGGTCTCTGCGTGGTAGAGTAACTGACGAGATCACTCCACATATCTAAGCAGAATGCCAGAAATATATTCATTCATGCGTCAAGTGTCTTCGGTGAGTAGACCTAGCGGAGCCCATCACCCTCCAACGCAAACCGTTCCTGGCGTCCTCTATCTTGACTGCTCGCTTTGGTCACGGGCCCGTAGCTGTTGAATCCACCGGGAGAATCCACTACTCTGTTGGTGACATGAGTTTAGAAAGCCGACCTTCCAGTATTACAGTGTCAACTTTGCATTCGCTGCATCTGTAGAGACCTGTCTAGGTAGCCATCAGCCCAACAGGAAGATTAATTCGTCCATTATTAAGTCTCATTGTTAATCCTAGTCAACTTCTTTAGCAGAAAAGCCACCACCGATAACCATATCATTCAAAATGTACAACTGGTGTACATGGTACCTGCAACACACGCAGAATAACATGATATCGTTGTTGTTGTCGTCGTAGCACCCTATAATTTTCCCTTCTGATATTGGGACGGTAAGATAGAAAGGAATATACATTTTTATAATTATATAATGAATATACGGTCGAATATAACGTAGAGCACCGCCTAAATTTCATGTCACATATTAAGAACGTAATGTAGAAAGGATATCATTTTTTATAATTATATAATGAATACGGTTGAATATAACGTAGAACACCCTATAATTTTCACGTCTAATATAGAGATTGTAAGGTGGAACGGAATATAATTATCCATAACTATACAGTGAACATTTCGTCGAATATAGCATAGATCACCCTATAATTTTCGCTTCTCATATTGAGACGGTAAGGTAGAAAGTAATATCATTTTTTTTATAATTATAATGAATATACGGTCGAATATAACGTAGAGCACCCCCTAATTTTCATGTCTCATATTGAGAACGTAAGTTAGAAAGGAATATAATTTTTATAATTATATAATGTATACGGTCGAATATAACGTAGAACACCCTATAATGTTCACGTCTAATAGGAAGCCGTAAGGTAGAACGGAATAAAACTTTTCATAACTATCTAGGGAATATATCGCCGAATATAACATAAAGCATCCACCAACAATTTTAGACGATAATAATATAGTTACTATCTGGTAGAACGTAACATAATTTTATTAATTATATAGTGACCATTTAAAACAACGCATAGTCCTATAATATTTCTAGCTAATAATATAGTGACCATTAAGTGCAACGTAATATAATTTTCATAATAATATGGTTGCCATGCTGTAGAATATCTAATAATTTTTATAGATAATTATATAATGACCATAACGTAAGACAACAGGAGACATATTGGCTACTTGTCCCGGTAATCACAATACGCTCAAATCAACAATATATTGATAATACTATGCACTCTGCGCGACAGGTTACGTTGGCTAACAACTTTTACTTCGTCTGTCATTTCTTCTGTCCTATATAGATTATTTACTTTGGTAATGTCTACCTGTGTTTTCTTCACCTCAAGCAGCTGGGAAAAGATAAAAATGTGCCTTGAGTCATGCAAAGGAAACACTGATAAGAACCGTGTCCTCTCCGCTACCGGGTCATTATGTCAGCGCTAGGAAAATTTGCACGTAAGGCACGAAGAAATACTTGTGTTGTTGACTTGAGTAAAGGGTATGGCAATTGCTTGTCTGGCTGTATGATATTATCTTGCATGGCAAAAACATATTTACTTAGAGTATAACGTAACAAAACAAAGATTGTTTCTACAACAAAAATTATGCCCAATTATGGTGTTTTTGGAAGTCAAACAGTCTTTGTAAGTGCTTGATGTCAAGTGATAGAACATGAATGATAAATAGCCGTTTTCATCCAGGAACTTTTCGTTATTCACTGAATGTAGAGTTAACGTTATTGTCTGTTGAAATTTATAAAATATTTTTTAAATAATTTAAAAAAGAATAAATTAAACATCTCCACTCAATTAACTGTTATCGCTCTTTCTGATACTGTTGGGAGTTTCCTTCCAAACATTTTGCTTAATGTTGTGTGGAAATGTTAAGTCAGACTTCTTGGAACACATGTTACAGAAGGTTGATTTTTCATTCAAGAGTAACAAAAAAGATTAAATGTTCATTAATCTTATTCCTAGTGTGAGGTCTATGGAGATTACATTCACTTGTCATATGGATAGATTTAAAAAAAATACAAACAAGCCCTCCAATAAGAGGATGAAATTTCCAGGAAATTCAGAGCAGTTATATGAGAAGTTGACATTTAATTGTTTCGTCTTGGATCACTTTCCAACCACTATTTGCCACAGTAGCAAGATTTATGCATTTATTGCAGTAATAGATTGGCAGTTGAATTGATTAGATGCAACCATAAATTCTCTGGGAACAGTTTCTTCTTTCGCACATCTCTTCGGGCTTCAAATCTCTTCCGGCTTCATGCTTTCCAGTCTACCTTGATCTTCAAAAATTTAAATGCAATGTCATTCGTTATCGACTGTCTTCTTGATTCCTCTTCTTTTATTGTTCCCTCTCCTTAATAATGTTTCTCTTTTTATTATTCTTTCTCAGACAGTAACCCCATGTGTCGTAGTGGCTTTATTGCCTTGCCCGGGATGAAATGACTAAAAATAAATAAAAATAAAATCTGTATTTTATTTTACACATTATCTTCATTGAACGGCGTAGTTAGTGAAATTCGCTTTCAGGCATCTTAAATTGTTTGAGTTAATATTCGCCATCTTCAAGATAAGTGAAATTATGTCCTTAAGATAATTCTATAAAGACATGAATATATGGTACTCCACAGATTCAATATGCTATCGAGAAGTATCTCAGTCCAATATTGCAACTTTGTTTCATAACTAATTCCGAATCGACATTGAGCTAATTAGAAGCAGTAAATGTTCAAGACACTCTCTAACAGGTGTCCATAGTCAATGCTACGCTAGTTAGGTAGCAGTACCTGCGCGTGACGGTAGATTTTCGTCCAGAAAAAATTATTCAAAATGAAATATCAGAAACCATTTTTGACAGGTTCTCTTATTTATAATAGCTTCTCCGTCAATAATCTATACCAACCATTTGAGTCACAGTTTTACCGTAGGTAACAAAGTAACCTCTCCCTTAATGGTAGTAGAGACTTGCGAAGTATAGAACAACAGCCTCACAAGTGTTAGATGCTGTTGCTCTAGTTACCTTAGAAGGGAATTTTTACGGGATGCAGTTGCCATAACCATACTCAACAAATTTTGAATACAGAGTTTTCAGTTTCCCTGCAGACTTTTCGTGTTGATAACCAATAAATAATCCTTTATATGTCAGTTTACCTGGAAACGAACAATGCCGTTATTAATAAGCAGAATTGGAATTAAGGTATGAAAGATTTCACAGCTTTAGGATGACTCCTTCATAGACACGTTTTGAACATTTTAGCAAACACTCATATGCTCATCATCAGGAAGGCAGTGTTGAAATTTCTGGAGCATATAAAGAGGAAAAAGGGCTTGGAAATTTTGATACTCACGGGACAGATTAAAAGTAAGAGATACAGAGGAAAGCCACGAATAACCTACCTGGCGAGCTTCAGTCAATGGATGGCGGAGCAGTGTTTGGGAAGAATTGCAAGAAAAACAAAAGTTATTAAGTTCTAGTTATTAAGATAGGAAATTGTGGAGAGCCATGTTCGCTAACCCCCTGAAACGACACGGCACATACAGGAGTTGGACAAAATAATTGGAACAGGTGCAAATTCCACCCCTATATTTAAAAGACCTATTATATTAAGAACTTTAACTAAAACTTTGTAATTGCAGGTTATATCTATTGTAAATACGTTTATTTATCTAATTTACTGTCTTTGTATTATTTATTTTTAGAATTTAGTAAAATTTAAGATAATTGCGTGACCTCTCTGAGTTCGAAAAAGGGCAAATTGTTGGAGCTCGCATGTCAGGAGACTCGATCACTAAGTTTGCTGAACTCTTTGGTCTTTCAAGAGCTAACATATCAAGAACTATGACGCAATTCGAGAAACAGGGCAAAACAGCTAGCAATCGTAGCAATTCGGGCCGGACTTACTAGCGTACTGACAGGGACTGACGTACATTGAAACGCAATGGAAGAGCCACCGTAAGGAAACCTCTTCTCTCCACTCGCAACATTCAGAAGAGGTTGAAGTGGTGCAGAGATCACAATGCCTTGTCTGCAGACAAATGGAAGCAAGTCATATTCTCAGACGAGTCCAGTTTTTCTCTTTTCCCAACTTCAGGGCGAGTTTATGCGTGGAGGCAGCCCAAAGAAGTTTACAACCCTGATTGCCTTCTTCCAACAGTGAAGCATGGAGGTTGATCAGTGATAGTTTGGGCCGCTATATCATGGAAATGCATCGGTCCAATAGTTGCCCTCCATGGTAGAATCAACAGCAAAGATTACCTGAACATTTTGGTTAAATCATATTCATCCAATGGCCCAGACTTTATTCCCTGATGGTGACTGCATCTTCCAAGACAATAATGCTCCAATACATAACTCTCGAATTGATATGAAGAGCATGAAAGTGAGCTAGAACACATGGAGTGGCGTCCCCAATCTCCAGATATCAATATTATTGAACATTTGTAGTGCATTTTGGCGCGACAAGTTAGGGGCCGCTATATTCCACCGCCGTGTCTTAAAGAGCTGGAGCAGGTATTAATTGAAGAATGGCTGAAAATTCCTCTGGATGAAGTCAGGAAGATGTATGATTCCATTCTTAGACGTATTAAAGCTGTATGTGAGGCTAAAGGAGGACTAACTTCTTATTAAATAAATTTTCTTTGAAATTAACAAGTGTTTCAATTATTTCGTCCAACCCCTGTAGAAGAAGAAGAAGAAGTATTTCTATTCAGATTGACGTCGTTATCTTTTTATTCCTTTCAGCCCAAGCAAGACAATAAGGAGATTACGACGGGAGAGGTTACGAGGTATGAGAGAATATGAGACGAAGAGAAACATTATTACGGTGTTGCTATATCAGGATTGGTGCTCCTACTATTTAGCTCGAGGTTCTTGACAAAATTTAAAGAAGGATCTACAATGTAATCGATCCTGACTTGGCATCTCGACTTCAGTCACTTTCTCACAGGCTTATAGATTCCCTTTGTCTTTTCTATCAATATTTTCATGGCAATTTCTCTGACGAGCTTTTTTCCCTGGTACTATGAGTACATGAATTTAAGCTTGATAATAGATTGGCATCTAGGTCCCACCCTTTTACTATTGAAATAGTTAAATGTAACCACCACTTCTACTCCAACAGTTTCTGTTCTCGCACTTCTCGTCCATAGAAGTCCCGTTTACCAGCTTCCATGATAAATACAATCTTCAAAAATGTTAAATACAACGTCAATCGCCACCTTCTATCTTCTTGAATCCTGTTCAATATTTATCCTTTCCTCAATACCCCAGCTATACCCAGCCTTTTCTCTCACTCTCACTCTCTGTAAACCCCTGCGTACTAGTAGCATTCCCGCCTTGCTTGGGGTGAAATGATTACAAATAACAACAAAAAAGGACAAAAAAAGAACAGGTATAAAGATGATAGGACATGACAATCTTTTGTCGTTCCCTAGATACTCCTTAGACCTTTTTCAGCTGTCTGGGGGTACACGGTAACCTCAGAATTTTGAACCAAGCATTTTATTCAATTTCCTAGGGTAGATTGTTCTCATCACGTTTTTAGTATTTATGATATACTCCCAATCACTTTATATTCACCAGATTTATTCATCTGTGTCGTATGTCTTTACTATCCACTGAATTAGAGTATGTGGTTATTTAGTACTACCAGACACAGGGATTGAACTCTCATCTGCCCAGAAATATGGTGGATTAAATCGTTGGTTAAAACAATAGCCGAAACTTTGGAAGTATAACAACCAAGACGAGCAGATTAAATTGAATAGAAAGACGCATGATAATGAGAATTTCTCATTTCATATATTACGACATAAAATAGCTTTTTTCCGTTTTAAGTTTTTATTAGTGGTCCAACGATTTTTTGGGAGATTTGCACTCGAGGGTAAATTTTATTGATAAACTCATATACTTGAACAATCTTAGCTGTTTAATTGGTAGGAATAATTACTATTTTGTCAATATCGATAAAATTTTCTAATTGAAAATATGTCTGAATTAAACCTAACGAAAAGGTTGGAATTTTGAATATTTATGCATGGATTTGAAAGATACTCAGACCTCTGAATTTTAGAATCATCCAATTTTACATGTATGACTACTATACAATACCCTCAATAATGTTCTCTCTCTCTCTCTCTCTCTCTCTCTCTCTCTCTCTCTCTATATATATATATATATATATATATATATATATATATATATATTTATAAATATATATATAGACACACACATATATATATATGTATATATATATATATTTAATACATGTCTCATTAAATAATATAGATAAGCGTTGTCTATATATTTTATGCAAGTTTTTTTCATATAGTCTGATAATCTTAATAACATTATCATTAAATAATGAAAGAAAATCACAATATTGATACATACTTTTTTTTATTTAATCCGATCTGAGCTTTCGGCTTACATAAGCCATTATCAAAGATGACAATTACACAATATATTTATGCAATACACGAACAAGAAATTGATGATAGTATTATTTGTTTACATGGATGATTTCCAAGCAACGATAAACACGTGCATATAAAACGCTGAAAACGAAAATCGCACGACAGCTCATGACGTCACACATGACCACGCGAGAGTGAATAAATGTAGTGTCAAGCGTCGTGAAAGCGAGTTTGTGGTGTGACCAACATAGATATTATTTAGTTCGTTGGAGATACAATCTCCCAAAGGGCACCTGAATTTGTAAACTATGTTGGTTTTTTTCAAATCGCTAACCGGGGGAGAAGAATCATTTCGAATAATTGAGTTGGATATTTTAGATTTAGTGTAGTATATAATTAACTTAATTCTTTTGCTAGGATCTGTTGTGGATATGTTAGTATTTACTAATTTTTTTAGTATATTTTCATCTTGTTTATAATTAGTATGCATTTGATTACGATATAGGAGATTAATATGTTTGAGATTAGTAGAAGCAGTATTATGTACTATTTGCTTAGTATTGAGATTTCTAAGAAAGCATCTTATTTGTTCATCAATTATATAGTTTGGAAAACTATTATTAACAAGTGTTTGTTTTATATTCTTTAGTTCACTGTAAAAAATCTGTTTTGTGGATGAATTAGTTTCTGCACGGTGTATTAGATTTTTTATAATTGCTATTTTGTAGTAATATGGGCATTCGCTCTTGTAGTTAAGTGTACATGAATTTATGCTAGTAGGTTTTTTATATGGCGAAATAGTAAATTTGTTATTATTTGTGTTTATCAATATGTCAAGGAAAGGAATTTTATTATTAGTATTGAGTTCATACGTGAATTTGAGGACAGAATTATTTTGGAAACATTTTTGTAGTTGAAGTATTTCATCTGTATTTTCAACTAACATAAGAATATCATCAACGTATCTTACATAGATGGATGGTTTTTTAAAGTCTGTAAATATCTTATTTTCCAGGTTCGACATATAGAAATTGCTAAATGTCGGACCCAGTACTGAACCCATAGAGACACCATCACATTGTATATATATATTATTATTATGATCTAAGAAAGGGACTTCAGTAGTACAAGCTAATAGTAGTTTCCGTAATATATTAGGATTAATTTTAAGTGGGGGTAAAGATGAGTTACTATATATATTTCTTATAATTATGTCAATAGTTTCACTAACAGGGACATTGGCAAATAAGTTTTCAACATCAAGTGAAGCTATGATTTCATTGTCGGGTTTTTCGCTTTTTAGGATTTGGATTACTTCTAATGTTGACTTAACACTATATTTACTAGAAAGATAAGGAGTAATGAGTTGGTTGATGTATTTTGTTAGTTGATATACAGGAGTTGGAATTTGTGATATGATAGGACGGAGAGGATAGTTAGGTTTATGTGTTTTTATATTGCCGTATATGTAACCAGGCCTATAATCACCAACAATCTTAGGGAGTTTTAATGAGTTCTGTTCGGCATTATTAGCATTAATGAGTTTATTAAGCTTTGATTTTAGTTGGTTGGTCGGATTATTGTTGAGTTTTTTAAATTTTATGTGATCATGGAGTATGTGGTCAAGTTTTTTGTTATAATCTAATTTGTTTAGAAGGACGAAAATGTTGGTCTTGTCAGCTTTTTTTACGATTATGTCAGGGTGGTTGCGTAGTTCTTGTGCGGCAATTTTCAGTTGTTTAGTAAGTATTTTTGAGGAGTTTCGGCTTTTATCATGCCGATCCTTGAGCGCCTCAGCCTTAAGTAAGTCTTTGAATTCTGGTGTAGTTTTTATTAGCTGTTCATCCTGGAGTTTAACAATGTTTTGGTATAGGGTTTCGATTTCTATTTTTTTGAAAAGTCGATTGTACTTACGATATATATGGCAGTTAGGTCCAAGATTAAGTAATTCTTTTTGGTGCTTGGTTAGTTCATAGTTAGAAAGGTTAATGTATTTATCCGTTTTGTCAGGAAGTGTGATATTACCTTTGTATAATGTATTCAGTTTTTTAACAATTTTAAACCGGTGTTGTGCTTCAGATTTGTTGATAATTTCCGTGAGTCTATGCGTAATTTCCTCCAGTTGGTCCGGGGTAGTTATATCCTTTAGTTTATCGTATAATTCTTGTTTGTTGCTGTTAAGTGTGTTCAATTTTTCCTTGGATATTTCAATTTGCCTTTTCACAAGGCTACATTTATAATTCCAAGTATTGATAGTATTATGAGCTGCTGGATCATGTAATTTAAATTGTGTGTATTTAGGCAGCATTTTTTCATTAATACATGTCTCATTAAATAATATAGATAAGCGTTGTCTATATATTTTATGCAAGTTTTTTTCATATAGTCTGATAATCTTAATAACATTATCATTAAATAATGAAAGAAAATCACAATATTGATACATACTTTTTTTTATTTAATCCGATCTGAGCTTTCGGCTTACATAAGCCATTATCAAAGATGACAATTACACAATATATTTATGCAATACACGAACAAGAAATTGATGATAGTATTATTTGTTTACATGGATGATTTCCAAGCAACGATAAACACGTGCATATAAAACGCTGAAAACGAAAATCGCACGACAGCTCATGACGTCACACATGACCACGCGAGAGTGAATAAATGTAGTGTCAAGCGTCGTGAAAGCGAGTTTGTGGTGTGACCAACATAGATATTATTTAGTTCGTTGGAGATACAATCTCCCAAAGGGCACCTGAATTTGTAAACTATGTTGGTTTTTTTCAAATCGCTAACCGGGGGAGAAGAATCATTTCGAATAATTGAGTTGGATATTTTAGATTTAGTGTAGTATATAATTAACTTAATTCTTTTGCTAGGATCTGTTGTGGATATGTTAGTATTTACTAATTTTTTTAGTATATTTTCATCTTGTTTATAATTAGTATGCATTTGATTACGATATAGGAGATTAATATGTTTGAGATTAGTAGAAGCAGTATTATGTACTATTTGCTTAGTATTGAGATTTCTAAGAAAGCATCTTATTTGTTCATCAATTATATAGTTTGGAAAACTATTATTAACAAGTGTTTGTTTTATATTCTTTAGTTCACTGTAAAAAATCTGTTTTGTGGATGAATTAGTTTCTGCACGGTGTATTAGATTTTTTATAATTGCTATTTTGTAGTAATATGGGCATTCGCTCTTGTAGTTAAGTGTACATGAATTTATGCTAGTAGGTTTTTTATATGGCGAAATATTTACACATATATATATATGTATGTATGTATATATTTCGGCAGCAATCTCTCTTTCATACAAGTTTCATTAAAGGCGCAAGGTACTGCGATTAAATTTTTATGTAATTTTTCTTGTATAAGCGTTTTCATTTATGTACATAAAGTGTGTAATAGGTGTTCAAATGTTCTGGATATCCGAGTACTTTTGACAAAACTGTTAACCATTATCAAGTATGTTTTTTATTTTATTTCTTTTTTATTGAATGTATGAATATTTTTATGAATATATCGGAGTTAATGTTTTTGTTTAATTTTATTTTCAAAACACGGTCAGCACATTGTGGCCGCCGTTTTCACAGTTGAGGTCAATGGGTGCCTCGATAATGGCTAAAAGAATAGCCGAAAGTGCTCGGATATGCAGAACATTTGGGCAATTTTTACACACTTTATCTCGGGAAGAGAAAAGACTTAAACGAACACAAGACCAATTAAATAAAAAGCTTAATTGCAGTACCTTATCTATCGTCTTAAATGAAACACACACACACACAGGCACACACACACATATATATATATATAGAGAGAGAGGGGGGAGAGCGAGAGTTCCCTGAAAATAAGTGGATACAACGTTTAAAAATGCTCAATCACAAATTTAACAATATGGATAGAATTAATAAATAACCACACAAACCAGGTCCTACCCACATTTCCCACCCACACAAGGGAATTTAGAGCAGCATGAATCAATCCAGCTCTTATCTTAAATAACAACTTAAAAGAGAATGTTTGACCAATACAAGGTATGACCAAAATTCATGTTAAAAAAAACAAAAAAAAAACAAATGAAAACTACAGACAAATGTTCATTTTTTTCCATCAAGACATTGATTTTTGTAGTTCACTGCTACCAGCAAGCAGAATTATTTTTCTCCTGATGATGGCCATGTTGGCCGAAACTAGTGGAGGAATCTAAATGAAATAATAATAAAAACGAAATAATATTAATATACAACCCAGTGTGTCTGAGGAATTTAATTCTTTAATATTTTTAATTGTCCAATATATATATATATATATATATATATATATATATATATATATATATATATATATATATATATATATACTAATTTTCACCTAAAAAATACTGAAGAGCCACTCACAATAAAAGTAAATGTGTTGTATAAGCTTAGGAGCAGGAAATATGTGCGTGTTATGACTTTTTGTAGGAGAGATAACTATGTTATGTGCAATAACAATTTACATAGTCATATAATAGATGACTGTTATAGCGTTGGATCCATTCTGATCCGACTTTGCTATAACTGATCGGAAGACCTCTGGAAAGTTGGAGAGACGTGCGGTATCGATAGTTGTCTAGATCTCCGGGATATTTGTTGTTTCAGAATCAAGCGTGCGAACGGACATCTTCATCCCATCAATCTATAAGCTTTCCTTTAGGGCAAACATTGTGTCCATATTATTCGCAGGCATTCACCAGAACGCTCGTCAAACTAATTTTGGCCCATTTGATCCGAGATGACATGACGCGATATTCTGCTGAAATACCTCATCATTTCTGGGATAAATGGTAATAGTAATATTATAGTAATATAAATAGTAATATTAGAGTAATACAAATAGTAATAGTAATATTAGAGTAATATAAATGGTAATAGTAACATTAGACTAATATAAATGGCAATATTAGAGTAATATAAATAGTAATAGTAATATTAGAGTAATATAAATGTTAATATTAGAGTAATATAAATAGTAATAGTTATATTAGAGTAATATAAATAGTAATAGTTATATTAGAGTAATATAAATAATAATAGTTATATTAGAGTAATATAAATAGTAATATTAGAGTAATATAAATAGTAATATTAGAGTAATATAAATAGAAATATTAGAGTAATATAAATGGTAACAGTAATATTAGACAAATATAAATGGCAATATTAGAGTAATATAAATAGTAATAGTAATATTAGAGTAATATAAATGTTAATATTAGAGTAATATAAATAGTAATAGTAATAATAGACTAATATAAATAATTATATTAGAGTGATATAAATGGTAATAGTAATATTAGAGTAATATAAATAGTAATAGTTATATTAGAGTAATATAAATAATAATAGTTATATTAGAGTAATATAAATAGAAATATTAGAGTAATATAAATAGTAATATTAGAGTAATATAAATGGTAATAGTAACATTAGACTAATATAAATGGCAATATTAGAGTAATATAAATAGTAATAATAATATTAGAGTAATACAAATGTTAATATTAGAGTAATATAAATAGTAATAGTTATATTAGAGTAATATAAATAGTAATAGTAATAATAGACTAATATAAATAGTTATATTAGAGTGATATAAATGGTAATAGTAATATTAGAGTAATATAAATAGTAATAGTTATATTAGAGTAATATAAATAGTTATATTAGAGTGATATAAATGGTAATAGTAATATTAGAGTAATATAAATAGTAATAGTTATATTAGAGTAATATAAATAATAATAGTAATATTAGAGTAATATAAATAGTAATATTAGAGTAATATAAATGGTAATAATAATATTAGACTAATATAAATGTCAATATTAGAGTAATATAAATAGTAATAGTAATAGTAGGGTTTTTTCTTATGAGAAAACATATGAAATCTATTGACGTAGCAGCCAATTATACTGTCGGTTGAAATTATTAAAATCTTTCCGTTTATATATTATTTTAGGAAAATATTTTCTCAAGTCGAGCAGCTGTTATCGCTCTTTCTAATATTGTTGGAGGGTTCCTTCTTAACATTTTATTTGAAGTAGTGAGGTATGTCAAGATCTTGATTATGCCATAATTTTATCTTCGAATTACATGTGCTATCCATTTGAGTTGATGCTGTTTTTGATTGTTCTCAAGTTATGTGGTTTATGTCAATTGGTATAGTTCTTTGCGATTCTCTAGCGCCAGAGAATATTAAGAACGCTAAAATTGAATTACTGCGTATGTGTTTGCTACGTTCAGCATTGAATATTTTAATATTTTGGTCCCGTATTAAAACGCCAAAGAGCCACTTCTGCTAGAGGGTTACACGATGAAGTTGTTCCAAGGGCGTAAAAAGGGGAAGTAAGAAGTGCATATATTGAGGATATGTAGATAACGGAAGAGCTTAAGATCAGGAAGCATGTCCTCGCGAGTTTCTTCCCAGAATAACAGTTCTTTGAAAGATAATGTTTGTGTTTTTACCAATGGAATACCAAAAATGATTGCGGATGGGTCGACACTGCCTCCGTGGCAGGGTAGGTCCTAGCTTTGAAGGTCAGAACTGAAGAATATAGCTTGTTTGAATATTTGCTCTGAAAATAGACATAGAATTGCGCATATGAATTCACTATGAACCAGTGCTGTTTGTATGTTACCACATGATTATAGCGAGACACATCTGTTCACTACGGAAAGATCGTCGGTCACTGTGCTCTCCACTCTGGATGGTAATGACTTCCATCGGGTACTCCCTATAAGTATAGGACACAGCTGATATTATATGAACCATAATTTCTGAAATGTTATATCCTATCCGCTTGGCCCTCAACCAGTTCGACCTCCAATAATTCAATTTTTGTCGTGAATACCTTCGTCGTAGTTGACACTACTGTCACCAGAAGTTAGAACACATCAGATATCGGTCTTGACATTTTAATTAAATGTTTTAAACATTTCACTCAAAGCAAGCCGATAAAGTTATTAAGATGCATGGGGTTACTGAGGATTAAAGACAATAGGTTGAAGGAAACTGTGACAAGATTACCGAGAAGAAAAGACAATAAAAATAAGAGGAATCAAGATGACAGACAATGGCAATTGATTTTCCATTTAATTTTTTGTAGTTTGAATTTGACAGGAAATCAAGGAACTGAAAGTTCCACAGGTAAGAAGCACGAGAGAAGAAAAGTACGATGGCAGATGTATCATTTCTTTTACGTACAAGAAAAGAGTACTGAGCTGCTACGTGACGCCTGTCTTCCTTTACGACAGTGAATGTCAGACTGTCAACTCAAAGATGAAGAAGAAATTCGAGGCAACGGAGATATGATTCTGCAGAAGGATGCTGAGGTTATCATGGACCGAGCGTGAGAGCAACGATGAAGTTTTGGAGAAGATGCAAACAAGGAGGAAGTTTATACTTAACATCAGGAGGAGGCAGATGAAATTTCTGGGACAGGTAATGAGAACGGAGGGCATAGAGAATCTGATACTCACAGGTCGAATAGAGGGAAAGAGAGACCATGGAAAGCAACGCATGTCATACCTGGCGAGCTTAAGCTAGTAGGTGACAGAACATGGTCTTGGGAGGTAGCAGAGAGACGAAACTTATTGCGACCTACAAGGTGTAGGGGGAAGTAGAGTGCCATGTTCCCTTATGTTCTGAAGGGAACCAACACATAATGATGAAGAACCCCTTTCAGTCAATATCCTGCAGAAAAATAGTCAATTAAGAAGACGAAATGTTTTATTAAATAGAAGAGAATAAAAATTCTAGCCGAAATATTTCATTAAATTTTAGCATTGCATTCTTCTTCTTCTTCTTCTTCTTCTTCTTCTTCTTCTTCTTCTTCTTCTTCTTATTCTTCTTCTTCTTCTTCTTCTTCTTCTTCTTCTTCTTCTTCTTCTTCTCGATTATGACTCTTCATAATATATTGCTATTTGTAGCTCTTAACAAATTTTGTCTTTTTTGTTATCTTTCCTATACCTTGTTCCGCCATCCATTGACAAGCTCGCTAGGTAGGATATGCGTTGTTTTTCTCCGTCCATCTTGCAGTCAATCTATCCTGTAAATATCAGATTTTCCAAGCCCACTTTCATCACTAAATTGTCTTAGAAATGTGACCTGTCTCTTCCTGATATTAATTATGACTCTCCGTATTGTTCCATTTTCTCTAAAACTTCGTCATTTCTCCCATGGATCCCTGGTATTCTCAGGATCTTTTGGCAGAACCATATTTCTACTACTTCACCAAACCTTTAGCAACGCATAAATTATCTATTTATATATTCTCAACATTATTGTTGAAGTGTTGATATACGCTTAGTATTTTATCAGTCTCCAGATCATGATAATATACGTATTTTTGGCTTAATGCGAATATTTAAATATTACATTTTATGCATTGTCCAATGGTGATTGTTATTGACTTATTCTGTAAAGGAAATTTTCAAGTTTTTTTTCAGTAGGTTATGAATAGGAAGTCTGCACCAAAACTAAAAATAGTTCTTGTTTTCAACGAACCTAATCGAATGAGTATAATCTAATAAAATATACATAGCTCTTTGATCATAAAGACTGGATCGATCACTTAGCGGAATTAGTTTGGGGCCACTGCCATTTACGTTAATTTTACTCCAGCTACCAAGTGGAGTAAAGCCAATATAAGTATATTTGAGTATAAATTAATTCCAGTCGAAGATAATCATGATATTTGTATCAATGTAGAACAGCATTGAAGGAAAAGCCTTTATGTGGTGGCAAAAATAGTGCAAGAGTATCGTCGTGCCGATATCTTTAAATTACAGAAGCTAATTAACACTGACATATTCCAGATAATGCAACCACACGTACGTAGGCTGCATTCAGAGAACACGTAAAGTTGTCCAACCGTGAGTAATTTTCATTCCACCCGTCTGGAAAGCTTCGATGTAATAGACACGTAAATGTACACAAATATATATATACACACAAATACATACACACATAATCCTTATTGTTATATTCATGAAGTTTCAGATGTTGTCCGCTCCAGCCTTCTTCAGGTGATATACGATGGAATTTAAAACCGAACCCGTTATTTAGTCCACTGTTCAAGTTTCACTTGCTATTGTTCTAGTTCCACGTAGCATGCTTTTCTTTTTTTTTTGGGGGGGGTATCTCAGTTTCAGTTTTAGTAACACAGCTGTCCAATTTTTTGTTAAAGCTTTTATTCTTGGGGATATCAGTGAATGAATTTTTGGGACTAATAAACTTAATTTCTCAGTAATCGTTTTTACTAGAGCTCATATTACAATTTTTTAATGTTATTGTTTTTCTCTATGACTGTATAATACTGGCTCCAATATTGTATTCCTGTCTATTCTTGGGCCGGCTTAGGAGATTTTTCTGGCCTAGCATATGCGCTGATTCCTTAAGTTTCCGTATTTTAGAGTAATATTCTCAGTCTATTATCAAGTGATATATATATATATATATATATATATATATATATATATATATATATATATATATATATATATATATATATATATATATATATATATATATACTAAAGATTTGTTGACAATTGCACATTGTATCACGTTTAAGATATCCTGTGGCAAGTCACCGAATATAAACGACAGATTTAAATTTTACACATTATTCTATTGAAAATTGATACTTAACTCTTAACACATATCCAGTTTAAATAGACACCATTCTTTCCATAGACCCGACTAAGAATGTTAGGATAGTATAATACATATCGCTGAAAAAATGGAATCGGTGAGGCGAGTTCGAATTCTGAGTCTATCGCGTTCACTTACGTTCAAATGCACTTGATAAAGGTACGGATCTTCCTCATCTCCCCCACCAGTTGCGTTAAATAGTTAAGTAAATTGGTTTCTCTAGCCTAGAGTAGGTAACAGCTTAAGAGAAGGAGAATTATGAATTACAAAGCGAAGTGGGGGCCACTGTCTGATCTAAGAATGCACCGTAATACCAAGAGTATTTTCGTGTAAGTAACTATAACAAACCCCACTGTATTTTGAAAACGGTTCTCCGAATCTGTCATATCCATTCTATCACAACACCTCAGTGTCATGCAGTGTCATGCATGCTTAATTTAATTTAACTAAAATTGAATCGCTCAGTAAAATACGAGACAAGTTTGACGAAATATACGTAATCGATATAATATGATGTAAATATATTTATGAAAACTGAATTTTGCAAAAAAAGCAAAATGGCCACACTACTTCCGCTTCAGAAAATTAAAAGTGACTTAAAATGGCGAGTAAATCATACGTCATCTTCATCCTAGGAAGAAAAAATGAGATAGAAAAATCAGAAAAAAAGAAGAAGTTAAAGATCTCAGGAAAAGGAAAAAAAAAAACTTACATAACTCCAGTTTCTCTCATATATACTTAAGACGTAGTTTTATTTAAATAATAAAATCCAAAGAAGACTCCGAAGTTTTATTGGTTCTTACCTAGAAACTCGGCTTCAGTTCTTTTACCACCACTATAGCCTAAGTTCGCTGTGTCTTTATATTTATGGTAATTGTTCTGGTGAACTTTCTGCTATGGGACCTAGACTTTATGAATTTAATTTCAGTACTCGATTGAGGCTAAGATCTCATTATTTAACAATTTAAAAAAATGAATTGATTAGAAAGAAGACTCGATTAAAAAATGAATTGATTTATATATATATATATATATATATATATATATATATATATATATGCATAAATAATAATAAAATAATAATAATAATAAAATAATAATGTTAATATACACACCTACACACAAACATATATATATATATATATATATATATATATATATATATATATATATATATATATATATATATATCATACTATAGTAAATGATTAGTTTACTTTTAAATATCAATTTTTCCCGACATCGAAGTTTCTTGGTAAAATTTCCAAAAAATCCGAGCAATATAAAAATATTTAATGAAAATAGAAAAAAAATATTTGAGTCAGGAGTAAGAAAAAGTTGTTATTCGACTAAATTAGAATACATAACTAAAGCAATACATATAAAAACAAAAGAATAAGAAACATAATCGGGTTTAACCCTCCTTATAATAATATAATAGAACTAAAAATAGGAAAAATATTATTTAAATTAATTGAAAAACACTTCCCTAAACATAGTAAACAATCAAATATCATTAACAAAAATGCAATAAAAATCAGTTATAGTTGTATGGAGAATATAGAGAAAATAATACATTTAAATAATAAAAAAATATTAAATAAAAATAAAAACAATCACAATTGTAATAACACACATTTGCAAAATAGCAATAATAATAAATGTCATTGTCGAAATAAAAATAACTGTCCACTTCATAATAAATGTTTAATTAATAATATAATATATAAAGCAATTGTATCAAATAATAACAACACAGAAGAAAATATTTAATTTAAAGAAAGATTTAATAATAATTTAAAGTTGATAAATACGCAAAAAGCCCAACATTATCAAAATATATATGGAGTCAAAAAGAAAATATTCTTACTATAGTTACATGGGAAATTATAAAAATATGCATCCCAATATAATATTACCAATAGGAACTCTAGAATGTGTTCAGAAGAAAAAATAACAATATTAACTTTTAATAGGCAAATTAATTTATTAAATAATAAGAATGAAATAATGAGTCGATCCCGACATATTAAGAAATATTTACTTTGTTACTTTAATTTTGATATAACATAATTAATCAATTAAAATATTAATTAAGAATATTAATTAATTATACAAATACAACATAAAATATAATTTAATTAATAATATAAATTAACAAAAATTACAATTTAATTAATAATATCAGTTAACATAAAAAAACTTCTATATAAACCATATAAAAAAATTAATTTCATTTCCAAGAATAATTTACAACTGGAAGAAAAAATTTAAAAACCGGAAGAAAAATCTGCAGCCGAAAAAAATGAAAGACGTGAACACAAGCAAAATTTCATGAATGTGCTCGTGTAAAAACGTTAAATTCATGAATACGAACGTGTACAAAACGGAGTAAAAAATCTGATTGAAAAGGACGTGGAAGAAATGGAAAATTTTGAAAATGTCGTTTAAAAATAGAACACCTTGAAGACTGGAAATTTTACCAAGAAACTTCGCAATCAGGTTAAAAAAAGTTAAGTAATCTTTTCGTATAATATTATCAACGCTCTATTTTTAATATTATTTTAATATTTTTAATATTGAGCGATATATATAAAATATGAAATATGATAAACTATTGCTACGTTTTATTGATGGGTTATAATGTCCAATATAAGACATAGAGTGCATGTAAATATAAAAGTGGACTTTGAATTCAACACCCAGCGGTGACAGTCTGTTTCATGCTTATACGCAATCGTCAAGCTTTTTCTATGCATTCAATATTTTTGCTCGTGCACTCTTGCAGTTACATTTTAATTTAGTGTCGTATGTAAACAAGAATTCTGTATTTTAAATCATTAAAATAAAATTCAGCCACAGAATTCTAAAAGGAAAACAAAAGAAAAACAAAAAACAAAATACAGACAATATGCGAGCATAATTGCTCTCATTTACTATGTGGGAACAGTGCAGTCTGCCACGGCTGTCCTTACACGACGTTGATATTACCAAAAGACTCGATTAAATGATCGTCCGGAATTTTCTTCCCAAGCACTGTTGCATTGTATAACTGACACCCGGCAGGATGCATTTCAAATTACTATAATGTTGACTTCTTCAAGGTAATCGTTATCTTTCCGACATAATCTCATGAATTTTACCTTGGTTTTTCTTACGCTCATACAGCACCACACAGTAAAGTGGTTACTACGCCTTGCATTAGGTGAACATTAGTATAAAAATCTATTGTTATAATAACACATACCAATTTCGCTTATTGGTATTCAATGTTGCCCAATGGCAAGGGAATATCTGATCGTTTCGTAGGGGAAATCGAGCAACGTCACCAATAATTATAGTCAGTCGAATTCGACTGTATTAATAGAATGGATTTTTGAACACCTATGTAACCTTGTACATGGCTTACGAGTATTTAGAATATCTTTATATATCGACTCAGAAGATGATCACTTGGGCATAAATCAAAACGAAGACAAAAGATAATCTGCGAAACTTGAAGTCTGAATTCGTGATTCTGGTATGTACACTAACAGTAGTGGGCAGAATGAAAATCGGACTCGGTGACCTGTTTGCGAGACAAGCCTGTTAATGACCGCTCTGTAGACGTCAAACTGCATCACACGATCAGTGTAGAACAGATCCTGAGTTTTCTCCCGTCACGAAGAACGGATGAACTCTCAAGAGAAATCCACGCTTTGAAAGTCGGTTGAGACTCTTCAGCCCAGAGTTCAGGGGGAGCTCACATATACAATCTGTCCCCCAATGGAATAGATGCTGCCTTACTGTATCTTAACAGGCTTCAAACTAGAGGAAGAATGGAACATTCTAGTCATATCTGTGTTGAGGCTGTTCAACCCTCACTTTTCAAGCTTGACATAGTTCAAATCGGTTTGAGCCACCTTGTAAGAGATGACTTATTTTCAATCATGCAGACCCTTTCCCGCAGACGAACTCACGCCTATCGCTACTTCCATAGCAAATGTTCAGATGAGTTCCTTTCTTTATTTCAGTCCTCTAAACCAAAACTAGATCTGCCTCTAGCTATGGATTAATAGTAAATCGTTTATTATTGTTATCTCCAAAATAAATGTCACTCGCAAAAAAATTCTTGCATTTCAATATATATATATATATATATATATATATATATTTATATATATATATATATATATATATATATATATATATATATGAAGAAATATAGTCTTAAAGTGTGCTATATTTATGGGATAAAGTGCTCAATATCAGAGATAGAGCGTGTGTAAATATAAAAGTGAACATAGAAGTCAACACTTAGGGGCCACAGTCTGTTTCATGCTAGATGCAATCATCGGGCCACGAGTGCTGTTATTTTTCTCGGCTATTTATATATACGGGTCAGTGGTGCATTGTGGGTAGTCATTTTGGCAGGTGTTTTACCGGAAGTCGTTTATTTGATTATTTATTTATTTGTGTCAAATTATTTTGCTTGTTTTTATTTAATTATATTTTTGTTTTTTATCCTTTAAATTTATTTTATTTTTATTTATTTATTTTTTATTTATTTTGATCGTTTTTTTTATTAATGTAGTAAAAATTTGTTTATATAGCTTATTGTGGGTGGTCTATTATGGCGGCTATTTTACTGAAAGTCATTTATTTATTTATTTGGGTCATATTATTTTGCTTGTTTTTATTTATTTTTGTTTTTATTTTTATCTAATATAATATTTATTTATTATTATATTTTGATCGGTGTTTTTATTAACGTAATAAAAATTTGTTTATATAGCTTATTTAACAGTTTTGTTTTTGTTTGAGAAGATAAAGCTATTTGTTGAATTTTGGGGTTGGTTGTTGTGGTTTGTTCTGACTTATTTTTTTGCGGGAACTGTTTTTAATTTACTTATTTGGATTGATTATCTTTATTTGTTTTTTCTAAACGGCTAGTTTATCGGTATCGGTTGTTAGTTTATTTACATATTTGGATGTATTTAGATCAATAAAATATACTTGTCGTTATTTATTTATTACACTGTATATTTTCACTTTTTGGTTTTCGATTTTTAAGTAACGCAGTATATTATTTTTATTCATTTTTTATCGTTATATAACAGTTATAGCTATTTTTCGTCCGATTTTTTGTTTTGATTTTTTATAGTCTAATATTCTGTTTATTATTTGCTTTATTTATTGATTTTGTTCCTTATTTTTTATTCTATTTCGTCTATTCTAACAGGTGTGATTTGGTAATTTGTTTGAATTAATTTATTTTGCTTATTTTATTGTCATTTTGTTTGTTTATGTATTTATTTATTTTTTCAGTTTTCGATTTTTAAGTTACGTAGTAAAAATTTGTTTTCATGTCTGTATTTTGAGATTAGCTCGGATCTTTTATTTAATAATTTATTTTGGTCTGGCAAGGTAATGATAGCTATTATTTCTCAGATATACTTAGAAAGCATTGTGCTGTTTGCGTATTTACTATTTGTGAAAGATGTTTTGCGTGCATAATTTCTTTGTTTCCAGGGTCCTTCAGTTACACCTATGTATACTTTTTCTTCATTATCTGGTGATTTTATCGTGGCTTGGTAGATTACGTTGTTTTCTAAACAATTACCTTTTAAGGAACATTCGTTTTTTATTCTGC
>OZ038492.1:39478352-39523352 GCA_964036315.1 Acanthosepion esculentum | reverse complement strand
GATTTCAACTGGCTTCTATATGGGATGATGATTATGGTTATTTCTTTGTAGATCACCTTTGCATAGTTCATATGTATACCTTTTTTTTTTTTCAATATCTTTTTCGTTTTGGATTCACGTCCAATGGGTCCGTGAACTTTCGTTTCCTACCGGATCTTCTCGGTTCAGGAACACTCTGCGGAGGTTCTACTTGAAAAGTATCATACATTACATCAATGGGATCTTCCTCCTCATCCGGTATACTCTCTTCATGCTCTAGCACGTAGCATTTTTTGAGTTGGTTCTGGTGCCTTTTATGAGTATTCTTCGGCCCTTTTATTATGTAAATCAGGTCACCGATTCTCTTGTCCACTATGCCTCGCTCCCAGAACTCAATGTTGTTTCTATAGCACTTGAAAAAGACCTTCTCTCCGGGGGTGTATCTTTTTCTAGCTGTATACATAGTGTTCTTTATTCTATTTCTTCCTGGCAAAAGCTTGTCAAACACTGACTTAACTTTCCTAGCGAACATTAGTTCAGCTGGTGGCATGTTTGATGGTGTTCTCTGGTTAGGCGTGATTCTGTATACTTGTAGGAATTGCTGAAGCGCCTTTTCCGTTGGAACTCCTGAGGATTTCTTCAGAGCGCGCTTTAACGTATCTACAAATCTTTCTGCGAGTCCATTGGATCTCGGATGATACGGCGGCGTCGTTATGTGGTTAATTTGATATAACTCACAAAATTCCTTAAAATCGTCAGAAGTGAATTGTGTACCATTGTCACTCACAATACACTCTGGCACACCGAACCGTGCAAATAGTTCATGCAAAAAAGTTGTTGTGGTATTGGACGTAGGCTTTTTGCAGCGTAGTACTTCCGGCCATTTTGTAAAGCTATCTACCACTATTAAGTAGTAATAATCTTCTACTGGACCAGCGAAATCAATGTGTAATCTTTCCCACGGATGATCCGTCTTTGGCCATGGTTTGTGTACTATAGGTGGTGCCTTAGCTGCTAACGCACACCCTTTACATCGATGAACCATGTTTTCGATATCCACATCCATTCCTTTCCAATATACAAAGCTTCGCATTAAGCTTTTTATTCTATTAATCCCCGGGTGACCCATATGAAAGTCCCGTAGGATTCTTTTCTGCAACTTTTTTGGTACTACTACTTTCTCTACACTTGCGAAAGGCACGTTACGTTTCTTTTTAAATATAGGCATAGTATTTTCTTTTAATTCAAATTTAGCTTCAAACTTGTTACATCTTCCAAGACCAGGTGTAAAGGTTTCCGGAAACTTTTTCTTTAATTCATCTTTAATGTCCTGTCTTGTTTGCGTATTACTTTCTACTTTTCTGCAGAATGAGTTTAACGGTTTATCCCACAATTCGAATGTTTCAATAAAATCTGTACCCAACAAGTTTTCTCCATTTCTCAGAATGAAAACTTTTATTTTTTTAACGATCCCATTCAATTTCATTGGAAGTACAACCTCGCCTTCGAAGTTAATTTGCTTTCCAGTTACCGTTCGAGCGAGTTTCGTTGACTTCATTATTGTAGGCCTTTTTAAAATTTTCCATGTTTTATCGTTCATTATTGTTAAATCTGACCCCGAATCGAGTTGAAATTTGATATTCTTTTTGAATATTTCAGTCGTCACATATTTCTTCAAAACTCTATCTGATTTGATATTCGAATTTGTTTGTCTAATTCGGCTCTTGAATTTTTTCGTTTTACAACACGATCCTTTGTGACCATTCTTTTGGCACACGAAACATTTCTTATTTCTATATGGGCAATTTATCTCCCAATGTCTTTCGTTACAACGTCTGCAATTATATGGTGGGACTTTTTTATTTCCGTTCTTTTTATTTTCTTGTCTATTATTACAATACGCCGAATTTTTTCTCCAATTTTTCTCTGATGGGTAATGTGACTGCTTTTTTATTTTTTTAATATAAGCACTGCCAGCTTCTTCGATTTTTTGCGACTCTTTCTTTAAACTTACGGCCCGTCGACACTCCTCTGCTAACTTTTGCAGGGTAAAGCCTTGTTCAGATCCGAGTTTAGACAAAACTCTACGTCTTATTTCGGCACTCTTACTGGATATCAGTCCTTGAGCAAAAATTAAGCACTTGAATTCTTCAACCGTAATCTCTGCCAATCTGAAATTGTCACAATGTCTATTCACTATAGATGCATATGTTAAGTAATCCTGATCGTCGGATTTAGAGACATTCATGCATAACCATCGCTTATGCCAAAGCGACATATTTGCTCCAAACAGCTCTTTTAGCAATTTCACTGTTTCCGAGAATTCCAATTCAGTTGTTTTTCTCGGTAGAATAAAATCTACAAATTTGCTATGTTCTGCTGTACCTAGCTTTCTTAGTAATAGACTGACTTTTCTTGAATTCGACCAGTTTTCACAGTCTGTGTAGAAAATATCTTCATATCGTTTAAAGTACGCTTCAAACGTTTTTTCTTCGTCTGGCACATAGTTGAAAATTTCCAGCGAATTAAATATGGTGTTATTAGAATATGAAGAATTTCCCTCATTTGCCTGATAGTTGTTTAATTTCTCCAGTGTTAACTTTTGAATTTCCAAAAGTCTTTCCTCTTGACGTTCTTGATATTTTTGCATCGCTATCAGTTGTTCTTGCTGTGCTATCTGTTGGGATTTGAATAATTCGGATATGACTTTGGATAGTTCCTCCATCTTTAGCTGATAGTGTTCATGCAACAAGGAATATACTTTTAATTTGTGTATCCACGAATATCATATAAGCTGACCAAAAAATCGAAACAACGTACGACTTTTATATTTTATGTCTTGCTTTTACATTCACGCCCGTGCTAATCAACTTTGGTATTTTTTTTTCGTGAACAGAGAGCGTCGGACTTTTTTTTTTTTTCGTTTTCGACTTCTGTTCGCGTATTTCAATGACAACGTCTGATTTTCTTATCAGAGGTAATTCGTCACTATATTGTTGAACAAATAAAAAAATTTTTTTTTAAAGTTTGTTACCTTTCAAAGTCGACACGGTGTATTTGTGCTCCTTTTAATCCATGCATGTTTTTGTAGTCGACCAATTTTTCTTTTTAGCGGGTGTCTCGTTGTAGATAATTTTAAAATTACCGTTATTCGTTTACGACACCTTTCAATTTTTTTTTTGAGTGAACGTTCCTTTATGCTTAGTCGTCTTTTAACGAGTTCTACATATCCAGAAGTTCAGAATCCTTCGTCGTTACGTTAACGTTGGACTTTGAATTAATAGTTTTTTTTTTCAGCCTGGGTTCTTCAATGACTTGTCCCAATTGTTGAAAGCTCTCACTATTAATTCTTTCTTCTTCCCGTATGGTTCGTTCTACTTCTTTGCCATTGTTGAAACTTGGCGTATGGTTCGTTCTACTTTGTGGCCATTGTTGAAACTTGGCGTATGGTTCGTTCTACGTCGTCGCCATTGTTGAGTCTTGACTCATTGAATCTCGCCTATCTCATGGAATAATAATGCAACACAAAATGTACTTAAAACAAGAATGTATTATAACAAGAAAGTGTACACAATAAGTACATATAGTATTTCTGTATATTTCTGGGAAGACGTTCCTGGAGAATGTGTTGACTAGTCGCAGTCGATCAGAGTCTCTAGTTGGATCTCGTGATTCCTCTCCTCATCTTCCGGTACCAACCATTATTTATATAGTTGGTAGTCACCTATGCAGATTAGGTGGATCCTCCACAACAATATATATATATATATATATATATATATATATATATATATATATATATATATATATATATAAGTGGTTTTGAGACGTAATAGACTTTCAAATCATGGAGCTTCATTGAGATGGCAAATGTTCATCGTGATTGAAGTAATGTCAGTTTTAGATTGGTGAGGATGAAACTGTTCTAGCTTGATTTGTAGGGAAATTCAAAGTTACAAACCAGTTTTTCCCATATCAGAGTTCATTCAGAGGAGTGATCCTATGATTTAGATTAAAAGTTGTAAAGGTAATGATAATATCAGCCGTTTTCCTATGAGGAAATATTTGGCATTCATTGACCGATCAACCACTACTGTTTTCGGTTGAAATTTGAAAAAACCTTTTTCTTAAAACACTTTTTGTTTTTCGGAAAACGGGTTCGTCATGTCCAATAGCTTTTGTCGCTTTTTCTATTATTGATGCATGTTCTATTTGAAGTCCTGTCGAATGTTAACATCTTTATTATGCCATTATTTTAACTTCGAGTTACATGTGCTATCGACTTTAGTTGTTGCCGCTGTTGTCTGTTCTCCAATCATGTGGATTCTGTTAAATAGTACTGTTCTTTTTTTGTAATTCTGTAGCAGCAGAAGAATGATCTTTGCCAATACCCCCAGTCTTTAATCGCTCAAAGCATCCCCACCATTATTTCCTCTTCGAGTTACATGTGTTATCCATTTTAGATATTGTTGCTGTTGGTTGATTTCAAATGACGTGGTTTCTGTTATTTGGTACAATACTCTATTTGTGATACTGTCTCGCCAGAAGGATGATCTTTGCCAAGACCCTTAATCGTTACTCGCTCAAAGCCTTTTTCCCACAGTATTTTCTCTTCGAGTTACATGTGCTATACATTTTAGTTGTCGCTGCTGTTGGTTTATCTCAAATGACGTAGTTTCTCTTATATGTATAATTCTTTGTTTGTGATTCTGTAGCAGCCAAGACTCTCAGTCTTTACTCGCTCAAAGATTGTTTCCCCATTGATCTTGGGAAACGGCAGACGAAATCATGTACTTTCTGAAACAATAGAATAAAAAAGACTATTTCCACAGCATCTTCTGTTATGAGCCATATATAGGATTGTTTTTTTATTACTTACATCTTGATTAAACTTGAAACACTATCGCCTCATTGAGATGCCAACCTTTCGTTGAGACGAGAGAAAAGTCGGTTTTTTATGTGTTTTGAGTGACATGTCTGTCTTAAACTGTTATAAAAATGTACATGATACAAATATATTGAAACATGTGACTGGCGGCTGTATCTCGACACATGACAGGTAACACTGGTGACAGAAATAAATAGAAGGTGTGAATATACAAGTTTGTTGTTCTTATACAATACCTCTATTACTGGCCTTCACGTTATAACATATAATTTACGCTACATGACAAGTTTTCATTTCTCGTTTCAACTCAAACATAAATAGATAGTTAGTTCGTCTCTGTGCTTATCTATATTATTCGACATCTCCAAAATTACCGGTCATTACTCGAGGAAATTAGTTTCGCAATCATCTGGAGAAATGCTATTAAAATCGAACTCATTTTTATAAACAACATGATTCAGCAACTTCCTTGGATATACGTTATTTGAAAAAAAAATATTCGATTTTGAAGTTCGAACGTTACTTAAATAAAGAAATGAAAATAGACAAGAAACTCTTAAACAATAATTACGAAAATATACTCTATTTATTCACAATGCACAAATACAGACCCTGACAGATGGTTTGCAATATAAACATATTCTGTAGATACAAAAGGAAGAAACAAAAAGTAGATGGAAATGAAAAATTAATAAAAATCCACTAAAAACAAAACAGTGTGTACACATTAAATATATATATATATATATATATATATATATATATATATATATATATATATATCAGTTTCTTTCTTTTAAATGGTATCCATCCAACACTAAGGTTCACCTTTGAGAAGGAATCCAATTGTCAATTGGCCTTCTTAGATGTATTAGTACATCGAACACCAACTAGTTTATGTACCTCGGTTAACAGGAAACCAACTTTTGCGCGATGTATATATATATATATATATATATATAGATATATATATATATATATATATGTATGTATGTATGTATGTATGTAGAGTATTCCCAAAAAATGTACTCAATTTCCTTTTTTTATTCATATCTTGCATTTAATTTTATTCGATATGTAATTTAAAATTTCATAGATTTAAATGTTAATCTTATTTACAAGTCAATAAACACAGCATGTATTGCCATTTAAAGAGTACTTTTTGGTGGGAGTACCCTTCAGGTTTTTCTCGTCAGAGTACATTTTGCACATCTGCAAATCTACCGTTCGGTCGGGCACTGAAAATTGTTGCTATACCTGGTCTGGTTCTACTTGCTATTCATCTCGACGTTCTTGACAAAATCCAAATAATGCCCTGCAATGTAATCGTTCCTGACTCGTATATAGTCGTTTTCTCAGCGATATCACGTGGCTTTCCTCTCTTTTCTACAGATATTTACGTGGCAAATCCTCTGATGAGCTTTTTTCCCTAGAGCCTCAACTACGTGAATTTAACCTTGCTACTAGATTGGCATCTAGATCCAACCTTTTTAAGGTTGGAATATTTAAATGTAATTGTATTCCAACAGTTACTTTTCTCGTAGTCCGGCCTGTGAAAGTTTAATTGCTTCCCTGATAACTACAATCTTCAAAAATTTAAATGCAGCGTTAATCACCATACGCTATCTTTTCTCTCATTTTCACTCTCTGTAACACATTGTGTACTAATGGCATTGCCGCCCTGCTTTGAGTGAAATGATTAATATATATATATATATATATATATATATATATATATATATATATTATAAATTAATTGATTTAAAATATGGGTTTTTCGCTACACATGTTTCAGAAATGGAAGCTAAATCTTTCGAATTTAATTTTTTTATAAAACCAAAGACATTAGTTCCAATTCCTCGTCAAGCGAATTTTTACATTGAGCACTATTGTGTAAAAATAAAAATATCTATAAGAACACCGGATTTTATATCTTACTGTTCTTTCTTTTTATTTATATATACATACATACATATATATATATATATATATATATATATATATATATATATATATATATATATATATATATATATATATATATATATATATATACACTGCGTTTCAAATCATTAACTAGGTGACATTTTTCCATCCTATGCAAAAACTACAGGTTGGAATTTAACGAAGTTATCAGAGAATCAGAGAAAGAAACGGAAGTTATACTCATTTAACTAATTTATTTAAATTATTAGTGTGTCAAATTATTAGCGAAGTCTAATAAAAGCCCCAGTAACAGCTTCATTTACATATTTTTGTGCATACATACAGTAACTAAGAGGAAATTAAATCGAAATAAATGGAAAATGAGTTCAAAAGGAATAGTGGATTTTGTTAATATAAGACATGTGATCCTTTTTTTAAATGACTTGGAAAAGGCGCTGGTCTGCCGAACATGTCAATTTTTGGATGTCCTCTGATGTATTTCACGTAATACGTTGACTATTTCCTGTTATATGCCATCCATTCAATTGGCGTCCATTCTCATAGACACGTCGCTTCAGATAGCCCTACAAGTTTTCAATTGGGTTTAAGTCTGGACAATTGACCGGCCAGTTCATCTTTCGAGGTCCAAAGAGGCCTAATTTCTGAAGGTACTCCATAGTTATATGTGCTGAATGCGAAGGAACATTATCTTGCATAAATACGATGGTTCTCCTGAAGGCGATTCTTTGCTTTTAAACTAAGATTACAGGTGCTCTTTGAGCAAGGCTATATAAGCTTCTGCGATTATTTTTGTACAGTCAGGCAGTATCCACGGACCAATAATGATACCTCCAAAAATAACAGGCCAAATCATAATAGCTCCTGCTTCTTGGTGGCGTGTCAAGCGTTGATGACGATCTCGTCCATTTACGATCCAACAGTCGCTCCAAACATCAGGGCTATCAAATGCTGCACGACTTTTTTTCTGTCAACAGAACTTTCGAGAAATCGACCTTCATATCCTCCCATTCCAAACGTATTTGAATGTTTACTTTTGTTGATCGAGGCTTAGTCATTGATATCCCGACCTTTTTTGGAAAACGATAGCGAGTAATTCTGGACGACGTTGCTTCTCCGATGATCCTGAAAAGTGCTACATTGGTCAGGCTTGGGTTATTTACAGCTTCTCTTTTTATTCGTGACAAAAAACGTCGGGGAAACAACCCTCGAGTGAGATTTATCGGCACTCTTCCGTACCTTCTTTCTAGGAGCTGCAACAAATCTTTTCACATTTTGGTGATATCTTCCAATTATTTTGTATATTTCTAATGTAGATTTACATTTGGGAAGATCAGGTGTTATAATATCTTTCTCAGAAGGGGTCAAGTCACATTTGCGACCCATAAGTGCGCAAATATAATAACAGTCGTTTATAGTCTGGAAAACTCCTATATAGTGTTAGTATTGCAAATGGCCACCGTTGGCTTCCAGTTGCGCAGAACAATACAGTTGCATACAGCCTGCGCATATACCTGTTCCCATTATACTATAAAAATATCGTTAATTTCTGACTTATATATTTTGGACAAAATGTCACACACACACACACACACACACACGCACACATACACACACACACACACACACACACACACACACACACACACACACACACACACACACACACACACACACACACATATATATATATATATATATATATATATATATATATATAAGAAAGGATAATGTATAAAGACAATAAACAAGTAAACAGAAATATATATATGACAAAATGTGTTAACGGGTTTTAATCTTCACTTTTCAGGGACTCTCAATGACAGGAGTGCATAAATGTACAGTTTTAAAAAGTATAAGACAAAGAAGAACTGTACACACACACACACGCGCGCGCATATATATATATATATATATATATATATATATATATATATATATATATATATACAAACTCATATTTGTGTGAGCATGTATATGTGTGTGTATGTGTCATGTATGTATAGCTATAGATGTATAGATATATAGACTAAGACCAACAAGTTAATAAGCAAAAAGAGTGAAAAATATATATTGTCTTTTCACACACAGTTAACTGAAAACAGCGCAACCATTCTTTCTGTTTACTGCATATATATATATATATATATATATATATATATATATATGTATATATATATTTATATATATATATATATATATTTATATATATATATATATATATATATATATATCCATGTCTACAGAGCTGTCGTTTTGTTAACTCTTTTGTATGGCTCTGAAACTTGGACACCATATTGTTGCCACATTAATCGATTGTATGCCTTCCATAAAGGCTGTCTCCGTAAAATCTGTAGCCTGACGTTTGAGGATCAAGTGTCAAATGCCCTCTTTTTGAGAAATGCTAGATTAGTACCATCGATACCTTCATAATGCAATCACAACTGCGTTGATCTGGTCATGTGGCAAGGATGAGTGATGATCGTCTACCAAAAATTATTTTCTACAGTCAACTCCATAGCTGTCATAGAAATGTTGGTAGACCTTGGCTCAAGTATAAAGATAAACTGAAGAGGAAACTTTCTTGCGTCAACATTCCATTCAAGAACTTTGAAAAGGTAGCTATGAAGGGATCAGAGTATCTTTCTAGCTGCCATGCAGAAATAAAGCACCATCAAGTAGTAAGAATCAGTCGACTGCATAAAACACGAAAGCGAAATAAATTTGCTAACAGTGTTCCTGCTGCACTTGCATGCAATATTTTCCCCTGTACTGTTTGTGGTCTTTTGGGCAATTCTCGAGCCGGTCTCAAAATTTCATTGCATCATAGTCATGCAGATAATTAGTATGTAGTCGTCAGAACCACATACTTCGAACACGAAGGCAGAGCCAATCATATATTTAAATGCAATCTTAATCGTTATCTACTGATCACTCTCTTTTTCTGCTCCTCATTATTTTTTCTGTTTCTAATTCTTTCACACCATGTGTGTATAGCTGGCCACTGGTATTCAAGGATACTCGTCTACTAGGGCGGCTAGCCAATCCCTATTGCAGACGTTTGCTCAGGCGCATTTGCGTTGATTCAACACTCACAGAGCCCACCTGTGATTTATACTGCAACTATGCTGAGCAGACTTTAGTTACAGTTTCTGGGAAAGAGCGTGTTATCTAACGTGATCAATAATTTGATAAAAGGCCAGCACGCTCAAGCCCTCGGCCACGATGACTTGTGACTTCGTGTTAGCACAGCTACTGAGGGCACTTAAGGGTTCTGTCTACCCAGTTTCACTCACAAGGCTTGGGTCAACCCGTGATATGGTTTTCAGTCACTTTCCACGCTGGGATCGACCCCTACAGGTCAGGCACTTTCCAACGGTGCCGCACGCTAGGATCGACCCCTCCAGTCCGATAGTATCAGGAAGTCTCCTATTACACACACACACACACACACACACACACACACACACACACACACACACACACACACATATATATATATATATATATATATATATATATATTTCTTTATTTTTATATTGGTTCGTTCTTTCTTCCCTAAAGTCAAGCGCATATAGTGAAATCCTCTCCGCAATGAACTCATTTACCGTCTCAGCTGGAACCTGGTTACATGCGTATATATAAGACGTTGACAGGTTTAGAGATCTAGATTTTTGAAGAATTCAATCCTTGTGTATCTCACCGTAGACCGCAATCTGAAAGCGATGTCTTTGTTTAATTAAGGCCGATATTTATCGAAGGGATTAGCGCTACAATAAATTACAGGCTGCTTTCAAGAGGCCTCTTTTCAACCAATGATGTTGATCAAATGAAGTATTTCATAATGGATAGCTTATTTGCAAGCAATCATTCGTCCGTTTTGTACGGTTGACCTGAATTAGAAATCATTACATTTAAGAACGGAGTGAGTGAATGACATGTCTATAACCGGCACACTGCAGTTACCGTTATTCCAAAATAATTAATAATATTTCTTCAAAAGAGTTCAGAAATAGAATCAATACACTGAGAATGTATGAATAGATATGTCCTGCGCTGTGTGCTATCGCAGGACATCTTGGGAAAAGATTTTAGTAGAATTTAATGTTTGATTTGTGGAAAAGATGGTGGATGAATGTAAATTGAACGAAAGTTTTATAAGCTCATTCGGCTATACTTTTAGCTATTATCAAGGATAAATTTCATTTTCATTTTAACTGAATATATGGATTGTTTGATGTATGTAACTAGAGTTATAGGAATATGTTATTTTCCAAACACGGTCAGCATATTGTGGCCGTGTTCATAGTTGTTATTAGTGAGTGTTGGCCTTTTTTATTATTAATAATGCTCCCATGAATTTTAGTCTTTTTGTACATGTGGATGATGATATTACATTTGTATTATCAATGAGTATGTTAGGTATAGTGTTTGGTAGGTCTCCCTGTGTATTTAAACGCGACCTAATTGAGATGTGGTCAGAGAGATGTAACGTGATTTTTCTTGATAAATATTTTCTAGTATATTCAATATAATTATTTACAAATTTGGATTAGTGAAGAAAACAGCTTCTTAAGGGACATGTAAATTCATATATAATATCGGGTCTCTGGGTTTATGATCTTGCAGGTGAAGTATTATTTTTGACGATGAAGGTAGAAAAATTAAATTACATAATAGATATTTAATTTAATTCTCTTGGGTTTGTCAACTGGAGTTGTGTATTTCTTTATGATATTTCTAACGAATATATATATATATATATATATATATATATATATATATATATATATATATATATATATATATATATAATAAAAAAAATATTCCTTTTCATCACATCATATTGAAACCACACCCCGTCTTTCTACACTTGACAAGTGGGTTTGCAAATTTTTGCTACAAATTGCGACAGGCGAGACGTATTTTCCCCTCCCCAACCTATAACTCTCTTTATCTATCTTCACTCCTCACCTACGACACACGCTAGTAATAACAGACCTGTCTAACACTTTTACACCGATCAACATTTTAAATTTAAATTTATTTTCATAAAAAGTTTCTCCCATCGAGGAATCAGACAGAGATCGGGTTTTGCTGACAATACGGTATCCACTGGAAAATGCCACATCTACAAAAACATCTGTCGGCTGATTAATTCCCATTTCTCTGTTTATTCCTCGGTCTGGTGATGAAGGACACAGTCGTGTTCGAAAAGTCCAAACAGAAAACATTTATCTCCGTACTTCTGTCATATGGTTAATTAATATATAATAAATTTTTATCGTGCTGATTATATTGGTACCTTTTCGTTTTTCCTTGTTTTATTAACTAATCTGTCTATCTATCTATCTATCTATCTATCTGTCTATCTATCTATCTATCTCTATCTCTCTCACTCTCTCTCTCTCTATATATATATATATATGTATATATGCAAATATGTATGTTTCATTGAATAATATAGACATATATGTTGCCTAAATATACATACATACATATATATATATATGTGTGTGTGTGTATAAATGTATGCATGTGTGTGTGTTTGGGTGTGTGTGTGTGTGTGCGCGCGTGCGTGCGTGTATGTGCGTCTCTGTGTGAGATAGAGAGAGCCGGGATCAAATACAGATCAAATCTGGATTGGAATAATAATAAAGAAGAAATAGGAATTGTTTATCAATATTAACATATTTCACAACATATTAAAGTTTCATCAGAAAATATATGGAGAAAAAGAAGAAATACATCCGGGTGATTTTACTTCTGTGTTATTTGATTTTCATTGGTCAATCATGTATCACGTGCATTTGTCTTGTATTACACAAATAATACTAACGCTTGTTTAAGGTGTTAGTGGATAAGGCAAAGAGAAATTACATTTAGTTTTTGTTGTGTAGAAAGTCTACCGAGCTTCGCTACACTAAATTGTCGAATATAGACTCTTCCATTCACTATGAGAGGAACGCCAGGTTATACGACCAGGAGTCGCAAAATGTATAGAACTCATTGCCGCACTAACTACAGTATTCACTATTATTCTATTATTAATCCATATGGTTAAAGAGTTTCTCCACTAATCAGAATTTTCCTTGCAATATTATTAATCAAACAGAAACTTATACGAGCATTATAATAGTTTTTTTCCCAGTAAGTGTAGAAAGTGGCGTGAATCATGTTATGCAAGAAATCTATCATGCCAGCATGGCCAATTCCTCATAGTATGGCACGTTCGAGACGTGCAGATAAAGCAACGGTTATTGGTTTGGAAAGACACATCGGCAAGATGTATTCGAATTCCAACATAATTCCTTATATTCATTTTCACACAGTTAAATAGTAGCGCTGACTGTTCTCTTGCATTGAGTTCCCAGTTTCGTAGAAAAGACACCTCTGAATGAAACATAAGCCCGAACTGGTATTGGGTACAACTGACTATCTTGCACTACAAACATCCGCTCGGGAGTACATCTACTACTACTAGTACTGTAGTATTATTATTAGTAGTAGTAGTAGCGATAGACTATTACTAATACCACTACCACTAATGATGACGATAATAATAACGGAATTCAATTGTAGTGGGAGTTACTGGATTAGAAAGGGAAATAAAATCGAGGTTTTACCGTAAATGAAGGACCTGGTGTGAATCATTGTATGCAAGAACGAGCATCAGTAATTTCTAAGAGTATCGCAAAATGTAGGGTATTTTGTAACGGTTAACGGGTTGAAACGAGATCACGTCGAGCCGAGATCGAATTCCGGCCCAATTTTGCCGCATTCGCTTTTACACACACACACACACACACACACACACACACACACACACACACACACACACACACACAACAACAACAACAACAACAACAACAACAACAACAACAAAACTTTGAGAAAAATATCCACCTCTTTCTTTCCCTAGCTATGTTGACTAGCAGAGCTGGCTGAGGTCACATATCTTGACCTGGCAAACCTCTTTGAGAAGGGAAAATATGAATTCAAAAATATCCTGAAGAGGGATGGTCTACATCCGGTTATCTTGCCCTACACACATCACCTCTGCTAAAACTGTAGCTCATAAGGTACCCTTGCGACTCTAATGGTTCTTGACCATGATTTGTTCAGGTATATTATAAAATAATTCTTTCTATCGATTAAACTCACGTATAAACATTTCAGCAACCATTTAAAAACATTGATTACTAATACTTACGCAGAAATTAAACAGCAATATCATGTATGCCTATGTATTTCTTGTCATCTTCTTCTGTGTTTACAACCACATCACTTTCAAGCACTAGTTCCCGTATGATTACCGGAATTGAAAAACGTCGAACCTGGACAACGTCTATATGGGTTACCACTTGAGAATACCAGGTCTCTTTAGGTTGGATATGCGCGTGGTAAATTAGGTAATGGCTCAAAATGATTAATCGAAGAGCCGAAATCCAATTACCACTGGGTTCGTTATATTCACTTACGTGCAAATATATTTGGGAAAGGTATGAATCCATCTCCTCTCCCGCCAGCTATGTGTTAATTACTAAGAGTTCTATCACTAAACCATTATTATCTATAAAAAAATCTTACAATCTAAAAATATTTTCTGGCTTTAAATAACCTGGAAAGGATTGATCAGCTACAGCAAATGAATAAATCAATCAAATACTGATTAATTATATGGGCATGATTTTTAGATTCACTTACATTCTCTGTAATATAAATGTATAGGAACAACCGTGAACATAAAAAGAGGGATCAGTTTATATATTATTTGCTGTGTATAACTGATTCCCCACTTTATATCCATTTTAGAATTTCTTGCTTATATAATTCTGATTATGGCCTGAATCCACCTGTAGTCCCCCAGATATGGATTAATTAGTAAGACTTGTATCAGTAAACCATTGTTATCTCTAAAAAATTCATACAATCTCCAAAATATTTTGTGGTTTTAAATAACCTGGAAAAGGTTGATAACCCGTAGAAAACAAACCAATTAATCAACTTATCATCTTTTCGATTGTATGCATCTGTTACAAATAAGATCGATCGATCGATTGATGGATCTTCATACGTAATCAGTCTTTTTGTATTTTTTTTATCGATGAATCCTGAATTACGTCTGTTATGAACGTTAGCATGTTTGTGCCGTTTTATTTGTACACATATTTATCATATCGGACGGCTGTGGGTCTTTATATCGACAAGGGAAGTGCGTGCTTTCACATTAAAATTACATGGCCGACTTGACATACTGATCCTCTACCTGTCCGTCTGATTCCGCCTTTTAAGCAGCGGGCCGTCGAAAGAGACTCTTCTTGCATTAAACACAAGCAAGTTTAGATGCATATTCATAGAGTGAGAGGATAATGGAAGAAATCTCTCAAAGAAAATATTTACCAAATCTTATTGTTCGTATCACTTCAGCTATCTCGGTCTTTTTATGTGTATCTCTGTTTCTGCAAATATCTGCCAATATCAGACGATTGGCACATATGCCACTCTATATAAGTTATTGTGTCCCCCCTCCTCTCTTCCCCCTCTTAGATATATAGTTTTGTACGACTTGCACCTCTGCAAACGGTCTTGAGAGAGGATCGAAAATACTTGGGAAATGAAAATAAAAGAAATTTAAACAGCTATAGCACATTTCTCTCATCCTTTAACATCAATACACGGAAGGTTATTCGTGAGTAGGAACGGATTTTGTTAAAAATTAGCAGACATAATGTCTGTAATTTATTCAATCAGACATGTCTAAAAGAGAATTTGCTGCCTAAATGCACAAATTTTAATATATATATATATATATATACACACACACACACACACACACACACACACATATATATATATATATATATATATATATATATATATATATATATATATAAAGGAAGAGTTATAGTAGTTCTAACGAGAGAAAAGTGTGTATATTAAAAAGAAGAGAGAAATCGTAAACGTTTTTGGTTGTAATGTGGATTTTTTTAAAAATATTCTTTTAAAAAATCCACATTACAACCAAAAACGTTTGTAGTTTCTCTCTTCTTTTTAACACACACACACACACACACACACACACACACACACACACACACACACACACACATATATATATATATATATATATATATATATATATATATATGTATAAAGCGGTCTGATAAAAAAATATCGGGACTGGTGCTATAAAAAGAATACTACAACATGAATCAATTCGTCATTTTTCTTCATCGAAGTAGTCCCCTTCTGAAACCACACACTTAATTCAGCGTCATTCCCAATGACATAAGCTTTCCAAGAACTCCTTTTTTGGGGGCGGGGATAGTGAGCAGCTGATCTTGTTGCATTCTCTTCGACTGCTTCGTCGTCTTGTAATATGTTTCCTTTCAAGCGGTATTTAATTTCTGATGAGGAAATGTTGCATGGATCGAGATTTGGGGAATATGTTGGTTGTCGGATCTGGGAAAAGATGCACTTCTACAAAACTTGCCTTGGTCACTGCTGAAAATTCTGTTGTGCGGTGAGACGAACACACTGTACACATTTTCTTTCCAAACACTGTTTAAACAACAGAAGCGAACGAAAATTTTATAATTTAGTACGTAAGCAAGACAGGATTTAAGGTCAATCGCCACCAAACGAGTTCCCCCTGCATACGGTAACCTCCGTTTCTATAACTGTCTCGTATATAATAACTCAAATGAGTTGAGCACAATTTCACTTGGACGGGGAAGAACTGTGTTGCCCCAATGTCAAATATCCTGTATACTCGTTTTTGAAATTGCCTTGATTCTTAATACTTTCGACCAAAGAAAAGAGTACTGTAGTAGTGAAAAAAGAAGAGATTTGAGGAAAGAGAAATGTGGTTCTACAGAAGGATGCTGAGAATACCATGGACTGAACACGAAAGCAACATCGAAAAAAATGGAAACAAAAAGTACATGTCTATGTAGTATTAGCAAGAGGCAATTTTTTCCATGCACCACTTCTTAGTTTTTCTTTTGTAAATTGAACTAGGATTATCTCTCATCACAATAGAATAATAATCAACCAGCATTGAGAGACGCCACTTGATATCCCTGATATATTTTCTCGGTTGATATAATGTCTTGATGAAATCGTTCAGCGCGCTCGTTACTCACAGCACAATGGATTTGGCGTGAAATTCAAGTTGCGAGTCTAAGCAGCCGATCTTCAACGACACGTTGCAGCAAGATATCTGTATGCCTTCGTAAGCTGTTCCATGAGTTTTTCTGTAATTTTCAACTCTTTCATTACCCAGAAAGTTGGCTGTCACTGACACGAACGCTTTTCATGCAGTTTTTCCTTCCGCCGTAGTACTCTGTCAAACACTCCATCCATAAGAAGTTTACGAAGAACAAAAAAGATGCCTTCCTCTATCTTTGCTTAACTTATCCTGCGAAATCAATTCCCCACATACTTGAATGCTGCAATTTTTATCCTTATCCTTCGCGAAATATTACATAAGACCAAGGTTGATATGAAGAAGTGGCAATAAAATTTTCTTTGACATAACTAGTGGTGGATCCTGAAATTTTTCCTCCCACGTTTCAGTTATTGTCGTAGTGGCAAGTTTCTCTTCGGGTAATGAGAACTTCTGTCTCGGCCATCCTATTCACAAAGAAAACAACGGATAGGAAAGACGAGCTGCATGGCACCTGCCAATATTTCACAAAAACCCTGCCCAGTCCGGCGCCTTACAGAGAACACATCTCTTCGGTGCATATCCATCGTCTCTCGAAACAGACGGATAGCATTATAGTATATAACTACAGAATTATATTCTGAAGTAGTGCATAAAATTTGGCCTCGTGGAGCAGATATTTCTAATGCTGCAAGATCGATTCCTAATGGACATGACGTACGGCTGGTGAGAAACTACAGTCAGTGGAACAATATTTCTATTTAAGTTAAACTGTGCATCATGCAGCTTTTAAAGACCTAATTTTAAAGCTAATTTTAAGGGGAAAGCATCATATACTAGATAAAAAAATTGCGTATGTACTGCTGACCCTGATTACTCCATTAGCCAAAATATATATCCATTTACTGTAGTCAATTTAACTACAAAATTTGTTTTTCTAAAGTCGCATTATACACGAATATATATGGTATATTAACCTATTCACTGTGTAGTTTGCTTCCATGTTTATCACACTTAGAATATTTCAGTGCTTCCATAGATACGGATATATTGCTTTTAATGAAAGAAGCAAGATTATTTCAAGGCTGACAAAAATTACTTTCCTTCTTCTTTTTCTTCTTCTTTTTCTTCTTCTCATTATTATTATTACTATCGTTGTTACTGCTGTATTTGTTGTCGCTTCATGGAGCACCTTTTCTACATTGAACTGTGTTTGCCTATTCAGCGTAAAGGATAAATAAATGTGTCGCTCTTGTATGTGTGAGTGGTTCGGATCGCTGAACTTCTAAAGGAAAAAAATATCTGCTGATATCATGGTAAACGACTCAGATGAAAAGGAGTCGAAACTAAATTTGTTTTTAACATCCACCCAAGAAACACACGTGCGCACACGTACACATACACACACATATATATATATGGATATATATATATATATATATATATATATATATATATATATATATATATATATATATATTATATATATGGATATAGATAGAGAGACGGGGAAGAGAGAGGCGGAAGAGAGAGGCGGAAGATGGAGGGAGGAGGGAAATTGTTGTAACCTAGGGAAGGTTACTGAATAGAATAATCACACGAAGGTTGGTAATGAACGATAATACTTAGGACAAGAACAACACATATAAGTTTCGCTAGCGGCGCGTAGAAGAAATAGTCAAGTGAATTCCAAAATGAATCTCCAACTGCAGGATATCTACCAACCGACTCACGCGTACAAGGCCGAATTTAATGTGGGGTATCCGAGCCCGTAGGCTCTGCTAAAAATTCCCCGTAGACCCCGTATAAAACTGGATCGGGTAGCTGTTTCCATATGTGAATGGGTACATACCCATTATTGTCCGTAGGTTTGTTACAACAGAAAGTGAGAGAGGCAAAAAATAGAGAGAAATTTTTATTTTGAGTGACTTCGAACGTGTCATAGTTGTTCGTGCCAGACGAGAGGGTTTGAGTTTTTTTTTACAACCGATGATCGATTTGCATATTCCCTCTGAAGCATCTTTCCTAGTCGGAAAAAGAAAAAAATCCAATTAGCGGCTATTTCTTTTGGTCGAAATCTCTTGTTGATGAAAGTGTCCAGAGTAGAATGTCCACTACTCCTGATTGTACACAGCGAAATTTTTTCACTAGAAATGCAATTTAAATAATTTCACTACAGAATATTTCGAAAACCAGTAAAAAAAACTGTATTTTCCACAGTTTGGAATCAAGACAGACCTCATTGAAATTATGGCGTTATGAGCATTTACTACTAAATCGGAATTAGATGACAAGAAGTGTGTTTATGTGTGTTATAAAAATTCTCAGAATTAATCTGTAGAGAATAATGAAAAATATGTATAAAGCAAAAAAGACAATAGGAAAACTGTGTGTAGTTTGAACCGACGCATTTTGTGCAATGTAGACTGTTTGAAACGAAATGAATTTGCTGAAACAAAATATGTATAAACAAAAAAAACAAAACAAAAAAACGAAATATCCTTAGAAATAGAAGAATTTAGAAACGTTATTATGCATTCATAGATCAACTGGAAAATTACCTCATTTACTTATGTTTGAAGATAATTTTTTCACATGTTGAAATATTGTTTGTATTGTGTTAACGGATTCAAGCGTTTTCTTTTGATTTTCTGATATATTTGTCGGGTATTTTGGCTTGGGAGAGAGTGCCGTCATTGAATATTATCCAAATATTAATACACGATCCGGTTTTTTCCCAATCTTACCTTATCTATCAGAATCACTGTGTGATTTCGTTTTTCATATCGAAAATTAGTTAATGTTCTCAGACTATATATGTAAAGAAGACAAATTGAATAAAATAGACAAACGGATAATAGTACTTAAAGGGATAAGTATTCTTTTTGAAAAACACACACCCACACACAAACTCTCTCTCTCTCTCTCTCTCACACACACACACACACACACACACACAAAGTCAAAATGGTACTAATATCCAAAAAACGCCTTACTCAGGAGTGTCTTCCAAAGTTTTGAATTTGTTCAAAGATGAAGAAGAGACTGGAGGCAGCGGAGATATTGTTCTACATAAGGATGCTAAGGATATCAACAACAATGAGATATTGGAGAGGTTGCAAACAAGGAGGAAGCTTATACTTAACATAAGGATACTCACAGGTCGAATAGAGACAAGGGAAAGTAACGCATGTCATACCTGGCGGTCATAATCATAAAGTGGTTAGCAGCACGTGGTCTGGGGGAGTTGGCAGAAGCACGAAACTTATGGATAGCTACATAGGGGAATTGGAGAGTCATGATCGCCTTCGTCCTGAAAGGACACGGCACATAAAATGAAAGAAAAGAATTTCATGTAACTACACACATTTCCCTTTTTGTTTATCATCACTTGGCATGAAAACGTCGAATGAGAAAATGCGCGGGCAAGGACTAGTTATTAGTTTTCGAATGTCTATTTTATTCAGTTTGTCTTCTCTACAGATATATCCTGAGAAATTTAACACACACACATACGCGCACACACACACACACACATATATATATATATAGATAGATACATACATACATATATATATATATATATATATATATATATATATATATATATATATATATATATATATATGTATTAGTAAAACACTTTTATTTATTATCCTCACTTCACGATTAAAAAATATTTTATTTTTCTCTTAGTTTAGATGTCTTGGCTTTAAAAAAGTTTTCAGAAAATCAAGACAAATTTCGAAATGTCTCTGCAAAAAATATCTTTCAGTCGCGTTGTTTTCTTTATTCTTGATTAGTTTATTTGTCGAACCGATTTAATTGAAAGTTGCTCGAAGCTGAATCTGCCTCTATTTCTATCACCACCAAATAGTCAAAAAATAGCATAAAACTCATAATATAGAGAATGTCGCTCATGAAAACAAAAAATGATAGCGTCTGATTTAGAAATCGTCTTCTCTTTCAACTAATTAATGATTGTCACCCGGGGAAAAACACGTGGAATCTATATAACGATAATCATAATTATATATGGATCATTATATTCGATCTATGTAGAGATAAGACACATAGCTCAAAGATGACAGACCAATGGCTAAATATCAATTGGACCCTCACAGAAGCTCTAATATTGTCATCTTGTATAAAACAAATATCAAATTACTAAATACTAGTATTGCTATATATATATATATATATATATATATATATATATATATATATATATATATATATATATGTATTGTTATGGGTCCTACCTATAACTACAGAATGAACTCTTCCTAACATTATGTACACTACGCCTCTCAAGAGAGAGGGACGAATCGAGTCGAGCCGATAGTAGTTCACTCCAAACCAGACTGACAGTCATATTAACACCTTCCACATCTTGTATTATTATTCCGTGTAATATATCTTTGTTATTTCTACTCTTGTGTTCGCGATGTTCTTCCTTGGTCCTAACCTGGACCATAACATATATATATATATATATATATATATATATATATATATATATATATATATATATATTATTAAAGACGACAGATATGTTACTGCGGTTAAGCGTTTTATTAAATTTTTCTCATGTTCGGACAACGTTTTCTTTTCTGGACAATGTGTGTAGGAACTGTCTAACTGTTCTGTAATTCAGCGCGATTTCGGCTATTCCTTTACCCATTATCAAGGATGATTTTATTTTGGCTTTTTAAGCGTATGCGTTGTGTGCATGTTTCTAGAGCAATAAGGATGTTTTATTTTCCGAACACAGCACATTGTGGCCGTGTTCATCGTTAATATTATTGAGTGTTGGCTGACTGTTGAAAATTTGGGCAGTTTCTACACACTCTGTGTCCAGAAAATAAAACACTTGATCGAAGACACGAAAAATTAAATAAAAAGCTTAATCTCAGTACATTGTCATTCATCTTATTCATATATATATATATATATATATATATATATATATATATATATATATATATATATATATATGTATATGTGTGTGTGTGTGTGTTGTGTGTGACTGTATATTTATGTGTTATGTGTTCAAATACAGATCATATCCGATAGAATGATGACAAAGAACAAATAGGAAATGTTTATCAATCAACAGGTTTCACCTTTATTAAAGCTTCACCAGAGAATGAAATATGGAGAAAAAGAAAAAAATAATTCTGTTATTTTTACTTTTGTGCTGTTTGATTTTCATTGGTCAGTCATGTATCACGTGCATTTGACTAGTATTATACAAAAATACTGACGTTTTATAAAATTTTAGTTGATCAGGCAAAGACAAATTACGTATAGTTTTTATTGTGTAGAAAGACACTCGCTCTAATAAATTGTTGAAGGTAGACTGATATAATATAGAACGATAAAATATACTTTTAATTTATGCTATATTTATGGGATTTATGTACGCGGGTCATTTAATAAATAAGGTGAATATTTCGTTTTAAGGATTTCTAATACAGATAGAAGCTTACTTTTTTTTCAACGTAGTCTCCCAGCACTGTCACACACTTTTCCCATCTGTGCACAAGCTTCCGTATTCCCTCAGCGTAAAAATCTTTGGACTGATGTCTCAGCCAGTCGCTCACAACACTTTTGATTTCATCGTCACTTTTAAACTTCGTGCCTCTCGTGAACGCTTTCAAGGGACCAAACAGGTGATAGTCTGAGGGGGCAAGGTCTGGGCTGTAAGGGAGATGAGGGAGCAGTTCCCATCCCAGCTCGTTGATGGTCTGCACCGTTTGGGCTGCTGAGTGAGGCCTTGCGTGGTCATGATGCAAGAAGACTCCTTCTGACTGATGACCCCTGCGTTTGTCCCAACAGATAAGCTCAAATCCTTGCAATGTCATCCACTGTCACCCTTCTGTCAGACTGAATGAGGTCATTTACTGATTCGATCAGCTCATGAGACCTCACTACTGTAGGCATCCCAGGCCTTCGGTAAGACTAGGTCTGATTTTGCAAGAAGAATCGGTGATTTAAATTCTTCAAAAACTTCTGTTTAACTAATATAGTCCCTAAAAATTATCTCGATGAATTTCTCAAGCTTTCATAAAATTAAGTAAAGGGGAGAAACAAATATAAAATAAAAAAATATTTTACCCAGATTATCTAATAAAAATGTTACAAAAATAATTTCATTCATTTGTGAATCAGTCCTGACAATGTCATTAAAATCCGACAATTTTTGGATTTTTGCAAGAATTTCCAAATTTACCGCAAAAAGTAGGCGAACATTTGCTATGCTAAAAGTTATAACAAACGTTGACGTCAGAAAAACAAGATTTAAAAAAAACTTTCGAATGTTCTAAAAGGAATAAAAAAATAAAAAATAATAAAAAATACCTTTATCCTTCCTCTTAATAATAACATAACGATTTTGACGATATAACTGTTTTCATTACGTTTGGAGTAAGTTTCCATCACGATATACTGCATTTTTAGGGATCTCGTGGAGGTACCTAGTTTAAGAAAGCTGAAATAGAGAGAGAGAGATGTGGAAAAAGAGAGATGTGGAAAAAGAGAGAGTGAGAGTGAGGTGGAAAGAGAGAGGTGAAAAAAAATTATGCGAAATTATGGACGAAGTATGTAAAAATGCAATATCTGTAAACAGTTGAATATTGATGAGTTTTTCCCTTATTAAGTGTTTCCGGTTTGCTACTTTACGCGCACATTTCAAAACACAGATGGAAAACACAAAAGACTACTGGGAAAAGAAAAGGAAAAGAGTGTAAAAGGAAGCGGATCCCAATCCTAAGCACGAAAGGAAGGAGAAACGTCTTCAAAAGCCCAGGGAGGAACACGAACCGAACAATAGGCGAACCTAACCACGCCTATAGAAGAGAGAAAAATAATTATCAAATAAAATTCAGGTTGCGACGTTAGAAATACAGAGTAAACTTGTTCAAAATATCTGGGTGGAGTGTGAACAGGGCGATAGGAGAGCCTATAAGCAGGTATGCTGATAAATCTCGTTTTTCAAACAAGTCATACGTAGTATTAATAAAACTTTATCGTTGTAAATACGAATATGATAGTCATATGCGATATTTTATTCACTTTCGGAGTTCGTCAATATCCGTGTAAGGATGTGTGTTTTGGAGGCTTTCTCCAAAGATAGATCTTCTAACAAGTATATGGGAGAGTTATATATATATATATATATATATATATATATATATATACTCCCTCGTTGGGGTGCATATATACCTTCCTGGTTTTATTTTTTACACATATGTTCACCCTGTACAAGGCTCAAGAGCCACTCACAGAGGATTATAGAGTAAGAAGCACAATTTATGAGGATATGTGGGAAAGATAAGGGTTAACCCTAAACATAAATAGGTTAAGACTATAGTGAAGCATCCTATTGGGAGTCGTTTCCACATAGTAGTGGCTCGTGAGTGGTGGGACAACTTTTTAGTACAAGGGCCGCATTCTAAAAATTTATAGTTTTACTGGGCCGCATAGTATATATAAACCAAAATAATTGATATTTAAAATTGGCAAAATAAACGGCTTTTAAAGGAGAAATATAGTTTTAATAAATAACATTCTAAAGTACCATGTAAGTAGAAAAACTTATTTATTTGAAAGATAAAATAACTGTTTGAAGAAATAAGAAAGAATTTTTATTACTATTATAAAATAGAAACTATCAAAGAAGCATAATTATTTATTTTATAATATCACAACTGACCATCAGAAGGATAAAAATACTAATGGGAATGATGAACTATTATTTATATTTTTTTATTTTATCTCAATCTTCAATATAAATTTACTGGTTTTTTTTTGTCATTTTACTAACAATTTTAAGTTGTTATTTTTGTTATTTTTGGCGGCGTCGGTATGTTAGTATTGAATAAAAAATCTGTTTGTGCTTGGCGGGCTGCACAAAATCGTTTGGCGGGCCGTAGTTTACCCACCCCTGAGCTATCCGATTCTTATTCATGGAATATGAAGGGAATGGAGATGATTAATCCATATATACCGGCATGTCGGGCTCAAAGTGTAAAGGTCAGGGCTGATGGGAGTCTGTTCCACAAAGTAGCAGTTCTTGGGAAGAGCCTGTCCGAGTAGGATTCAAAGGGAATGGTGATGATTAATCCGTGTGTACCTCGCATGGCGTGTCCCAGCTGCAAAGGCCAGGCTGATAGAACCAAGGAATGTAACTCATCAGAACATTTGATAGATACAGATAGTTACCTACGTGACGGGTGTTAGAAGGGTAGAACTGCTGAACCTAAGGAATATAATTCTTTTGAATACTTTCCATAAAAATAGCGATAGAGGAACCTAAGGTTTAGATATTTCGTCTGTGGGAAATAGGCTGTAGGCGGAAAATAGTTAATTACTCACAAGTACACGGTGATGCGTTTGGACTATGGAGACTGGAAAGCGAAAACTAGACATCCTGCCCACATAGGGAAGCACTACTACATTTTCGGTCTAATCTGGCATTTGTAAAAGCAGAAAATCGCAGGAGTCATCAGGCAATTACTGGAGCGGTACTGAGAACAGACCATTTTTCCAGCATCTTTAGCGATAGATCGTATATACGCGTTCAGTTTGAGATTTAAGTTGGTATTAAGTCCCAGTAGTCACTCATACCTGAGTGGATATTCAGGCTTGCTTGATCCTGTGAGCACATTTCCTAAGCTATGTCGAACATATTTTTACATCTCCGAGTCAGCTACTGATATCCTTTGAGGTAATGTGGATACCTTCAAGTCAACCCTTAGTTAGTCTAAGGGTTGACTTGAAGGTATCAACTCACTTAATTTTAAATAAATATTATTATTGTGTATTTGTTTCCTTTCCAGTTCAAAGAAATGATTTACAATTGTCCCCGCGAAACAAAGTCTCATAAAATATCTTCGTTTTTTTTCTTTACAACACGACACAATTGTATTATTATGATAGAATATTTTTACATAAGGCGAGTGTCACGTACTTACGTTGTTTTATGAATGCTTGTAATTTTCCAGCAATCGGCAGAATGTTTTCAGCAAACGTGAGCTGTTTTATAACTACTACTTAATTCTATTTTTCGAAAATCTCCTTTTGTATGTTATTGTGTGTTGCTTAATTTACTTTAAAATCGCGAGGTTACTGGAAACGTTACTCGATAAAATATGTAAAATGATGAGTAATTAATTATAGAAAAGGTGTGAGAGCTACCCTCTTCACAGGTTTACGTAAAAACTGAAAACTAACTTTGTGAATTTAGATATTTAAATTGTTTGGTTTATTACAGCGCATAGGCTCTATGGAACAAGATTTACTCAGCTGAGAAGTTAAGAAATACTTTTTCTCAATTTTTAAATATCTATTTTAGGAGGGAAAATATTGTTGATCAATCTCTGGAGTGATCTCGCAAACTTCTTAGCAGACCACAAATATAGTTGACTGAAATTTCAAAGGTCTAAGAGCGTTTGACATTACATCGCTGATTGGTTAATAAATGCTGATTGGTTAATAAATGCTGATTGGTTAATAAATGCTAATGTGGAAATTCCAATCTGGCGACTATGTTTTGCACAAAAATGAGTAAGTTGACGTTCTTAGTAATATCAAATATATTGTATTTTTCTACAAATGTAACGGGGTTCAAAACACGCACCAACCAACACACCAACACACACGAAGACACACACATATATATATATATATATATATATATATATATATATATATATATATATATATATATATATATGTATGTGTGTGTGTGTGTGTGTTTGTTTGTTTGTTTGTTTGTGTGTGTGTGTGTGTGTGTGTGTGCATTGGGAATATTTTGTGCCACTCTGGCAGTATTACATTTCGACTAAAAAGTATGTGTCAATATATCTTGCAGTTACGTACGTTCTGAATCTACGCTGAAGCATCTCCGCCTGGCATAGCTTCTAACCATCTATAACTAAGTCTCCGTAGTTATCTTGTTGAATGAAACAATATATAAATCTTTTTAAAAAATCGCTTAAAAACTCCTAATCTATATTACACGCTCGTAGTAAATACTACCTTATTTCTGTCTTTTACTCTGATCGTCATAACGGAAATTTGATTTATATGGAACGGTCAGTTTGTGTCGGCAGTGTTACTGTCAATATTTGGCCTCATATAAGGTATATATGACGACAGTCCTATTGTTGAAATAAAAAAGATGTGATCGGCTATAAGTGAGAAGAAAATTGCATAAACTAAGACGCTAGAAAATGTCATGTTGCGATTCATCAGCAGACAAAAACGGAGTAATAAAATTGGAATGAGGAAAGATCTATGTGAAGTCAGTATCAATCTAACTTATCTACATTTATACAGATCAGTATGCGTTGAATCCTCTTTGTACAGTTTCTCTTCAGTACATGTGCGATCATGGTTCTCCACAATTTCCTGTCATTTGTAGCTCTGAGTAAAGTTTTTTTAATATCACTCCTAACCCCTGTTCTGACAGCCGTTAACTTAAGACTTAGGTCATGTGCTGTTTTCCTTTGGCCCTCTTGCATTTAATATGCCCTGTGTATCTCAAACTTCCCAAGCCGCCTTTCCTCCTTATGCGCCCTAACTCTTTCATCTAACTCTTTCTGATGTTCATTTTATTTCCATTTTCCCTAAAACTTCCTCATTACTCACATGTTCAGTCTATGGTGTTCTCAGCTTCGTTCACTGGAACTACATTTCTACTGCATTAAGTTTCTTCTTCATCTTTGAGAAGATTGCCCACAATTGACTGTCATTTAGGAAGATCGATATTGCATAACAGTTCTATAATATCTTCTTTCTTTCTAACCAAATTTTCCTGTTTCTTAATAATTTGTTAAGCGTTTGGAAGACATTTTTCACTGTTCCAATTCGCTTTCGGATTCCCATGTCGCATTTTGTATTCTCTGTTAACGCACTTCTTAGATATTTAAATTGTTTGGTTTGATTTTTGTGTCTCCAATTTATAATTCGCATCGGCTGTTATTTTTACTGACAACTATACATCTTGTCTTCTTACAATTGATGTTTAATCCTTTCATTTCGTTTTTTTTTAGTACTGTAAGAATCCTTCTCCTCGTTTTCTCGTTGAATGTTAAAATTCGGAGTATCGGGATTCGATACAATAACAAAATATTGTTGCTGGGTTGCTCGTAATTCGGCCGTTTAGAATAATCACACGATTTTCCTTGAAAGTGTTGTGACCAAGTAAATGGTTAAGGAAATAACAAAACAAGTCTTACCGATGTATCATATATTCAACAGTAAATACAGAAGAAGAGTATTACACGACTGGTGGGTGTGTGTCAGTGTGTCTATTCGACTGTTCCCTCATGGAATTCTCTCCTACTAATCTTATAGTATGCGGAATAGTCCAACATTGACACTTTAGAGGGAGGACACCACAACAGAAAGAATAAAATTCAGTAGAAAAGACAACCTAGTTTCAACAAATAAACATTAATTTAATATAACGGCAATAACACAAGCAGTTGGTGATAGATTGGAAAGTAATTTCCTTTTGTTTGGGTTGATAAATTTCTGAAATAAAATATAATTTCTCTTTGTGTACGTATGTGAGAAACAATGAAATGTTGTTGTATGAGTGTTTGTATGAAAAATTCAACACGTACGTGCGTGCTTCATAGTAAAGAGGATACAAGAGATAGTTAGAAATTGTTTATAACTGTTGGTGGTGTTGCCGTAGTCTGAAGTTTGTCAACGCTGTCGCTTTTAGCATGAGATCGTGAAGATCGTAAGCGAGAGTTGCGTGGACCTTGGTGACAGCTGTGTGTATCCTTTTTGGGGCCGGATTTCGTATGTTTTTATTCACTTTTTTTTTTAACAAAATCGGCTCCAGAAATAAATTAATTTATTCATAATTAGCCCTAAAAACCCACGTGGTATGTCTTCTACTACGTCCTCACGATATTTTGGCGGTATCTACCTAAATCATTATCTCTGATACAACAAACTTTCTGATTTATATTCTATTATTTTATCGGTGTGTTTTAAGATATAATTATTTTCTTTGGTGTGAGTGATTTATAAATTTTGCGTTAGATATATTAGTGGACACGACACTAACTTCTGTTGAATGCAGATTGTAAAATTCTAGTCGCAACATTTTGGTCACGTGTGATTCTAAATGTTTAACAGGTTGAGCGTGTGACATTAGCGAGTAAAAATCACCAGTCTTTTTAAGAAATCCAAAGGGTTTGAGATATACATTATTTTATATCTCGCTTTTGATTGATTAAAACGTGATTTTAGAAATTACATGATTCTCGTCTCAATTCACATGACTTGTAATTTGCTATATTCTTGAACCACCGTCTGTAATGCTTTTTACGCGTTTGTTAGTATCTCTTTGCATAAGTTGTTTTTATTTTTAACACTTAGAATGTGTTAAAAAAAAATGAGCAAACAGATACTAACAAAATTTTCGAAATGCCAAAATCAAATAAGTATAGAAGAAAATATTTGGGAAGTGTTTTACAGGGAATGACAAATGTGACACCGAAATCCGAAGACGCACTGGAATAGCAAAATGTAAATTCCTAAATCTAAGGAAAATATTAAGAACAAATTTAGAAACAAAGAAATTGAAGTTTAACTGCTATCTATATCAATTCTCTTATATTCCAGAAAAATATGAACAATTCACTTATAAATTAAGAGATTAGTGAAGGCCACAGAAATGTGGTTCTACAGAAGGATACTGAGAATACTAAGGACAAAGTTTTAAGGAAAATAGAAGCAAAAAAAGATAATTATATTCAGAATAAAAAAGAGACAGTTGAAATTTCTCGGACACATAATGAGGAATGAGTGGTTAGGGAATTTGACACACACAGGACCTGCATAATGCAAACGGGAGAGGAGATAGCGGAATATTTATCAGAGATGAAGCAATGGGTGGAGGTGACAGATATGCGATTCTACAGAAGGATGATGATAATACCAAGGAGGGTGTCTTAAGGACAATGGAAACAAAAAGGATAATTATACTGAGAATCAGAAATAATCTGTTGATATTTCTAGGACAGATAATGAGAAAAGAAGACTTGGAAAATTTGACACGCACAGGGCATATCGAATACAAAGGGGACAGAAGGTAGCGGGCCACCTATGATACCAGCTTGTGTGAGTGAATGGCGGAACGGATGGTGAGAGATATGGCAAATGCAAATGTTACTAAGTGCCACAAGGGGCAGGAAACTGCTTTATTGTTACAAATCTTACTATTTAATCCATAGTCGGGGGAAGAAGAAGTGGATTCATATCTTTTCTAAGGGTATTTGTGCAGATGTAAATATAACGAACCTGGCGGATTTGGGACTTGGCTCTCCGGTTAACAATTCCGAACCATTATCCATTACACCATCCGCACATCCAAGTGGTACGCCATTATAAGTGTGTGGGGAGGACTGAAAATGTCTGTTTGAGTGAGTGAGTGTATATTGCGTGTTTTCAGCGGTACTATCTCGTTCAAATGTGTTTAATTAAGTATAACATCTGTATATATTGCCGCTAGTAATTTTCATCTATATTCTTTGGATAACTATGTCTTAATAATAATAATAATAATAATGATAATAATGAGAAGAAGAAGAAGAAGAAGAAGAAGAAGAAGAAGAAGAAGAAGAAGAAGAAGAAGAAGAAGAACAACAACAACAACAACAACAGCAACAAAAAAAATCAAGAATATTTCTCCTAACATTTATAAGTTCAATGAAAGTGCTCCTTTCTTTTTCTTGGACCATATTACTGCGTAAGATTACAGTGTTGGAATACAAATCATTACAATAACATTTATAGATTATAAACACATATATTTTACGGGCAATCAGTGAAGCACAAACAAGTAAGTGGCACCTTAAAAGAAATATCACTAAAATCAGTAGATACGATAAAAACTTTACAATTCTTTATAAAACAAGGCTACAAAATTAAATAAGGGATTTCTGAAAGCTGATTGGCTAGGATTTGTCACGTGATGGGTTTTCTACGACGTCCGCGCTATTGAATTTGAAATGTCCTTGAAATAGGTCAGGGCTTGTGCTATGGAGTAGGTTTCCGTGAAAAACTCAGAATTCGTAAGCCGATCACCGACTCGACAAAAACGATAAAACGGCTTGTCAGCGACAGTAAGGATAGACAGAACAGATCTGAAACGGAACAGTCAGTGAACCAGCCTAACCCAACACACATATTGGCCTGCATATTACTTCGAAATTTGCAGATAATTCAGTTTCAACATTCAAACTACTGGTCTCTTCATGGCCAGAACAAAGACAATTGAATTCCAATAAATGTATCTACTGCATAAATGTTATTTTCATCATGAATTTGTCCTTCTTATTTTTTTTACAATGTAGTTAGCTTGAAAACGTTAAATGTTATTGAATATAGGTTACCCTAGAATTCCTGTCCCATAACGAAATTTAACAATATTAAAAATAATTATGAAGTATTATGTTATAAATCGATTCCCCAGTGCAAGTCCCGAGAGGATTATTGATTGAGGAAGTTGGATGGACGGAAGAGGAAGAAGTACATACAGATTATGAGGCAGTGCAGGATAGATAACGTTTGATCCTAGACTTGACGAGGTAGGTTAAGATTGTATTGATCGAGGAAGCATGCTCTCAGAAGTCAGTTCCACAAAATAGTGATGCTTGTAAAAATGTCGTCCGAGTGAAACTTCCTACCTAACATTGGAATACAAAGGGAATGAGGATGATTCAACCGTGTGTATGTGGCATGGCGGGTCTTCTGTGTAAATATCGGAATTAATGAAACTTGATGGTTCGTTATAGGAGTGAATTCCTTGATGGAAATAGGAGGATAGAGGTTCAATTCCTACCGAGAGAGACATTTTTCGTTAGTATGATTCTGAATGTGGCATGGCGAGTCTGTTGTGTAAATATCGGAATTGTTGAAAATTGGCGGTTCGATATAGGACTGCATTCCTTGATTCAAAAAGTGGATACAGTTTCGATTCCTAACGAGAAAGATATTTTTCTTCAGTATAATTACACGATCTCTGCCTGCTGATAGTAATTTACACTATTTAAGAAATTAAAAAGAAAACAGAGAGGCCAAATCAAACACCTGTACTCGCTATATATATATTGTCATGCACAGACAGGCTGTTTCGCTGTATCACAGCTCATCATTGTGGTTAGACGTCCCGTTGCCTCTAGCTAGGATGGAAATCCGGCTGAATTGGCGTTAGTCGGATATTCTACCCCTAATATATATATATATATATATATATATATATATATATATATATATATATATATATATATATATGTATATATATATATATATATATGTATCAAAATAAAAATGAAAGAACACTCAGATTTATAAGCACTGACTCGTTGAAAGCGATAAAAACGGCTTGTTAGAGACAGTCAGAAAAGATCGGAAACGGAACAGTCAGTGAAACTGCCCAGCCTAACACACATACTGGCCTGCATATTACTTCGAACTTTGCAGACTCACATGCAACAAAGTAACTTCGAAATTCGCAGACTCGCAACAATTCACTTCGAACACTCAAACTCTTGGTCTCTTCATGACCACAACAAAAACAATTGAATTCCTATATGTAAATACATGTATCTATTGTATAAATGTTATTTTCATATTTAACTTGCTTTTCTTCCCTTTTATGCGAAGATCATTTCTTAGCGTTGTTTATAGTTTTGTATTTTAATTTGCGTACATGACATTCGGATTTTATTTTTCCACCTGAAATCCGGGTAGTCTGACCCCACACAGTCATACAATCTGTTCAAATCCACTGGATTCAAATGTTAAATAGATAGCTATGACTGTTAATGTAATAGCCTTCACTACACACCACTGATGGTTGCTTTAAAAAAAAATTTTTTGGCCAATCATTTCTGCGACTGGATAAGTTAACTGCCTTGTTGAAACGCCATGCAACGTTAATTTATGCCACATGATTGTCGGGGGAGGCGGAGATATGAATATCAAGAACTTGGTCTGGGGAATGAGGTCACTGCAATTATTTTGTCCTACCAGAAAGTTAAATAGAAATAGTTGATTATCAAATATATATTGACAGCTTTCCACGGGTAAACTAGATGATACAATGTTCCTCTGAGAAATTAGTAAGAAACAATTGTATTTACAACAGAGCGTACTGATTAAAACAGCTTTGCGGCATTAATCATGACTACCGGAGAGTTATCCAAAGAATATAGATGAAAATTACTAGCGGCAATATATACAAATGTTATACTTAATTAAACACATTTGAACGAGATAGTACCGTTGAAAACACGCAATATACACTCACTCACTCAAACACACATTCTCTGTCCCCCAACACACACTTATAATGGCGTACGACTTGGATGTGCGGATGGTGTAATGGATAATGGTTCGGAATTGTTAACCGGAGAGCCAAGTTCCAAATCCGCCAGGTTCGTTATATTTACATCTGCGCAAATACCCTTGGAAAAGATATGAATCCACTTCTTCTTCCCCCGACTATGGATTAAATAGTAAGATTTGTAAGAATAAAGCATTATTAGTACAAATAAATTTTTATAAAAATATTTTCTGGCAAACCTACAAAGGGTTGATGTTGTGGATTCCGGGATGAAATCCGGTAGCAAATAATAACAAACGCCAAGACTGAATATAGGAAAATAAATGTATTAACGTAATAATACAAACTGGTAATACAGGTTAGTAGTTCCAGGAATGCGGGGTTAGTGGATAAATATATATATAGTCTTTGGTATCGACGTATCGCTGTATGACTTCTTACTGAGTCTACGTGCTTGGTACTGTGACTCTTGTGCTACCCTCCTCTATTACTACTGTTACTGGACTACCGACTGTCCGGGTATTCACTGGTAGTAGTATATGTATACCTTGGGTGAGTCCATTTGGGTAAAAAGGGGAGACCTTTCAACAGTTGATAAGACATAGAAAACAAATCAAGGAATGATTAAATTACACACACAAAATGTAAATGCGGACAGAGAAATATATATATATATATATATATATATATATATATATATATATATATATATATATATATATATATATATATAGTCATATTGTTTTCATGTAAGACATTGTTTTTACAAAATAATTTGCTTGAAAAAGTTAAATATTTTTGAATAGAAGTTCTTCAAGAATTCCTCCCCCATAGCTAAATTTAACAATATTAAAAATAATTATGAAGTATTATGTTAGAAATCGATCCCGTAGTGAAATTCCCGAGAGCCAGTAAATATAGCGGATTATTGATTGAGGAAGTTGTATGAATGTAAGAGGGAGAAGTACATGCAGATTATGAAGCAGTGCAGGATAGATAACGATTGATCTTAGACTTGACGAGGTAGGTTAAGATTGTATTGGTCGAGGAAGCATGCTCTCAGGAGTCAGTTCCACAAAATAATGATTCTTGTAAAAATGTTGTCCGAGTGAAACATTCTTCCTACCATTGGAATACAAAGGAAATGAGGATGATTCAACCATTAATATGTGGCATTGCGGGTCTTCTGTGTAAATATCGGAATTAGTGAAACTTGATGGTTCGTTATAGGAGTGGATTCCTTGATGGAAATAGGAGGATAGAGGTTCAATTCCTACCGAGAGAGACATTTTTCGTTAGTATGATTCTTCGATGTAGGTCTGTTGATATTAATTTCACTTTAAAAAAAAATTAAACAAAAATCAAAAACAGAGAAGCCAACTCCAACACCTATAATTGCTATATATATATATATATATATATATATATATATATATACAAGAGAGAATATTGAAGTCAACACTCAGAGGCGACAAGCTGTTTCATGCTAGGCGAAATCATCAGGCCGCAAGAACATTCGCAGCCTGACGATTTCGCCTAACATGAAACAGCTTGTCGCCTCTGAGTGTTGACTTCAGTGTTCACTTTTATATTTATATTTACATATATTCTATCTCTGATATTGAGCACTTTATCCCATAAATATGGCACACCTAAAAACATTATTTCTTCAGTTCAGTTCCATTTTCAAGCGATGCTGAATAACTTAATTAAAAAAAATACTTAAATAAAAGAAAGGATTTACTCTATATATTATTATTTATACGATTTGGCTTATAAACAGAGCAATTCAATTTTTTAAAAATTATTCTGCATAATCATAATATACATATATATATATATATATATATATATATATATATAAATATATATATATATATATATATATATATATATATATATAATAGTAATATAAATATAAGTAATTATACTCGTCTGGTGTTTTGGCTTGTGAATGAACAAACCAATACCCGAGGAAAAATAAGGGATAAAAAAGAAAGAACGAAGAATAAGTAATTGAGGCGAAACCAATCGACCAGTATCCAAGCTCAGAATTCAAAGAAAAAAAACCTCCAAAACGAGTAAAGCAAAAGTAACTAAATAAAGTGCTCAATACACTAAGTATTGCAAATCTAAATATGAACCTAAAAAGCCAGGTAAATCTACCTATTTTTCATTTACGCGGATCGTCAGGGTTTGCCGGTACACCTTGACGATCCGCGTAGGTGAAACCTAGGTAGGTTTACCTGGTTCTTTAGATTCATAGTTATATATATATATATATATATATATATATATATATATATATATATATATATATATATATATAATATTAGTGGTAAATATACACATACATATGCAATCATATATCTAAAATATAAATATACATATATACATACACATACATATATGTATAAAAAGTAATTCCTAGAGGATAGAATCCCGGTAGAACTCGATGTCCAGGAGAGAGTAAGGATATAATAAAAAGACTTAAACACTAATATTCCATGTTCATAATTTATTCCATTGGAATCGTAAATACAAAAGTTTTTTGAATTTGTAGGTCTGATGAATTGAATCGTATTTACGATTCCAATGGAATAAATTATGACCATGGAATATTAGTGTTTAAGTCTTTTTATTATATATATATATATATATATATATATATATATATATATATATATATATATATATATATATATATATATATAGTAGATACGACTAGAGTCGATGCTCCGTTAATTTATTAAAGTGTGTATTTATTTATTTTTGTCTTGTCTACCGTTTTGAATATTCAACAAACCTTATTAAAGAAAAACATGCGCTCTCCGACAGGATACGAGAACTTCCCGCTTTGTAGGAGAAAAAAAACGTTAGAACCGACCAGCTGTAGACCGCGTCGCCCACAGAGTGCTTCGTCAATCAAGAACAGTTGAATAATGCCTTATGAATTCAAATCTTTTTCAGACTTTGAAAACACTAATTTTGGCAAACAACGCAATTTATAAAGGAATAATGTCAATTATATTTGTGAATCCGAAATATTTTAGTACTTAAACGTTATTTTGAGTGGATACCCGCATGTGAGCAGATACCACGTTTATTTATTAAACAGTAAATGTATTTAGGTTAGTCTACTGACCTGGACTATCGATAAGTACCATGAAATAAAATATGCGTTTATAAATTTTCCACTCTGTCGCATCATCTTCACACACACACAAGCACGCACGTACGCACACGCACACACACACACACACACACACACACACACACACACACACACACACACACACATATATATATATATATATATATATTTATATATGCATGATTCACTAAAAACTCAAATTACTTATCTATTATAAAAAATTTAAGACAGCTGACCTTATCCTAAAAAATAACAACACACCAGTTAAGTCAAAACTACAAAGAACAAACACTATCTATGAGTTCAAATGCTCCTTAATGAACTGTGTTCCTGGTCAAACCGGACTCATGAATAATTACATAGATTACACAACTACATGATTATCCGGACGTCTTAAGTTACACCTATCTGACCACAGCTCCATTAGAACGCATTTAAACACGCTCACAAATTTACCAGACTCCATTAGAAACATACTCGTAGAAAACACAAATATATTAACTGCATCAACCTGCAAAAAAGATTAAAAATAATGGAGGCTTTAATGATAAAAAAAGAAAAAGCCAACTCTTAACAATATTAACTACGAACAAGGCCACAATCTGCTCACCGTATTCGGAAATTAAAAACATCTCTAAAACACACTAAAGCATACACATAATGCACACACTCAATTAAGCTGAAAAATCGAATCATCCTTGATAATGGCTAAAGGTAGAGCCGAAAGCGCTCGGAACTATAAAACATTTGAACAGTTTTTACACACTCTTTGTCCAGAAAAGAAAGCTCTTTTTCGAACACAAGAAAAATTACATAAAAAGCTTAACCGTAGCGTAGTTCCTTGTCTGTAGTCTTTAATGAAACATGCATAAACGAAGGATTGCTGCCTAAATATACAACTATATATATATATATATATATATATATATATATATATATATATATATATATATATGATACAAGAAACTTGTTACCCATGATTTTAAATGAATATTATTTAACTTCTAGATTTTGGGAAGTTACATTTAAAATATGCACACAATTCATTATTATTTTTATTATAATTTTATATTCGTTATCATATTATTATTATTATTATTAATATTTATTATGTATTTATTATTTATTATATTATGATTATATTATTATCATATATTATACTCTTATATATTATTTATTATATATATTTTATATTATTTTATATTATTATATATTATTATTTTATTTTATTCATTATTGTTCATTACTATATCTCTTCTTATACTCAAATATATTAAATAATATATTTAGCGTTCTGCATACGTACTTTTGCATGATCTCTCTCTCTTTCACTGCCCCTCCTTCATTTGCTTTCTCCCTCTCTCTCTCTCTCTCTCTCTCTCTCTCACACACACACACACACACACACACACACAAACATATATATATGTGTGTGTGTTTCATTAAATACGACAGTCAAGGTACTGCGTTTAAGCTTTTTGTTAATTTTTCTTGCGAACGAACAAGTGTTTTCTTTTCAGGACAAAGAGTGTGTAGAAATTGTCCAAATATTCTGTAATTCCGAGCACATTCGACCGCACCCTCAAACACCCTCAAGGTGTTTCACATTTTAGGAGTAATGTGTGGAGTAATGGATAACGGCTCGGATTAAGGAATCGGAGAGCTGAGTTCGAATTACATTCATTTCCGTGCTAATATCTTTGGGAAAGATGTGATTCCTCCACATCTCCCCACAACTACGGTTAAATAGCAGGACAGACCTGGTTCTAAAGCCTTGGATTGCAACTGGTCTAACGCGGAAAGAAATGGTAATCTACTGCGGGACGAATCTGCCTAGTCAGTCATGTATCAAAAGATACATGAGCGCCTACGCGTGTATCACGCATGGTACATAACTGAATGACAGATGTGTTGTGTGTATGTATCTGGAGTTATCGGAGTGTTTTTTCGCAGTTAATATTACTGAATGTTTTCTTTTTTCTTTTCCTTCATTTTAAAACTTTTTTACATGTGGATGAGGTTAATATGCCTGTATTTTCTACTAGTATGTTTCAGATGGAGTCTTTTAAATGGTGTATCTGTTTAAATAGGTTCTGATGGAGCTATGGTCGGGTAGATGTAACGTAAGTCGTCAGGTTAGGCATATAGTAGTGTGACCAATGTAATTATTTATTCGATTTGATCAGAAACATAGTTCCTTAAGTGGCATTTGAACTCATTAATAATGTTCGTTCTTTGTAGTTTTGATTTCCAAGTGTGTTACATTTGAGGATAAGGTGTCTTAAATTTTTTGCAGTCGATAATTAATTTAATTTTTGTGTTCGGGACAAAATAGTGCAATGTATTTCTTTATGATATTTATAAACGCAAAAAATCATCATTTATGCTGGCTGAAGCTGTGGCCGAAAGTGATCGGAATTATAGAATATTTGTACAGTTTCTACACACTCTGTGTCAAGAAAAGAAAACACTTGTTTGAACACAAGAAAAATTAAATAAAAACCTTAATCGCAGTATCTTGCCTGTCGTCTTTAATGAAACATGTATAAAAGAGGGATTGCTGCCAAAATACACAATATATATATATATATATATATATATATATATGTGTGTGTGTGTGTGTGTGTGTGTGTGTGTGTGTGTGTGTGTGTGTGCACGTTCTAGTCAATCCTAAAATACCTACCAACCTGTTAAGTCAATTCCTTCCTTTTTTTTCCTTTTCGGCCGTCACTTTTTTTTCATTCAGAATCCACATTTTTTTTATCTTTCACAATATTTTCCTCTTTATCTAGTTCCTCCCTAGATTTTTGCTAAAATTTTTGACTGGCATATTTGCTACACGTTCTGGTCTGCTGGTTACTTCAAATAGTTCCCAAATGGTCGGGCACTTTCCACGCCTCACTGAGTGAAATACCTATTCAAGGTTAACCAACTTCAACCCCGCAACCTAATTCCGACACCACCTTCTTTGTCACGTACCACACACACGGCTGAAAGTCGCCTGTAAGGGGTGTTTTATTGTGTTAATATTGCTCCTATCACGTCAGTCAGACACATTATATATCATCTTAGTTGAAGAAGAAGAAGAAGAAGATGAAGGGGAAATAAAATTAAACCAGAGTAATATCCCATATTATCATGCGCTTGAATAAACGGAATGCTTTAAAATGGAACCTGAAAATGCTGCCAAAAACTTATTAGTATAAAAATGGGTAATGCATATGTATGCTGAAACAGAGTTTTTGGTGTTTTCGTGTAAGTAGGTAGGGATGGTTTAGGGAAATGGGTTGCTTAAGGATACACACATTAACTTGCTCAGTCAAACGTAGCGTAGTAGTCCAATGAAGAAAATTTATTCACGATATCTATCTATCTATTTATCTATTTACCTATCTAAACTCCTGTTTATATATACCTATCATTGTGAATTATATTTAATTAAAATCCAAGTGATTCAGCCTTTCAATCTATCACTATATATATATATATATATATATATATATATATATATATATATATATATATATATATATTGTTAAATATAACAGACAACGAATGTCTATTATATTTGAACATGAGCCGTTCCAAGCTTCGTATAGTGACATTAGTTTCGGGAGAAAATAAAAACAAAAACTGTACAACATTTGGATATATTTTTTATTATGCTGTTCGTCGATCTAAGCTTTCGGCTCACATGTGTTATCACACACACACACACACACACACACACACACACACACACACACACACACGTATAAGTGTATTGAACGTAAGAATACAAACTTGAAATGAAGATTAGTAGTCCAGGAATACGGGTTAGTAGAAAGTATATGTACAAGTCGCTGTAAGTGCAGCCGTAATTATATATATATATATATATATATATATATATATATATATATATATATATATATATATATCTGGACTCTACGTATCTCAACCTTGTCTCAACGTATCTCCAACTCTGTCAGTATAAGTATACTTTAGACGAGTCCATCTTGTGTAAAAGGGGAGAGGCCCATAACACTATCTTTCGTTACAACATACTATTCTGTATGCCTAAATGTTATTTTTAATTTATTTTGTTTAAACGTGTCTGAATATTCGAGAAATATCCAAGCAATCTTGTCAGATTTTTCTAAATAGTTTTCTCGAATATTCAGGCCGGTAGATGTTGTTGCCTATAAAATACTGTTTAATTTTTAAAAAAATATCCCCCCAACAAAAAAACAGAAGCTCTATTTGAATATGAGTATCTATCAAAATGAACATTTAAACAAAATAAAAATATAATATATAATCCATTTCCTAAACACACACACACACACACACACACACACATATATATATATATATATATATATATATATATATATATATATATATATATATATATATATAAGTGAACATAGAAGTCAACACTTAGAGGCCACAGTCTGTTTCATGCTAGATGCAATCGTCAGGCCTGACGATTGCATCTAGCATGAAACAGACTGTCGGCTCTAAGTGTTGACTTCTATGTTCACTTTTATATTTACACACGCTCTATCTCTGTTATTGAGCATTTTATCCCATAAATATACCACACTTTAAGACTATATATATATATATATATATATATATATATATATATATATATATATATATATATATATATATATATATATATATATGTTCGTGTGTTTTTGTGTTTTCTTATCCCTCGAAGTAATCTTTTATCTCTTTTGCTAAAACCACTAGAGGTTGTAATCAATTATGAATTGGTTATGCATCTCAGTTCATGCGACCTTCTTTAAGATAAGCAATATTGAATTCGTTTTTCGACTGTTTTTCGATGGGTTAACGGTTTTTACTGAATGTGTCTCACAGGCTTTAGATAAGAACAGCAAGTGGCAAACTGTGACTTTAGAAATCTCGAAGGTGTTTGACATTCTGGCCTTCTTCACAAGCTCAAAGGATATGATTTTTCTGGTCGGATATTTGTTTAAATCCAATCGTTTTAACAAATCGGGTAATAAAGGTCGAGTTGAACGGCCACGCTTTTAGATCATTTCCCATTAATACGGGCCTCCCGCAGGGCTCTGTCTTCGAACCTACGTTGTAGCTTATCTTCCTCAACAAACTTCCCGATTTTCTCAATGAGATATTTATACCGAGAACAAAACTATTTACTCTTGCACTAATAGAAGGTCTGATATGTACGACAAAGTAAAACTGGTAGCTTCTTTAATCAGCATACAGAACCAATTTGTCCTCCATCATCATGTCTTATACTAACCTCCAGGTGAGCAACTCATTGAACATTCTTGGTCAGACGTTTTCTACTAACATGAAGTAGATTGAATTGAATCAACTGCTAGGTTTGCTGGTGAGAAGGTTGGTTCTATGTGTCATACCAAGCAATATTTCTAGCCAGAATCTATCTTGAAAATGTATAAACCTACCATTCTTCCGTGAATTGACTATTGCTGTTATATCTGGTCTGGTCTTCCAGCTTAATATATTCTCGACAAAGTCTAAAGAAGAGTCTCTAACGTTATCGTTCCTGGCATATCATCTGGATTTCATTCACCTTCTCAACAACATGACGTGGCTTCTCTCTGTCTTTTCTATAAATATTTTCATGTCAGTTCGAAAGCTCTCCTCCTTGGTGCCTTGAATTTAAGCGTTCTACTAGCTATTATCATTTTGCTGTTGAAATAGCTACATGGAACCTTTCCATTCTTATAGTTTCTTTAAATTTCCTGCTTTCTTGCCACCTACAATCTTCGGAAATTTCAAATCTAACTTAACTCGCCATATCCTATCTTCCTGAAACCTGCACTTTTATTGTTCTTCTATCTAAAGTTTTTTCATTCTCTTCCACTTCCAGTAACACCTTGCGACTTAGTGACATTATCGCCTTGCTTAGGGTGAAATGATTAATATATATATATATATATATATATATATATATATATATATATATATATATATATATATATATATGATAAAAATGCACTTATTGATGACCAGAATCTTTACAATCTTCGATATGCAGATGATAGATAAAAAGATAGTAGAGGAAACTGAAATCTAAGAACTAAAACCAAATTGCAAGAAAGCAGAATATATGGTTGTCAGTAAAAAGGAACATCCCAACATGCAAATTACAAATTGGAGATACCCAAATCAAGCAAGTGCAAAATATAAATATCCGGGAAGTGTTTTAACAAAAGAAGGAAACTGCAACGCGGGAATCCGAAGACACATTCGGATAGAAAAAGATGGCGGACGGATAATTGCGTCCCTGGACATTTGCTTCCCTAGACAAATGCGTACCTGTATAATTGCATACCTCTGAGAAATTTTTGAACTTACCATGAAGTGTTGTTTAATATAGAAATTTGCCCAAAAATACCTTCAATTACTATAAGCAATCAGAATGATAGTTATTATAAATAAAAAAAGAGATAAAGCAAGATAAAATTAAACGAACAGCAGTGCGTACCACAAACATCTAATAGATTCTGGATTTTATAGATTATATTTTTATTTGTAACCCATGACTAATTCCCAAAATCAAACACTGGCGGAAAAATATTTATGGACGAAGGAAATTACAGCTACTACTATCACAAAAAAACGCCGATAAAACAAAAAACATACTGGCGATGTGTAGAGAGATATTGCAATACTGTTAATCTGTCATTGCATTTTAAACAAAAATAAACTTTTAATTTTTGTAAATTTTATTATTTTTATTTCTTTTTTTAAATAATTATGATTATTACCTATGCTTTTTTAAAATTTATGGTAATTGCCTTTAAAAACTTTAAAAAATTATCACAGATACACAATTAACCACGGACGCAATTGCCTGATACGCAATTGTCCTGGACGCAAATGTTCAGTACGCAAGTGTTTTAGAACCGTAAAAGATGCTCCCACAAAACATTTGGTTGGAAACGAAGGAAAGAATACGGAAATGATGTGTAATATCAAACCTTCTATATGGGACCGAATGCTGGACCCTCTCCTCAGAGATGAAGAAAAGACCTGAGACAAGAGAAATGTGGTTCTATAGAATGATGCTGTGGATGTCATGTATTGAGAATTCATGCAGTGACGAAGTTTTAGAGAAAATAGAAAAAAAACGACCCACATATTTAACATCAGAAACCAACAGTTGAAATATCTTTAGCACACACTGATGAATGAGGGTTTGGAAAATTGGACACTCACCGCAGATATTGAAGCCAAATGGGATATAGGAAAACAAAGCATAACCTGCCTAACAAACTTCTGTAGATGGATGGCAGAACAGGATTTAGGAGAGATAACAAAACAATAATAAGATCTACAAATGACAGGAAACTGTGATCGCCAACGTCCTCAAGGGGAAACATTTAAATGACATAGAGCTTTTCCTTAGTGCTATAGATTTAAAAATCGGGCAAGACTTTAACTAACTTGACGTTAGTAAATAAATAATTTCCCAAGATATAAAAGATACTCGTGTCCATAATATAGTTACAGATGCCGGGTAGGGTTTATCAGCTCTCAGCTGAGTCTCTGTCTTCTGCGGACAGGGACGCAATTGAGGAAAATAAAACAGTGAGCTACCGGGGAATATTTGTATATTTCTAAAGAATAAACGGATTTGTTTTTAATGCAACATATTTATTACCTAACATCTATCTATCTATCCATCCATATATATATATATATATATATATATATATATATATATATATATATATATATATATATATATGTATATTCTTAGAGAATTAATGGATTTATTTTTAATGCGACATTTGTATTACCTTTAACTTTATTACAGTGGATAATCGAATTTGAAATAGACGCCACAGTTTCGTCTTTATTTTAAACCGTATGTTTTATTTCTATCGGCCTGTACATTCACGCAGCCCACTGGTCGCTGTCTTCCAATTGAGGAAAATAAAACAGTGAGTTACCAGGGAATATCTGTATATTTCTAAAGAATAAACGGATTTGTTTTAATGCAACATATTTATTACCTAACATCTATCTATCTATCTATCTATCTATGCACATATATATATATATATATATATATATATATATATATATATATATATATATATATATATATATATATTCCTAGAAAATTAATGGATTTATATATAATGCGACATTTGTATTACCTTTAACTTTATTACAGTGGATACTCGAATTTGAAATAGACGCCACAGTTTCGTCTTTATTAGGAATGAGCAACCTTTTGCGACTAGTGGGCTACATGAAATATGTCCCATCATAAGGCGAGCCGCACTATTAAGATTCAAGTTTCAAATTAATTTTTCGTTGACTGTGCCTCAGCCATTTTCGCTACAGATGAGCAGACGCGTAGGAAAAGTTCATTCGTTTTTAAGAAAAATATGTCTTAAAATAAAGTGTAGCGTTCGTATAATATGAACACAGATGATAATGTGATCAGCACACGCCCATTCGTGTGATTT
>OZ038492.1:39453352-39473352 GCA_964036315.1 Acanthosepion esculentum | reverse complement strand
GCCAGATTCATCCACCTTTTGCAAAATTCTGATAAAGTGAGCCGCCGCTTTTCCGTCCTAATCTAGAGTTTAAGCTGATGCTTAAAGTACAAGATCAGTTGGGTAAAAGTGAACTTCTTGCCACCATAGAATCCCTACTGACGTGTCGTCCAAATCACAACTCTCATAACACCTAGCGGGGAAATGAACACATATTATTCAGCCTTCGTCAACGGTGGTGCCACATTGCTACAGACAGAAGAGGCCTCAAGGACAAAGAACTTTCCCTGCAGCATGCGAACCATGCTGCAATAAAAGAAAACGTATCCCAGGATCTCGACCTCCTCATCACAGCGTCGGCTGTTTGGAGATTTCTCCAAGACCGCCGAACAAAGTCGATTCGCGTCACATTCGATTTAGGAACCCAATGCGAAGCATATATTGATGAAACTCAATGCTAGGCATACCTAGACCGCCTTCAGATGGATGAAGACAACAGATCTCCCTAGATACCCTAGTGAACTTGCTTCCCCACAAGAAGGAGAACAAGAGCCTTACTAATGACATTAGTGTGGCATAGTACAGAAGAAGGGGAAGTACAGAGAGTCGGTAAAGGAGAATTCGTCCAGAGGAAAGCTCAAGGAAGAGAAACTCACTTCCACGCACCTAACCGCATGCCAACAGACTTATGTTAGTTGATCTTGGCCCCTGTCACCATCTCATAACCACTGATTTCTTTGCTAACTTCGTCAATCTCGGCTCTGCTCGACACAAGATCCGAAATGGCAGAATACCTGAATCGGATTCGCCTTTAACTTGCAAAGGAAAGGTTCCAGCGGAAGAACGTAAAGCATGACGAATGGAACGAGACAATACGAAAGGTTTCGATCTTATCCCATTCACAGCACACCGGGATTCGCATACAGAAGACGGATCTAGGTGTAAAAGTCCGGCCCGACGCTGGCCGCCAAAAGGATAGCCTCGAGGAATCGATTGTCAACCCTATTTAAGGCCTAAATTGATGAGCGTTGCTTTACTGTCGACTTTCTCTATGATCAAGCGGATCATATGAAGGTTGTCCTGAATAGCCCTGCCTTTCACAGCACAAGTCTGTTCGAGCCAATCAGACTAGAGAGGACAAGCTGCAAACGGTTGGCTAAGATCTTTGACGAAATCTTTAACTCTGTATTTAACATAGTTAAAGGGAGAAAGTTTTCTAACCCATCCCCACCGTTCTTATCCTTGCGTAGCAACTTGATCACATCCCTGGTGAAGCGTTGAGGTATAAAGCCCTACTTCTTCCAGTTGTTGTAAATCAGTCCCACAAAGGAACAAAAACGGGTGACTGCCTCAAGTAAACTTCGTAAGGAAGACCATCTGATCCCGAAGATTTATCCAGGCCAACCTGTTTCAGCGCTTCCCAGATTTCCGACTATGTGATGGGATCCTCGCACCCAGCCGATTCAGCTGCTTCAAGGCAGGGAAGTCGGCTAAATAAGCGTCGAACTGAGCAGGGCTCAGACCGGTCTCCTTGAAAAATGTTCCTGAAGGTAATCCCGAAAAGCCACACATATGACCGTATTTGTAGTCACGGTCCGCTTATCCAGCAATGTGACGTACGCGATAAGCATTCCTATTTTCCTCTGAACGCAATTCAGCGGCCATATTCGTAGTCTCAGAGGACATACTTTTTTACTTAGCCCTAAATACCAAATTTATATTCCGTACTTAGAATTAGTTCTTTAGTCATTAACTCATTTTTGCCATCTCTAGACAATCTTCGGTAGTGGGCAGCAGTACGTCCCACATGAAAAAAACCTGTTCCTTTGATTACTCTTTGGGGTTTAATCCCTAGGGACAAAATTGTCTTTATCACTATCTTTCGTGGAGCGACAAATTTTGCGCTAACGCTTGTCTACCACAAAGACCGACACAATTCTCTTTTCGAATACCTTTAATTCTTGGACGTCTTCTAAGAGACCATCTTCTTTTACAAGATGTGCGTAGCCCGTAGCCTTTTCCAAGAATTCCGCGATATTCAAAATGCAACTCGGAGGGGACTCCCCAAGAGGGCGATTCCCCAGCCGTCGACTTAACTTGTGCCTCCTTTGGTACCTTCTCGTCATTAGCTTTGCTTGAGACCGTCATAGTCTCTTCATCCCCAGTCCTACTAGAATCCAACACCTTTAACTTTTTTTATTTTTTACAGACCGACAATTTTTTAAAAAGAAACACTTCACCAAGCGGGTCTAAATATTATCAATTTCTTGCGAAAAAAGAAACGGCGTAGGGTTAGAGAAAAAAGAAATGAATAAAAAACGCAAAAATAAAAAATTAGATTCTTGTAAAAATATAGAAGAAATTAAACAACTATTATAAACATAAGAGTGGGAAAAATAAAGAATGAATAGATTAAAAGGAAGTCTTGTTACACCAATGGGAAAAAATAAACTTCTTATAAGTACTAATTTAAAAAGAAGAAATTATACCAAAACGGAAAGACATAAAGGTTATTTTTTTAAATAAAGGCTGGTAAATAAGACTGGGAAAACTAAAAGTTAACCCGAGTAAAAAAATTCAAAATAAATAAAAATGATAAATTTTAAAGAAAAAAAAATAGGATTTAAATTAAACTAAACTAGTTCAAATAAGTAGTTAATAAATAAAAGAAATAAAATAAAATAAGTAGTTTGGTAAGACTTTAAAAGGCAAAAGAATTCAATATGGCGCCCCAAATCTGCCGAGAATAGTAAGCAGAAAATCCTCAAAAAAACAAGTTTAACAAGAAAGGGGAAAAAATAAAACGTTCAAAATTCAAATATCAAGAAAGAAACTCCCCTTTTTCACACCTCAAAAAGTAAAGTAAACTGCAAAATGCAAAAGAAAAAGACACATACAGAATTTGCCTTGATACAAAACAAATAAAATGGAAATAAAGGTTTGCGGCCGAATCCGCCGGTGAATAAATATGATCACATATGAATTAATAAAGAATGAAGAAATAAATAAATCAACTTATAAAAAACCTAAGATTTAATGGAATTAGGTGAAAAATCGAAAATAAAATGGGGGAGGGTATAAACTAAAAAGTAAAAAAAAAATATCAAAACCTTCTCTTTTTTTTTTTCTTTAACTTTACTCATTTTTCCCGAAAATAATAAAAAGAGAACCTTAACTATAAACGAAAATAATGAAATAAATAAACAGAAGGAAAAACAAACAAGCCAGTAGTCCGGTAAGTCTTTGTCAAGCCGGACTAAAAATAAATACTGTAACCAAAGCCAATTAAAAAAATCTGAAAAGAAGAGAAAACAAGAAACAATAATTCAAACAAAAGAAACGAATAAATGAAAGAAAGAGAAATAAATTATATCAAATTAACGAGTAACTTGTAGGACGAAGAATGTTCGTAATTCAAACGTACAATCGGTCAAATGTAGGTCACCTCCGGCCAAAAAACGAGACAGACAATTCTGAAGGGTAATCTGGCTAAAGAGGAAATGTCACGAAACAATTTTCATTGATAAAACCACTAAGACCTAATTAGCATAAAACCTTGTGACAGAAGAATATAGAGAAAAAACCCACAGAGCCTCTATTCCAATAACCAGGATTTCCTATGCCTACACCTACTTAAAATCTCAGATCTTTGATTTAATAAATTCTTAGGTTCATTGGCGGTAGCTATTGCTAATTTTTACTCCATACATTATAAGAAATACTTGTTCCCTGATTTATACTTATGCCATTTTTTTCGTATTTCGCATTCTAAAATGGGGTCAATACCAAATTCCTGTTTAATATTCCATATGTATGTAGACAGTCTAGTGCTGCGTTTGTAAATTTCATGCTTAAAGCTACTTAAATGATTATTATATAGCTTTTTGAAATGTTCTTATTACTATTATTAGGTTTATTTCTGTGTATTTCAACCTTGTAAACCACACATTCTTGGTGGCACCTGCACTTAAGTGGGCAGGAATCCTTATTTCTACAATTAGATTTAGAGGGGTTTGGAGTGTGATTTGTCGATGATTTTTTTTGTTGTATTTATTAATTAAGTTGGCCATGTCCAGCATAGAACTATAACTTAAATTAACATAATTTCTGTTGAAAATTTTGTACAATACGTTTGTAGGTGGGAACTTCTTTTTTTAGTAATTTAAAAAATATATTTTTCCTATTTTTAGTTGTAACTGTTAAGTTATATGGAAGGTTAAACCATGATATATTACTGGCCCTATTTTTATGTTTACCTTGCGTGTTAGGGGAAATATGAATGTCAATATATATATATATATATATATATATATATATATATATATATATATATATATATATATATATCAATTTAATTTTGTGTCCACTATCTTCCAAGTCCGTTTCGTGATCTTGTTTATTTTGATTAAAAATATTAGCACTGGTTGAATTATTAGACAATCTATAACTAATTCCGTTAGGTATATGTTTTAACAAATGCCTGGGGTGGTTTGAACCTACAGCAATAAACGCTTTCCATTTAGGAAAAACAACGAATGGCCGCGTTATATTGATGTTTCAAGCCACTCCAGATGTTTCACTTTCATTAAAGCATGATCGGAGAAATAGATATGGAGAAAGAGAAATAAAATTTTGGTATTTTTACTTTTCTTTTGTTTGATTTTCATTAGCCAATCATGTGTCACATGCATTCGACTCTTTTAAATTAACGTTATTATAATTTGCGGTGTTCTGAATTGATGGAGAGATGACGGGTCCATCAGAATTTTCAAGAAATTAACATATATACGTATATGTATGTCTCGGCTCGTGTGGGGCTCTCAAGTAATGCTTTAATTCTATCCTGCAGTCAGATGGTCATTATAATTTTAGAAAACCTTCTTACGAGCTACCAAGTTAAAGTCCAAGATAAGCGAAAATCAATTGGAATGCAGCAAAATCAATTGAAAGGGATTGTTCAAAAGCGTGAAATCTGAAGAAAAGCCGGCGACACTCGAATTAATCTGCACGTGAAATCAAAGATGGAACATCTGAGGAAACTGAGGCAAGGTCACGCAATCAAGGAGCCAAGGGAAATTCGATTAATTTGTAACAAATGCTGCAGGAAACGTGTGGTATTTGTGCCACACATCAGATAAACCAGCAGACGGTGCAAAAATAGTAATTATTTGAACAGAATGAACTGAAAACTGTAAAAGAAACAATCTCGAGAGAGGGACACTCGTTGAATGTTGATGGCGTGAAGCTTTTTTTCTGCTTTGTCGAGATAGTCTGGGCGTTGAGCACATTAATTAACTGCGTCGGTAGGTGTTTGCCTTTCAGCCATTTTTTTTACTTTCCTAGTTCGTGATTTTTTCTTGTATCTCACACAAAGCACGGTGGTTTATATGGCAACTATAATGAAAACCCTTACTTACAGTTTCTAGTGCATGATCTGTCGTGATCAATTTTCATTTTAACCAGACTAGCAAGTCCTCGGTCACGATGACTTGTAACTTCCTGGTTCCGAGCAATTCACTGACATGGCTTGGGCTAACATGTGGTAGGTTTTTCAGGCACTTTCCGATGTTATCACCCGTTGAAAACAGAAAATTTAATTTTAACCACACGCACCCATATATATATATATATATATATATATATATATATATATAGAGAGAGAGAGAGATGTGTGTGTGTATGTGTGTGTGTGTGCGCGTGTAAAAAAATTTGTTAGTAAATTTTGTACAAAAACTTATTGTATAATTTAAATGGGTATTAGAAAAAAGGCACCTAATATTTAATATGGTGTTATTTATTTATAATATATGAATTTTTACAGAGAAGAATTAAAACTTTATTACTTACAATTGGATTTTCAGTGGGTTTTTTTTAAGAAAAATAATTTTCTATTTTCCTTTAATAATTTTTTTTACTTTATATTTGAATTTTCACTCTTTTTTCTTGGAAAAAATAATTTGTTGTTTTCCTTTTATTTAACTTTTTACTTTAACCGATTTCGCTAAGTTTTTCAAAAACCTTTTAAAGTTTTCTCTCTCCGCGTGTTGATGCTTATATTTTGAAATAAATGAAAATAAAGGGGCATAACTGGCTATATATGTTGTTTATGGCAAAAGGAATTTTGTAGAATCTATTTATGCAATGAATTAAGTATCGGTTTGAACATGTTGATGAAAAATTTTTCCTTGTATTAATCCGCCATTGTTCAGAGGTTCTCTAGTCGCATTGGTAGAAGGGGAAGACACTAAAATTTGTCTGATTTTGTCCTCCGGATTCCTCTATATGTTGGCTGAAGGGTATTTTTCTGGTGTGGAGTTTTCTACTTTGTTGGCGATAAACTGTCATCTGAGTGATTGGCCAGTTTGGCCAATGTAATGTTCGTGGCAACCTTTGCATGTAATTATGTACATTAAATTCTCACGAGAAATCATTTTTAATTTTTAATTTTGATCCATCTTGGACTTAAATTCATGGCCCTTTAATAAGTAGCTGCATACCCCGAAGAGTATTCGGTTGCATTATTTCATCTGAGTGTCTTTAATTGCGTTCTGCAATTTTGAACGGGTAAGTATATTTGTTAGTGATTTAAGTTGTTTACTTTTTAAGATTGGATATTTTTGTAATAGACTTTTAATTTTTTTTGTCCTTCAGCAGGATTGGTAGATTTAGTTGTATGTGTTTTTAGATTTCTTTGTTCTATGGGTTGAAAGTTGAGATATAAGGGATGACCTTTTTTTTCCTTTTTCCTTTTGTTTCTCGGAGTGTGTGGATGTTAATTTGTTTTGTTTTTTCTATACTATTGCCGATCAAACTTTGCGGGTATTTTCTCGTGATGAGTATTTGTTTTCATCTTTTCTAGTCTGTGGTCTCTTGTGGTTGTGTTTGAGACTATTCTACATATCCGCTTGGCTAGGTTGAGTGCGATGTTAGTACGAGTATGTTTTGGGTGAGAAGGTGTTAAAAGGAGATATTGTCGAGAGTCCGTTTAAAGTATATGTCGGTTTCTAGTTTAGTGTTTGTTTTTGTTATTAATATATCTAAAATGAGAATTTCTTGTTACTGTACCTTTTCATTCCACAGAATTTCCGATTGATTTCCGAGGTTTTTTCATAGGTTTTTAGGTCATGGTATCCCATGACTAGGTTGGTGCAACCTTTGTCCTTATGACTGTTCCTGATATCTGTCGGTAGGCTGTTTCAGTGAACATGAAATAATTGTTTTTTAAGATGAATTCTTGGCTTTCTATCATGAAATTTCCTTTGATACGATTTGGTAGCTCATAGGGAAACGTTTCTAGCCAATATTTCATGGCCTCTGTTCCGTAGTCATGTGGGATATTGCTATATAAGTTCACAACATCCACTGAGACCATATAAATATTATGGTTTATCTCGTTGGGCAGGTGATTCAGAAAATCTAGATCATCTCTAATGAAGCTCCGAATTTCAATAGGATGTCGAGAAAGGGCTTAGACGCTGTGTCTCGTAAACTGGGCTGTTCTATTATAGGCCTTAGTTTCAGGTCGGTTGATGCGGGTAAATTCACAAAATCAGTTTTTGTAGTATTGCATGGTTCGGTAATGAGGTTACTTTTGTCTATTTTGTAGACAAATGGACAAGAATATAGATCCGTTGTATAAATTGTTGTGCGTTTTTATCTTAAATTTGTAACAGGTATCCTGGTTTTATGTAATAACTTTTTCTGACAGAAAATCCTCCTTGCCTGAGAAGAAATATTCGAAATTTAGAAAAGACGGGAATTAAAATTAATCGTCAAACAAAATATGTTGTTTATAATAATATTTACCATAAAAAAGTTTTTTACAGAATATATATTGATGTGGACCCGAAGCAGGGGCCACGGAAGGAAAACACGGAACACGGCTTAGATGTAAGAAAGATATATTAAACAGAAAAGTTACAAAGAATAGTGTAATAGTAAGCAGAGCTTACTATCCAGTGGTGTCCGATATTGGTATCGTACGCGGCTGCGCATTACTAGTGCTACGATATTTAACAACCCCCCACACGGGTCGAATGTGGCACAAGGCCTGTTTAACGTGTGCTTACCGAGCCCGTTGGCTCGGCCAAAAATATGCCCATTTACAATCCGTATACACGAGTTTAGGGACTGTCTACCTCCCTGGACGAAAATTTGCCCTGCGGCAAAGCCTCGTCCAAGTTCCTCTCTGCCGAACAGAGAGTTCGACAGCAGAGCACCATTACTGGTGCTACTCCCATGATACTACCATTCACATAATAATATAGTACTGGGAGAGTCCATGATGTAGGAAAGTATCGGTCTCATAACATATATATATATATATATATATATATATATATATATATATATATATATATATATATATGTGTGTGTGTGTGTGTGTTTGTGTGTGTGTGTGTGTTTGTGTTTGTGTGTGTATGTGTGTGTGTGTGTAATAAGTTTTGATATGTAATATAGAGTTAATAAAATAATAAAATGTGTGTAATAAAATAATTAAATCTTATATTATTTTTCTCCAGCTGTCCACATGCTGAACGCATGGATAAAAACAATTATTTCATCAATTTCGGACACTTAAGGCGGAGAAAATAAAATGTTTAACGACTTTTTTGTAAGTCACTCATTTTCTTTCTCTTTTTTACTCTCGAGCCACGTCAGCTTGGTAAAATAATATAAGATTTAATTATTTTAAACACACACATGCATATACGCACAACACATTTTCGTTATCCATCTGATGAAGCCATATAGGCGAAATGCATTATCGGATATTATTTTCGAAACATAATTTCATGAAAGTTTTTCCAAATATCAATGTCATACATATATACACACACACAAACTGACACACACTCACACACATATGTATATATATATATATTTGTATATATATACATACATATATATATATATGTGTGTGTGTGTGTGTGTGTGTGTGTGTGTGTGTGTGTGTGTGTGTGTGTGTGTGTGTGTGTGTGAAAATAGCAAATTGATTGAGTGAGGGAATGCCCACATGGGATATATCAAAGAATCATTGTAGAGATCATCGAACGATAAAGAAGGCTGTGGAAAATATATGTAAGTTGAGAACTCGAAGCAAACGAAAAGGCTTTAAGAAATTCCTTCCTCCAGATGGATGTAAACTAAAGCGAGTTATAGCCAAACAACTACTTTTGACCAGCGCTCAGATATTTGAATTGGGAGCTGTAAAAAAAGGTCTCCTAGGTAACCTCATCTCACTAAAGCAAATATTTTGAAGCGTCAAAATTGGGACAAGAACTACATGAAAATTGACTTTTCTAAAGAAATATTCGATTGACATTTGATGAACCTGTGGATCGGTCAAGGAATGGCTTATTCCAATTCAGACGTGCCTGTGGCTAAAAAAAGGCAACAAGGAGGTGATCGTGTTATGATATGGTCTGAAATTGCCGACCAAACCATTATTGGACAATTCGACGAGTAGTTAAACTGAACAGTGATAGCTATTTCGAATTTATGAATAAGACTTTCTTTGCATAGTACTAGTCCAAGTCTCACAATTTCAAACAAAATTTATTTATGAAAGACAATACTCCTTTTTGTGCATCTAAGCTTTCCCGTGAATTATTTGAACATAAAACATTTACAGGAGAGAAGATAATGGAAAGGCCACCATCAAGTCCTGACCTGAATCCGATCGAAAAGCTATGGTCAGTTGTGAAGACAAAATTCTATCAAGGTGGCAAGCAATATAAAAGCAAAGTAGACCTATGGGAAGCAATTAAAACAACGATGTCGTAAATTGAACTTGCTGAAGTAAAAACAAATAACTACGTCAAAGGGATTACTGGCTGTGATTAAGAAGAATGGTCACTATATTAAAATGCAAAGGATTCAAACACATATCATATGTGTTTTTGTTCGTTCTGTTATAGGTTTTGGTCAGTGTTTGATGATTTTATTACCTTTTTATTGAAGTAAATTGTGATTATTTGATTTTCCTTAAGAGTGGCTCGGATTGAGGAATCGGAGAGCTGAGTTCGAATTCTAGTTGAATCCATTACATTCACTTACGAATTCCAGTCGAATCGATTACATTCACTGGGGAAAGTTATGATTCCTCTATTCCCAGCAGCTATGGGTAAATAGCAGGACAGACTGGGTTCTATAGCCTTGGATGCAACTGGTCTACCGCAGAATGAAATGGCAACCTACTGCAGGAAAAAAATCTGCCTAGTCTATCATGTATCGAAAGATACATGATCGCCTAAGCGTGTATCACGTATGGCACATAACTTACTTAACTAAGAACTTCAGACCGCTGTTTTTTAGAATACATCAAGTAACTTTAATAACTTCAATAAAACATATTGATACTACCTAAAATTTTAACTTGATTTAACATCTAAATTGATTGTTTAAAATTTGATAATTATTTTAACCCAAATTGATTTATAGAAGTTTATAAGATTATCTTAATAACTTCAGACAGGGTGTATATCTCTTTTCATATAAATCTCACTGGCTAGGTAACTAACATCTGTTAATATTTCGATATCTATATAACTTTCTATTTCATTGTTCATATCTATCTATCTATCTATCTATCTATCTATCTATCTATCTATCTATCTATCTATCTATCTATCTATCCGAGACTGTCCCTATCTATCTATCTATCTATCTATCTACACACTTCTATATAATGGTGGCTTCATATAAACGCTTATATACGCTGGCAATATCGGGGTTTGTGCCTGCGGATATGCGTAAGTTTCATTCAAGTCAGAAGGCGTGTCTAATAGGAATCAAAGTAAAATCAACCCTTATTCAGGCTATCGACAGCTTCACATGAAACGAGTGCTGATTGAGTAAAAGGAGATGCATGGTCTGCTTTTTCCGGCTTCTGACCAATCGAAGGCCAAAGACCTATTGGTCAATGAAATAAGTCACAGGTCTGACCGTCGGAATCTGTTTAAGAAAACCAAAACCGGATGATGAGATCAGACTTCCGATATCAAAACCGTTCTCTTTTCTGATGATAATCCATCGAAAGGAGAACTAAAGATGGACTAGTCGAGTCGTTGTGGATAGACGAGGAAACGGGAAAAAGGCGATGGCGGCGAGAGAGAAAAGAGAGGAAATGAAGAGAAGGGAAAATGAGTATAGACAGGAAATACAATAATCGAGAGAGGAAAGCTGATTAAATAAATATAAAGATGGGAAGAAAAAGAAAAAAAAGGAGCTGAATATAAACAAAAAGAGAATATAAGAATGCAAATCGAATATTAACGGAAATGAGAATCTGAAATAAATGTATAATTTAATAATAAAAAATAAAAGAATTTGCAAGAAGATAGTAAAATTACCAAAAACGAGAAGACGTTATTGAAGGTAAAAGACGTATAACGTGTTAGACGAAAAGAGACGAAGAAAATGCATAGAATAAATAAGGAAGGTAGATATAATTAATTAAGAAGGCGAGGAAGGAAAATGGGTGAAAGAAATGAGAGAAAATAATGACGTAAAAAAAAAAGAAAAATAATTAGTAAAGAGAAATAAAGGAATTTACAAAAAGAGAGTATAACTATTAAGAAAGATAGAAAGAAAATCTATGTAGGAAAAAGAAGAATGAAAGAATATGATCGGGAAGAAATAATTACTACATAGTATAACAAAAAAGACAATTTAAAGAAAAAAATACGAAAGATAAATGAAATAATAGAATTAAAAAAAATTAAGAAAAAGAAAAGAAATAATGAAAGAATTATAACTGAATCAAAGACATTTTTAATATTGCGAACTCTTTCTCCCCAATGTAACAAATAACCTTGCGCAAGGGCGTGAAAACCAGGGTTACAAACTCACATAAATACAATTAGGTATGTTAGCTCTATCACTGATATTGAGCGCTATCCAATAAGTACCACGTATATATAAATGACATATATAGAAATTACACAACCAACACACACACACACACATTATATATATATATATATATATATATATATATATATATATATATATATATATATATATATATATATATATATATATATACGGGAGTTCAATCTTTGAAGACACTACCACAATTAGGATGGGCTGAAGTTGATAGAAGAGTGAAAATAAAAAAATGAAAATGTGCTCCTGGAGTCATTAAAAAGAGAATGGAATCAATTACCTTGTAACAAATATGAAAAATCAGTGCTACAGTACTATGGCTAAAGGAGGATATTTTGACGAGAGCAAAATTTAACACTTAAAATCTTTTTTCTTTTTATCATAATAACATTTATAATAAAAAAAAACAAACATATCTCATTTTTTTTAACCATGTATAAAAATGTTTATAGTTCTCTAATTTAACTCACTAAACAAATATTTTTTGCCCAATTTAAAAAATTACTAGAGGTAACCTTAAAGGTTTGAATTGTACTATATATATATATATATATATATATATATATATATATATATATATATATATATATATATATATATATATATGATAAAACAGTTTCTAGTTGTGCTACACTTTAAAGTGTTTGATATCAAGGATAGAGCATATATAAATGGACACTGAGGTCAAAACCCAGTAGCAACAGTCTGTTTCATGTTTAAACGCAATCGTCAGGCCATCTATCTATCTATCTATCTATCTAAAACAGGCTGGGAGTTGACATCAATGTTTACATTTCTCTCTCTCGCTCTCTCTATTTATCTATCTATCTATCTATATATATATATGTGTGTGGGGTAGGGGTGTGTATGTGTGTTGGTGTGCAACATATTCTAGTTGATTTTATTCATATATATATATATATATATATATATATATATATATATATATATATATATATGTATAAATATATATATATATATATATAAAGATATCTGGAGGGCTACCATTTTCCGAGCACATATGTCTGCCAGAGCTACTTGCATATTCCTATTACATGCTATTCAACCTACAGAGTCCATCTTTGGTTTTTGTTACATCTCTGCTGAAAGGACTAGTTATAATTTCTGGGAGACACCACATAATTTGGCTTGATAAAATTCTCGGTCACGAGGACTTGTGAATTCGTGCTAGCATAGCCATCGAAGCTTTCCGAACGGTTCCATCTAACCAATTTAACTCACAAAGCTTTGGTTAACTCGTGGTGTGGTTTTCAAGGCGTTTCCAAAGGTGCCGCATTCTGATCGGCTCACTAGGCTGGTATAATCAAAAGTCACCTCCCTGACAAATCCATAACAGTGAAGTTCGTACCTGAGCGCTCCTGGCGAGAAAGCGCAAGCGCTCTAACCACCCAGCATATATATATATATATATATATATATATATATATATATATATTGACAGAGAAAGGAAAAATGAAAGGAAAATGTTATTAAAGTGTAAAGAATAAAGAAATAAAAAGAAGAGAAAATAAAGACTGAAAGATTAAAGAAAGAAAAGAAAAACAATAAAGAAGAGAAAATATAAGAAATATTAGCAAAAGGAGGAAGAAGGAAGAAATAAATGAATGAGATGGTATCACGAGACGGATGAATGAACGAAAAGGAATGGAAAAGAATTAAATTAAAGATACCCATTATTATTAAAAAAATAAATAAAATCGGCTTCCAAAAATTAAAAAAAAAAAAAAAATTCTCAGCAATGTTGGGACTCGACGCTTTTTCTCAGAAATAGAAACTTGACAAAGGGACGTAACTCTAAAACATTAAAATAACTAGAAAAATATTTTAAAATTTCAAAGACAGAAAAGAAAAAAGAAATAGAAGAAGAATAGAAAAAAACGAAAGCGACAAATTCAAAGTAGAAAAACAGCGAGAGAGAAAAGAAAAAGAAAGAAACGAAAAACAGAAGTGGCAAAATTCAAACGAGATTAAAAGCAAAAAGAAAGAGGAAGAAATATGGAAAACAAAGAAAGAAGTGAAAAAGTTGTGCGAAAATTTAAACGGGAGAAAAAGAAAAAAAGAAGAGATAGAAGAATGAAAAAGAAAGAAAAAAATAAGTGAAAATCAATTAAGAGAAAAAAGATGAAAGAAAAAGTGGTGAAAAATGAAGAGACAAATGAAAAAGAAATAAACAAATGCAAATGAGAGAAAAATAGAAAGAGAGAGAGAGAGAGACAAAAAAGAAAAGAATTGAAAAAAATGACAAAATTCAAACCAAAGAATAAACGTTTTAGAGATAGAGAAAAGAAAAAGTAAGAAATGAAAAAAGTGACAAAATTCAAACCAAAGAATAAACGTTTTAGAGATAGAGAAAAGAAAAAGTAAGAAATGAAAAAAGAAGTATCAAAATCCAAACGAGAGTAAAAAAGAAAGAAAGTCAGATAAAAACGAAAGAAAGTAAATGAAAAAGAGGTGCCGAAATTCAAACGAGATAAAAAAGTAAAAACAAAGAGAGAGAGAGACAAATGAAGGAGACGATACAAAATGCAGACGGGAGACAAAGACACAGAAAGAGAGAGAGAGAGAGAGAGAGAGAGAGAGAGAGAGAGAGAGAGAGAGAAGTTAAAGAAATGAAAAAGAAGAGACAAAATTCAAGCAAGAGAAAAAAGCAAAAGATAGAGAGAAAAAAAAAGAAAGACATGAAAAAGTGAGAAAATTTAAATGAGTGACAAAAAGAAAAAAAGAAATGCGAGAGATAGAGAGAGAGAGAGAGAGAGAGAGAAGGAAGAAAAAGAGAGCAAACTAAATACAGAGCTTAGAAAAGCATTAGAAAAACGAAGAGTAACTTAAAAAGGAAAGCAACGTCGAAATCTGTATCGAGAGAGAGAAAATCGGCAAACCTAAACAAAGAAGCAATGTTGCACAAAAGAGGGAAAGGAAAAACGATAAATGAAAAGTCAGGAATCAATTTATAGATCTGAGATTCGTTTCTCTCGTGATCAAAGCACCATTCGCAGCCCGGAAGAAGATAAGAGGCCCATAACCCGAGGAAGGATTTTACTTTGCATATAAACACTGGTCATACAAGTTCTGTATAAGAGTGAAAGCGACGTTTGGCAAAGAACTGGAGGTTAGCAGGTCTTTTGGCATCGCATGAATCATATACGACCACTGATCTTCAGAAGTTCAACAATGTTTGGTAAGTTTTAAAATCTTATTGTTCGATAAGAAGAGTTGATTTGTTATTTTGCCGAGAATGATATATTATATATTATGCGATGTTATCCGAGCAAATATCTTATATACAGTGGATGTTCCGAACGTGCACAGGCACATATATAATTAAACGGGTACTGATCATTTAAAACATTTCTTGAACATCTTCTTCCCACGAACCTCTACGTTGTGAAATCGACTCCCAAGAGAATGCTTTTCCAGACTACTAAAATCTTAACATCTTCGATTCTTAACCGTTATCTTTCTCCACATCATAACCTGTGCTTCCTGCTCCATAAATCTTGCCGCACTTATAACAACCTACTTTAAAAACCATCTACATTGAGTGGCTTGTTGGAATTTTATACAGAAGGGGCATCATTTACATTATTCGGACTATTGTCCTCATCTTTGTCGGCATATTTATTACAACGTTTCAGCCGTTGTACGCTCCGGTCTTCTTCAGGTAGTTGCAATGTCGAACTGAACCCTTTATTTTGTTTAAGGCAGTGGAGAACGTGGAGATAGGAATTAACAGGAGATAACTGATAACTGACATCCATTAAAAATGGCACGTGGAACTAGAACAGTCTACCCCAGCGATCGAAATAAAGGGTTCAGTTCGACATTCCAACCACCTGAAGAAGGCCGGAGCGTACAACGGCCGAAACGTTGTAATAAATATGGCGACAAAGATGAGGACAATAGTCCGAATAATGTAAATAGTGTACATAATACCTCATCTCAGAAACATAGACAGATATAAAAGGGGGATTAGTAACAAAAAAAAAAAACGCCAAGAAAAGAAAACAAATAAAAAAATAATTGGCGACAAAATCTCGTCATTTCATAGTTGAATTGTCTAGAGGTATCGGTAAGTTCTATGTTTACAGTTCCTTCTCTTGCATCTCGCGCTTATAGAATTCTCTTCCGGCTACATGCCATCCAGCCACGTTTGATCTTGAAAACTTTAAATGCAAAGTCAATCGTTATCTACTGTCTCTTCTTGTTGTATAGCCCCCTCGTTCTGGTGAGCTCCTGGGTGATGGGATCAATACCATAATAATAAAATTGCATTCTTCTTTCGCGACCTGCGATCGCTAGTTGATTTGTTCAGAGGTAAAATAACTTCAACACAGGGAATTTTAACTTAAAGTTTATTGACGTCGACGTATACATTACTACCTATTGGGAAGTCGCTTCCAGACACGAAGGAAAGACGTCTATATTGTTTGACGGTTAAGATTCGACTCCCTGAAAAACGTTTCTGTATCTTTGTCATTCCCACGCTCGTTCAGCCAATCAAAATCGACTTCCTTTGTTTTATCATGTATCTAATCGCAAAGGTCAAACACAGTAAGTCTAAGCAGAGATAAACTTCTCTAAGAAAATATTTGTATACTAAACTATTATTTAAAATTCTTTTTTCTTATCGTTCCTTAATAATGTTTATCTTTTTTTCTTATTCTGTCACACTCAGTAACATTGTATCTTTGTATCTTTCCCGCCTTGCATGAGGTGAGATGATTAAAAATCCAAAGCAAAAAAGAAAGAAACATTCTAAAAGAATTTACTAAGAAAAAGCGTTCCTGTTTTCCATCCCGAACCCAGTGTACCGAGGATCAGCTGGGGAGCTATACTGATAATATACAAGATACGACGAGTAAATTGTCGCCATTTTATATTTTTAATTTCGCACATGCGCGTTGTTTGTTTTAATTTTCGATTGCACATTACAGTACTTTCAGTTGAGCACCGTCTATGAGAAAAAGAGCAATATGACGCAATTCACTCTGCCAGAAATTTTGAAACGGCATGATTCACTGCTTGGCATTAGGGTCGTAAGCTCCAATTGGGTGTCGATCTGAGAACAATGCAAAGGATTCGAAAAGTGCTGGATGCGGTTAATGGTGATTACGAATGTACGGCAGCTCAGAAAACTCACTCTTATCGTTCTGATAAGAAAAAGAACTCCCGCATGTATTGGTCAGGGTCTCAGACTCAACATGGATGACTACAAGTGCCTTGAAAAGTAGTACTGCCCTGGTTCAAGATGGTGGCTGCTGGAAGAACCTATATCTGGCAACGGGACTCTGCACCATGTCACATAAGGAGGAGCGCCCACTTATGGCTGTAAGGCAATTACTGCGACGACCTCACACCTTTATATCTGGCCATCTAACTCCCCAGACTTCAGCCCGCTTGATTATTATGTAGGAGGCGTAGTTGAGCGTGAGACCAATAAAACTCTTTGGAAGACTATTGATGAACTGAAGGCAAGGATTATGGCAGCATTCACCAACTTAAACAAGGAGGCCGCCCAGAAGAGTTGTAGAAGATTCCAAAGTCGTTTTGAGGCCGCGGTTGAAGCCAATGTCGATTTTACTGAATAAATTTAATTTTTAGTATTTTAATATATTTTTGTTTAATTTTGGTATCTTTTAAAATTAAATGTCAGTATTATTTCCATTGTTACGTAATTTAGACGATAATTTATCCATCGCACCTCTATGTATTCATAGTTGGCCTAAGAGTGTTCTAGAACAAAAAACAAAAAAATCAAGATCCTTTGCTTAGTGTTCCAAGAAGTAAGATTTACGATAAAACTTTCCAAACAGAAATTATGATCTGGAATTGAAATGAAAGACAGGATGACACATACGTTAAATTTAGTATAAGGGTACAGAATGTGTAATTAATAAAATTTAAACACTGAAAATTTCTCAGATTATAGATCAGTTATGATATATTTAATATAGAAGATAAGGAAATTGAACAGAGGATAATTTACGCTAGAGGTACTTTTTTTTTCAACATCCCAGAATGCAACAAAAGCACAATATTAACATCAGAACTCGAGTCTTGTAATTAAATAACTTCGTCAGATCTTGAATCTTATATATCTGCGATCCAACTTGTTCAGAAATCTGTAATCCATCTACAGCTGTATGGCCGTAAGCGAACGAATACATTAGGTCTTAAAAAGTCTATCCTTCATCAGATATTATAGACTAGTGTTACAGTATCCAAAATAAATTAACCAAAAACAAAAACATAAAAACATTCTTTTATATGCCGTGTTCTTTCAGGACGCAGGCAATCATGGCTCTCCACCCCGCTATCACTTGTAGTTCTCGATATGTTTTGTGCTTTTGCTACTACTCCCAGTCTCTGTCCTGTCATCCAATTGCTTAAACCGATTAAGTTTGCCACGCATTGCTTTCTTTGTCCTTCATTCCCTCTATCGGCCTTGTGAGTATCAGATAATCCAAGCCCTCCTTTCTCGTTCATATTCCAGAAATTTCGGCTGCCTCTTGCTGATGTTAAATATAAGCTTCCTCTTTGCTTACATCCTCTCCAAAACCTCATCATTGCTCACATGTTCGGTCCATGATATTCTTGGCATCTTTCTGTAGAACTATACCTCTGTTGCCACGTGTCTCTTTGAGGAGATCGTCCAACATTCGCTGCGGCAAAGCAGTTCCACACTATTTTCTTTGTTACCAAAGAGACCCGTCTGTCTCGTAATACTCTGTTTAGCTTTCGGAATGCGTCTTTGTTCTTCCCAATACATCGTCGGCTCTCAGCGTCACATTTACTCTCCTCCGTCAGAACACACTTTCCAGTTTTCAACACCTGCTTGATTATCGTATCCGCATTTCGAGATAATCTTTTTACTCACAACCAAGCATTCTGTCGTCTTGTAGCTTTATGCTTAGTCCCTTTTCTTGCTCTCCTACACTACCACCTGAAGGAGGTTTTGTAATTTCCTGTCCTTGTCTGCTATCACCACTGTGTGATCTGCGTATCTTATGTTGTTAGGATTGTGACCGCCAAAGATGAATCCTGGAAGGATTTCCAGTTCTCTCGGAATTGTTTCGCTGTGTAGGCGCAATGCCGGTGAGAAGGCACATCCTTGCAGTATGCACCTTTTATATATATCTGCTGAACTCATTTTCTATCATTTTATTCAAGATGAGATTCGCACGTTCTAACCTTCTAAAATTTTGTTCTATGTGACTCAAGGGTTTCACGCACGATTTCATTTTCAATATTTTCCAATACTCTTTGGACTGTCATAGCTGAAACTCGTCTCTCACGTGCCAAAAGTTTATGGATTCAGTTGGATCTTATCTAATTGATCTCTTTATCTCTAAGTTGAAATCATGATCCCTCTTCCTGTTGTGATCTCTTGATCCGGTTTTCCTCTCTGCTGTTCCATCTTTCTTAAACTTATTCACTTGATAGTTCTTGAATGGACTTTGAAGATGGAAGCCAGAGTATGAATGTTGGTACCATTACGGAAAGCTTTTTTCTCTCATTATTGCTAAGTTGAGAAGAGAGTGGGGGCTGACACAAAACAATTTTCACATGCTCACTTTTTAGCAGATTAACTCAAAGTGTTTTTCAGTGATTCCTATGGCAAATAGTGTAAAGATGTCTAAACGTTTTATCTGAAAACCTGAAAAAAAAAACTCAATTACTTTTGTGTATTTTTAGATGTAAAAATTTTGTGGGATGGATAATTATGCTGCTACACGATTTGGACAGCTTTGCAGTTACATTCGGTATATATATATATATATATATATATATATATATATATATATATATATATATATATATATATATATATATACACGGAAAAAACAACCATTTCTACCACATCACAATTACCATAGCCACATTAGTTCACAATTACTACCGCACCACAATTACTATTACCGTGTCAGTCCACAAATATACTTAATTCTCCCTCCCCCAGCAAAATTAATACGACCGCATAAATAATAATAAATATTTCTAGTTTCTACCATTTGCATATGCGCAATCTCCAAAAACAAACAAATAACCGGCTTCAAAATAATAACAAAACCGCATTAAAAACATTAAGAATAATAGCAATTTTATCTACC
>OZ038492.1:39300852-39448352 GCA_964036315.1 Acanthosepion esculentum | reverse complement strand
AAATAAGAAAAACAATAAAAACCACAACATTCTGTCTGAGTTTCAGGGTTATCATTATTGATATGCTGACTGATACCTCCCGGACCCTTTATTTATCCTACCGTAGCAAACTGGTTTCATTCCGCTCTCTATGACTAGGACTATCTTGTCTAGTCATTATTTCGTACTGCTCGGGTATTTTCCACTTGTAAATCTCTGCCTAGACCAGCGATTAAACTCCCAGTTACTATTTCACCACGAAATCTCGCCTTAATCCTCTAGACTAATACTCCGTCCCACAATCCTGGATGGATCCTTGAATCTAATCTGCCTGCAGATAAGACTTGCTGCTGCTTCTACTTCTTCCACTTGACTGCATTCACTATAAATACATATATGTTTCAATATTTTTAATTCTATATCGTTTGTTTTCATTGGTTGAGTAGATGTCACATAACGAAATATATCCATACTGCCCCATTCCCCACCAATATTTCTGATGAAGCTAAATATGGAGAGATACATGTCATTAGATAGCGAAACATGTCAAATTCATCATCTTGTTCCTTTATTATCGGATTTTTACAAATGTAGAACTAGATCTAAACTGTGAATTGGTTACATCCGGGGAACTTTAAATTGTTTACATTCATAACTTAGAATAAAATACAATTACACTGTCAGTATCCTCATTAATTATATCCAGTTATATAGTGGTTGCATTCATCATTCCATTTTATTCAGTCAGCGCATTTTGCGCCGCCGCTGTGGTCACCATTCCCCTGCATCTAACAATTGTTCTTCATGGCGATATTCAAGGTAGAATAATGCAATGGCTTGTCAGTTCCTTTAGCATCGGGGATCTAGGGGTTTCCTCCGTTTAGACGTGGATGTGAGATTTTTTTCTTTCTTTTAGCCTTTGCCTAAAGAGGCAGGACCTAAAAGGCAGTAGGTTGTTTGAATTCTGAGTTTCCTTCTCCTAGACTGGTCGCCATCTAAGGCTATAGGAACTAGTCTGTCCTGTTATTTTACTCATAGCTGGGAGAGGGGCAAGAGATGGATTCAAACTTTTCTCAAGATTATTGGCACATAATTGAATGTAACGAAGTCGACTGGAATTCGAATTCAGCCTCAACACGGAGACATCCATAAAGTGCCTTGCGGAGGTAGTGCTGCCATGGGCCAAGCGGGTGGCTGCTGGAATACTCTATGTCTGGCAACATGTGCATGCGCTATGCCACACGAGCAAGGAAACCCAGTTATGGCTGTCAGACAATTTCTGCGACCACATCGCATCTTACATCTGGTCACCTAACTCCCAACACTGCAGCCTCCTTAATTATCATGTGTAGGGCTCAGTTGAGTGAGTGACCGACACAATTCCTTGTAACATCAAAGAGGTAGGGATTATGGCAGCATTCCCAACTTTAAAAAAAAACGAGACCGCCGAGAAGAGATGCAGGAGATTCTGAAGTCGTGGAGGCTGTGATTGAAGCCAATGGAGCTTTTATTGAATAAATTTACTCTTTATTATTCCAAAATATTTTTGTGTAATATTGGTAAATAAATCTTTTAAAATGAGATGTCGGTGTTATTTTCATTTAGATGACAGTTTTTTCATTTCACCCCGTACTATACTATTGCTTACACAAGAATCTGTAACAAGGATCTTCGGCACCATCACATTGGATGACTCTCATGGGGCCTTTGCGAAGAGGCTAAAGCGGTACAACAAGTGCCCCGAAGTCATAGGAAGTGGAGTAATGTGTTGTATGTATGTTGTCGTTGAAATTAATAAACGTCTCATCAGAATATGTCTCAAAACTTTCTGGAATGCACTGTACTCAATTTCTATACAGAAAAATGGAAATACAATGATTTTTTACACATAAATTTAGCAAAGAAAAAGTATAATCTGGTTTAACACCAAAACATACGTAGGCCAGTGTTAATCATAGTGTATTATTTATAGAAGAAAGCAAATTGCAGACTTTGAATTGATAATTATCCTGATCAGAACACACTAGATATATCTACGTAAGAAAAGCCATAAGATTAAATTTCACCTGTTTTATATGCGCATCCAGCCAGTTCGAAAATGGGGTTGGGAGTTACTTTACTTCGTCCATTTACCTTCGAGTTCATCTCTTTTTTGTAACTTGATAAAGGGTATTCCCGTGATATAGCTTTGGTGACACCCGGATGAAATCAATCTTATTGAATATCGTGTAAACATCATCAAAACCTTAAAGAAATATAAAATGCCATTTGTATATGACACTGCGGTGTGTTTCGAATGTCATGTTCGTTTGTACATTTGAATGAAAGTGATCGCTTCACTATTAAAGTTTAACGATCCACTAACCCCAAACCTAGAAACTAACATTATTCTCAAATGCTTTAAACACAAAGCATTTGTTAGATTCCTTGTCAAGACTTCGTGAATTCAAATCGACTTCAGAAGAAAAGAGCGTCCTAATATCAAGAAATCTTAAAAAATGTATTTTATGCTTATCAGACGAAAATATTGTAAAATGTTTACAACCAAGTGTTGTCAGATGCATTCCAAATAAATTGGTTCAGTTAACGGCTGCAATGTCTCATATTTTAGAGCGGGTATCACTATCTTTGACAGTGATGTCTCTCTACCAGGCAAACAGAGGATACGATTCGAACCAGCAGGTTGCCTTTGTTCGCATTGCTTATTTTTACCACCTGCCTGCATTCTAAAAGTGTAATTTTCTGTTGTGGATTACTTCCATAAAGTTTATATCCCGCTTTCTTCAAAGCGATCTCTCATTCAAATACTGACCAGCTTCGATGTTGCTTAATCTCGGTGATCAAAAGAGATCGGTGCATTGAGCGTGACTCGACACTAAAGAGGCCAAGTGGTTAGAAGTAATAAGAGCGTCACATTACTTTATTGACGCAGGAATTTTTAAGTGTCCACAAAATGCAGATGACCTATGGCCCATACCCACTCAAAACATGACAAGTCTTGAGTCTTTCGTTACCGTTCAATAGAGGAATTTACCCGGGTTCATGTTATACTGTTGGCGAAAAAAGTTAGTGAACGTTATCTTAAGCAGATGATTAACATCACAGTTTGTGTGTAGATTGGAAAATAGCTAATTAAGCGTTAGTTCTTTTAGAGACGTCTTCCCTTTTTTATCATCTTCTATATGACGTGACTCTTCAGAACATAGCCGATCATGACTTTCAACAACTTCTTGTCATCTGTAGCGCTTAGGAAATGTTATGTTTTTGCTATCTCTTCTCATAACTGTTCTCCTAAACATGTACACAAGATCGTTAGGTAGGTTTCTGCGCTACTTTCCTTCGTGCCTATTGCTTTCACTATGGCGTGTGGGTGTCACATTTTCGAAGCCCTCTGTGCTCATTATATTTTCTTGAAATTACAACTGTCTCTTTCCTGTGTTCAGTATAGGTTTTAAATCCGGTGGAATCCTTCTGTAGGATAAAATTTCTGTTAATACAAGTGTCGCTTTTCCTGTGGTTAGATTGTCGAGAATTCAGCACCAATATTACATAACGGTGCAGTATAACGTTCTTTGCTCCTATTGAAATTTATCCGTTTCTTAATACTTTTCTTGGATTTTGGAAGGCATCTTTCGCTACCTAATGCGCCTTCGGATTTCGATGTCGCACTTTTCCATCTTCTGTTAAAACAGTTTCCATAGAGTTAACCCCCCTGTACCTATTTGATCTTGAAATCTCCGATGTGTAACTCGCGTTTTGAGTTTTGACGCTAGTTACTTTCTGTCTTATGGCAATTGATTTTTATTCCATTCTTTTCGCTTTCCTTTGTTGCCTCCTTTAAGAGTTTCTGTAGTTCCCTTTCTGTGCCTGCTACCAACACCGTGCTCTCTGCATGTCTATTGTCGTTAATATTGTCTCCGCCAATAGGATTGCTTCACTGTAATGTCCGGAGAGGAGATGCCTCCTTGTCTTATGCCGCTTCTATTTTTTGTCTATTGGTTTAATTCATTTTCTATCCGCATGCAGGCGGTTTGATCGCAGTATAAGTTCTGTATTATCCTAATATCCTTTCTAAATAAATAAAACTTGCGGAGCGTTTCTTCACGCTAAAAAATAAGAATTATTATTTTAAAAAATGTTTCGGCTTCAAATAACTCACAAAGGTTTAATAAGCCCTGTGATATCTCAGGTTGTTGGGATAAACAAAAACGCATGAAAATAAGAAACAAGTTGATCTTAACACATAATAACATGACTTTTATCCAATTAATGCCTTAGGATATCAAGGATTCGTTTGTATTTAAACCAAGAATTGAAACGTGCGTGTTAGCTTGTCGCCATTTTGAAGCCAGAAATATGGCGTTGCCCCTAGCGAACAAGGTAAGTAACTCCATGAATTTTGAGTTATTGTTCTTTATAGGGGGAGTAAATTAGCTTCCACTAACCCCTCTTTTTATCCTTGTGCTCGTATGATTTTGTCGATGCGGGTATGGCTTACTTCGTAGTCGATGTGATTTCCTTGGCGCGCATTTTGCAGGAGTACTAAGTTTTTTTTTCTTTGGCAATACTTAAGAAATTTGTTGAAGCAGTTCAAATGTGTCCAATAGAATGTCCAGGTGTAAAGTGGAATTTGATTTGGTCTCTAAAAGTCGTAATTGGTATGGATGTCGAACCTAGACTTAAGACTGTATAGCCACGTCATGTGACATTTCCAGAACGACATATAATGCCTCATTGAATCCATTTTTCTTTAGCGTCGAAGTAATCCTTTGATAGTACAGTTTATCCTGGTACATATTTTCCTTTTACTACTTCATGAATGGCGATTAAATTGTTCTTCCATCACCGTGTTCCTTTTTAGGGAATTATTTGTAGTTGGATGGATGGCTTCTGTATGCAAACAAACTTTATGTTTCATCAGTGCTTATGCTGGTGAATTTAAATTAGTTGCTTCTGGATTGAATATAACATTCGAGGAATATTTATAATATTTCTTGTGTGGTTCCCTCCCCTTTGGGTTTGAGGAGAGTGCTCTTAAATGTATCTAGAAAACGCTCCACTTGTCCATTTGATTGTAGATGAAAAGGTAGTGTCCTAATGTGTTTAATACCATTCTGTCTACAGTAAATTAGAAATGCAGCTGAACTGAAAGCAGTGTTATTATCAGAAACTAGTATCTGTGGGACTTCAAATCGACTGAAGATTTGCGTTAACCGAAGAATTGTTTCATCCACGGTGACTCGATTAATCTGAAACATTTCTAGCTATTTGCTGTAAGCATTACCAAAGATAAAATAATACCGCCCCTTGATGGGTCAAGCAAAATCAATATGAAGGAAGCACCAGGGTGATTCAGGGTTAGGCCGGGAACTGAGTGTAGCTCTCCTGAAAGATTCTGTACTGTCCATCTTGAAAAAAACGTCACTAAACTTTCTTTTTTTTTAACTTTGTCCGTGAAATGATTTTCAATATAACAAACCGACGTGAGGTTAAATGTTGAGATGAATTTCAAAAAGGTTAAGTTGTTCTATCCCGTCGAGACCAATTAAATTTAATTCCAAATTATCAGCGACATAACACAGAACAGAAATGGTTCTATTTTGAAAGGAAACATCGCAAGTTAACTGACCAGTTAAACAAATTATACTTACAGACACAATGGGCACGTGCCCGAATGGTTAGAACGTTCACATTCTGATCATATTAATCTAACCATGGTCGATTTGTCAGGAAGGCAACTTCTTGATATTATCGATATGGAGGGGTCAATTCCAGCATTCGGCACTTTTGGAAAGTTCCTGAAAACCATACCACGTGTTGACCCAAACCATGTGACTTAAATTGGGAAGACGGAACCCTTGGGGGCCGTCTATAGTTGTGCTAGCACGAAGTCACAAGTCATCGTGACCGAGGTTTTGAGCGTGCTGGTATTGTTCAAATTGTTGATCACGATAGATAAGACGCTCTTTCCCAGAAACTGTAACTAAGGTCTGCTCAGCATAGTTGCAGTATAAACCACGGATGGACTCTGTGGGTGAGCAAGCGTCTGTAATAAGGATTGGCTAGCCGCCCTAATAGACGGGTATACTCGAATACGAGTGGCCAGCTATACTTCCAAACGCGCTCACTTCTCTGGGATCTGTATTAGACACACGTAGCTTTTCAATTTGATTCCAAGTGCGATATTCACGTTATGTCCGTCGCAGCATCAAACTTGAAACAACAATATATTTTCTGCTGGATTCGTAATCAACTTTGTGTGTATTTGGATTGCCACAGTACCAACATTTTGAAGGTCGTTTCTTTTCAACTCGCGTGGATGTTGATGGTTATTGTGGAAATCATCGTTTCTGTAAAACCAACATAGTGTTCCTTTTGATACTTTATAAATTATTTCACTCAGTGGTGAGTGTTGTTAATGTAATGTCTTTCTCCTGTTCTAGTTTTGAAAGAAGTCCTGCACGAACATCAACATGTGTAGAAGATTTTAATCTTGCGTTAGAATTCAAGCATGTAAACCGTTTCTTTGTGAGGGAATTTAATTTAAATTTTTCACATTCCCGATTGACGTGACAAGCAAATGTCACATAATTGTCACCGCCATCTTTTGTTAGCTTTAAACAATTGAATCGAATGTCAAATAAAGATTGTTTTTTCTCCGAATACTTCACTGAATTGTTCCACAGTGAAGTTGAAATCCGTTGCCTGCTTTGGTAAAATATAATTTGTATAACAGGCGTGTTCCTTCATGTCCAGTTTACGAATTAGGAGAGGGATTTTCCATTTTTCATCTTTGTAGAAAAATCATCGTAAATAGTATCCATCAAACGTTTAAACCACAAAGCGAATGTTTCTTTTACCGCCCGCTGCATCATAGTGGAATTCTGTTATGTTGTCTGCCAAGATATCCGCTGAACTGGTATTTTGGTCTGTTCCAGCGTGTAAAATTGTGACTTGATTCTGGAATTATGAAGTCACTACTATCAATAACTGTTGTTGTGACTTCTGAAACTGTTCTTGCTGTTGGCGTAAAATCTCCGAAGATTCTTTGTTGAAATTGCCATGTTAATATTGAAATTGGAGATTACTTCGCCAAACATTTGTTATATCCTAGGTTGTTGGGATAAACAAAAACGCATGAAAATAAAAGACGTGTATTCTAATAAGTGTGTTTAAATTTTATTCATTTACTGCCTGAGAACAGCAAGGATTAGTTGGATTTAAACCATGAATTGCAACGTGCATGTCAGCTTGTCACCATGTTTAAATCAGAAGTGCTGCGTTGCCTCTAGCCGACAAGGGAAGTAACTCAATATATTTTGAGTTATCTTCCTTTATAGGGGGAAGTAAAACTTCCCCAAACAAGCCCTAAAGAAAGAAATCAATCAATCAAAAACATATTCTGAAACATCCGACGAAGATATAAGAATAAAAGAAAATTACACTGAGTACAACATGCGAAGATCGAAGAAACACATCGAAATCTCCAAGAAAAAGAAACACACCAAGACCTCCAAGAAAATGGTGGGAGAGAAGACAATCTTAAAACGAAACAATGTACAGAAGAAGCACAAGATACACATGTTTTTGACGGATCTAGTGACCGATTTACATTTCCTGAATTACATAACCAAAATCAGGAAATTATAAAAATAGTAAGCAATATAAAGCTAGTACGTATAATAAACGACTTGTGAATATGACTGACAGAATTTAACACATCACAAAATATTGTTTTTCCTTCTAGATTGCGTGAGACATGGAAGTCTTTATTGCATTTTTAGCACATTTTAAAACTTCTTATCTGAAGTACAATGAAATGTGCAAACAACATTAGCATTGACAAAATGACAAAGTAAAATTCAGTATTGCTTTCCTTGTTGAACAAATTGTAGGTATTGTAGAAAAAATGTTAAAATGTTCATGAAATTTCTATAATCATATTTTCTTAGTTAATAGCTGTTGATTTATGGAAATCATTGTCTACTCAATTATAGCCTATATTTATTGTCAGAGACACGAATGGACAGAGAGGAAGGACTGACTCAAATCTCTTACATTGGTCAATAAATTTTTGCTCAGTTCTTTGATGGCACGTCTTTTAATATTATGACTTTTTTCTAATTTGAACTGATTATGAATTGACTCCAAGAAATGCGATAATGCCACTAAGACACAAAGTACTATTGGGAGAAAGAAAATGAAAAGATATTAGAAGGAAACAGAAATCCAATTCTAAACAGGAAACAAGGAATAAGCCATTAATGTTCACAGGACCAAGGAGGAGTGTGAACCAAAAGTTGTAAGGCCATGTTTAAGGAGGTAATGTTTTAAAATCAGTATATCTACTTATATCGAAGGTCTTAAAGCACAATTCGAAGAATATAAGTCATGAATGATGTGGAGCGGCTAATTCATGCCTGTAAAGACAACAGAAAACCGTCCGATCTGCACATAGCGCTTGTTGAACAATTTCACATATAAAGAGCCCGGAATGCTTTGCAGTATCCCTAGACGTTCTAACGTCATCCACACAAAGTCCTTATTAACTGAGATTGTTCTGGAAGTCATGAGCAATGTTGTTCAGATGCCTCATTTCTTTCTTCAGAATATAAGCGTCAATGCTGCCGACTATATGGAGGTGTTGAGAGGAATGTGAGGCCTAGGATACAGAGCGTGAGCAAAGGAAGGCTACACACTTCCGAACAAGACTGTGCCGGTCCACAAGTCCAAACAACACAAGGATGGCTGATTTACAATTTCCACGATCACGTGACCCTCAGAAATATTGCATACTCTCACTCAAGATCCCAATCCGTTGGGCTACTAGATATGGGGCGTTGTGAAGAATGTAGTCAATCAACGCCCACATGACACTATACAATCTCTGAGGTCAGCCGTACCTAGCATAATGTCCAAAATATGATTCGCGCGTCACCGTTTCAAACCTCGTATTGAAACAGTCGTCGAATTTAACAGCAGATTTATTAAGTAGCTGCACCAAGAAGAGTCTGAAGATTATTCACGCCATTTTGTTTTATCAAATAAACCTCTTCTTTCATGGCTTATGCGTCTTTTACTAAATTCGAGCAAATGTTCTCAAAGAACTCTGCCATCCTCTATCCTCTAACAATTAAATTTTTAGTCGGGCATATTTGCACTATTTTTTCAATGCGACTGATTTAGCACCAAATGATTTACTTTTAAAAAATTAACCAAAAAATGTTCCTATTTAAACTTTCTTATTTAAACGCGGACTCTTTCTTGTTGTTATCACAACGTTTTAGTCGTTGTGCCTTCTGGTCTATATCGATCTGAATAACTTACAAGGAATCTAATCTATGCGGATATATTGTTCTCGTTTCACTGCCCTTTAGTACAAGTTGATTGTAAATTGCAAAATTGCACACTACGTGAAAGCTGCGATTTGATGTAATAAGTACTGACATTCAAAATTAGATTCGTTGCTTTCATCACTTTTTGAGCATTTAGTTTTAAAATCGTCTGGAAAATGTACATAAATACCTAATTTCGGCAGATCTTACAAAATTTCACTATTTCAAGAATAAATCTAAATAAAGTAAATATTTTTCTATTAAATTCATTGAATGGACATATATTTAAACCAGAATTCTAATTATGAATTGCCACGAGCAAAATATACATTTTTCTTTACTGTTTTCGATAAGTAAAAACTGTGTAAAACATTACAAAAATGCTACTCAATCAATGAGATTTGTTAGAACATTTGTTAGACAATTTGTAAGACCATCATTAATAAAAAAAAAAAACAACAAAAAGAAACAATAGATATAAGTGCATATAACACCATAAAACTGCTCGGCACAAATTAGAAGACAAAATATTTTAATTTAAATTGTTTATTGAAAACCTATAATTAGCAGCTCGGATTGAGGAATCGGAGAGCCGAGTTCGAATTCCAGTCGAATTCATTACATTCACTTACGTGCTAATAAACCTTGGGAAAGGTATGAATCCTCTTCTAAGCTATGGGTAAATAGCAGGGCAGATTGGTTTCTCTAGCCTTGGATGACATCTGTTCTACCGCAGAAAGAAATGTCATCATACTGCGAGAAAAAAATCTGCCTCTTTAGCCATGAATCGAAAGATACATGATCGCCTAAGCGTGTATCACGCATGGTACATAACTGACTGATACTTGCCTCAAATCATGCTACGCTTGAATGAGTGCCTCGCCGGTTTTCAGTTAAGATTGGTTGACCTAACTGGTCAGGTGCCCATTTTCGTTGCGTCGCGACCTCCGGCGACATCCGCTGATGGGACTAATGGTGACGACGACAATGATATACATTAAAAAAGCAGGAGCTAGCTTGCTAAATAAGTTTTTCTTCGGTAAATACAGAGAGGCTACATAAGTAGGTAGACTGTAAGTATTGTACCAGTGTTACCGATATTATAAAAGTGGTTCTAGGATTCATTTAATACTAGAATACATTTAATTCAATAAAATCAATTTTAATATTTTTATTTTCATAATTTTTATTATAATACATTTATTATTATTTTTTTATTTAAAAAAAAATAATAATAACAAATGTTTTACATGGAAAGAAAATAGTGTAGATGGAGGAGGCAAACAGGGGAAAACTTTAAGGGATTCATGTATTTATTATTGATATGTGTGTATAATCAATGCAATGCATTTTGTGCGCACGTTTTGCTTTGTTTCCATTTTTGTATACCTACTTTTGCACCCCTCTCACCAGTATGACAGATTTTACAAGTATTTAATTGATAGCATACAATAATGCTGACCTACTACGTTGACTTACCTAGATATTCATGCATTAGCACAGTAGTAAAATGGTGAGACCTTCCTGACTGTCTGCTAGCAAGCTTAAAAGGGATAGCAAAAAACAAACATTATTAACAGCTACAGAGAACAGGAACGTGTGGAGAGCCATGTTCCCCAACGTCCTAAATGGACAGGGTACATAGAAGAATAAGTACGACAAGAAAAAGGATACGAAAAAGAATCATTCACACATCCGAATATGTATACAAGGGGCTACAAAAGTAGGTATACATCCTGTATTTTACCTGTATTACCAGTATTATAATAGAGGATTCATGCGGTTGAGTGAAGATGTTAAGAGATATCAGAAGGTTTGAATGATCAGAAGGCTTAAAATTTTGCGTGTTCATAATCTTCCATCCACAACAATTAATAAAATACAAAAATAATGATCCAAAACAGAACGTAGGGTTGAAACATAACAATTGAATTTATTAAGTATTTGATGTACATGCATGTGAACTGAAAGGTTAGACAGAGTTGTGTCTCTTAGACTAGGTAATATTTGTACCTAAGCTCATAAGGGTAAAATTAACTATTAAATTGTAGTTTAGACGAATGAGTATATGTTGAATGTTTGGAATTGTGTATTGTACAAGTTGGTAATAGTTCAGAATTATACTTGCATGAAATGTTGTAAAGTTCTTTTACGTCTGACTACTTTAGTCAAGACGGGAGTTCTTTAAGGGTCAGATTTTGGCAGCGGAGTTGAGACGCGAGAGTGAGTAAAGAGAAGGAGCGAGTCGAGAGGAGAAGTTGAAGAGAGAGAGATAATTACTCGTGTTTGGTTTTGTAGTATGTTGTACCACGTGACAGGATCACACTTAGTTGGCGCCAAAATAGAGTTGTCGCGTGGGGGTGATTTAATTGGTCGAAACTGACCAATCAACGAGCTAGATTGAAGGCGATTAACCAATGAATGCTTGTTATATATTTTGTAAGATGGTGGTGGTGAAAATTACAACAGGAAGAGTGCATTTCCCAGCGGAGGGTAAACTGGCTGTCGTGGAAGATTCCACACACTTAATACAATAATTCATTTAATTATTTAAAATCACTGTAATATTTTATTTTTATAATCCATTTATTATAATTTTTATTTTTTAATAAATAATAATAATAAATATTTTGCAAATAAAATGCTACTTTAACGATGGCTGTTTATTAAAAGTACAAGTAGCGCAAATAGATTTTGAAACAGTACAGGAAGGAATTATAATAGTTGTGTAAACAATACAATATGTTTTAAGCGCCCGTCTTGTTTTCATGCGGTGGAGTAATGGATAGCGGCTTGGACTGAGGAATCGGAGAACCGAGTTCGAATTCCAGTCGAATCCATTACATTCATTTACGTGCTAATAAACCTTAAGAAAGTTATGAATCCTCTCATTCTCCCCAGCTATTTACCAGGACAGATTGGGTTTTATAGCCTTGGATGGCAACTGGTCTACCGCAGAAAGAAACGGCAACCTACTGGTGAAAAATATGCCTCGTCAGTCATGTATCAAACGATACAAGATCGCCTAAGTGTGTATCACGCATGGCACATAACTGACTGATTGTATATCTACTTTTGCCTCTTTGTGTATAAGTGAAAAATCTTTTTTTTTTCGACAATAAATAAATATATTTTCCACAATCGGTTATTAACTCAAATATTAATGAAGATAAATTTGATTTTTCCTCGATTTGGTCGAAATTATATTGCGTCTCCTAAAACTACATTCATTTCCCAGCATTGTAATATAATCAAACTTTTATGAGGAGTTGGTTATTTAAACATTAAATTGTCCGACACCCGCCTAATATGAATCACTCCAGTCCAATATTTTCTAAGCTAACAGCAGGAGCTCTCGTGAATTATCCAAGGTCTCCAAGCACTGACGCATCTAATCACCAGCCCCTCCAAAAGGCGTTCTTATCGTGAAAAATCGTCTTCCTTTTTTTTTCTTTGTATGCGCGCATTTTACATCACTACGTGTTTCTCTGAGTGCCGCTACTGTTAGTTTTCTTTATTTATTTAAATTTGGTCTAGCATAAATGAATAGCGATAGGATAGAGAGGGAGAGAGAGGGAAAAATATATTACGTTTTGAAATTCAAGTCATGAACATCTTTGTTTTTCGAACATGCCAAAACCTCGCCGCTAAATTAATTATATGATATTTTGAAATGTAAATTTTGTTATAGACGATGTTTGTTTTTTTTCTTCATGTTTTTGTTCGGCGATAAAAATGAGGGCATTACTGATGAATACAGAGAAAAGAAGAATAAAAACAATTTACATGAGCAGGCCTCTTCAAAATTCGATAATGATGCTGTAGAGGAATTGGAATTGTTACCAACATCGTTCTGCCATATTTCGTATTATTTCTTTCTTTTTATGTGTCATGTCCTTTCAGGACGTAGGCGATCATGGCTCCTCAACTTCCTCTATCCCTTGCAGCTCTCAACAAGATCCTTCCCTCTGCTGCCTCCTCCAGACCACGTTCTGTCATCCACTTGCTTAAGTCCGCCAGGTATGACAGGCGTTGTTCTCCTTTGTCTCTCTTTCTCTCTATTCGACCTGTGAGTATCAGATTCTCCAGGCCCTCCTTCCTCATTATGTGTCCCAGAAACTTCAGCTGCCTCTTCCTGATGTTAAGTATAAGCCTCCTCCTTGTTTGCAACCTCTCTAAGACCTCATCGTTGTTCACACACTCGGTCCATGATATCCTTAGCATTCTTCTGTAGAACCACATCTCCGTCGCCTCGAGTCTTTTATTCATTTTGAGGAAATCGCTGCCTTAAAGAAGGACATATGTCACGTAACAGCTCAGTTTTCTTTTCTTTGTTACCAAAGAAATCCTCCCTAATTAGTCGAATTATTATTAAAAATGAGGATTATGTCTAGAGGTGATATCAGATGCAATGAAAAAGACGAAAATTTTCAGAAGCTTAAAAAAGTTTGTTGAAATAGAATTAAATAATAACTCTATATGTTACTTATATCAGTGCAGATATAATATCTGTCGCATAGTCGTGCTATTGGTAACTAAAACACTTTTCCAACTTGGGTTTTCTGGTGAGGAAAGCGGCTAGTGGAGAAGTTAAAATGGTCAAAGTGTTTAGACGAAATACATTCCAGAGTTTCGGCAGTTCTGACTTTTGCAAATCATTGGTGAGATGCAAGTTCCAGTCGAGCAGGTTTTTTTTTCAAGAACAGCTTCTTTGTGGGACCGACTCCAAAGAGAATGGTTTCCCAATCACTAAACTATTAGTAGTAATGAATAGTGGCTGGGATTGAGGAATCGGAGAGCCAGGTTCGAATTCCAGTCAAATCCATTACATTCACTTACGGATTCATACCTTTCCCAAGGGTTAATATCCTTGATTAAGGTATGAATCCTATTCTTTCCCCCTCAGCTATGGGTAAATAACATGACAGACGGATTCTATAGCCTTGGATTGCACCTGGTCTACCGCAGAAAGAAACGGCAACCTACTGCGGGACAAATATGCCTCGTCACTCATGTATTGAAAGATACATGATCGCCTAAGCGTGTATCACGCATGGCACATAACTGAACTGAAAATCTTTAATCTCTTCAAGTTCAGGGTTAACCATTATAAGTCCAGGAAATATTTCTTTACGTCACAACACTCAGCAGTTCTACGAAACACACCAGTTGCCTCGACAAACAATAATGATGACTTAAGAAAGTTGAAAGCTTGGACTATGTTTCCTGTGCTTTTCTTCCGAAATGAACTTTGGACAATTTCTGACGGAATTCCCTACTTGTTTGAGAAGGATTATTCGTAATTTGGAGAAGCCAATCGTTAAATTAAAATGTCACCTGCCTCTAATAATATTTGACTTAAAGAACATTTACTGCCTAAATACATAGAATCCCACACATACAAAGGCACACGCGTGTGAGCGCAGACATAGTCTCACATACACACACACACATTCTCTCTCTCTCTCTCCTTTTCTCACATACACGTATATATATATATATATATATATATATATATATATATATATACACATATATATATATATATATACATAATATTAGTGGTCAATGTATATATATATATATATATATATATATATATATATATATATATATATATATATATATATATATATATATATATATATATTCTAAACAGGATAGAATCCAGGTAGAACTCAATGTCTAGGACAGAGTAAGAATATAATATAAAAGGCTCAAACACTAATATTCTATGGTTATAATTTATTACATTGGAATTGTAATCACGATCCAAATAATCAGACCTACAAATTCAAAAAGAAATCGAAAAATATTTTCCGATTACTTTTGAATTTGTAGGTCTGATCAACTGGATCGTAAATACGATTCCAATGTAATAAATTATAACCATGGAATATTACTGTTTGAGCCTTTTATATTATATATATATATCATTTAATGCAGAAATGTAATTTTCTTGGGCGGTTTGAAGTAATACAAACATGGCATATATCATTCTGCTTTCACAATTGGATACATCGTAACTGATACTCAGCTTTTGTACGCATACTTTTTTGTAGGGGCATAATTACTAGAGAAGGTGATATGTGTACTTTATCTGGTAGTTGTGTTAAAGTTATATTTTGGAATACAATTTGAGTTATTTAAGAAATTGTAGGATCTTATATCGATTAATGTCATGAAAGAGTTCTTTGATGTTCTTTGATGTTGATTGATGTATTGCTGTTATTTTTTTTTTATATATAAAATAGTGTTGCTGATATTTTTACTATAAAAATGTATTTTTATACTTTCATAGGATTTGCTCGGGTATTCACAATTTCCCATAGCTGAGACCCTGAAATGTGCTACCACCACGGGTCAATTGAGAGGTGTTTCCATATATATATGTATATAGTTTCGAATATGCAAGCTGGTAAGTTTAAATAATCCTGTTTAATTACAAACAGAGAATTTACTTAAACAAATTATATCTATAAAAATAACGTATAAACGGAAAATATATTAAAATAATTGTCGGACTTAACCTATTTCATAATATGTTGTCATTGTTTACGTTAAAGTATATTTCGGGTGCAGATATGATCGCTTGATAAAAATCATCGAAGGTTTGTGTTTATAAACAGAAAATCGGACTTTGCTAAGCTGACGCTTTTTGTGGCTGAAAGGTTGACAGCACATCCGATCAAATAATAGTTTCCATTAAGAGTTACAGATTCGATTACTGTCGGAGACGCACGAAATTTCTCGAAAATTCAGGCGGATCAATGTAATTCATTCTGAGTCTGTCTATATTTCTGAGATGAGGTATTATGTACAGTATTTACATTAGTCGGACTATTGTCCTCATCTTTGTCGCCATATTTGTGACAAATATGGCGACAAAGATGAGGACACTAGTCCGACTAGTGTAAATACTGAACGTAATTCATTCTGTTTAATTAAAAAAACAACAACATAGATTTTACCTAAATTATATCTATAAATATAACGCATAAATGGAAAATATTTTAAAATATATATCTTACTTTTAAACATTTTAAAAGTTATTAGTGGATACTTGAATTTGAGTAGGTGCTCTGTTTATATATTAAGCAGTATATTTATTTATATTAATCTACCAGGCTGAAATTTCGAGAAAAACTTATTAAGGAAATATTTGTTTTCTTCAGCAGGAATCGAAACTGCATCTCTCAGTGTAGAGTGACCCGCTGTCTAGCCCAGAGAGATGTAGTTTCGGTACCTGCCGAAGTGCGCAAATATTTATTTAATAAGATTTATTTAGACGAAATGAACAAAATAGATGGAAAATTTAAAGTATCAATTTATACCCGTGTTTCCTTATTGGGGTTGCCACCAACTTGCGTAGCGAAACACAACCCTGATGCCCCTACAAGTGTATAGGCTCAACCATAACGCCCCGACATATGTATAGTCAACAGCCATAACGCCCCAACATATGTATAGTCAACAACCATAACGCCCTGACATATGTATAGTCAACATTTGATTGAATTTTCTGGTATTGCATGTCAAATGAGTATTGTAGTTTTTCGCATAATAATTGTTACGTAAATGGAGTACACGCTAAAGTGAAGGCAAGATACATTTCAGGTACAATGTGTGTGTGTGTAGGTTTTAGATGTGCTATTGCCACCCTCTGGCTGCCTATTTTTTCTCAACGATAACGGCCCGAATCTTTCCACCGCCCCCAGGGAAAGTTGTAACGCCCAATTTGCGAATCACTGGTTTAAACTGACGCCAGGAAATAATTTCTACGTCAATTTCACTATAAACTACAACGTATACTCTTAAAATTTAGAGTACTTTTCAGGAAATATACCAAAATCCCACCTCACCCCACCCCAGCGAAAATATAATTAAATAAATCGGAATTAAACTACTGCTGATGCCGATGAAAATAGTTGATGCTGTCGCTGCTGATGATGATGGCAATAATTAACTGATTAATTCAATGCGTCGTACATCCGTAGTAAGACGGCAATGATTCCGACTAATTGTCAGTGACATTAATGTTATTTTTCTACCTTCCCGCTCTTGTCGTTGTTTGCTTTTTCACTTCAAGTCATTTTATAATGTTTGCTATCACGAACGAAAAGAAAAAAAATAAAATAAAATAAAAAGACGAATTAAAATGTGTCGAATTAAGATGGCTGAAATAGAATATTATAATTTAGTGTTATTCAAATTAGGGAGTAACTTAAAACTTGAGGATACAAAATTTAAAATACAATTATTAGAATGAAAAAAAAAATGAAAAAATAAACAAAGATCGATTACGCAGGCAACTCAAATGTCTTCCACCAGTTTTTTGTATGTCGCTTTTACAAAAATAAAATAATATAGTTGTGCCTGATAATGACAGTTGCAGAATCTAAAAACGAAAAGAAGACAAGGCTAGCAATTAGACAAGACATCTTTGGCAAGGAAACGGAATAAGTTACAAAGATTTATAAGGAAAGAGACAGAGAGAAAAGATGAAATCGTGGGATACACGGCGATATATTGATAAATCCATAACCTATTAATGAAAATAGCATATATTTGAAACAAGAAAATCAAATTTCATTTGTTTTCGATGCACATTTCATCCAACATGTCCGCGTTAATCACATTTCGAACGTCATACAGTGAAATGCAACATTCAAATTGGGTTTAATAACTGTTAAAGGGTAAACATCATTTGCGAAACATATCTGATAAACATATACACGAACATCTGTGTCCCACATATATATATATATATATATATATATATATATATATATATATATATATATATATATATATATTATGTCATTCACAGACAGTACTATTTCTGTATCACAGCTCCTCAGTGCGACTAGACATCCGAATGTCTCAAGCCAGGATTTAAACACAACTAATTTGGTGTCAGCCAGAGCTATCTTCACTCGGTAGAGTTACACAACTAAATCTAGCGTATTGTTTTTACAAATGTAAACAAATGCCAATCAGCCAAAGTGCTCCATTCATTTTACTGAAGAGCTTTCCATTAGTGCAGGTGGCCGTTGTTTATAGAATTAGCTTATCACTCAACAGTGCTCAATTGAAATGTATTTTCAAGAGCTAAATTTCAAGAGCTTATATATATATATATATATATATATATATATATATATATATATATATATATATATATTAAGACGATTGACAAGGTACTGTGATTAAGGTTTTTATTTAATTTTTCATTTGCTCGTACAAGTGGGTTTTTTTCTGGACACAGAGTGTATAAAAACTGTCCAAATGTTTTGCATATAGAAGCGCTTTCGGCTATTTTTTTATCCATTATCAAGGGAGATTCTTGTTTTTTTTTATTTTTAAATAAATATGTGGGTTTTGATGTATGTGTCTAAAATTATAGGAATGTTTTATTTTCAGAAAACGGCCAGCACATTGTGGCCATATTCATAGTTTATGTTAATCAGTGTAGGATTTTCTTTTTTTTATTATAAGGGCTTCCATTGTTTTTAATCTTTTTACTGCATGTGGATAAGGCTATTATAATTGTATTTTCCTCGAATATGTTGAGGATGGAATCAGGTAGAGTCTTTTGTGTTTTTAAATGCGTCTTATTAGAGCTGCGGCCGGGTAGGTGTAACGTAAGTCATCTAGATAGGAAAGTATTAGTGTGACCAATGTAATTATCTATGAGTTTGTTTTGTTAAGGTAAACAGTTTCTTACGGGGCATTTGAACTCCTAAGTAATGTTACTTCTTTGTAATTTTGATTTTGCGATTGTGTTGATACTTGTGATGATAAGTTTAGGTGTTTTACACAATATATATATATATATATATATATATATATATATATATATATATATATATATATATATATATATATATACTATTTTGGCAGGCGTATATCTTTTTATACATGTTGTGCAGAATGTGATAAGGAATATATTTTAAGTTCTTAATTCAGATTTATACTATCCTTACAGTTTTCCTTTTATTGTGGGATTCCAAAATTAAAAGTAGAATTATATATATATATATATATATATATATATATATATATATATATATATATATATATATATATATATATATATGGATACTGGCGTTTGTTTACATCCGGATACATTACGTTAGAATTTCCCTTTCTCTCTGCCGTGCGCCGAGAGCTTAGGGTAGGATCTCCAACTGAAGCCATATCAGTATTTTAGAAAATATTTGTATATTTGTTGTGTGCCAAAGTTCCGGAAGCATTGAAAAATGTATAAAACTGTTTTATATATAAATAATGTTGCCATAGGAATCAACAATGCATGTTGACTGTCAGTTTCTAGTCGCAATGCAATCTTCAGATTTTGATCTGAATTTCCCATTAAGACGTGAATGTATCTCAGACTGTTCCTATCTATCCATCTCAGTATGTTCTTATCTATCTATCTATCTATCTATCTATTATTATTATTATTATTATTATTATTATTATTATTATTATTATTTGTGTATGTTATGTTTCTTTGCTTTGTACCCTGTACAGCCGGGTTCAAACTATGGTCTTTAGGCACTATAGGACAATTGTCATTTAATTGATAGCACTTTTCTTAGTATATGGGATGTTCCTTGTAGAGCGATCCTTTGGGAAACTGGTATATTGATGATACCTAGGACACTGTTAGCAAAATTGTCCATTCCTTTACTCACGTGTCCCAGAGCTCCGATTATTATTGGTACAATCTCAGTCTTCATTCCTCACATCCTGGTAATCTTGATCTTCATTTCCTTGTATTTGGACAATTTCTCGATAATTTTATGGAGGTGTTTCTTGTCTTTTATGATAATATCAGGTCTATTGACTGTTATTTCCCTGTCAGTTTGAAATGGCATGTCCCAGAGCATAGTTACATCGTTATTTTGGGTAACTGTGTCTGGTTGGCGATAATAACATCTCTCAGTGGTTTCGATTTTATGCTTTTTGCATATCTTCTTGTGCACACATGTCGCTATCGTGTTATGTCTGTGGGTATTATTATTATTATTATCATTATTATTAGTATTATTATTATTATTATTATTATTGAATGTATCATGATATTACAGTTTTGTAGATGACTTAATTAACTGGGAAGATACTACCTGTCAACTCACAACAAAGGTATCTGACAGTCAGTACTTTTCGAAGAATTCTTGCTGGAACTAATAATAGGATTAGATAGGTCTGCCTATGATCCGGTTCACACACCTCCCCAGTTTCTCAAACAGGTGGAGAGGTTTATCTCTTGTTTCCTGTTTAGGGCTGGGTTTCCAGTTCCTTCTAAAGTCTGCTTTATTTCTATACTCCTAAGGCTTATTTTTTCCTACCTTAATATAACTCAACACAGTTAAACTATTGAGTGGCTCTAGGGCCTTGTATTGGGTGAAAATTAGAAAAACATAAAAAAAATTAAGGCAGACTTTTGCAGCGTTGTCAAGTTAGTCGACTTATTCTTTAAACTTCAAAAGGACAGAGTCAAAAGCGCCAATCCCTCCCTTGATGACTTCAGTTCGGATTATTTCCGATCATCTTTATTTGCTTTTGAATAATAAAAAAAGCACAACATAACACAACACACGAAAGTAAACGTGCAACTAGAACAGTCTACCCCAGTGAACGAAATAAAGTGTTCAGTTCGACATTCCAACCACCTGAATAAGGCCGGAGCGTACAGTGCGTATATGTCCGAATAATGTAAATAGTATATATATATATATATATATATATATATATATATATATATATATATATATATATATATATATATATATATATATATATATATATATATATACTGATAATACGAAGACGGATACTTTAATTATCCATTTCGTTTATAATTTTTATTTCATGAACACCGAGATGTTCATCTCATCAAAACGAAAACCGGGTCCGCGAATGGAGAAAGTGCACCAGACGATCACATTAGCTTGGTAGTAAGATTATAATGCTCTGTAGTCTACATTGAGGTCTCCTTGGATTTATATCGTCCTTGGAATTATACCTTCCAGTCATAAACTGGTAAAACATATAATTATATGTGTGTGTGTGTGTGTGTGTGTGTGTGTGTGTGTGTGTTCGTGTGTGTGTGTGTGTGTGTGTGTGTGTGTGTGTATGTGTGTCTGTGTGTGCATGTGTGTGCAAAATATTCCTTTGGAATTAATTCATCTCTCTCTTTCTCTCCCCCCCTCTCTCTCTCTCTCTCTCTCTCTCTATATATATATATATATATATATATATATATATAAGAGAGAGTGGGTTAAAGAGGGTGTTGGGGAATTAAAGTATTTTCTTAAGTGAATATGCGTGGGAAAGAGCTAAAAACAGATTAAAACTTGATAGGGGAAGTAAAGAAAAGTGAAATAAGGTACGAAACTGCGTAAGTTAAGGAAAAAGGGATAAATGCTGGTGAAATCTCTCAAGGCAGCAAAAATCACCTTCAAATTGGTAATTAGGAACGGTTGGCTTAAGAAGCAGGAAACGCCGTTGGTTTTGCTCCCAAATGTGGCACTTGATGACTTTCATGTGAAATCAAATATCATTTCCTAGCAGTGGAAAGAAACCCCCACCCTACTCTTCCCAAGATCTTTTTCTAGAAAGGAAGTCGTCAGTATTTTTATTTACTATGCTGAACTGAATGGAATAATTCCAAATGATAATACGAACTTTATGTTGTGCAATCATTATTCAAATTCTTCCCTTTTATCTGCTGTTTTTGTGGGCCATGTTTTTCAGAACGTGACTGTACATGGCACTCACGAAGTTCATTTATTTCGTTGGTCTACGTAAATTTTTAACCTTTAAATTTTTTCTTCCTGACATCTTTAAGTAGGTCACACTCTGTTTCCCTTTACTTAACTTATGACCTATAAGTACTACATTCTCAGGTAACTCTTCCCACATTATATATATATATATATATATATATATATATATATATATATATATATATACATATATATATATATATATATATATATATATATATATCTGAAATTATTAGGAGAATTTGATAATTATATTTAAGTGATTCATCGAGTCTGAAACCTAAACAGAATGCAGAAAGCACTGGACGGCCGTTTCGTCCTATATTTGGGACTCATCAGCAGTGCGCATCCACTACCGAGAATTGAAACCCTGACAGGTTGTCAAGCAAACACCACACTAACTGTCACCGAGGCCCGTTGGAACAGTTGGCATGGTGTTTGCTTGACAACCTGTCAGGGTTTCAATTCTCGGTAGTGGATGCGCACTGCTGATACATTGTCAGTAGAACTTGATCCTTCACAAAACATCATCAATCGATACCCCTGTAAGCTTAACCTTGTGAACAGGCGTCACGAATTGACCAATGGCCAGGCGTGTGAACATTTGCAAACAACTTCTGATAAATTCTCAATATTCTAGTTTTTGGCGCCGAATTTAACTGGGTAAGAATGGACTTATTACCATATAGTTGTAGCATCTACATAAATTCGTCGTTGACAACTGATATCGGGGGAAGTCGCTGATAAGCATAAAATATAACACTGCCTCCAAAAATTATTGCAATCTCACCTGTCAACTAAACAATAAAAAATATCCAAATAATATTATCTAGATTACTGGGAATGAAAGAGAACGAGAAGACTTCAGTGAGCCGACGATAAAATAAAAGGATTCAAGAAGACAGAAACAGTGATTGACGTTGCTTCATATGTCTGAAGATTTTAGGCGGCAGGAAACCAAGAAACCAGAAGTGAGTGCTACAGTTGAGAAGCGTGGGAAAATAAAATATTACATAGTACATATACTTAATTCAAAAGTAAAACTATGTGACTTATTTCCCAATCTAATAGTATGCTTAAATGAGACACTAAGAAAGGGCTAGGTGTTGCTCAAACTGTGGGATAGCACCAGCCTTGCTGATGGAAGGCAAAGAAAGTTTTATTATAAGGATTAAATAATATCACATTTGTTGTATTAAAAGCGTTCAAATATATAAGCCATTACTTGCCCGAGTTAACAGTTGATTGGGGGGGGGCATTTTTGAGAGACGGTACTATTGGACTTACAGGGCAGGAGTAAATAGTTGTAGCATCTACATAAATTCGTAAATGAGAACTGATGATATCGAGAAGGTCGTTCATAAACATAAAAACGTAGGTCGAAGGATAGAGCTCTGGGGTGACACTCTACTGGGCCTTAAAATTACCCCTGATCTGAAGTGGAACTTGTACGGAGGGTCCATCGCTAAAGATGCAGAAAAATGGTCGGTTTCCGGTACGGCACATGCCATTCTCTACCTTTACAAGATCCAGATAAGGCCCAAAATAGAGCACTGTTGTGATAATTGGTCGGGAGAAGCACAATCCTCACTTTCAAGTCTAGATAGAGTCCAAAGCGTCTCAGAGCCCTTGTGGGTGAAATTATTTTCCAGGCCCCCAACTTTCTCTCTCACTCTCTCTCTCTCTTTCTCTCTCATACACACACACACACACACACACACACAAACACAGGCGGGATGTGGCAAGCCTTTCACTGCACTATCGATACTTACATTTAAATTGTTGAGGAAAACTGCATTTCTTAGTTCCATCAGTTCTAACCTTCAAGACTACCAACCGCCATTCCGCCCACCAACCTCCTACATTCCCTCCGTTTTTCATCGGTGAGAAGCAATTGCCACTGGAACAGCTTCTTCCTGCGAACCATTGCTCTGTGGAACAATCTCCCAAGAGGATGTTTCTCCAATCACCACGATCTTAACCTGTTAAAGCCTAGAGTTAACTGTTATCTCTCCATCCAATCCGCAAAACCTGCCTCTGAATGTATGGGGCATATACAGGGTTAATCTCCCTTAAAAAAGGAATAAAAATGACGATATCTATCACTTTAAATCTCTTCTTAACTTACATTCATATTATCTAGAATTTGCCGCTAGATAATCTCAATAATATAAACAATTTTATCTTTAATAAAAGCCCCATGCTTGAAGTTTTGTTCTAAGCTAAACTAAAAAGCTGTCGAATTTTCGTTCCTCGCCTTTCAGAGTCCATTCGAAATAGAATATTTACAGTCACCGGAATAGGAGAAAATTAATGAAGACAAGATATACACATATATAAATAATATACTTGAAAGTATTAGAAGCAATATAATAAATTTTTAAAGCCGTCTCTCTACAGACAGATGGAGTGGCTTTTAGGTTTTAATATATTAATTTGTATATAATTAATATATGTGAATATATTGTCTTTTCTATATTTCTCTTATTTTAGTCGCTGTGTGTTTTAGGTCGACGAATATGCACTGAAGGAAGAGAAAAGAAAACTAGTAAGCTCTTGTGTATTTTGATTGCTTCTTTTCTATTTGTCATCAACGATAATTATAATGTATTTCCTTTTTCTTTGTTCTTCAATAAGAATAATCTGTTTAATGACTATGATAAAATTTTCTTTGCCAAACTAAATAATGTTATTAATTATTAGTTTACTGAACGGCGAAGCAGAAGTTTATAAAATCAGTAAATTTTATTGACTAAAAATTAATGCGAATACACAGGTGGATGATATATTTTAAATAATAGGTATTTCTTGGTTTCATTTGTTGGTAGTTTTTATTTTTATTTTTTAATGAACACCCCCCCCCCCGTAGCTTTTTCGGGGAGCCAAATTCGAATTCCAGTCAAATCCATTACAATCACTTACGTGCTAATACCCTTGAGAAAGGTATGAAACCACTTCTTCCCACCCCGAGCTTTGTGTAAATATCAGGACAGACCGAGTTGTATAGCCTTGGATGACAACTGGTCTACCGCAGAAAGAAATTGCAACCTACTGCGGGGAAAAAAAATCCTGCCTCGTCAGTCATGTATCAAATTTTGGCCAGGTACTCGCCGATGATTCTTACCCACTAAGGCTCGACCCCGACGACCGAAGGCAGCCAGGAAATCGATGAGAAAAGCAGGAGCCTTAGCCACTACATTATTCAGATTCTACTCATAGAATGCGATTAAGCTCATACAGCCATATATTTACCTTATGTGACTTTTCTGTATAATGCAATACCAACTCATATACATCCGGTAGAACCCAGAGACGAATTCTATATCATTGTTGTATATCACCCGAACGGAAATCATAAATAAATAGGCCTAAACTTCATTGTTGTACATTACCTCTTGTTCCTCAAACCTAAGCTTGTATCACGCATGGAGCATAACTGACTGTATGCCACAACACTGCTATGATTACACTTTACTTCATTGGCAGACAATTTCTGTCTCCCCTAAAATCCTGTCTTTTCAGTTTGTCACTAAATGTTAAAAGAGAAGTAAAAAAAAAAAAAAAATTAAACAGAAAACGAAAGATATAAGAAATAAGCCGTAGAACTCGAAATATTCAGAGAATAGCAATTTAAATATATAGCTGATTGACCTTAATCAACAAAATCACGCTAAATATATTAATGTATTCCAAGATTGATCTCGAGGCTCAAACTATATATTTAAATTAGAATTCGAATTTGACTCAAATCAAGAATCTGATCTCACTCGCAACTAAATATGCGAAGATACCTTCCGCGCTTAAGAACCTGCAAATATATTGATTTTGACTCAAATAAAACAGAGAAACAAATTTTCTCTGATTGAATAATACAAGCCTTATTCGACATTCGCTCTTTTTTATAAATCAAGAACTGGTTTAAATCGTTCAGTTTGTTCTTTACAAATAAAACGTGTGGGAAGTGCATCCCATTACAAACAATGGACTAGCTAATCAACCTCTAATGTTAGAACGTCAATTTTGATAATGAGACAAACAAAAAATGCGGTTGATTTTGTTAGTATCACGATGCTTATAAATATTTAGGAATATTTGTTTCTGCTGAACAAAACTGGATGAGTCATTCAGCACGATTTCTAAGAACCCTATTCGAGATGTTCCGCAGAGAGAGAGTCCAATATTAAGGCGCCCATTATTATTGCTAGAACTATAGAACTGGCGAGTATCAAAACGCCTTGGCCGAGTGTGGACGCTTGGCTACAATAAATCATGCGAAGAGGAACAAGAGGTAACGTACAACAATGAAGTTTAGGCCTATTTATTTATGATTTCCGTTCGGGTGATATACAACAATGATATAGAATTCGTCTCTGGATTCTACCGGATGTATATGAGTTGGTATTGCATTATACAGAAAAGTCACATGACGTAAATATATAGCTGTATGAGCTTTATCACATACTATGAGTAGAATTTGAATAATGTAGTGGCTTAGGCTCCTGCTTTTATCATTGATTTCCTAGCTGTCTTCGGTTGTCGGGGTCGAACCTTAGTGGGTAAAAATCATCGGCGACTACCTGGCCAAATTGTTGGAACAGCTGGTCAAAATGGGTGAGTAAGATATAAATAACATTGGTAATTCAGATGAATTTTCTGTTCCGGAGTCGAATTGATGGCGGTTTATATATTCTTGGAATGGGCTCGAAAATAATAGGAAACAATTCGAAATATTGCTTGAAGCGGCGTGAATATATTCTGATTGATCAGAAAATATTTTTTCTGGGATCTTATTTTGTTTTGTCTTGTTTTTTGTTGTTTTTTTGTTGTTGTTTTCTAAACGAGACGTGAACACCCGGATCCAGCCTAGAATTAAGCAAGTATGTGCTATGTGAATGGTGGTTTTGAGGTGAGCCCATTCGTTCTCTTTAAAGATTACACGTTCTCACAAGCTACAACACTATTTATTCGTATATCGTAAAGGTTAATTGGAATCAGAAATATATCTACTTGTATTAGGTGTTTCACGCTACAAGTTTATAAGATGGCGTCGAACAAAAATCATGATTAATCCAGTTTTTTACAAACGAATGGCATTAGCATGTAAAAATAAGTAACTTGAATAATTTCAACTGCAGCATCAACCTAAGAGGGTAACTTAAGTAATTGAAAGAATAAATAATGATATAATCAAGCTAAATTTCCCCAATACCAAAAACAAAATGTTACGAAGGAAACTTCCATCAATATTAGAAAGCTATAACGTTTAGAGGATTTGCGATATAGACTTTCGTGTAAAACTATTTTTAGGAAATTAGTTTACAAATTTCAACTGACATTAATATGATTCAGTCACTGAATGGCAAATGTTCCTCGAATGAAAACACCTAATATCAACAGTACCATTACTATGTGTCATAGTTTTTTTAATCTATCTATCTATCTATCTATCTATCTATCTATCTATCTATCTCAGTCTCTTATTTTTGTATCTATCAGATTTATATATATATATATATATATATGTATATATATATATATATATATATATATATATATATATATATATATATATCTGTACTTATTGATCCATAAAATTACATCATTTGAATACTTTCAAACGCATATATATTATATACATATATATATATATATATATGTATGTGTATGTGTATGTGCATATATATATATATATATATATATATATATATATATATATATATATATATATATATATATATATATATATATTGCCCAATGCTCAAGAGAGAATTATGGTTTGATTTCGCAAACCAAGGTTCAAGTAAGTTATTGCAAACTTTTTTCCAAAATCAATGTTTGAAAAATGGATTAAGGCTAATGAACCCAATGTGCATTTAAGTGGACTGTACTTCGTTAAATATGGCGCTACAGAATCACAAAGAACTTTACTTAATAGCAGAACCAACATCACTTGAAGAGATTCAACTGTAGCAACCATTAAAATTGATAACTCTGGTAACACGGAGAGACAATACTATCATAACCAAGATGTTGTATTTCCGTCTTACACGGCTATGTTACCATGCTTACAGCGAAGTTAAGCAAAGTTGAGCCTGGTCACTGAAAATTTATAAGCACGAACCACCGAACCTCTGTAGGTTCTAATTTATATAGGCAGGTTGTGATGGGTAAATTGTCGCCATATTATGTATTTAATATCGCGCGTGTGCGTTGTTTGTTTTAGATTTTGTCCAGTGCACGGTATAGTAGAGCCAGTTGGGCGCTGTTTGTGAGAAGAGCACAATGACTCAGTTCACCCAACAAGCAATTTGGAAAAGACATGCTTCACTGCTTAGCATTCGCATCGGAAGCTCCAATACGACAATTTCAGAGTGTTTAGGTATCAATCCGAGGACGGTGAAGTGGATTCGAAAAGAGTTGGATGAGTTCAATGGTGAAGGCACGGCATCTCGGAAAACCCATTCTGATCATTCTCATAAAGAATGAGCTCCCGGATTAGTTGGTGCGGGCCTCAGACTCAACACGGTGGTCTACATCATTGCTGTGCGGAGGTAGTGCTGCACTGGGTCAAGAGGATGGCTGCTGGAAGAGCCTAAGTCTGGCAACAGGACTCTAGACCATGCCACATTAGAAGGAGAACAGAGTCATCGCCGTCAGACAATTTCTGCGACCACACCCCCTGTTACATCTGGCCAACTAAATTTCCCAGACTGCAACCTCCTTGATTATTATGTGTGGGGCGCAGTTGACAGTGAGACCAACAAATCTCTTTGTAACGCTAAAGATGAACTGAAGTCAAGGATTATGGCTGCATTCACCAAGTTAAACAAGGAGACCGTTCAGGTGAGTTGCATGAGATTTTCAGATCGTCTAGAGGTTGTGGTTGAAGCTAATAGCGATTTTATTGAAGGAATATAATTGTTAGTATTTCCAGGTATATCTGTGTAATGTTGGTAAGTGTATGTGTAAAAAATGAGATTTCAATGTTAATTTAATTTTTGCGTAACTGAGACGATAATACATCCATCACACACTAATATATATATATATATATATATATATATATATATATATAGTTCCATTTTTAGTTGGTTTCTTTATATTCACTTAGGCGCAGATGCCCTTGTGAAAGATATCTTCTCCTCCTCAACACAGCTATGTATTAATTATTAATATTTGCATTATTAATATTTGCATTATTGTTAAAAACAATTTTTAACAATGTAATTACATAATTTTCAAAAACGTAGAAAACAAATCAAACAAAAATTTATGCAAGAATACTATCAAGAACTATAAGAGTTAAATTGAAAAAAAAATCTTGTTTTAAGAAACGCTATTAATTAAAAGACTTTATGAATTTTAACCGATAGTAAGACTAACACTTCAGTCGGTGACTTCTGAATATTTCCATTACCATTGAAAGGACACACATATTCATACAAATACTGGAATGACCAAATGAGAATCATTCTCAGATGATTGTTATCGTTTTAGGACTGGATTCAGGGCTAAATATTGTGATTTTCTAAATATATATGTACTGGTTGATGAGAGTTGCATGACATTAAGAAGTCGTCTGGAGTCCGTGGTTGAAGCCATTAGCGATTTTATTGAAAAAAATATACTCTTTAGTATTTCCAGATATTTCTGTGTAATGTTGATAAATGTATCTGTAAAAATGAGATAAGTGTTATTTTAATTTTTGCGTAATTCAGACGACAGTTCATCCCTCACACTATCTATCTATCTATCTATTTATCTATCCCTCTCTCTCTCTCTCTCTCTCTCTCTCTCTCTCTCTCTCTCTATATATATATATATATATATATATATATATATATATATATATATATATGTACACGGCTTAAGGTCATATTAATCAGGTTGGAACATTGGTACATTGGTTCACGTAATATAACAACGCCGAGCCTGGTCAGTACCTAGGTAACTAGATGCGTAATCCCTTGTGAATATTAGGTGCTGTAAACTTGATGGATAATTAATTGCTCGGAATTGTTCAGCTGGTTGTCATCAAACGAACCAGCCCTAACTAATCTATGCATAATAAATATATCTTCAAACAGTGAGGGTGTCACTTATTAATTACACATTATTGTTGCAATATATGGCAATTTTAAAAAAAGTCAGGCAATCTCAAAACGCGAAATATTTCTTCAAAACTTTTGCCAGAAATGGTGATTTACCTCTTGTTATGTGGTGTCATTCAAGAAATGAAAAATGTTTGGTAACCTTCAAGATAAACTGACAGATCACTGGCCGAATTGATCCATGTTTTCCGAAGCCCCTCGTAAATAATTAATATTGTAATCGTGCACTGCCCCGTGGGTCGTCCATGACATCCAACACCGTGGCTGGTCGCTGAAGTCACCGCTACAATCCAGAGCTAAGCTTACCCACGTTGTGGTTTCTTAGATCATAAGGCAGCCAAGATCGAATCGTCGCAGGTACTTTAGTGTTGGGCTGATCCAAGAAGGGCGATGAGGGACAGTAGGAAAAATAACACTCGAATAAATTGAACGAAAGTAAATACTGATTTTATAACAGTCCTCCATAAAATAATTGGTTTATATCAGAGATTGCATGCATTTACTTATCAGCCCAGCCTGCATCCAAATCAGAAATGATACCGTCGTCAACCTGGCACAAATCTAGTTTGCTGTTTTGGTAGAGTTTGGCACAAGGCTCTGAAATCGGAGCTGCTCTTCGGCAGGCATTGACGTGGCCGCTCTTCTGTCTCTTTTCCGGTCCGTCTATCTATCTATCTATCTATCTATCTATCTATCTATCTATCTATCTATCTCTCTCTTTCTCTCTCTCTCTCTCTCTCTCTCTCTCTCTCTCTCTCTCTCTCTCTCGTGTGGCGAATTCGCTTCGAGCACTCGTATTTATGAATCTTTTCCCCAAACTGACATGGGGTATGCTTACCTAGGACAAGAAATATGAAAGTAGATGTTAACAATTCGCAAAAAATAGTAACTAGTACCTCTGAAAAAAAAAACGATTATGTGAACATTGTTCGAAAATAATTGTTACGAAACAAGTAATTGGTTTTTAAATACCTAAGAACCTCTTTTGCACCCATTTTTTTCAACAGGTTGTATGTCATATTTTCTATGAAGGAATATATCTGTTTTGTCAGAATATATGTCAACAGTTTCTAAGTCGTGAGAAGATGTATTTGGTCTGTAGTTTTTTGAGACATTTATGTCGCAGTTCTTGTGTAGAAGTAAGGTAATTCTTTTGGTTACCCATGCCGGAATTTTACTAGGATCATTGACCATTTCGGTGAAATCCCTCCGGTTTACGTCATAATTTTGGGGAATTCCCTCTTCACCAACCTTTTGAGTGAGCGTGGGTGGCCTATCCTCCCACTCCTGCATCGAATCACTTTCAAGTACGTTGTTTAGCGAAAATGAATTTTTTCGCTTTGCAGCTGTGCATCAATCAAATATTGACCCACAAGTCTGGGTCACTTTTCCATTGTTCAAACTGCTCAACATACAATTTAAGCTGTTTATGTGTGAATTTAATCTTTCAATTTTCCCAGGGGTTTTTTGGTATTAATTCTTCTTGTCTCCATTTTTCTCAGCACACAACATTTTCTTATGTTTTAACAACACCTTCCTACGTTTTACCACAACGACAAATAATATCACAATCTTACTTATTGTCGATTAATTAATTATTTCAATATTTCATTTGCGTGTCCAGAAAATCAACTGCATATCTAGTTGTAGGACATCAGAATTGTATTACTTTTTCTATACGTAATGGCGGCAAACATTGGCAGTATAAAAATCCTAATGTAACGATTTAAAATTATATAAATACTTCAACTTTTTGTATCGATTAATTATTTATATATAGAACGGAAATTATGCAAATTTTGATCATAGGAGAAAATAAAAGAGTAAATGAACGCATTAGCTTTGAGGCTGGTATTGACTCTGTTATCAAATTGAGGTTTACCCATGATGCAGCAGTAAAGAATTAATTAAGTTGAACCTGAATTACACTAAATCTGACCAAATCTCAAATGTGTAATCAGAAAATAAAGAGACACAAATGTAAAAAAAAATATAAGAGGATTTTACAAGCGACAAACAAAAATAATTGCAGCAAAGTGACATGGAAAATGATCACAAAAAATAACTTGAAGAATTAAATTAGATTCCTATTAATGCTTACCTAGGACAAGAAATATGAAAATGGATGTTAATTCGCAAAAAATAGTAACTAGTATCTCTGAAAAAAAAAACGATTATGTGAACATTGTTCGAAAATAATTGTTACGAAACAAGTAATTGGTTTTTAAATACCTAAGAACCTCTTTTGCACCCATTTTGTTCAACAGGTTGTATGTCATATTTTCTATGAAGGAATATATCTGTTTTGTCAGAATATATGTCAACAGTTTCTAAGTCGTGAGAAGATGTATTTGGTCTGTAGTTTTTTGAGACATTTATGTCGCAATTCTTGTGTAGAAGTTAGGTAATTCTTTTGGTTACCCATACCGGAGTTTTACTAGGATCATTGACCATTTCTTGAGGTTCTTTGGTTAGATTATTTTGTGTGCTGTATTTAAATATTAGAGCCAAATTTTATGACTTTAATCTATTGTGTGGTCTTTTTTTTCAGTGCTCATTCAACATCCTCTTCTGTGATTCCCGCCCATGCTTGTTCTGGTTTATTTTTCTTCCGTTCTACCATTTGCGTAATCCAATATCTTTCTTTGTTATGTTCTTTTGTAAGAGCCCATATTTTTTCCAGAACTTTATAACCTCTTCCTTTGTCGGGGGTGGGGGTTGTCACTTCAGTTTTTGGTTGGCTATTTCTCTATAAAATTTCTTCGCTTTGGTTTGGATGATCTTGTACTGTCTGTAGAAAATGTTCGGTTTATAGTGTTTGATTCTTTAAGACTTCAGTTGCATTGTTTGCTTTATTATTTCTTTAGCTGATAGGACTTCATTTTCATTTCTCATTTTGTATTTTCTTTTGAATGTTCTCCTTTTTCTAGTCCTTACATTTGTTCCTCTTGCCAGTTCATCGAGTACTGATAATTCACTTCTAAATTGTTCGATTTCATTTTCTATTTTTCTTGTCAAAGGTGGAACTTTATGTCTGTGAGACTGCGTTTTATTTTACTTTGATGTTTAATGATATAGTTGCTGCTATTGCTGATGCATATATTACTTCGTTGAGATTTATATGAATGTCTACGTCATCCAGAATTAATTTAAGTGCTGCATTGTGCAGTCTGATACGTTTGAGGTTCAGCTTTGTTCGTGATTAATTTGGGAGTTGTTCTCGTTCCTCCATTTCCATATATATTGTATCTGACTCACGCCTCATGATTTCTTACTTAGGTCCTTGTAGATTATTCTTGTTTTGGGTAAAATAATTCGTTTCGATATATTTTGGGCTCATTTTATTACAGGCTTGTGAGTGACTAAGATCACGCTTTTGCACCTCTTCTAAACTTTCAGCATTATCTTCACAGTGATTGGTGTCTTTCTCAGTTTTTTCTTTATGATCTGTAGTTTGTGTGATGTTAGTACTTTTTCCATGTTCTGTTGATACGCCTATTCTGGTTGCAGTTATTTTTATTTCTTCAATTTCAGCATCTGTCACACGGTTATGATCTACTTTCTCACATTGTCTAGCTTATTTTCGTCAACGTACTTTCTAATTGCTTGCCCAAAACTTTCTCACCAAATGTCATATGTTTGGCCATTGATGCTTTTCTGAGGCTTGTAAAATTCTTCATAGAATGCATCGATAACGAGTACTCCTCGCGGAACCATTTTATCTATTCTTTATTTTAAATGAATGTTTGTTGATCTAGTTGGAGAATTTGGGCTGCCATCATTGGGATTATCACGGTTGTGGGGACCTGAACATACACTATCTATGTTGGAGTTTGTTCGTATGGCAAATTTTTCCACCTCAGCTAGGTTCCCTCCTAATGAACGGGTTCTCTGTTTATACCCTGGAAGAGCCATAACTGGACTTTTTGGTTTGATTTTTAGTTCTCATGTCGTTCCCACGAGTGGCAAAAATGTCCAAAATCCACCCAATGTCGCCCGAAATATTGGGTACATTTTTTTTACAGACAAGGATCCGAAACTTCTCGGGGATCGTTCGCAACCTCAAAACTCAGCAGCCATTCACCCTTCGGCAAAATTAACACCTTGAGTTGCGGTTTGTTCTTCGGAGTATTCCATCTCGTTTTTAAGGAAAAAAGATTAAAAAAATTGGCCATACTAAGTTTTAACTTAGTATAAGTCGCAATAACCACTACCAGATGAAAGGTCAGGTGGACATACATTGAGGATTATCACGAGAAAAAAAGAAAAATAAGTAATTTGCTAATACGATAAATGTCGATGAGGATACATGTATACACACACACATGCACGCACACACATATATATATATTACAATGAATCCTTCATACAAAAAGTAGATTAGTAAAGTTAATGATATAAAATGACGCCATTTTATGTCATTAATTTTACTAATCTACTTTTTGTATGAATGATTCATTGTAATATAAATTGAACTGCACCACATATTTGATATATATATATATATATATATATATATATATATATATATATATATATATATATATATATATATATAAAAAGAAAGAACAGTAAGATATAAAATCCGGTGTTCTTATAGATATTTTTATTTTTACACAATAGTGCTCGATGTAAATTTACAGAGCATTAATATTATAAATTAATTGATTTAAAATATGGGTTTTTCGCTACACAGTGATAACACTGTTTCAAAAATGGAATAATAACAAAATTAAATTCGAAGGATTTAGCTTCCATTTTTGAAACATGGTTATCACTGTGTAGCGAAAAACCCATATTTTAAATTTAAATAAATTAATTTATAATACATATATATATATATATATATATATATATATATATATCGACAAAGATACACTATACTTTGATAAAATGCCAAATTCAGTCACAGAAACTTTTGCTGGAAGTGTGCAAATTTGTTTTTTAAATGAAAAAATAAGTTTCATCATCATCATCATCATCATCATCATCATCATCATCATCCTCATCATCACCATCAGTTTTATTATTATTATTATTATTACACTCCTCTTTTCAATAAACTTTACGTACTATTAGTCATCCCCTACTTAATCACAGTGTGAATAACTAATTCCTGTCGATTTCTATGATGTAACTTTAACCTCACCACGTCATTTCTCTTGTTCTCGCATCTCAACTTTCTCCTCAGCCATTTTTAAAAACTTCACGTTTCGGACCGTCATCACTTTGCGCATCTCTTCTTACACACAATTCTTCTCTTTTTGCCCCGTGCATGGTGACTCGGACTTCAGCAAATATGACTCAACGTTTTATCTTTGGAGGCGAGCAACAGGTTATGGCAGATTTGTTCCCTCTTCTTTTCACCATTTTTGCTTTTCTTTCGTTTCTGTGTTTGTTGTTTAGGGACTGAATTTACATCAGTTACGACAGCGTAGTCCGCAGGGGAGGGACAGACTGTCGACTGACTCACCAACTCTGTAAATGTTTAACAGATTCATATTCCCATTGCAGTGGATTACGCTTTGTGCTTCGAGAAATAATGTTAAGTGACATCGGAGATATGTAGGTATTTAAAGTATTGCGTCACTTTGTGCATCTATTTTGAGAAGACAGAGGAAGTTTTAGCGATAGTCCTGGGTATGACGATAAACTACAACTGGCAGTAAGGCCTCTGATTTGGCGATTAGATGTTTAGAAGAGCATGTGAACAACCTCTTAATAACTGTTGCTCCAAGTCCACCATGACTCTGGGTAGGATCCCAGCTATGTGCCAATAGTGAACACCAGGAAGAAAAATAAAATATTATGAAAGTATAAAATTACGTTTTTATAGTAAAATTATAAATAATGCATTTTTATAGAAAAATCACTAACAATACTTTTCATAGTAGAAGTACCAAAACTACATTTTATCTGTAGTTGAAGGCATAACATTGCGTTCAAAATATATTTGGATGAAACCAAAACATTATATTGAAAATATTTAGATTTCGGCATTAAATACCCCATTGAGTTTGATATACCGCAAAACGAAACCAACCAAACAAACAACACGAAAAAACTCTTTCATGTCACTAGTTCATATAATATACTACAATTTGTTAAAGAAATAAAACCGTATTGCAAAATATGACTTCAGCAAAACTACAACAAAAAACACACATAACACCGCCTCTAGTAATTACGTCCACACAAATACGTATATACAGAAAAGTTGAGTATTATCTACCATCTATCCAATTGTGAAAGCAGAATAACATATAATTTTATTACTTCAAAGCTTCCAAAAAATTAAATTTCGGCATTAATGAACAATAGGTCGTTAAACAAAGAAAACAAAGAAACGTCTCAGCGATCTATTGGTTCAATGTCGAATTTATAGGCAGTGGGTGTTCTTAAAATTCACGTATAAATTTTGTGTATTTCCAGAAAAAAATATCTATATATTCTCTATTTAAAAATTTAAGAACTAGGTAGAAATTGCTGACTGATTTTTTAGACTAGTATTGTATACATTATTTACATTAGGACTAATGTCTTCATCTTTGTTGTCATTATCATAATGCTTCCTTAGTTGTTTTTTTCCTACGACATTCGTCAGAGATTTAACGATCAAGGTAAACCTCAGGTAATTTCATACTTAAGAGTATATTCAATATATCGGTTAGTTAATTCTCTTCCAGGTGTTGATATCTAGAAATAACTCATTTAGTATTTCTCACTGATTACTCGGTATGTTTCCATGTTTTTCGCGTGCCAATAGCCTGCCGAATTAAATTGTTTTCGTGAATTTGGTTATATATTTGTAACATATATTATATGTGAGTTCAATCCCAGAGCAAAGTAGGACGACCCGGTTGTTTTTTTTTCTACATAGTCCAAAATACCTGTGAGAAAAATGAAGCGGATCGACAGATAGCTAAAAAAAATAAATAAATAAATAAAAAAAATAAATAAATAAATAAATAAAAAAAATTTCGGCGCAGCACCCGCCATATCAAAATTAAAAACTAGTTATTCTTTTATCTGCTGTTTCTCTTCAAAACTTGGGCGATCATAACTCTCCACATCTTTCTATCGTTTGTAATTCTGAGTGAGGTTTATTTTTTTAATATGCCTTCTTGTTCTACCATGCATTTACATAACCATGCTAGGTAGGGTAGTCGAACTTTCTTTCTGTACTACTTGAATTCCATATATCAAATTCTCCAAGCCAGCTTTCCTCATTATGTGTGCTAGAATTTTCTTTTTCTGATTCTAATTACAGTGTAACCCGGATATAAGAGAGTTGTCGGGACCGGAGAAGAAGTATCTTATGTCTGAGTTTCTCTTATATCCGGGTTTATCTTATATCCGGGTTTGGTCTTTTATTATTATTAACACAGGCTCTAATTTGGGACGGGAGAAAATCTATCTTATATCCGGGTTTCTCTTATATCTGGGTCTCTTATATCCGGGTTACACTGTATTATTATTTTATTGTCATTTTCATTAAAATTTATCCGTTAATCACATGTTCCGCCGATGGTGTATTCAGCATCGATTTGTAGAATCACGTTTCAGTTGCCTAAAATCTCTTCTTCATCTGTGAAGAGATCGTCCAAATGTCATTGCCATATAGCAGTGACCGATATGGCATGGGGTTTGGGAGCTCTTATCTAATAATATATTCCTTGCGTAGGTTTTGAAAAGCATAATTTTCTATTCCAATGCACTTTCGTATTTCGGTGTTATATTTTATGTCCACTGGTAACAAACATCCCAAATAGTTAAAATTTTGTCCTTGGTTCTACTTTCTTTTATTATTATGGTTCAATCAACGCAAAGGACAAGAGTCACCCAGTGTAGACATGTATTAAATAAGGTTGCTGTGAAGTCATGCAGTGAGGCGATCAAGAGGTACATATTAGGATATATAAGATAGATAGCAGATAGACATGAAAGCTTTAAGATTGTATTGTTGGGAAAGCATCCTCGCGTGAGACTATTCCGAAAACTGGTACTTATAGGGAAACAAACTCTCTGAGTGGAAGTTTCCTTCACCAATGAATTACGAAAGGAATGAGGGGAAGAGTCAACTGTGTGTACGTGGCATATCGGTTCCTAACTCTAAAGTTCAGTAGTGGTGGAATTAAGGAATGAAGTTCTACCGGAGCAAACAGCAAACTACTGCGAGAACACCTTCTGCCTAGTCAGTCATGGACCGAAAAAGACATGATCGTCTAAAGCGTGTATCACGTGTGGCAACGGACTGACTGGGTTCTCACGAACGTCTTCCATGAAAATAGAGATTAGAATAACGAGAGGTAAGCAACGTTCCGTCGGTGAGAAAAGGGCTGTAGAGTGGGAATAATCCATCACCTAGAAGGCCGCGTAAACATTTTTGCACTCGGTCGAGATTGGAAAGTAAAAATCGGGCAGCTCCAGCCAAAATGTGGCACCAAACGCCATTTTTGCTTTGAACTGGCTCTTGTAAAAATGAAAAATGGTAAAAGTTGTCAGGTAATTTCAGGAGGGGTAAAAAGAACCCACCATTTTTTTTCAGCATCTTTAGCGATGAGCGTATATATGCGTTCCATGTGACGTTAAGCTTGGTAGGCATTCCAGTCTAGGAACCTTAATCAAGGCGTAACTGTTCAACATGACTAGAGAAAACTCTTGCCTGCTCGGTAATGATAAAACGTTACAAGCCTGGTTTCCTCTTCTTTTATGTACCATGTCCCTTCAGTTGACGTAGGCGATCATGGCTCTCCACTTCCTCCTATCCTTTGTAGTTATCAATAAGTTTTTTTTTCATTTTGCTACTTCTCACAGATCCTCTTGTTTCATCCACTTGCTTAAGCCAGATGTTACGACACGTGTTGCTTTCTCTTGTCCTACTTTCCTTTTATTCGCCCTATGAGTGTCAGATTTTCTAAGCCTTCCTTTCTCATTATGTGTCTAAGAAATTTCAGCTGCCTCTCCCTGATGTTAAATATGTTTCCTCTTTTTTTTCATCTGCTTCAAAATTCCATAGTTGCTCACATTTTCGTTCCATGGTATCCATAGCATCCTACACCATGCCTCCGTTGCCTCGAGTCTCTTCTACATCTTTGAGGAGACCGTCCAACATTCGCTGCCGTAAAGGAGGACAGATATCACGTATTATTTCAGTACTCTTTCCTTTGTTACAAACGAAACCTTCATGTCTCGTATTACTCTCCCTAGCTTTTGGTTTGCGTCGTTAGTCATCTCAATACGTCTTCGGATCTCAGCATCGCATTTCATTTTCTCAGTCAGAACACTTCCCAGATATTTAAGTTTCAGCACCTGCGTGATTTTATTGTCCCAGACCTGTAAATCGCATTTCGTCTCATCATTTTGGTGACGACCATGTCTTCTTGTAATTTGTGGTTAGTCCCTTCTTCTCGCTCTCCTTCGCTACCTTCTGTAGGAGGTTTTATAGTTTCCTTTCTGTGTTTGCTATTAACACTGTGTTATCTGCATATTTTATGTTGTTGAGATTGTGGCCGACAATGATGAATCCTAGTAGGATTCCCATTTCTATCAGAATTGCCTCGCTGTATAGGCTGAATAAGTCCGGGGAGAAGACACATCCTTGTCTTATACCTCTATCTATTTTTGTATATCTGCTGAATTCATATTCTATCCCTTATGCAGGCAATTTCCTGCCAGTATATATTCTTGATTATTCGAATATCTTTCCCAAATATATCAAGGTTGTTGAGCAGTTCCAACATATCTTTGTAGCGTACTTTGTCGAACGCCTTTGCGTATTCTATAAAACATGTGTATTTTTTTCTGTGCATCAATATCGCGTTACTTATTCCGGTGTCTTTAACGAACCCGCACTGTTTTTGCCCTATCCCTGTCCTGATTCTGCTGCGCGCTCGATTTGTCAGAATACGGATGATGTTTTCTTATGTGGCTTGTCCCCACTGTTGTAGATCTAATCAAGCTTGGCTTAGGAGATATTAATTTTTACAAGCCACTTCCTATACTATTATACTTAGCGTTGGAGAACTTGGAGAGGGGAATTAACAGGAGATAACTGATAACTGACATCCATTGAAAAACATGGCACGTAGAACTAGAACAGTTTACCCCAGCGAGCGAAATAAAAGGTTCAATTTGACATTCCAACCACCTGAATAAGTCCGGAGCGTACAACGGCCGAAACGTTGTGATAAATATGGCAACAAAGATGAGGACAATAGTCCTAATAATGTAAATAGTGTATATAATACCTTATCTCAGAAATATAGACAGATACTGAGCTTTGTGCCTAAAGATAGAGAAGATATCAGCTGCTAGGTTCTGGACATTTAGATATTTGGTGATGCTACCATAAACCGTGGTATATTCTGCATTTGCATTTCAGTCCTCCGATAATTCTCGACAATCTCCTCGCAGTTGAAAAAGAGACTTGAAGCAACGGAGATTCGGTTCTGCAAAAGGATACTGAGAATACCGTGGGACGAACAACAACGAAGTTTTAGAGAAAATGGACACAAAAAGGACACTTATAATTAACTTTATCAACACACGCTTGTCACTTAATCCAGAGGATAGAAAAGTTTATGGCTAGCTTAGGCGTCAAATTACTATACACAAATATACTCGTCACAAAAGGCTTCAACATATTGAGAAACAACATCGAAAAATCCAGATGAAATGCTTCTTCAATATGTCCAGGGAATTATAAAACTATGTAAACTGATCAGTAACCACGGTATCATGTCTTTTAATAAAAATTCTCTAAGCAAATATTCGGTTAAACTATGGAGCCACCTATTACTGGTATTCCTGCATGTCTTTTTCCGGTTCATTTCAATACATCGTATCTAAAATCTCTACTTACCTAAGATATATAGATGAAGTTCTTTAATCATATCCTCATAATATACGTCTGTTAAACATAATAATGAAACTTAATAACTTTGAACCTCTCAGTGAATTCACATATGAATTTGAAATAAACAAATCTCTAATTTTCTTCGACATTTTATTAATACGTAACGATAATAAATTAGACTTTAAAGTTTGTCGTAAACCCACGAATAAAAACTATCCAATTAACTTCTATTCCCGCCACAATGAAAGACTTTAATCAGAATTAGCCATAGGATTCTACCTCAGAGCCCTTAGGATATGTAGCCCTGAATATCTCAGTGAACTTCTTCACTGCTACCACCATTTCATCCCCAACACTAAAAAACGATCTTAAAAAATCCACAAAGCCAACAAACTAAACACCATTAATAACACATAATAAATAACACAAAATTCATGATCGCACCCTCTAACACTATTTCTACTAAACATGAAAATAAACTAGTACTTTACCATCATGTCCAAAACAATCGGAGATATAATTAGCAAGCAAAGCAATTTCAACATTAATTCAAATTCCGGTATTTATCATATAAATTGTTTACAATGCGAAAATATATATGTAGGTGAGACATCAAGTGATCTAACAGCCTGTATCTACGAACGCAAAAGAGATTTATGTTTAGACAACCATTAAAACTCTCTCGTAATATCAAGGAATAAAACTGTCCTTAACTTTGATTTTACTAATTAAAAAAGAACATAATTCTTTAACGAGAAAGTCCTTTGAGAGGTTAATAATAACACTATTACCAACTAGGAACATACGTCAAAAACATTATATTATATCGTCAAACTTTACTGGATCTATTCTTAAAGAAACTAACGTATGATTATCTAAAACAAATGGTGTGTACTTAAAAACGTTCCCAAATCAACATACAAAAAACAACAAACATAATATCTGAGAGATATGCACAAGCACACATATTTACGAATACATATTATTATCTGATGACCACATATAGAAATTAGAATATTTATAAACTCACATACATATAGTAATATTTAGTTTTTTGTTTTGTTTTGGGTAGGCTTGGGGTCCTTTCTATAACTTGCTTCGTGTAAATAGTTCGACACTAAGACTTTAACTAGGAGAGACTATGTATAAACAAAACTAAAAAAGGACCTTTACTGAAAGCTTCACATTAATGATGTATCTTAAGTTCGTGTTAAAATTCATAAAAAATGCATATAAACCTTAATGTGACTTATGAATACCGCAATGAAGACAAGTGTCAATATAACTCTTGATATTGGGTAGACATTCTTCATTTATGCAAGTTTGGTTTCCAATGTCTGAGTAATTTGAATTTCTATGATTTTCCTAAAGTTTGTGGCATCGGATTCTTTGCAGGTCTTTGGTCGTTTTCAATTTCGTCAAAAGGTTTTCATTTATATAAACGGAATATTTATGGTGTGTCTTTTTCTCTTTTTTTGCAGGTAATATATAAGATCGCTATAACCAACATATCAATCGTTAATTTATCTTGCATCTTCTTGGTAAAATTTACGCTAGGACAATAGTCGCACCCTATGAGGATCGAATTACTATAAACAGCTTTTGAGAATATCTTGTCAATCATAGTTCTTCCACGTGAAAATGTATTTATATATTTAGTATTATTAAGTATGTAGCGAGGTAATTTATTAGGTTGGTGCAAAAATAATGTCGTTTTCTCACATGAAGTTGAACGTCAACAAACGACATTATTTTTGCACCAACCTAATAATAGGAGTAGATATGTTCGACTATCGTCCGCTTTACACTGCTCCGCGGTTTTTAACAGGAGTAAGCTTTATGCTTGACCCCTGTATAGAATATGGGGTTTCCGGTTGCTTCTAAAGTTTACTTCAACTTTATACTTCTGATGTTTCTAAAAAAAGTCTAAAACTTTATTTAGTAAACAGATATGTTCGCCTATTGCCCGATCTACACCCCTCCCGGTGTTTTGAACAGGATTACATGTTCATCCCTCTATCCCTGATTAGGGTTATGTTTTCTGTTCATTCTAAAGTTTACTTCAACTTTATACTTCTGATGTCTCCGCCTAAACTCTAAAACTTTATTTAGTATGTTTCCCTGAAAACGAGCAGGTATGTTCGACTATTGCCCTGTCTACACTTCTCTCGGTTTTTTGAATAGGAACACAGGTTCATGCCTCGATCCGGTTCATTCTGAAGTTTACTTTAAACTGATTTTATTATGCATTTTTAGATATTTTTTTTTATTTCCTCAAAAGGAATAGATAGGTTTGCCTATGCACGGTTCACACTCCCCCGGGATCTTTTGCACAGGAGTCGAGATTTATCCCTTTTTATCTTTTTAGGATAGGGTTTCTATTTTCTTCTAAAACAAAATCATTCTTTTACACTCCCAGTAGCACCATGCGTGTTAGTGGCGTTATTGCCTTCCCTGTAGTTAATTGATCAAAAAAAATCTTGACTTGCAATTTTAGGGCAACCGTGTATGTAAACTGAAATGAATACAGCGTCTACGCAAATAGTATTTACTTCATTCTTACACAGAGAGAGAGAGAGAGAGAGAGAGAGAGAGAGAGAGAGAAGGAAGTCATTTCATTTTGATAGAACGGCTGCTCTGATTATTATAGCAGATTTGGAATCTAATTCGGCTGATAACACACATGTCATTTTAATTAAGTCTTGTTTATCCGGCGATAGAGACGAACGATCCTCAGAATTTTACATATGTTCAAATATTGGCAAGAAAAAAAAAGAAGGAAGAATTTCTTGAATTTGTGTGTGTTTGCACAGAAATGGGCGTGTTATTAGTGATGCAAGGTTCAAATGAAACAGACTGAATAATTTTCGTCGTATCCAGCGTTTGATCTTCAGAGAAAAGGAATGGAAGCGAGCAGATTAATGTAGTCTTCTCTTAAAGAAGTGCTATTTAACAAATATATATGTTTGAGTGTGATCCAGAAAAGTTGATATATTAGCTTACCGACAAAAATTATCACACACACACACACACACACACATATATATATATATACACACACATATATATATATATATATATATATATATATATATATATATATATATATATATATATATATTATAAATTAATATTATAAATTAATAGATTTAAAATATGGTTTTACCGCTACACAGTGATGACCATGTTTCAGAAATGGAAATTTTATATCTTACTGTTCTTTCCTTTTTATTTATATATACATACATATATATATATATATATATATATATATATATATATATATATATATATATATATATGGGATAAATATGATATATAATCTCCAAAGGTTTACGGCCACGGAAGTTAAGCAATGTCGAGCCTGGTCAGCACCAAGATGGGTGACCGCTTGGGAAAACCAGACTCACGAAGCTTGGATGTGCGGGTGGTGTAATAATGGATAATGACGCAGAATTTTGAATCGGAGAGCTGTGTTCCAATTCCAGTTAGTTTTGTCTTATTCACTAACACGGAAATGAATCCATGAATATAGGTTAAATAGTAGGAATACATTATTATGTCCCAAAAGTCCTAAAATTAAAAAAAAAAAATTCTGGCTTTAAATAACCTGTGAAAGGTTGATAAGCCCTAAAAACAAATCAGTTAATCGAGCAATATAAACTCTAGATATTAGATTAATTGAATAACAAATTGGAAAAGATTCCATGTAACACGTTTCGTCCATCAAAAAGACTTACTCAGGATCTGATTCCACTTTCAGATTCAATAACCATCACTTGGATCAATCTTTTTTATGGTTTCCAGGCACTTTCCAAAGGTGCCGCGCGCTGGGATTGACCTCAATCCAGTCCGATAACATCTAGATGTCACCTTCCTGACAAATCGACCATGGTGACATTCGAACCCGAGTTTCATGGTCAGAAAGCGAACGTTCTAACCACTCTAACCATAACACAACATACTAAAATGGTGATATAAATAGCTCCAAGATATCGATATATGCATACTAGTAAAGATACATCGTACCTATATATATATATATATATATATATATATATATATATATATATATATATATATATATATATGATAGGACAAGGAATAACTAGGAAAATTTTAACATGTTTCATTTTTATTAAAAATTCAGCCGAAAATGTGATATGGCTAAAAAGACATACCGATACGTTTTTTGTTATTTGATTTTCATTACATCAAGCAGGCTTCAGGGGCATTTGGTTTGCTAAGTAGCGTTCGTGTTTATAATTTATGACGCTCTGTTTGAAGTGAAGGAAGATTGACACATTCCATCGAAGATCCAGAAAACAGATTAGAAGCTTAATTGAAAAAAAGATGTAAATATTGTTTAATGCCTGAAAGGGTATTATAATTCTAGTTTCTCTATGTGAGATTCGGATAATAATGTAAATTCGTATGTCTTGCCTGTCTGTCTGTGTCTTTAAGGCATTATTTATTTTTGTTGGTTTTCCGCTTGTTCAGTTGGGGGCGTTTTTGCGCAAACACCATTTGTGCTAGATAAAGGAGTCATCTCCCTTTAAGTTAAAACGGCATAAATTATAAACACGAACACTGCTTAACAAGTCAACTGCACATGAGGCTTGCTTAAACAAACCAAACAAAAATAAGAAAAAAATTACTAGAATTTATTTTTCTTCAAATCTCAGTCTCTGTTGAAGATTCAATAAAAGTGAAACAATTTTAGATTGACAAACATTTCCTCTTTGATCTTTATCCTATCATTCCGTGATAATTGATCCTAATTCCACCCAGCCCATATATATATATATATATATATATTATGAAATATATATATATATATATATATATATATTATGAAATATATATATATATATATATATATATATTATGAAATATATATATATATATATATATATATATATATATATATATATATATATATATATATATATATATATATTATAATAAAGTCCAACAAATATTTTAATATATTTATAATTTATTTTTATAGATACAAGTATTTAAGTAGATGCTCTGTTCATAATAAAATGTAGGAACAACATTTACCGGGCTGAATGTTCGAGAAATCTCAAAGACAATATGCGCCCTCCGACAGGAATACGAACCTATATCCTACAAGCAACGGCCATGTAGCCTGACTTGCTATAACATTTAGCTACAGAATAAGCGTCAGGTTAGCAAGGTTAAATTACTATTTTTTAACAGCACGTCAGCCTATATGGCGGTTTTCGTTACACAGCCGTGTGTTTGCCTCTCTATTTCTCTCAATATTTTCATGATAATTTTTCGGATGAGCGCTTCGCTATGGTAACTTGACCTTTTGAATCTAAACGCAGTACTATTCTGGCGTCGAGATAGCATCAATTGACAGTTGAGCTGATTACATGTAGCCGTGAATTCTGTTCCAACAGTTTCACCTGTCGCACTTCTTACTTGTGGGATCCACTTCTGGCTCCATGTTTTCCAGCCAACTTTAATCATCAAAAGATTAAATGCAATGGCAATCGGTGTCTACTGTCATTTTCATTACTCTTTTCTTTTCACGCTCATTATTAATTGCTCTGTCCCTAAATTCATAACCTGTAACACCTTGCGTTTTAGTGGCGTTAATGAGTATGTGATTATACCGGTTAAAATAATATTAAGTCATAATAGTCACAATATATATATATATATATATATATATATATATATATATATATATATATATATATATATATATATATATATATGTCTATCTGTAATATATATATATATATATATATATATATATATATATATATATATATATATATATATATATATATATATATATATATACTGTGGTTCCCTCCACTTTTCAATGATTTGGACATTTTATGGTTCTTATGATTCGGGATTATACATACATATATGTGGGCGTGTGCCTGTAATTATCTCATTACAGATATATATATATATATATATATATATATATATATATATATTTATATATGTATATGTATATATATATATATATATATATATATATATATATATATATATATATATATATATGTATATGTATGTATATATATATAATATCTGGATAAAATAAATGAAACAAAATTGGGTGTTTTTTTTATGATAGTATTTATTTCTGTGTTTTTGTATATATTTATTTATTTAATATTTCAGACCACCTAGGTCTTTCCTCAGAAATCAAATGAGATACTGTGTTTGTGTGTTTGTTTATAGCGTTTGTTTACAGCGTTTGTTGTGAAGCGTGCATGTCACGTGATGTGCAATGCAACTTTGTTTGAATTTTTGGCGGAAGACTGATGATAGTGTCTTAAATGTTGTTTAAAAGGTTTTTATATGTATATATATATATATATATATATATATATATATATATATATATATATATCTGTAATGAGAGAATTACAGAGGCACACACACGCACACATCTATGTATGTATAATGCCGAATCATAAGAACCATAAAATGTCCAAATCATAGTAATTCTCTCATTACACACACACACACACACACACACATATATATATATATATATAAAAATATATATATATATATATATATATATATATATATATATATATATATATATAAGTTAAGTTCAAATTTCCCAAAGACCAGTAAATTATACAAAATTCTTAATACAAACACTGTCAAATTAAGCTATAGTTGTGTGCGCAACGTAGCTAGCTTAATTAATGGACATAACAAAAGAAAAACTAAGGATAAACCACAGACTGCCCATCCTATATATAATTGTAGGAATCAGAAAACCTGCCCCATCCAAGGAAAGTGACAGCAAGTGTGTGTGGTGTATCAATTTAAAACCATACTAGTAGCTTCAATAATGAAAAAATTAAACATAGTACTACATTAGCCACCTATATATGGAAATTTAGACGTGAAAATAATAAAGAACCCATTTTGAAATGGGAAATATTCAAAAGATGTCCCAAATATAGAGCAGGTAACAAAGTTTGTCACCTATGTCTAGAGGAAAAACTTGCAATCGCTTTATGTAATGAAGCTGATCACTTACTAAATGCAAAAACTTAAATCTTAAGTAAATGGAGACAGAAAAAACGTTGGTTGTTAGATTAGCCCCCCTCCTCTAGGTTTTTTTTCTTTTTTTTACTTGGTTTCATTTTGGAATAAATGTTTGCCCATCCCGTCATTTGTGTTTTCTTTCTCGTTCTCTTTTTTTTTCCTTTTTGCTTTAATTTTGTTTTGGTCACGTGGTTATGATTTTATGTCAGGAGTCTTTATATTTCGTTCTAACTTTTACCTCTCTAGCCAGTAGTCCCTGACGATCCGCTTAGGTGAAACTGTGGTAGGTTGGTCTGGCTCTTTAGGTTTAACTTAGGTTTGCTCTACTTAGCGCATCGAGCACTTTAATTAGTTATTTTACTTACTCGTATCGGTTTTTTTTTCTTTGGAGTCTGAACTTGGATGCTAGACGATTATTTTCGGCTGACGTACATGTTCTCTGTTCTTTCTTTTTTATACTACATTTTTCCCTTTGGTATTAGCTTGTTTAATTACAAATCAAGGCACCATAGGTTTTCCGAACGAGTATAATTTCTTATATTTATAAGATTACAACTAGTATATATATATATATATATATATATATATATATATATATATATATATATATATATATATATATATATATATATATATATATATATATGAGAGAATTACGTTGGTTGGTTTTATTCGTAAGCTTGCTTGTAAATATGATTGTACACATATTTTCTGAAGTTTGAAAACATTGTGGTAAAAAAAATGCGATACACTTATAGACATTTATACCGTCTCTGGTCACGTAATCTTTTTTTCTCCACTTATATTTTCTTTTTCTGATTTTTATTTCTTACTTGACCGAAAGAGTAAGTACCCAAGGGAATCACCCAATCTGGCTTGCTTCGCGATGTGTCCTTGCGCTGACAAGGTCCAATCGAAATTTGACATTTCCTTCTCTGTTGCCAAGTGCTGCCTTCAATCCCAATACTCCAGTGGTCGGCCAGAGTTCGATTATGGCGTCTTTAAGTTCTCGTTTTTCCAATGTATTTTTTTACTTCTTTCTCGTACCACAAAGAAAAAAAAATATTTATAAATTTTTCTGTTTGCTATTTCCCCTTGGTCCTAAATAATATTTTGAAGCAGGTAAATAGACATGTCACTTCTTCACGCTCAGTTTCACCTCCTTTTTCTCTCCCACCCATCTCATGTGATTATATATATATATATATATATATATATATATATATATATATATATATACATACCATGTACATGTACGTATTGAGATTCATACTGTTTATAGAACATATATATACCTATTGACAAATATTTTCCGTTAATGATGCACGCAAATACATATAAACATATATATATATATATATATATATATATATATATATATATATATATATATATTGATAAATCTCTCTTTCCCTTTAACACACTCATATATACATACATACTTTTATAAATATATATATATATATATATATATATATATATATATATATTATGGCAAAATTATGGGAAAAAAGTATAATATATTTTTTAACATTTCTTTTTAATATATATTTTTTTTATATTTTTTAATATATTTAAAAATAAAATCTACATTATAACCAAAATCGTTTGCCATTTCTCTCTTCTTTTTGTATATAATATATATATATATATATATATATATATATATATATATATATATATATATATATATATGTCAGGTATGTGCCATACGTGATTTCGATATATGACTGACGAGGCAGATTTTCCAACAGTAGGTTGCCATTTCTTTCAGCGGTAGAACAGTTGCCATCCAAGGCTATAGAACCCAGTCTGTCCTGCTCTTTACTCATAGCTGTTGGGAGAAGAAGGGCTTTCATTCTTTTTTCCAAGGGTATTAGCACGTAAGTGAATGTAATGGAAAAAAGCATTATTAAAGTCTGAGAACGATAAAGGAACAGTATATAAGGAACAGAAGATTAAGGTTGACATTGCACTTAAATTTCTGAAGACCATGGTTGACTGGAAATCAAGAAGCCAGAAGAAAGTTCCACAAACGAGTAAAGAATCTGTCACCATAGAACTTAAGATTTGCATTTATCCATTTCGATTATAAAACGATGAAACCTAGCCGCCAATCTAGTACTGCGCTTAAATTCATGAAATTTATGTACCATAGAGGAGAGGTGTTATTTAGAGATTTTAATCATTTCACCACCAAGAAATGTGATAAAGCCACAAAGATTACTGATTGTAAAAAAAATTGAAAAACATTTATTAAGATGAGAGGCCAATAAAAGAACAGGAATTAAGAAGACAAGTGATAACGATTGACATTTCATTTAAATTTTTGAAAATCAAACTTCACTGGAAAGCAAGAAGAGAGTTCCACAACCGAGAATTGCAAAAAAAAGAAACTGTTAGCATCGAAAATACGGTTATATCTAGTAATTTCAACTGTAAAATAATATCTTGCACCTAATCTAGTAATGCGCTTAAATTTATTGATTCATGGTACCATAGATGAGAGTTATTATTTAGACTTTTAATCCTTTCACCTCAAGCAAGACACTAAAGCCACTAAGATAGAAGGGTTACTGACCGTGAGAAAATCTGATAAAATCATTATTATGATGAGAGGCCAAAAAAAGAAGAGGAATTAAGGAAACAGAAAATGGCATTTAAATTGTTGATGATCAAACTTCACTTGGAAGCAAGAAGCCGGAAAAGAGTTCTACAAGCGAGAGAAGAAACTGTTAGCATAGGAGTTATGATTACATCTCGCAATTTCAACTGTAAAGCGTACATAGAGAAAATGGTTGAGCTTTTGAAAGAATCTGATTTGATCCAACCATTTACATCAACATAGAAATGCGCTATTGGCGAGAAGGTCCAATCTCTACACTCATACCACAATCATCTGTTATCGTGGCTAATCATAGTAGCTTCTCAGAGCTAATCTCTTACATGAGTACACACACACACACACACACACACACACACACACACACATATATATATATATATATATATATATATGTATATATAATTGTTGTCATCCACAGACAGACGGTTTCGCTGTATCACAGCTCATCAGTGTTGCTAGACGTCTGGTTGCCTCTAGCGAGAATCGAAACCCGACTGAATTGGCGTCAGTCGGAAATTCTACCACGTCGCCGCACGGCAGGGATAAAGGTGAATTTTAGCGTATTTATTTTTTTTAGATTTAGATAAACACACAGTGACTGACAGTGACTCAATTCTGCCGAAGAGTCTTGCTATATTGTATTAGTTTTAATAGTCACTGTTTACAAACCCACGCTCAACCGAAATTAATTTTTCAGGACCCAATATTATTGTCTTCCACAGACAGACTGTTTCGCCGTATCACAGCTCATCAGTGTGGCTAGACGTCCGGTTGCCTCTAGCTAGGATCGAAACCCGACTGAATTGGCGTCAGCGCACGGCAGGGATGAAGGTGAATTTTAGCGTATTTATTTTTTTTTGGATTTAGATAAACACACAGTGTATGTGTGTGTGTGTGTGTGTGTGTGTGTGTGTGTGTGTGTGTGTGTGTGTGTGTGTGTCCAAATCAAACAGAACAAAACAAAAGCCACAAAATCACTTTTTCAAATCAATAAGGATTGGGAGATTGGCGCTACAAACCGATTAAAATGGAGGGAACATATTTATGGGCGAACAACGCTCGGTGAAGAAATCAGGCGCATTCACGCAAAGCAAATTAGCCAAAAGAAAGTGAAAGATGATGGATGATGACAATACACGTTTTGTGTCTGTTATTTGAAACCATGGCTCTCTCTCTCTATCCAGCTGGACTGACCGGCCATCCACTATGATTTCCCACACCCAACCAGATATATTCTACTAATGTCTTAGAAATAGACATACTCCATTAACGCCCTATATATATATATATATATATATATATATATATATATATATATATATATATATATATATATATATATATTATATATATATATATAAATATATATATATATATATAGAGAGAGAGAGAGATTGATTGATTGATAGATAGATATTAGGAAAAATAACGTTTAAATAAATAAATTATATATATTTGTATTTATGTATGTGTCCGGTGTTGTGGAAAGATAAAAATGGTGTACGTTGATGAACACTTGTTACCTAGCCACGTAACGAGACCTCACGGTCGAAAGCAAGGTACTGCGGTAGGATATAGTGTTTTATCTTTTGGAATGCACGCACACACACACACACAAACACACACACACACACACACACACACACATATTTAGTGGCATACTTCGGCATGGTGTAATTGTTAGCAAGCATGTTTCATTAAATCATTTACGATCGACTCTGTAGTGAATGATATTCTGACTGTGTACTACGCACATTCGGCATTGTGCCATAACTAAACTACACTTAGAAAATCATTTAAGCACCCTCACGTGGAATAATATATGTGTCTATGATCGTGTGGTTAGAAGGTTTTATTTCCAAGATTTTTGCTTTCAGTGTTCGACTTCCCAGAGATTTAACTTCTTGATCCTATCGGCCAAGAGATGGGATACCGTCGTGTGAACCGTTTAATAAACTGCCTGAGATCCATACCATGGGTTGACGCACACCACCTGAGAGAAACTATTAGGAAGTCGGCGGTGTTTGTGCTAGCAAGAAGTGGCAAGTCGTCATGACCGAGGTTTTGAGTGTACTGGACTTGTTCAAAAGATACAAGATGATGCGAATTTCCTGAAGAAAATCTTGGATTTCAAAGTTTTTATTAATGCGATTTATTTTACGTGATTTTTTGCAAAGAATTTTTCGTACGATAACAATTTTTATAACTTGCAAAGAAATCTGGAAATAATCGAAATTAATTGCGAAATCCACCTAAAGTCACCCATGAAATAAAAATAATTGTTTTTACAGAATGTAAGGACCTACGTACATCAAATTTTCTTTAAAGTAAGGGGCGGCAGAACAATTATCGTTGAACTTTTAAAAGGGACGATTAAATATTAATTCAATCGTTAAATGCAGCGATCCATTTTGAGTTCTTCTGTAGTTTATTGTTGCCTATCGCATCGACTCTACCTTACCTATTGTGATAAAAGCCCAATCAAGAGCCCTCCGTAGGAACTAGCATAAATAGTATATTTAAGCTAGTATATATATATATATATATATATATATATATATATATATATATATATATGTATGTATGTATGTATGCATGTATAAATGTTGTCTCATTAAGACGGATTATATATGAGGGAGTTTCATTAAGACGGATCGAAGTCAGGAGTAAATAAATCAGAGTTATTAGTGAAAATTTAATTATTTCTCTATTGGATCATGTTATTTAAATCATGGCAATTATGTGTGAAAAATAATATCGCCCAAAAGTCCGCAAAAGAAAAAATCTCATTAGACGCTTAAAATTAATTCACATTAAAATCGGTCCAAGTTATTGACACACACACACGCACGCACACACGCACGCACGCACGCACACACACACACACATATATATATATATATATAATGAAAACCAGATTCATGAATTCGGTAAAAATGTTCATATGGAAACCTGCCGAATTTTACTCAAAATATATTGTAGAGCTGCGTGATAAGTGGGGGCAATTCGTTGCATATAATTGAGTAATATGCAATTGTAATTTTGAAAATAAATTTGATAAATAAAATCAGAATGTATTTATACCTATTAAATATTTTCTGGAGCAATAGAATTACCCTATTTGACGGCATATAAGACGCACTGGTGTATAAGTTCCACCCCAATTTCTACAGGTCAAATCAAGAAAAATTAGTAATTAGTAATAAATGGTACAGCCTAGGCTATATTTATGCGGTATTATTTTGGTTAAACAAGCCAGAATTACAATAAACAAAAAATAATAAGAAAAAAACGAACACGAGCCTATAAAAACTTTATTATATCCAAAGGTAAGAAGACAAAATAAAAATCAAGTAATTATTACAATTGAGCAAAACAGTACAGTTACCATTAAAATTCAGTCAAAAATTTTCCTGTATATGATCTGTACAACCTGCATCTTGTAAACATCTTAGTGGAATAATTAGGATATAAAAATTCTGATTCTATTCATACCAATCCAACCGGGTCTTATCGCAAGAAAATGTTAATGAAACAAATATATTTTACAAATATATAATTTGAATTTATTGCATATAATTTTAGTGAAACAAAGTACTAATATTAAACGTGATGAAATTAATACCTAACTTTACATGCACATGCTTCAGGTTAGCGGCAAGGCCAAGAACGACGTTGCATTTCCCAACTCCCATCAATAGTGGAAATAATCGATTTTTCATGCTTCTACGGCAGTTTTAATGTAGTTTGCGGCCATTTTCTACTGGCCAGAGTGAAAGCCTATAGCTTGCTGACACGACTAAGCAAGAAGATTCTATTGGCCAGCGTGAGAGCCAACATAAAAATCGATAGCTGCATTCGTCACAAGTGGGGAAAAAATTAAATCTGCATGGAACTTTACTCCAGTTGGCTCATTCGCTTGCTTAAACTCAACGTTGATTCTGATTCCGCAGAACTGGTTTGTGTGCGACAAAATATTTGTTGTTAACATTCTTTTTTCATTCAGTTTTTCCAGTTACGAGTCCTTTTTTAAAGCTGATCGTTTTGTGTTCATTTTGTTTAGTTCTTTTTTCGTAACAGATTTAATGTTTAGTATAGAGCTTAAAAAAAATTCGCAGTGTGAGATAGGCAAGAGGTAAGGCATGTAGCAACATCTGCACGGCAAAGGGCACTCCTTTAAAGGCAAGGAAGGGCAAAATATTTTAAGAAGTGACAGCGATTGCTGCATGAGTCATACGATTTTTTAATCAAGCACGGGCAACGCCGGGCCATGCTGCTAGTAATGAATATTATAAATGATAATACTTTTAATCTGCATAATATCCTTTTACATAATGACAATAGGTATATAAAAGTTATTCTAAATTCTAAGCCACGTAGTTAATTTCGACCAACTATCGTGAATTTTAAACCTATCTATGGCATATAAGACGCAGGGGGATTTTAAAAGATATTTTTAGTGAAATCTTTATGTCGTCAAATACTATACATTTGTTGGAAATACAGATAAATATTTCTTGTATAAGAATCAATACGTGGTGATTTCGAACATATCAATTTCAAACAATAAATGCATACATTCTAATAATTTTGATATGATTTTAAATATTGAATTATTGTCAAGATTCGAACGACCGTTCAAATAAACCAATTTAAGTCGAGATATCTCACATTTAGTCGGGCTTACGGTCATATCGTGCTGAAAAACTGGTTCCTGTACTATTACTGAAGATAAACAACATCGAGCATGGTCAGTACCTAAATGGGTAAACCCAGTTGCTGTAAGTTTGGATGTGCGGCTGGTGTAATAGTTAACGGCTTGGAATTGGACATCGGTGAGCCGAGTTCCAATTCAAGTTAGGTTCATTACACTCACCTACGCGCTAATACCCTTAATAAAAAAGTATGTATTCACCTCTTCCACCCAAGCTATTGGTTAATTAGTAGGACTTCTAACATTATTATATACGAATAAAAATTATTGCAATCTGAAAATATTTTCTCCTTCAAAATAAACTGCAAACGAATCAATCAATCTTATATTTGGTCAAGTTTTCGAAAATATAACGGAAATAAACTTTTCAGCACCTCCTCATAGTTATAATAATTCAGCCGTATGACTGCACCCGCATCGAAGAAAAAAAATTAGCGTTATTATATCCGAATAAAAATTCTTACAATCGGAAAATATTTTCTGGTTCTAAATAAATTACAAAACGAATCAATCAATCTTATATTTGGTCAGGTTTTTGAAAATATGACGGAAAGAAAATTTTCAGCACCTCCTCATAGTTCTAATATTTCACCCGTATGTTTGCACCCGCTTAGAAAAAACAAATTGAATTAACAGTCAGTGTTCAGGTGGGGATCCGTTTGAATAAAGCAAAAATATTGTTCGCGTTTTGTTTGGCGCCAGCCTAAACCGAAGTTCAATGAGGACAAGTACTGGCAACAATGGCCACTTTTCCAAATATCAAAATAGCAGATTGATTAGAATAGATTAGAGGCCCCATTTTCTTTCCTACTCAAATAAATCGTTTATAGAGTGCTGTATGAGAAAGTAAATGATGACCATTTGAATTTTCATGATAGCCAACAGGGGAAAAGGTAATGATTGATTGTTAGAAACTAATTGACTTGGAAAAACAAATTTAATATCGTGATTGACCTCGTATATATTCTACGGCTACATAAGCACAAAGCCTCAGTAAATATAAACAGATTAATGACAACAACTATAACAATATTACTACTAATATTAATAATACTAATACAAACACTACTACTAATAATAATTGTACTACTACTACTACTACTACTACTAATAATAATAATAATAAGTCAAACAAAGGAAATGGATACAGATCTTAGATAATTTATGGCTTGGCACAAGATGCAACATCCAATAACAAATATTGACTGTTTTTATGATCCTAGAATTAATTGTGGTATGGACTCAATCGAACTTGCGTTAACCTTTTGTTTTTAATCATTAAACCCCCACCACCCCACTCACCCCACACACATGATAAAAACACTAAGACGCAAGGGCTTACTGAGAGCGAGTGTGAGAAAAATCATTATTAAGTAAAAAGGACAATAAAAGAACAGTAAATTAAGGAAACAGGAAATGACGGTGGATATTTCATTTAACTATTTGGAAATCAAAGTTGTCATGAAAGCAAGAAACCGAAAGACTTCGACAAGCGAGAAGTGCGAGAGAAGAAACAGTCAACATGACATTTATGTTTACATACAGCAATTTCAACTGTAAAATGATGAGACCTAGTTGCCAATCTAGTACTGCGCTTAAATTCGTAAAAGTCGAAATACCCAAGCAGAAAAATGATCAGAACTGTGACCGTGAAAATATTGATAGGAAATGCACATTATAATTATCATTGCAGTATTTACATTAGTCGGACTATTGTCCTCATCTTTGTCGCCATATTTGTCACAACGTTTCGGCCGTTGTAGGCTCCGGCCTTCTTCAGGTGGTTGGAATTTCGAACCGAACCCTTTATTTCGATCACTGGGGTAGACTGTTCTAGTTCCACGAGCCATGTTTGATGGATGTCAGTTATCAGTTATCAAGGGTTCGGTTCGAAATTCCAACCACCTGAAGAAGGCCGGAGCGTACAACGACCGAAACGTTGTGACAAATATGGCGACAAAGATGAGGACAATAGTCCGACTAATGTAAATACTGTACATAGTACCTCATCTCAAAAATATAGACAGATAATTATCATTGTTGACATTGTCATCATTAAATTTCAATTTTTGCTACCAAGTCTGCGGGAAGACCAAAGACATGTAGTGATGTGTTGTTATGGCTACATTCATGATTTTCTTTAACTCCTATAACATCACTAGCGTTACATGGACAAATTTCTTCTTATGTGTGAGCTGTACTTTGCAATGTTTTGTTGTGTTCCTTTTTTATCATTACAAGCGAACCTACTATGACTGATAATGTTTTTGTTTACAATCTTCACAGTTTCGATTTCCAGTTCTTTATAGTTCGATAGTTTTTAAAATTCATTTGTTCTCCGCAAGCCATGTCAATTAGTAGGCAAGGTTTTGCTTTTCGACTTTTGACAATTACATCCGGCCAATTTGATTCAAACTTCCTGCGCGTAAAGATGGTGTAATCCCATAACATTTTGATGTCTTCTATTTTGTGTAACTGCGATGTTCATACGAGTGTTATTGACATCATTACTAAAGTGTTAGCACATTGTTCAGTGTAAGTAGTAGGAGTAGTAGTAGTAGTATTATCATTATTATTATTATTATCATTATTATCATTATTATTATTATTATTATTATCATTATTATCATTATTATTATCATCATTATTATTATTATCATTATTATTATTATTATTATTATTATTATTATTATTATTATTATTATTATCATAATTTATTATTATCATTATAATTATTATTATTATTATTATTATTATTATTATTAGTATTATACCTAAGGTTAGAAATGGCATCATGACACTTTCCACTGCAAAAAAATAAAAATAATTACATAGATAAAGCCCTTCGTAAAGTGTGGGCTGTACTTGTCAGAACAATTTTTTGTATCTTTTTGAGGCATGGACTTCCGGGGATCCCTTCAATCAACCTACTGGAATCTTTTCCAAATAGTCCAAGGGCTCCAACTACAACAGGAATTGTTGATGTTCCCATGTGCCACATTTTTGAGAATTCTATTTCAAGGTCCTTGTATTTTGACAGTTTTTCGAATATCTTCAAAGATACATTGCAGTCTGCAGGGACTGCCATATCAAAAAGGAGGCACTTATTTTGTTTGTGGTCTTTAATAACAATGTCTGGGCGGTTGGCTTTGATTGCTCTGTCAGTGTGTATTGTGTAGTCCCATAGAATTGTAACAGGTACTATCTCCGTAACCGAGTCTGGGTGGTGTTCGTAACAGTTTCTTTCAGTTCCCTTCCCATAGGAGTTGCAAATTTTCCAGTGCAGATATTGGCCCACTCTTATTATTATTATTATTATTATTATTATTATTATTATTATTATTATTATTATTATTTTAGTCATATCACGAAAAGCAAGGCAAAACTATTATGAACGTCACTCTAAACTCAGGGAAAGCCAAACAAGTAATTTTCGGCAATCACCGAGCTGACCCAAAGATCTCAAGCGGAAATCAGAAATATGTGATTCATCTCTGATGATGTTAGAAAAAATAGGCGATTCCGTGAACATCAGTAGTAAGTAGCTTATCCTACCTGCCATACGCTGTCTTTACAAGAGGCAGATCAGACCAAAAATTGAGTATGAAAAAGAAAACAAATACTATATTTTCTATTGAAATGCCGTAAAAACAGAAAAACGGGACTAGCTTAAGAATCCCTTTTCAAATTTTAATGAAATTTGGTACTGCAATCCGCTAATGCAAAAAAGTACAATATCCTCCTACAATGGCTGTGATATTATGCATTGTTTGATTTGAATCCGGGGAACACACACATAAGTTTTAGAATTATATACATACATATATATATATATTGTCATTTTTATGCTTATACATTCTTTTTTATAGATGCAAATATTTAAGTGAATGCTCTGCTTATAATATTAACAACATTTACCGGCCTGAATGTCCGAGAATCGTCATAGAAAATATGCTTCCTCCGACAGGAATCGAACCCGTATCCTGTACAGAACCGTCATATAGCCTGACTTGCTTTTACCGATTTCGCCACAGAGGAGCGTTTCGGTTAGAAAGTCTGTTTTTACTGTTTTTAAACTACAATTTTCCATGATTTTCTCACATACATTCATATCTGCTCGATGCGTATCCAAATGTAAACAAATGACGTCATACATTATGAAATGAAAGACCGACAATTATTATGTATAAACACAAATTATGTATAAACATAAAAAAAGGCTTCAAATAATTGTCGGTCTTTGTCCATTTCAATATATATATATAGGGTGTATCAAAAATAGGGACGGGTTCCTCACACCAAAACAAGGACTAAAGTCCATATAAACATATCTCCACAAAACCTTCGTTTTTGAGTTATTAAGTTTAAAGGAAGTTTACGGTAGATGGCTTTGTGTTACATCTGTCATTAGTGTACATTTGTCGCTAGCCTGCCTTCAACGTGTAATGTGTGTAGTAGTGAGTTAACGGAGAAGTGCGCCGTTTAACAATGGCAGGATATTCATATCGTGAGCAGGCAGATATGAATTTTATAGACGGCCGCAGGAAGGATAATGGACGTGAGACTGCACGGCTGTATCAGATTGCGTTTCTAGAACGAAGGCAGTCGAGTCATCCAACATTTTCTGCTGTTTCTCGTCGTGTTGCTGAGACAGGATCTGTCGCACGACAAATTATGAATCGAGGAAAACCGAGATCTGTTCATACGCCCGACCAAGAAGAACAGATTCTATAGGCTGGCGGGGACGATCCGCATATCAGTCTATGTCAAGTGGCCCTCGCATGTTGTACATCTCATAGTACCGCATGGAAGTTACGTCAAGAAAAGCTTCTGTATCCGTATCATTTGCAACGTGTGCAGGATCTTTCGCCCTCTGATCCACGGGAGAACTTTTGCCAATGGTTTATTGCACAAACTACTGATCCGTTGATTGTCTCTTCAGACTTGTTTACGGATGAAGCAACATTTGAAAGAGATGGAATAAGCAATTTACACAACCAAAACTTATGGGTGGATCATGGTACAATACAGGCTAGACAGCAGCATCAGTTTGCGATTAATGTGTTGCCTGTAATTGTAGGTGACTGGTATGTCTATATGTTCTCCCAGCACGTCGTACAGGAGCGGTCTACAAGGACTTTATTTCAAACACACTTCCAGACAGGTTAGAGGATGTACCCCTGCTAATAGGAAGATGCATATGTTTCATTAATGATAGGGCTGCAGCACATTTATTGAAATTGTTCGCGATGTACTGACTGACATCTACCATGAAAGATGGATACGTAAGGCAGGGATTGTTCCATTGCCTGCACGTTTCCCCGACCTCACATCTTTGGATATGTATCCGTGTGGCCACCTAAAACAATCGGTTTATGAAGCAGTGGGTGAGTATTTGGAAGGGTACACAAATCAATGATCAGACAAGTGCAAGCATCTGTAGAAGCAAGCGGGGGAAAATTTGAACATTTGTTGTGAGTTACTGTTTTGAGGCACAACGATGGCCTTATTGAAATATGTTTATATGGACATTTTACCTTGACTTTTGGAGTTTCAGGAACCCGACCCCAAAGTGTGTAAAAGTATTTTTCATACACTTTGTGTATATATGGCGCGTGTGCGCATTTGTGTGAAAGTGTTATCGTGTCTATGTAATTATGATAGCCCTCTGAAAAACAACGATGTGAAACTGTGGTCGCGTCTATGCAGTTAAGATAGGCCTCTGAAAACAACGATGTGAAAGTGTGGTCCCGTATATGCAATTAAGATAGGCCTCAGAAAACAACGATGCCAAATACAATATCAAACGCTACAAACGAATGTGTAGTAGATTATGCCTCTGTCGTTGTAGTGAAATTTCATATGAAAGTTGAACAAAATAGTATTCCCATACCTACTTCTATAGGCGCCCAACTGTGCCACATCTGTGCAAGTGAATGTAAGACGCTAGCATGACTAAGAAGCTACAAACAATAGTGATGATGATAATAATAAACATGGATGCTTTCCCGAGTGGTATGAACTTTCACTCTCTGACAATGGGACTCATAACACGCTGCTCATATTTGAGGATAAGTCAAGCGATGGTATTACTTGAAATTGAATCGTAAACATAATATATAAGCCGATACGTAGAAAATCCAGTCACTTAGTCATAAAAGAAACGTAGTTGGCCTAATATATTGTTGTTTTTGTCTCCTTCAAAGCATCCTATTGGGGGAGGAGTCGGTAATTGTATTAGATTACTTTCGCTTGACAAGTGCCTCATCAATAAGTCCTTACAATGAAACATTAATTTGCTGTCTTGTAATCCGAAATTCTCAATGTATAATGTATGATCAAATGATTAATTAAGTGTTGGCTTAAGTGCATTGACCCGAAAGGGATTTCTTATTTCTTAAAATTGTTTTTCGCGTCATTATACTTGAGACACACAAACACACACACACGCACACACACACACACACACACTCTCTCTCTCTCTCTCTCTCTCTCTCTCTCTCTCTCTCCATATATATAAAAGTGTTTATGTACGTAGGTACTGAAAAGTTCTAAGGATGAACCACATCTCACAATCTGAAGAAACTTCTTTAGATCAGAAATCAGTTCATATCCAACACATTCGTGTAATTAATATATATATATATATATATATATATATATATATATATATATATATATATATATATATATATATATATATATATATATATATATATATATATGTGTATTTAGGCAGCAATCCTTCTTTCATGCACATCTCATTAACAACGACTAACAAGGTGCTTTCATTTAGTTTTTTATACAATTTCTCATGCGATCTAATAATGTTTTTCTTTTCGGATGATAAATTATATAAAAAGTTTCCGAATGTTCTTTTTATCAGAGCGCATTCGGCTATACATTTAGCCATTTTCAAGGATTATATTTTAACTGTTAGAATTAGAAATAGTTTATTATTTGTATGTTTTATAAAATGTTTCATGTTTAACACGCAGACTAACTCTACACCTTTCTGACAATAGCTCAATTAGATCACATTTAAATATTCATGGAGACCTACCGGACACTATTCGGAACATACTTGTCGACAACACTAATATAATAGCATCATCCACATGTAAAAAAAGTATAAAAATAATGGAAACCTTATTAATAAAAACAAACAAACCAACACTTAATAATATTAACCTTGAACGTGGATATAATATCTTGACCGTGTTTTGAAACAAAAAATGAAACATTTTATAAAACATACATATACCAAACTATTTCTAATTCTAAGAGTTAATATATAATCCTTGAAAATGGCTAAATGTATAGCCGAAAGCGCTCGGATAAAACGAACATTCGGACAGTTTTTATGTAGTTTATCATCCGAAAAGAACAACATTAATAGATCGCATGAGAAATTGTATAAAAAACTAAATAAAAACAACTTCTCAGTCGTTTTTAATGAAATGTGGATATATATATATATATATATATATATATATATATATATATATATATATATGTGTGTGTGTGTGTGTGTGTGTGTGTGTGTGTGTGTGTGTGTGTGTGTGTGTGTGATAAATTGGGAAAGTTTTATTGTGACGATTTTCGTCCTCTCGTTCTTCATTGGACTAAATTTGCATGCGAGTATACATGTGCACGAACGACGGATGCCTCAGAACTTTCTTTGTTTTTCTAGCCGATTTCCTTTTCCTTTTCTTATCCCGTGCTGGGTATGACGATAAACAACATCCGCGTCCTGGGTAAGACGATAAACTACGTCCAACAGCAAGGCCTCTGATCAGAAGGTTTTGAGGAGCGCTGAACCACCTCTTAATTACTGATGTTCCCAGGCCCACCCTACTACGGGTTGTAGCGCCTGTTAGGGTCCCAGCTATAGGCAAATAGTTAACCCCCAAACTGGGGTCAAAACACTATGAAAGTGTACAAATAGGTTTTAATTCCAGAAATATTTTGTATAAAAAGAAAATTATTACCAGGAATACATTTAAAAACAATATTACCAGCGAAGGAAAATTCTTACCAGAAATAGATTTTTGAAGGAAAAATATTCCTCGAAATAGATTTTCGGAAAAGAATATTACCAACAATGAAAATTTTGTCGGCATTAAATAATCCATTGAGGTTGATATGCCGTAAAACAAAACAAACCAAACCAATCCTTTTATTACCATCACTTTATTAGTAGATACTCCACACTGTGATAATAGAAGACCTGCCAGGCGCAGATTTACTGCGAGTGAAGTTGCAATCATGCTACTCTCAAGACATTTTCATCGTAGTCAATTGTTTTCTATTTTGTTCAGAGTAGCGTTTTTTTATGTCAATATTCTGCTCAGTTTCGTTACGGTGGACAACCACCGCATTTTATGTGATGTTTTGTATAATATGTCTTTTTGTGTTTATATGATCGTTTAATTAGATTCCATGATGTTTCTCCTATGTATTTTTATGGGAGTTATTATAGGCGATTTCTCTTGGATTTCCTCGTCGTCATGAAATCATTTACCTTTGACATGAGATTTAAATTCTGAAGAGGTCAAAATCGCAATGGGTGAGATTTGGGGAATATGGCGGTTGTCGGGCATAAGGAATGTAGTACTTGGCCGAAAACTACTGCACAATCCTTGGTCACTGACGGAACCTCTGCGATGTTTTAAGCGGACCACACTTACCTTCCAAGCATTGCTATAAGCAACGGAAACGAGCGAAATGTTATAACTTAGTGTACCTACCTGATAGAATTCAAGGTCCACTTGTGCCATGCAGCTTACCTCTACGTACTTTTGCGCTGTTATAATCGCAACAGTCCACATACTTTTTATCAGACCTCGTATATGTATCAGTGTTTGTGCATATGTATATCTATTCGTGCGCACATGTAATAAATAATAACGATAAGCGCTTATACGTTAGAAAAATCTTAAAATATCGATCGAACACACACGGACTTAGAAGCCAAAAGAGTGCGCCTTGTCGGAATAACGTTTTCCGCCGATATCAATTGAAAAGATTATATTTAATCAATTGCTAGACAAGCCGCTAGAAAATTTGGTTCCTAGTGTCGTGCTAGAAATATTTTCTCGACAGAATCTATCTTACATATTTATAAGTCTATCATTGGTCCTTGCTTTGGATATTGCTACCACATCTGGTTTGTTGCTTCTGCTATACAGTGTAACCCGGATATAAGAGAGTTGTCGGGACCGGAGAAGAAGTATCTTATATCCGGGTTTCTCTTATATCCGGGTCTCTTATATCCAGGTTACACTGGATATATATTCTGCTTCTGCTATATATATATATATATTCTCGAAAAAAATCCCCCCCAAAGAATTTGCAAACTTATTTGTACTGACCTGACATCTCGCCTTCAGTCATCTTCCCTTCGCCGTAGCATAGCTTCTCTGTGAGTTTTCTATAAATACTTTCTTGGTAATTGTGCTGATAAACTCCCCTCTATGGTACATAGAATTTATGGTATTAAACACGGTACTAGATTGGTGGCAAGGTCTCAACATTTTACAGTCAAAATCGCTAGATCTAACCGTAAGCTTCATGCTTTAAGTCACTTTCATCTCATTTCTCGCTTGTGGAAATATTTCCGGCTTTTTCATTCCCATTAAACTATGATCTTCAAAAATTGAAAAACAATGTCAATTGTTATCAAACTTCTTAATTCTTGTTCCTTTAATGTTATCTCTATTCAAAATAGTGCTTTTCTTTCATATATTCTCTAGTGTACTAATTGCCTTCCTTTTGTGAAATGAGTAAAAATATTAATGCATATGTGTGCATATATTATGTTGATTAAAAAAAAACAGAATCTACATACATATATCTATATATGTGTTGTAACCTAGGGAAGGTTACTGAATAGAATAATCACACGAAGGTTGGTAATGAAAGATTATACTTAGGACAAGAACAACACATATAAGATCCGCCAGCGGCGCGTAGAAGTAGTCAACTGCTAGAAGTGAGTCAATAGAATTCCACAATGGATCTCCAACTGCAGGATATCTACCAACCGCCCCACGCGGTCAGATGTATCATAAGGCCGAATTTAATGTGGAGTATCTGAGCCCGTAGGCTTTGCCAAAATTTCCTCGGAGTCCCCGTATAAAACGGGATCGGGTAGCTGTTCCCCGAGACGAGACTATTTATATTCGACATAGTCTCGTCTGGGGATCCTCTCTCCCGGAGACAGAGAGTTTGACCACAACAGCTGGAGACGAATCTCTAACTGCAGACAAACATACAGTATTTACCAATGTATTTATGTGAGTGGGGACACCCATTATCGTCCGTAGGTATGCTACGACAATATCTAACTCATTCTGGTCATATCTAGCTGTCTGTGGATTTATGGTGAGTGGTGACGCTTCTCTTATGGCAACGCCCATTCTCACCGTGTATCTATTACTGTTTCCCTGACAAATACAATCTCCAACGGTTTAAGTGTAGCGTCAATCGTCATCTCCAATTGCCTTGATCTATCCACTTCTCTTCTCCACTTCCTGACATCTTTCATTCCTATCTGCTCTCGCTCTATATCTTCCGTAACCCCCCTGCCTTGATCGACCCTCCATCCTTCTCTTTCTCCACATCCCTTCCTTTACCACTCCTATCTGCTCTTCCTCCAACCCTTCTGTAACCCCATGCGTGATAGTGGCCACCGGCCTTGCTTGGGGTGATACGTTAAAAAAAAAAAAATCTTTGTGGTCTAGTGTAAGGATTGAAAAAATATACTTGACAATAATATATACGAAGTACATTTTTATATAGCTCAACATATATATATATATATATATATATATATATATATATATATATACTTGTGTGGATTTAAAATCTGTTACCTCCCTTTGATCGAGATAAAGTCACGTGGGTCTAGTGCTGTACATTTAGTGACATCGTTCCATAGAGTAAGGAAAGTGGCTAGTCAACCAGTCAGTTTCCAGGAGTCAACACGTGCAGTTAGCTGACGTTTAATCAGCCTCCACCGGCCAACAGCCACGTGGTGCAGCTTACAAGCCGCCGTTTTCTTATGGAAATAGATTTTCACCATATATAGTAACTATATCCGGCTTGCAGTCCTTAAGTTGGGAAATTTTTTATGAGTCGCTGCTTCTCGTTTGAGATGAATATGTCCTTGCTAGTGACAGAGCAGATTAATCTGGTCCACTTAATTCTGGGATCCTAAATATGGCTTTCCCAGAAACAAAGACGTATCTCCGGCAGCTCCTATTCCTGTTGGAAATTATTACAGTGTATATCTACTTATCATACCGCTTGTTGTTGCACTTTTTTTAAAAAGCATTTCACCCCAAGCAAGGCGGGGAGCCACTAGCACGCAAGGGGTACAGAGTATTTGGAGCGAGAGCATATAGGAGTGATAGAGGAAAGGATGAGGAGAAGGATAGTGGATAGATCAAGGCAAGGGGAGATATCGATTTCATTACATTTGAATATTTGGAGATAATAGCTATCAGGGAAACAGGAATAAAGAAAGGAGTTCTACAGGCGAGAGGTGCGAGTTATGAAGCTATTGTAGTAGAAGAGACGGCTAAATTTAACAGTTTCAACAGTGAAAGGGTGACAGGGGGATGCCAGCCTCGTAGGACGCTTAAATTCATGAAGTCTGGCAACCAGCGCAGACAGCTCATTGGAGCAATTACCATGAAAGTAATTGTAAAAAAGACAGAGAGGGTCGACGGCACGTCTGTGAGAGAGCGACCGCAGACGAGATGCCAGATCAGGGCCAATTGCATTGCATATCCATCTCGGGATCTTATCAAGAACCCCGAGGCAAACAGAAGGTGCTCCAGACCATATATTGCAGCAATACTCTATGCAAGGGCGAATGGTTGATTTGTGGATTTGGAGGATCGATTCCGGGGAGAAAAATTTCCTGGCGCTGCACAGGGAGCCAACTTTCCTTGCGGTGGACGAAGCAATTGACTCAATGTATTTGTTCCATATCAGGTCAGCAGTCCACGTGAGACCGAGCAGCCGCATAGAGGTACTCTCGAAAAGTTGAGCGTCAGACATTCTAATGGAGGACACGAAAGGATCTCTGTGATGATTAATAGAGAGCAGTTTTGTTTTTGAGGCTTTAAACTCAACCAGCCCCAGTTCACAACCGATTGAAGGTCCTTTTCGAGACGAACGGCCAGGTTAGTTTTGTCAGCGACACTAGATTTGTTTTTGAGGCAGGAGTAAATTGTAGTGTTGTCCGCGTAGATGCCAACTTGGGAATCTATGCTGTCAGGATCATTTATGAAGATAAGGAACAGAGTAGAGCTTAGGATGGAGCCTTGTGGAACACCTGCGTTCGTGGGAGAGGAGGTGGAGGAGAATCCGTTGAGAACAACCTTCAATTCACGGTTTGACAGGAATGATTGTATTTGGTCAAACAATCGTCGTGTAATACCATAAACCTGGAGCTTGCGAAGAAGGCCGAAATGCCAAACCCTATCAAACGCTTTGGAGATGTCTAGGGCCACGGCACGAGCTTCTCCGTTATTTTGAAGAGCTTGGTAGACAATTTCAGTGATGGCCGTAAGCACATCAGCTGTAAATCGGGCAAAGCGGAAACCATATTGCTTGTCTGAGAGCAGATCGTGGGATGTAAGGGGGTTAACAACATCGGCGTTGGTAAAGGCTTCGAAGACTTTGTCGAAGAGGGGTAGGAGACTGATAGGACGGTAATTAGAAGGGTCAGAGAGGTCGCCAGAGTTCCTAAAGACAGGAACAATCGATGAGGACTTCCAGCAGTCTGGAAAGCAAGATTCCTTGAGGCAGTAGTTATATAATTTGGAGAGGGCGGGCGCCAGTTCAGGCGCACATTTCTTCAAGACAATGGCTGGTATCCCATCACCACCACTAGCCTTGTGTGGGTCTAAATTAGAGATACCAATGACGGGGTTATGTGCAACCCGCTCAATAGAGCCTCAGTTCTAAGAGGGAAATCGGGTATGGGTACATCGGAAGAGTCGAGCGTTGAATTGGATGAAAATCTCCGAGCAAAGCATTCAGTCTTGTCGGCAGAGGAGGTCAGGACCTCAAACTGGTCGAACAAAGGATGTATGGAGGGTTTGCTATTATTAAGTACGCTCTTGCAGAGACGCCAATAATCATTGGAGCCGAATTTGCGAGATGCAATACGTTCCTTCATTACGAGCGTCGTGCGCCTCGGCAGTGGTCGGCGCGAAAAGTGGACGAGACATAAATGTTATACATTCTGTGTGAGGGATAAATGTAAATAAGTATATATAATTTTGTGGATGATTTAATGGCATAAAACGCTCCCTGAGAACAAAGCAGGTTTGTCATTCTTTTTTGTCAGCTCTTCCGTTCCGTACGTCTTATTATATCATGGATATAATAATATAATAATAATATAATGTTATTATATTATGGATATAATAATAGGTGGGGAGAATAAAAACTGGGAGAATATTTCTTTCTTCCATAGCATCCCCATTATACAAAAGGATAGAATGATAAGTAAGATGTTTAAGTGTTCAAATATCCTGGTGCATACGAATGAGAGAGACAGAGACAGAGGTAGAGACAGAGAGAGAGAGAGAGAGAACCCAGGAAATGTAAATATATATGTATATATATGTATGTATTCAAAGGTAGCAGTTGTCTTGCATAAAATCGTTGAAGGAAATATATATGTCTTGATATCAACGCATGACTGTGTAGACGTCTATGTTACCAGAAGCAGATATGTAGTGTATGAATCTATACGAGGCGGTGTGTGTCGGATGTCGGTGCTGCGTATGTAATGATGTACGCAACATCGGAGAAGTGATCAAATTAATTTATCGAATCTGATTTAGGTTGCGTTCTTTCACGTTATATATCTATCTAATGACTCAAGGATGTCCGCTGCGAAATTGCAACCTGGCTTCTGATTTGTCCGTGATCAGTTACATTATATCGTCGTTGGGAACATATCATGTTTCTGCTTCGTTCGTTAGACAATGATGTTCCTGTCCTGGTCAGAGTGGTTTCTGATTAGTTGATTGAAATATGACTTCATGGGCTAGGGATTTGGCATATACATCTATTTTTAGAGACGGTGAAATTTTCGTCTCCTTGTTATGGATTGTTTATTGCCATTTATTTTTTCCATGTCTATCTATCTATCTATCTATCTATCTATCTATCTATCTATCTATCTATCTATCTATCTATCTATCTATCTATCTCAGTATTTTTATATCTGTATATCTTTGTCTGTTTGTATCTATCTATTAATCCATCTTAGTCTACTTAAAACTGTTTATCTCATCTATTATCTATCTATTTCAGTCTTTTGATATCTATATATTTAGTCTGTTCCTATCTACCTTGATATCTATTTCAGTCTGTTCCTATATATATATATATATATATATATATATATATATATATATATATATATATATATATATATATATATACATATATATCTTTCAGTTTATATCTACATATCTCAGTCTGTTCAAGGTTATATCAAAATGTTCATATATATCTCAGTCTGTTCATATCTATCTATCTATCTATCTATCTATCTATCTATCTATTTCATTCTAAGTATCTTATAAAATTTGTATTTCTACGCATACACGCGGAAATCATGGTCAGAGATATTTTGAAAATTTTCTTCTGAAACGCGTCACTAATATTATTTTACCACTAACCATAACATTGAAATTTTCGCTGTGTTTCTTTCACCTAACCCAAATTATTCTGATAAAAAAGTAATCTGAAAGCCTGAATCCCTATATTCTCCCATCTATGGATTAAAAAGCAGATTTAACTTTCCTCTTTAGACATTGATAAATGATGAAGCCAACGAGAAAACACGTCATCATCATTTTTATCATCTCATATGTGGAAAACCATGAATGCGTATAGTGAGATTGACATATTTTCCAATCTGAAGTACCTGTTCCCACAGGCAAAAGTCCGCAAGTCTGCCGCTATTTCAATGGCAAATGTTCGGACTATTTTTTAGTTGCAGCAGTTTAAATCTTTACATCTAAGAGACACCACTGTTCGTCAACGGATTCGAACCAAAGTCATTAAGTGGAAATTCAAATCACATGGATTCCTCCCCCCCACAAATCGTTACTTTATAAAAAAGACTCCTGCATGTGTGCTTCCTCGAACCCTACGAGCTTAAGCTCTTTTATTCGATTCTCCACTTCCTACGTTTTACGTTTATATCACGCGTCACGTTCAGTAATATTCTACCGTGAATAGATTACAACCACATCACGTTGAACCACCTGTTCCCGTACGATAATCGAAGTTACGCAAAGTCGTCCCGGGTCTGTACCTAGATGGATGACCGCTTGGGATTATCAGGGGCTGTAAGTTTGGGTGTGCGGGTGGTGTAAATGATAATGGATCGGGATTGTTAATCGGAAAGCCGAGTTCCAATTCCCTTTTGGGTTCTTTATATATCCTCTTACGTTCAAATACGCTTAGAAAATGTACGAATACACAACTGCTACCGCCTGCTATGGGATATTTAGTAAGAGTTGTATCATTAAACTTGATATCTCCGCCGCCAAAAACAAATATCTTACAATCCAAAATATTTTCTGGCTTTAAATAACCTACAGAAGCTTGTATCGAGTGAATATTAGTTTTAAAAAAACATAGAGATATTTTAATATGTGAAGAAGATGTGTTTGCGCGTATATAAATCTGGATGTACAAAATGCAAACGTTAATGAAAAAAAACGGAAGAAATTCGGTGTTTTCACCTCACATCTCTTCTTCGACACACAAAGCGCAAGAAAAACATAAATCTGGTATATTACCAAAGAAGCGACAGATGAAATATCGAACTGTTTACCAGTAAAATTTGACAGCCGCCTTCAAAATGTTCCCTTTTAGGCTGCCTAAGTCATGTGCAATATATAGAACGTATCGGATCACCAACATGTTTGCCTGTCAGCGAAACATTTTCATTTCAAAATTTTGTATTGCGCTTGATTGGTAATAAATAATGCAGACATCAAATAACTCATTTCTGTGTCTATAATCGAAAATACATATTCGTATTTTGGAAAAAAAGTATTGCAATTTTTATATAAATGCATTTTATAAAGATATGTTAAACATACACGCACACATACACACACACAAGCATACACACATATATATATAGTGTAGATGTGTATATGATGAGAATATATATATAGTGTAGATGTGTATACGATGAAAAATAAAAAAAGGGAGCATGATAATATTAATGTATTTTACTGAATGTATCTCGACATATATACATATACTTAATATACATTTTATTGATAATACAAACACACACACGCATATATATATATATATATATATATATATATATATATATATATATATATATATATATATATATATATATATATATATATGATAAAATGTAATTTAAGGTATGATATGTTTATGGGTTAAAGTGATCAATATTAAAGACAGAGCGTCTGTAAATATAAAATGAGATATTGAAGTTAACACTCAGAGTCGAAAGTCTGTTTCATGCTTAACGCAATCGACGGAGCATATATGGTCACTTCTGGGTGTTGACTTAAATCCCCACTTATATATATATATATATATATATATATATATATATAGTCAACAATTTTTTAATCCAAACAAGTTTGATTGAAAAGAACCGACATGATATGTCTGTTTCATTTTTTATTGTATTTTTCTAATATTCGGATAAGTTGTCGAGTACTGTGTTCCAAGTTTTGGATAAACTATCAGTAGTTATTATATATATATATATATATATATATATATATATATATATATATATATATATATATATATATAAAAGTGAACATAGAAGTCAACACTTAGAGGTGACAGTCATCGGGCCTGACGATTGCATCTAGCATGAAAAAGACTGTCGCCTCTACCGTGTTGACTTCTATGCTCACTTTTATATTTACACACGCTCTATCTCTGATATTGAGCACTTTATCCCATAAATATAGCACACTTTAAGACTATGTTTCTTCATATATATATATATATATATATATATATATATATATATATATATATATATATATATATATATATATGTGTGTGTTATGTCCTTCACAGACAGTACTGTTTTGCTGTATCACAGCTCCTCAGTGCGACTAGACTTTCGAATGCCTCAAGCCAGGATTGAAACACAACTAATTTGGTGTCAGCCAGAGCTATCTTCACTCGGTAGAGTTACACAACTGAATCTAGCGTATTGTTTTAACAAATGTAAACAAATGCCAATCAGCCAAAGTGCGCCATTCATTTGACTGAAGAGTTTTGCATTATTGCAGGTGGCTGTTGTTTATAGAATTAGCTTATCACTCAACAGTGCTCAATTGAAATGCATTTTCAAGAGCTAAACTATGTCATTCACAAACAGTACTGTTTTATATATATATATATATATATATATATATATATATATATATATATATATATATATATATATATATATATATATATATATATGTATGTATATATATATTCTGTTTTGAAAAACATTTTATCTTTCTCCGCCTCCATTCATACCCGCACGTGAATGCACCAATTTCTAAACAAGTGATGGATATAAAGATTATATCGACTAACCTGTTTAAAAATATAACTTGAGAACGCTGCAAAAATCCTTCTTATCGGTTCCAGCATAATAGTCATAAAAGAAATTCTATCTCTGAGGCCCCTTCTTGTGAGTGTTCAGAAAGTATCTTCATAGGTACTCAAGACATACACACAACAAAATTATCATTTAAATTCAATAATAATAATAATTATTTATATATATATAATTATATATATATATATATATATATATATATATATGTATATATATATATATATATATATATATATATATATATATATATATATATATATATATAGAGAGAGAGAGAGAGAGAGAGAGAGAGAGAAATAGATAGATAGATAGATAGATAGATAGATAGATAGAATGTGGGCATAAGAATCAAAACTGAAGCGGATTTGAGACAAAGCCGTTTTTCTTACTGTGGAAAAATTCTAAATAAATTGTGAATAAAAGTTCAGAGTTTTAGGCGATGTTAGATAGTCAAACCTATCAAAGGAAAAAAATAAACATATGGTAAACCGAAGTATAGAATTTTAGCCTGGGAATTTATATGTATAGAGTTGAAGTAGGCTTTAGAAGAAACTGGAGATCCAATACTAAACAAGAAAAAAGGGACAAATCTGTACTCCTTTTCAAAAGATCGGGCAGTAGTATAAAACGTACGACTGTCAAATCTATCTACTCCTATTAAAGGAAATATATATATATATATATATATATATATATATATATATATATATATATATATATATATATATGGTAAATAAAAGTTCTAGTTTTAAGCGACGCCTTTAGAGTTTATATAGATTTTAGAAGGAACCGGAAAGCCAATCCTAAACAGGAAAAAGGGATAAACCTCTAGTCCTGTTCAAAAGACGGAGTAACCATTTTAGCTCCTCGGTCAACTGGTAGGTGATTCGATAAAATTTTTAAAAGTTCTTACATTGAGAATTTGAATAGACTCATGAAATACTAATAATTTTCTTTTCTTTTTGTAATCTTAATAACTAACTCGTCATACTTTTTGTTTCTTTTGAGTCTATTAATGCATCTGTACTTGTACATACTCCGATAACCAGCAAATATAACTTCCCTTAAATAACCTAATATTTAATATTTATTAAATTATTCCAAAGCTGGAGCAAGTATTTTCTTTTACGTGGTGGTTATGCCTGCTCCAAAATCAATCGTTGTTTTTTGCGAGTTATTCTACTCCACTACTTAGCTGCCAATATAGGCTAGAGAGCCATGTTGCTCCTTCTACTTAATCCATAGCCAAGGGCAGTATGGATGAAAGCCTGCCTTTCCCAAGGGTATTTGTGCGAAATTTGAAATTGGTTCGCTGATTATTTCTTTCGCGCCAATAACCGAAACGCTACACACATTGTTAACTTGAGTATGCTTTATCTACAAGTATGCTTTTCAATTAGTTTTATCCTTATCCTGCTTGTATAGTCCATGGTTACGACGTTAGTCAGATTTCTTTATAACCCACTTAAGTTAATTTACCAGTAGAATGAATTACGTGCTTTTTTTTACCATGCAAATATTTTTCATCCAATCATAAAATGCTGGTTACGATACAATTTTACGTTCAGGCTCTATTCATCACCCCCCCACACAGGCATATATATATATATATATATATATATATATATATATATATATATATATATATATATATATATATATATATATATATATATAGGTACGATGTATCTTTACTAGTATGCATATATCGATATCTTGGAACTATTTATATCACCATTTTAGAGACCAATGTCGATGCAATCTTTTTACATGCATTTCTTAACGCCACCTGATTATATATATTCATGCCTGTATAATGTTTCCGCTCTTTTGAAAGCCAGCATTCCTTTGTTTTCCGAAATCTATCAGCAACATGCAAATAATACAGTTATCACCTAATATGATTGGGAAAAATTCAATTGCTTTCAAATGCCACATATTTTTCCCGCGTCTTTATTTGCTCTTTTGTCTTCGCTGTTATTGAAGCAAAGAAAAGAAAAGAAGGCAACAGTACTGCTCTTGTCCATTCTGTTGTTAAAATTATTATCATCACTATCATTGTTAGTCGTAGTGTTAGCATTAGTAAAGAAATACGACATAAGCGATACTTTAGTAGTAGAAGAAAAAACATTCTCTATATTACTATAAATAACAAGCTGAAGAAACAAAATACGAAAATTAAAAGCACGGGAAGGTGCAATCTATATCATTGCAGAAAAGTGAAATCGTAGATCCGTGTTCAAATTCAATACTGTTTCGTTAATTTTGCACCATTGGCAAATGCATGAATCCCCCTCCCAGTATCTATGGACTGACTGGGCTCTCCCGTCGTTAGATAGCAACCTGTCGAGCAGAAAGAAAGAAAAAGCGATTACATCTCTTTAGTTGATATGGTCACGAGGGTCACGTGACGGCCGCTGAGTGACGTCAAACGATAGAATAACGAAGCCCCGTAGCAATGCAGTGCCTGGAGAACGGTATTCTTAACCAATAGCAATAGGTCTTCGAGGCAAAAAAACAAAACAAAACAAAAAAAAAACCGCAGTAACTCCAGTTTTCCCTTCGGGAAATATTAGAAATAAGGGTCACTCGTTGCATATATGACATAAATTCTCTGCGTGTGACACGTGCATATAATATATATATATATATAATTACGATTGTGTTAAGTTTTAATATAGTGCTCGACATAAAATATTAAGTATTTATTAACAAATATACATATTATTCCTCACTGATAGCACAACTCGGAGTTTCATGACACAATGCAATCTTCAGGAACTGGGATCAAATACAGATCAGATGTGAATAGGAAGCCGTCATGAATCTTTAGCGCAAGAGAAAAGAGAAATTAGATCGATAAACGTTTCATCTATGCTCTTTAAATAACTTTACCATATATATATATATATATATATATATATATATATGTATGTATGTATGTATGTATGTATGTATGTATGTTTATTTTTATCATAATCTTTTCATACTCAAGAATATTTTTCGCATATTACAATCAAATATGAATGTGAAAGTATTATGATAAAAATAATCAGATATAATAATTGTAATTTATTCAGACATACCTAAGAGAATTTGCTGCCTAAGCACACACACACACACACACACACACACACACAAACACACACACAAACACACACACACAAACACACACACACACAAACACACACACACAAAAACACACACACACACACAAACACACACACACACAAACACACACACACACAAACACACACACACAAACACACACACACACAAACACACACCTATATGAAAAGATGGTTTTGAAAGGATTCTTTGCTGGATGAAGGAGAAAAGATGAATTGAAGCCGTTCTCAAGGATATTTACAGGTAAGTCGAGGTAACAAACTCGCCAATAATTCGAGCGTTCCTCTCCGATTTTTTCTACAGAGCAGCTTTCCATTACACCACAATGTTTGTAGTCTCTTCGCTTAATAAATCCTTAAGTCTCATTGAATTTTCATTTTCTCTCATAAAATAACATCTATTTTCACACACACACAGTGACTCTCATTCATATCTCTATGAAGACATCAGATCCGCACGGCTTTTATCTATTTTTCCCCGTTTCATTTATTCATCTCTTTATTTTCGTAGCTTTCATGTTCAATCGCTGGCAAAATCATCACGAAAGTATAATAAGAATGTCCTAATCAAATAATTGAAGCACATTATCAGATAATAGAAATATGCTAATTTAAAAAGAATTAAACTTTTTTTTCACTTTTGAATCAATATTTATATTATTTTTTTCCTAATATTTTTATTAGTTATTTCTATTTTGATTATTTTAATTTCGTAGTTTTGTGATCTTCCTGTATTTATAGGAGGAGGGGCATCATTTGGGAAATATGCTATCATAGTGAGAACCAGCGCTGAGTCAGATGCTATCACTTCAATTGTTGTTAATTACAGTGTTTCATGATTTGTCTTTTTTTTTTTGTAAAATAAAACTGTAAATTTATTTCAAATAAATCAAAATGAAAAATAACTGAAAATAATGTATACTTATTAAAAATGAATAATAAGATGAAATATTTTATATAAATAAACTGATTTGCTTATTATATAATTATATATAATAATAATAATAATAATAATAATAATAATAATAATAATAATAATGATAATAACAAGAAGAAAAAGAAGAAGAAGAAGAAGAAGAAGAAGAAGAAGAAGAAGAAGAAGAAGAAGAAGAAGAAGAAGAAGCAGAAGAAGAAGAAGAAGAAGAAGAAGAAGATCATGATGATGATGATGAAGTATATGAAACACAAGTAGCAGAAGAAGAAATGTAACTTGAAAACACACTCCATCTCTAAAGATACCGGACAAATGGTCGGTTCACTGTTTTGCTCCAGAAAGTACCTGACTCCTCCTGTCATTCTCTACCTTTATAAAAGCCGAAAGATCAATCTGAAAATGCAGTACTCCTGTGATATTTGGCCAGGAGCTGCCCAGTCTATACATCCCGGTCCCGATAGAGTCCAAAAGCGTCTCCGCATCCTTGTCGGCGACGAATTATTTACCACCTTGCAATCGCCTTCTCACAGACGAAACGTCTCAAGTCTCTCGCTGATCTGTCGGTACTTACATGGAAAGTGTTCAGGTGAACTACATTGCTTAATTCCGACAGTTTTTATCTCCACGGCAAAACCCCGCGATATCACGCACATTGTAGAAAACCGCCGTTCTTCTTTTCGGATTTCATTGGTGTAAACAGCTTCTACCCACGAACCCCTGCTTTATGGAACCGACTCCCAGGAGGATGCATCCCCGACCACTGCAATTTTAACCTGTTCAAGTCGAGGGGCTTCTTCTCATAAACTGTACCTCTTATTTTTTAACCTTCAATCGCGAGTGGCTCTTTCATTGCACAGGGTGAACGTTATTGTAAAAATGAAATATAAACATATCCACCGTCAAGAAGAGAAAATAGAAATGGTATAGAAACATCACAAGAGCAAACGCTCTTTCCACTAGCGTCATACAAGGTAGCACTTTAGGCAAATGAAGGAGAGGCAGAATGAGGAAAGAATGGTTTGAAGACGTCACTGAGTGGGCTGGAAGATCTTTCCCAGAGGCTCGGACATTGGAACGCAAATGAAATACATAAGTGGAGCCGGTCAGTGGTTAGCTACGCAATGACCAAATTCCTTCTTTAGAAAGGCCTTCCTAACTCGACTATCAATTTGGATTCGAGTACCGCCATAAAAGCTTGAATATCTAAGAGCCGAGCAGACGATGTGTTTTTTTTTTACGGGAATCACTCTGAAAATATGATCTTGTATTATGATTTCTAAGACTTGGATATTTGTACTATGACAAAATTGTTTATGACCTGAAAATCCGTGAAACTCAGAGCCGTATCATTGAATTCCTCCATAGGGAAATAATGCGTTCAGTGGAATTCATAAACGCTTGTTAAACATTTACAAAGCGGAAACTGTTACACAAAAATGAAATGACGACAGTGATGTGTGCGTGAAGGCATATTACATCAGCGCCATTTGGATTCTCGTTCATTGCAGTGCACTTTCTAAACACAAGGACACCACTTCGAAAACAGTACAGACTAGACTTTAAGGTATGTAAGTTTAAATTTAGCGCATATATATATATATATATATATATATATATATATATATATAAAAGTGGACATTGAAGTCAGCACTTAGAGGCGACAGTCTGTTTCATGATAGTGCAATCGTCAGGCAACTAGTGCTGTTATTTTTCTCGGCTATTTATATATAATGGTCAGTGGTGCATTATGGGTAGTCTATTTTTGCGGTTACTTTTACCGGAAGTCGCTTATTTGTTTATTTATTTATGTCAAATTATTTTGCTTGTTTTTTTGTTTGTTGTTTTTAATTTAATTTAATTTTTTTATCTTATATATTTATTTGTTTATTTTTTATTTTGATCGGTGTTTTTTGTTAACGTAGTGAAAATTTGTTTATATATGGTTTGTTCTTACTATTATTTTGGTCGGAAGAGTTTTTAATTTATTTGGGTTGATTATCTTTATTTGTTTTTTCTAAACGGCTAGTTTATCGTAATCGGTTGTTAGTTTATTTATATATTTGGATGTATTTAGATCAATTTATTATACTTGTTGTTATTTGTTTGTTACACTATATTTTTATATTTACACACGCTCTATCTCTGATATTGAGCACTTTATCCCATAAATATAGCACTCTTTAAGACTATATTTCTTCATATATATATATATATATATATATATATATATATATATATATATATATATATATAAATCTAGCGCATATATATACATATATATATATATATAAATCTAGAGTATATATATATATATATATATATATATATATATATATATATATATATATATACACATATGAATAGTAATTCATCGAGTCTAGAAGAATTCCCAACAGAATGCAGAAAACACTGGACGGACGTTTCGCCCTATTTTTGGGACTCAACATCAGTGTGCATCTACTACCGAGATTCGAACTCGTCCGTTTCGATACAAAGCAAGCGTCATACCAACTGTGCCAACGGGCCTCGGTGCTGAAGAAGAAACTGAATAGACTCGACATTCACAAATTCCGTGCTGTTACTCATCCAATTATTCATAACTCAACGGATTGAGCCCCATGAACCACGACATTTCTTTCCCTCGAACCGCTCAAATCGCACTGGCGCGCACCTACACATACTCACACGTGCGTGCCCATATATATATATATATATATATATATATATATATATATATATATTACTGGAACGCATAATGTGGAAAGAGGTCTTGGAGAAAGCAAAAAGAACAGCGGATGGCAGCAGCTAGCCACCTACCTGGTAAATGGATGGCGGAATGAGGTTGGGAACGATGGCAATAAAATAACGGTTACTAAGTGATACATAAGGCACGAAGTTGTGGAGAGCCATGGTCTCCCATCTCCTGAAGGGACTCGGCATATAGAAGATTATCAACTTTGTCTCCGTTCTCACAATACATTTACACAAACAAATTAAGCAGATTACAGTTTCCTCCGGTTTCTATTGCCCTCAGTATATCTTGAAATTTCCAGATCCTTTTCCCGCCTAATCCCAGAGATTTCATCACTCCTTCGTCAATTTCCTTCTTCCTTATAACTTCTTCGTTGGTCACACGTTCTGTGCATGGCATACTTTGCATTCGTCAGTAGACCTGCGTATCGGTTGCTTCGTGTTTCTTCTTCATCTGTGAAAATATTGCAATATATTTATTTATAAAAACGAACCGCACATGTTCTCTGAATCATTGTCCTCGTTCTATGATTGCCCAGTGTGGAAAGGCGCCAGAAAACACTACCCTAGTTATGCATATGGGATTTATCACTAGTAAGAATATTTTTATGTTTTTGTTTAGAAAGAAAAATTATGAGCATAATATAATTAATATAAAGGGGATCTTTAAGTAAAGGCGATAGGAACAAAATTTTACGCAAACCAGCAGCTTTCATGTAGAGTATCCGAATTGGCTGCATTACACAATTCTATAAAATTTCAAGTTCAATTAGGGAGCAATCAAAGCCATTTTGGAACTAAGCAAGTTCGTAATGAAATAGCCAAGTTCAAAATGGAATAGTCAAATTTAAATTGGGACACAGAAAATTCAAAATGGAATAGTCAAATTAAAATTGGGACATATCAAATTAAAATGGAATATTCAAATATAAATTGGGACATAGCAAATTCAAATGGAATATTCAAATTAAAATTGGGACATATCAAATTCAAAATGGAATATTCAAATTTAAATTGGGACATAGCAAATTCAAAATGGAATTGTCAAATTTAAATTGGGACATAGCAAATTCAAAATGGAATAGTCAAATTTAAATTGGGACATTGCAAATTCAAAAGGGAATAGTCAAATTTAAATTGGTACATAGCAAATTCAAAATGGAATAGTCAAATTTAAATTGGGACATACAAAATTCAAAATGGAATAGTCACATTTAAATTGAAACATTGCAAATTCAAAATGGAATAGTCAAATTTAAATTGGTACATAGCAAATTCAAAATGGAATAGTCACATTTAAATTGGGACATAGAAAATTCAAAATGGAATAGTCAAATATAAATTGGGATATACAAAATTCAAAATGGAATAGTCAAATTTAAATTGGGACACATCAAATTCAAAATGGAATATTCAAATTTAAATTGGGACATATCTAATTAAAAATGGAATATTCAAATATAAATTGGGACATAGCAAAATTAAAAATGGAATAGTCAAATTTAAATTGGGACATAGCAAATTAAAAATGGAATAGTCAAATTTAAATTGGGACATAGCAAATTCAAAATGGAATAGTCAAATTTAAATTCGGACATTGCAAATTCAAAATGGAATTGTCAAATTTAAATTGGAACATAGCAAATTCAAAATGAAATATTAAAATTTAAATTGGGACATACAATATTCAAAATGGAATAGTCAAATTTAAATTGGGACATTGCAAATTCAAAATGGAATAGTCAAATTTAAATTGGGACATTGCAAATTCAAAATGGAATAGTCAAATTTAAATAGGGACATACAAAATTCAAAATGGAATAGTCAAATTTAAATTGGGACATACAGAATTCAAAATGGAATAGTCAAATTTAAATTGGGACATAGCAAATTTAAAATGAAATAGTCAAATTTAAATTGTGACATAGCAAATTCAAAATGGAATAGTCAAATTTAAATTGGGACATACAAAATTCAAAATGAAATAGTCAAATTTAAATTGGGACATAGAAAATTCAAATTGTAATAGTCAAATTTAAATTGGGACATAGCAAATTCAAAATGAAATAGACAAATTTAAATTGGGACATAGCAAATTCAAAATGGAATAGTCAAATTTAAATTGGGACATAGCAAATTCAAAATGGAATAGTCAAATTTAAATTGGGACATGGCAAATTCAAAATGGAATTGTCAAATTTAAATTAGGACATTGCAAATTCAAAATGGAATAGTCAAATTTAAATTGGTACATAGCAAATTCAAAATGGAATAGTCAAATTTAAATTGGGACATACAAAATTCAAAATGGAATAGTCACATTTAAATTGAAACATTGCAAATTCAAAATGGAATAGTCTAATTTAAATTGGTACATAGCAAATTCAAAATGGAATAGTCAAATTTAAATCCTGACATACAAAATTCAAAATGGAATAGTCAAATTTAAATGGGGACATAGCAAATTTAAAATGAAATAGTCAAATTTAAATTGTGACATAGCAAATTCAAAATGGAATAGTCAAATTTAAATTGGGACATACAAAATTCAAAATGGAATAGTCAAATTTAAATTGGGACATAGCAAATTCAAAATGGAATAGTCAAATTTAAATTGGGACATAGCAAATTCAAAATGAAATAGTCAAATTTAAATTGGGACATAGCAAATTCAAAATGGAATAATCAAATTTAAATTGGGACATAGCAAATTCAAAATGGAATAGTCAAATTTAAATTGGGACATTGCAAATTCAAAATGGAATAATCAAATTTAAATTGGGACATACAAAATTCAAAATGGAATAGTCAAATTTAAATTGGGACATAGCAAATTCAAAATGGAATAGTCAAATTGAAATTGGGACATAGCAAATTAAAAATGGAATAGTCACATTTAAATTGGGACATAGCAAATTCAAAATGGAATAATCAAATTTAAATTGGGACATACAAAATTCAAAATGGAATAGTCAAATTTAAATTGGGACATAGAAAATTCAAAATGGAATAGTCAAATTTAAATTGGGACATAGCAAATTCAAAATGGAATAGTCAAATTTAAATTGGGACATAGCAAATTCAAAATGGAATAGTCAAATTTAAATTGGGACATAGCAAATTCAAAATGGAATAGTCAAATTTAAATTGGGACATAGCAAATTCAAAATGGAATAGTCAAATTTAAATTGGGACATAGCAAATTCAAAATGGAATAGTCAAATTTAAATTGGGACATTGCAAATTCAAAATGGAATTGTCAAATTTAAATTGGAACATAGCAAATTCAAAATGAAATATTAAAATTTAAATTGGGACATACAATATTCAAAATGGAATAGTCAAATTTAAATTGGGACATTGCAAATTCAAAATGGAATAGTCAAATTTAAATTGGGACATTGCAAATTCAAAATGGAATAGTCAAATTTAAATTGGTACATAGCAAATTCAAAATGGAATAGTCAAATTTAAATTGGGACATACAAAATTCAAAATGGAATAGTCAAATTTAAATTGGGACATAGCAAATTTAAAATGGAATAGTCAAATTTAAATTGGGACATAGCAAATTTAAAATGAAATAGTCAAATTGAAATTGGGACATAGCAAATTCAAAATGGAATTGTCACATTTAAATTTGGACATTGCAAATTCAAAATGGAATAGTCAAATTTAAAATGGGAAATAGCAAATTCAAAATGGAATAGTCACATTTAACTTGGGACATAGCAAATTCAAAATGGAATAGTCTAATTTAAATTGGGACATAGCAAATTCAAAATGGAATAGTCAAATTTAAATTGGGACATTGCAAATTCAAAATGAAATTGTCAAATTTAAATTGGGACATAGCAAATTCAAAATGAAATAGTAAAATTGAAATTGCGACATACAATATTCAAAATGGAATAGTCTAATTTAAATTGGGACATAGCAAATTCAAAATGGAATAGTCAAATTTAAATTGGGACATTCCAAATTCAAAATGGAATTGTCAAATTTAAATTGGGACATAGCAAATTCAAAATGAAATAGTAAAATTTAAATTGGGACATACAATATTCAAAATGGAATAGTCAAATTTAAATTGAGACATACAGAATTCAAAATGGAATAGTCAAATTTAAATTGGGGCATACCAAATTCAAAATGGAATAGTCAAATTTCATTTGGGGCTCAGCAAGTTCGAATTGAATTAGGCAAATTCAATTTGAGACTGAGCAATTAGTTTGCTAAAAAAGAGTTTAAAATGAAATATTTTCATGATAAGATAATAATGTTCAACTAAACTTTACAATTGAAATGTTTATCTTCTCGGAGCAATCAATCAATCAAGAAAATTCATGGAAGGTGTATGTTTTTGGATGCAACATTCAGTGTTTAAAATAACTCACAATATAGCAATCTTTTTCAAACTCTGTCTTGATATATGCATTCAGTATTTCCTTGCTGCTTTTTCTTAGGACTTTCGAGATTTGCCCTGTTGTTCCCCAAATCATTTAAGTTTGAATAACTCTCTCTCTTATTCTCTCTTTATTAACAATATATACAGTCTATTCATCTCTTTCGTTCTTCTCTTCTCCCTGATTGTCTTACCAATGAAAGTGCCAGAAACTCTAAGTTTGACACAAATTTATCCGCCAACTCTCTCCACTGAATTAAATGCTGCCAATATCTGATTTCTTTTCATTTCAGACTCGTTCTTCATTAGATGTTTTCTACGCGATGATATTGTAGTAATAGTAGGCCGTGTATCACTCCTGTTTAACTATTAAATATTCAATTTCCAATCACTATTTATGGAAAAAGGTAGATTGTTCCAATTTGAACTCACCTAGTTCATAATGAATCTGCTTACTCCCAATTTAAACTTGCTTATTTCATTATGAATTTACTTCGTTCCAAATCAAAATTGCTTAGTTCATTTGGAATTTGCTACCTCCAATTTCTGGAATTGGCTATTTCATTACGAATTTGCTACGTCCCATTCTGAACTTGGCTATTTCATTATGAATTTGCTATGTCCAAATTCTGAACTTGGCTATTCCATTTCGAATTTTCTACGTCCAAATTCTGAACTTGGATATTTTATTTTGAATTTGCTACGTCCAAATTCTGAACTTGGCTGTTTAATTTTGAATTCGCTACATCCCATTCTGAACTTGGCTATTTCATTACGAACTTGCTTAGTCCCAAAATGACTTTGATTAGTCCCAAATTGAACTTGAAATGGTATAGATTACATAGATTTAGAGCGCATCCTCCATACATTATTTAGATCGTTACGATTTTTGCCATGGAATTCAGATTGTTCCTCTTATGTTAATGTAATAGTGTACTATTCTCTGGAGATCGGATTCCTTTACTGGTTGGACTCGCATGAGCAGAAACTCTTTATTAAAGAATTTTTTCAGTGAGTTTCAGCCTTAAAAACCCCGAGCCACTCGTGGTAGAGGATTACAGAGCAAGATGCAGTTTATGTGGATAATATCGTCAGCCTTTTCTATTTACAAAAATTCACCTGGACAAAGAAGCAGTGTATACTGAATTCCCGACCAACATTCAAAAGAATCAAAAGTATTGAAACGGACGGGACGTTGTGGAGAACCATTCTCTCCCAGGATCTGAAAGTATATGACATTTAAAGAAGAATAAAAATTGAAAATATATAAACATGCGACCGACCAATTTATCGTATATAACCCTGCGTCTTGTTACAAACATCACAATATGCCTGAGGTAGAAGGTATAGGCCGTCTTGAAAAAGAGCCTCCGACCAGTTAATGAATCGTCTTCTTTTATGTGCATTTTCCCTTCAGAATGTAGGCGATCATGGCTCTCCATTTCTTCCTGTGCCTTGTAGCTCTCAATAATCTTTGACCTTTTCTTATTTATCCAAGACCCTGTTCTGCAATCCACTGGCTTAAGACGCTTAAGTATGTAACACGTTGCTTTCCATTGTCCTTCTTTCCCTCGGTTTGCCCTGTGAGTATCAGATTTTCCAAGTCCTCCTTTCCAATTACGTGTCGCAGAAATTTCAGCTGTCTATTTCTTTGCTAAGTATGAGTTTCCTTTTTGTTTGCATCCTCTTCAAAACCTCATCGTTGCTCACATGTTCGGTTCATGGTATCATCATCCTTCTGTAGAACTATACCTCTGCTATTTCGCATCTCTTCGTAATCTTTGAGGGGACCGTGCAACATTTTCTACTGTAAAGGAAAACAGTAATGAATACAGAATTTAATTTTGCAAAAGGCAAGTAATTGTTTATAGATTCAAATAGAAACAAACATTATTCAGTCATCACCGAAATGCTTAGTAAATGTTTAGTGACTCAAAAATAAATTTACCATTTCCCGGACCAAGTCAATACTTATCGTCTAAAATATAAACACATTTTATCTATCCTCGAACACAGTAAATGTTTCGAGACTCAAAAAGAGACGACCAGAATTTGCCTTTTTCCGAATCAATGAAATGCTTAGCGTCTCAAATACATACGACAACAGTTATAGATCACCGAACGTAGTAAATGCTTAGAGATTCAAGAATCAACGAGTATTATTTACATTTTCTCGAACGCTGTAAATGCTTATAGACTCAAATATAAACGACCAATATTCATCTGTCTGGAACCAAGCTAATGCTTATCGTCTCATATATAAAGAACGGTATTAACCACTCCCGAACGCAGTAAATGTATAGAGATACAAGAATCAACGACCAATATCTACCCGTGACTTCATGTATAAAAGAAACATATTCCGACATTATATAGCGCATTTTCCTAATGCCGATTTTCAATGATGGCGGCCCTTCTCATTTGGTAGATTGACGAAATACAACCTTCATTGTTTGACCGTGTACATTATTCGACTAAGTTTGATAAATATGTTTTTAAAAGTAAGGTAAGAGAGTTAAATAACGGAAGAAATATACAATAAACAATCACAAAAGTAAATGAACGAACGAAAAAAAAGTGTTGAAATTGTTCGTTTTAAATGAGAAAAGAACGTGTTAACAATCAAACCTCATTCAGCGCGTAGACGTGTCGTTTCAGTGCGGAGATTTGTCTATATTTTGTTACATTGGTTTTGTTTTTTCGTTTCTTTCTCTCTTTTTTTTTGTATTACAATCACTAAATTGTTTATCGTCACTGGAGCGGAATGTCTGGGAAGAGGATGATATTACGACTGTCATACATCAAACAGTTCACATAGAAAGTTTTCCTACTGCCACCATCAAAAGGTAAGAGGTTGGAGAAGATATTATTAATACGATCAAAAACCATTTGATTTCGTTTCTGTTATTTGAAAAAAAGGTGAGAAAAAAAGAAATCAAACGTCATTCGAACAGACAAAACAAAATATTAAAAAAAGGCCCCAAAAAGAACAACTGGGAAAAAAGTACACATATATTTTAATAGCAGATATTCATTCACCCACAAATATTTATGCGAATGTATCTCTTCAGTGTCATATATAAATATATATGCATATGTATAAAAATGTGTATACTTTTTATGTGTGTCTGTGTATTTTTGCATTGGGTGTAAATAGGTAGTAATTTTTAGTTCATATAAGTTTGGGTAAATACCAACGAAAGTTCCTTGTTAATTATTTTTTTAAATTTATTTTTAAGTTGTTAATTATTTTCTTGGTTTTTACGTTCATAACAACCAACGGCTTTAACCACTGTGCCATGTGTCCTTAGATAAAGATGTTGCTTAGATCCAGGGACTAAACGCAAAGAGTTGTGAGCTCAATACCAGGCCACAGAGAGTTGAGTTAAAGTGAAATAACTGAGACAACCGGAAGAAGCATGGCACGTGGAATTAGAACAAACTACGCCGACGGTTGAAATAAAGGGATCGGTTCGAAATTCCAATCACCTGAAGAAAGCCGGCGCGTACAATGGCCAAAAACGTTGTGCATATGGTAATGAAGAGGAGGATAACAATCCGAGTAATGTAAATAATGAAAGTCAAGATATTTTGATTTTGTGTTATGGCGTCGTTTTCATTTTAATAAATTGCAGTTCGCATGTAAACTTCCGTTTTGTATGTTGACGTGTTAATTCTTGCTTTCTATTTACTTATTCTCTGATGAAATAAATTTATTACGTTCGGTCCCAAATTAGATGTAATTTTATTGATGTTGGGTTGTTTGATTTTTATGCTTTAAATATTTGCAGTTGTTTTACAGCTTGATCATTGTGCTATTGTTAAAATTGTTTGTGTTGGTAAGTGATATGTGATTTAATGGAGCTATTATCACATAAATATCACGTTAAACGGCGAGACAATGTAGTAGTAGTTTTGAAGCGAATATATATGTTGCTCATTTTATTATTTTAAGAGAAACATTAACCAAACGAGTTTTCTCAATGTATATTGATAATCACTATGATAATTTCGCAGAAAGATATATTCGTTGTTATAGCTAGAGAAAGATAGACAGGCTGTGAGTTCTTTAAAAGCGTATATAGAACCCTTCTTGTCTATGTGCTTGGTATTGAATTCTGGGATTTAATATTTCGAATGGTGATTTTCAAAGTAGACTAGTCTCACTATGAGAAAAATTTCCGCGATACAATATTTATGACGCTAGTTAGAAAATATTAGAAAGATAATAATAATAATAATAATAATAATAATAATAATAATAATAATAATAACAACAATAATAATAATATATATGCCGTCACTAAAGTATTTTACAATATTAAGTAGGCCCTTCAACTCATTGTCGTCTATGGGAAGGAACCTGAAAGAAACTGGTACGAACACCACGCTGACCCGGTTAATGAGATAGTACCTGTTACAATTCTATGGGACTACACAATACACACTGACAGAACAATCAAAGCCAACCGCCCAGACATTGTTATTAAAGACCACAAACAAAATAAGTGCCTCCTTATTGATATGGCAGTCCCTGCAGACTGCAATGTATCTTTGAAGATATTCGAAAAACTGTCAAATAGAAATCTCAAAAATGTGGCACATGGGAACATCAACAATTCCTGTTGTAGTTGGAGCCCTTGGACTGGTTGGAAAAGATTCCAGTAGGCTGATTGAAGGGATCCCTGGAAGTCCATGCCTCAAAGAGATACAAAAAATTGTTCTGACCAGTACAGCCCACACTTTACGAAGGGCTTTATCTATGTAATTATTTTTTTTATTTTATTATATTTTTTTTTGCGGTGGAAAGTGTCATGATGCCATTTCTAACCTTAGGTCCCTGGGCGGGACCCGGAAAGAAATGGGTAAACGCCAGATATCAAAGGAAATAAAAATAATAATAATAATAATAATAATAATGATAATAATGATAAAAAGAATAAAAATAATAATATGAATAATAAGAATAAGAATAAAACGAATAATAATAATAATGAAACGAATAATAATAATAAAACAAATAATAATAATAATAAAACGAAAAATAATAATAATTATAAAACAAATAATAATAATAAAAACGAATAATAAAAACGAATAATAATAATAATAATAATAATAATAATAATAATAATAATAATAATAATAATAATAATAACCACCCAGACGCGGATACAGAGATAGGACATGAAACAATTTTATGGGACTTTACAATACAGACAGACAGAACAAAGAAAGCTATTCGCCCAGACATCGTGATCAGAGACCAAAAGAACAGAATGTGCTTTCCTATTGACATGACAGTCGCTGTAGATTGCAATGTATCTTTAAAAATCTCCAAAAGACTACCAAAATACAAGGATCTTGAAGTGAAAATATCAAAAATATCCTTCATGAGGACATCAATAAATCCAGTTGTAGTTGGAACCCACAGATTGATTGGAAAAGGGTCCGATAAACTAATCGAAGTGAATCCTGCAAACCCATATCTTAAAGAAATACAAAAAACCTGTACTCACAAGTACATCTAACATATTACGAAGAAATTTATCTATGTAAAACGCGTGGGATCTTAGGGGTTTTTTTAAGAAAAATACTAAGTAAAAATGTCATGAATATATTTCTGACATTAGGTCTCTGGTTGGAACCCGGAAGGAAATGAGTATACAACAAAAATTCAAGAAAATAATAATAATAACAATACTACAATAATAATAAAACAATTTCAAAATAGTGTTTCAAATGGGTGCAGAAATACAAGTATAGCAAAACACATCGACAGAAGCTGCTAAATATTTTAAAAAAGAAAGCAAAAGCAAATGCAACTGACCACATACAGAGACGATGTCAAGATAAACCGTTTCAAGGTCAATAATCTGCCCGTACCAAAGAAGCTGATGCAGACAAACTTCGTACCCATCAGTAGCTATGTAGTGCAGGGTTAAAAGCTGAAACCGAAGTTTTTTCCTTGATGCACGGGACCAATGCTTGTTAACTAGAAACTATCAAGCACATCTACTAAAATATTTTGTTAGCCCAAAATGCAGATTCTGTGATAAATATCCAGAGAAAATTGACCATCTTGTATCAGGTTGCACGGTATTAGCAACCATCGAATATAAAACCAGGCATGACAGAATGGACCAATATCTGCACTGTATAATCTGCAAAATCTACAGGAAGGAAATTGAAGGTAATTGGTATAAATAAAATCCAGATCAGGTTACGGAGATAGGCCCTGTTAAAGTTTTATGGGAGTACACAATACACACAGAGGGAATAATGAAAGCTAACTGCTCAGACATAGTTATTAAAGACTGCAAACAAAAAAGTGCCTCCTTATTAAGACTGCAATGTATCTTTGAAGATCTTTAAAAAAAACTATCAAAATACAAGGACCATGAAATCGAAATTTCAAAAAAGTTGTGTATGGAAACATAAACAATCCCTTTTGTAGATGGAGCTCTCGGATTGGTTTGAAAAGATTCCAGTAGACACATTTAAGGGATTCCTGGAAGCCAATGACTTAAAAAATACAAGACATATTCCTCACGAGTACGGCCCACACCTTATGAAGGTCTTTATCTATGTAAAATATGTGTGTGTGTATTTTTTTAATTAGTCAGTGGAAAATGTCATTTCTATAACTTTAGGTCATTGTGAGGAACCCGGAGAGAAATGTGTACACGCCAGGCATCAAGGGAAATGAAATAATAATTATAATCTGTGTAAAAGAAAAGGAAATAAATAAGGAATTTTCTTCAGTATTTTTTAGAAGCTAACAAATTCAGAACGGAGTTTCAAGTGCTGGAAGAATTGCAAATAAACCATAATACACATACTACAGCGGCAATGAACCTAAAAAAGAAGGCAAAAGTAAAATACCAAATGCAGAAATGATAGCAAAATTAGCATCTTCACGGTCAGTACTTTGCCCGTAACAAGCAAACTGATGTATACAAACAACGAACCAATCAGTGGTTATGTATTACGGCATTAAAAGCTCAAATCGAAGGTTTTATTATTGCTGCTCAGGAAAGATGATTGAAAACAGAAGTTAGCAACTTCACATATTGAAAAATTGTGTTGAACCTAAATGCAGATTCTGTGATAAATATTTGGGAACAATTCACGATCTTGTATCAGGTTGGACAGTGTTATCATCAACTGAATAAAGGACAAACAAAAAAATGTCGATAGAGACAGAATACATACATATATATATATATATATATATATATATATGTGTGTGTGTGTGAGAGAGAGAGAGATAAACGTTCAGATATATCTAAAATTATATTTGTAAAAAGACAAGAAAATAGGCACAAAGGCAAGACAATAGGCAATATATATATATATACTGACTATATCGGTAGCTTTTCGTTTGTCCTTTATTTTATTAAGCATCTATTCTACACACGCATACACACACAGATATATATATATATATATATATATATATATATATATATATATATATATATATATGGAGAAATATATTGAGAAAGAGCGATAAAATCAGAAAGATAGATGTCGATCTCCCTTCTCAGAAATATTTCCATACCCATTTGGCCTTGAGTCGAACTTCGGTAATTGTCATATCTCGTGCAAGATATAATAAACAAAGTAACCCGAATGTAGGTTTTCAATAATAAGTTTACAATCGGATGTAGTCCAGAGACAGAGTCGAGAGTATGCTAAACCTCAATAGGTGTTAACAAACGAAGTCGCCCGCTGACTGTCTGCTGTGGTCGTACTTAATCGGCAAACAGTCCGTCCATTATCGTGAATGGGGAAGTTGGGTTGTACCATCACAACAGTAATCTTAGTAAATAATGACAGAATCTAAAATATAAAGATTGTTTTCAAGCCTGCAAATAAAAATGTCTACGACTCAAAATTGAATAAAGTCAACCTGTATTTCAAGCATTTGTAATCAAAATAGCAGCGAAAAATACATGGGAAATTTTATTTTATTTTTCTCATCTTTTCCGTATAGAAAAATTTAAATTAAATGTCATAGTATTAATCTCTTTCCTCACTTTCATACACATATACGCATCTATAGTTTACAAGAACACGTGTCAATATATATATATATATATATATATATATATATATATATATATATATATATATATATATATATATATATATATATATTATGTACACTATTAGAAAAAGTAATAGACTGATATATTGGCTCAATAATATTTATTTAGTTATATGAACGGCTACAAATCGGCTCTCACTTTCATAAATAAATTCCAGTTGACCAGGTAATTGAAAACTCCAGAATTCTTAACTCCTATTTCGGGATTATTTAAACCTTTAGATAACATTTCGTCAGAAGAGAGAGGAGTCGGGGAAGTGTTTCTTTGTGGCAATCATTCTGTACTGAGCCACTAAGTAGGAAAGAAGATTTCAACGCTGTGATGTATAAATAGGCAATTTTCCGGACAGATTGTCAATTTTCTCTTTGAATAAAACGTTGTATTTTAATGATTTATCAATCAGGCTGTTTCACTGCGCCGTCTTTGTTTTCTATTTATTTAAATAATTTTTCCGCCTCGTTTCGATTCGAGTAGACAAAGTAACTTTTGATCTGACCAATTATCGAGGTTCGATTCTACTTTCGCGCGGTTCCTTCAAGAACGCTTTGTTCAAGTTGATTTCAAACATATAATCGGCTTGCGTATCGAGTTCTTTTAGCCTGCAAATGAGTTTCTGGTGAGTAAAGTGTCATTTGATAGAATTTTTCTTCATATTTTCTGAGCACACACAACACACACACACACACAAACATATATATATGTATGTATATATGTGGTGTTTCATTGAGACGGATCAAAGTCAGCAGTAAATAAATCAGTGTTATCGGTGAAAATTTATTTATTTCTCTATTGGGTCATGTAATTTAAGTCTTAACAATTATATGTGAAAAATAATATAGCCCAAATATCCACCAAGGCTTCGCCTGCACATCTCCACTCGATGGTCCTAATTTTTGATGACGCCTCTGCATAGTTGCTCCTTGATCTCATCAATAAGCTTTATTATCTCCTTCTTCAACTGTTGAATTGTTGTTGGCTTGTTGGCATAGAACTTACTTTTGAGATGACCCCAAAGGAAAAAATCTAAAGACGTCAATTCGCACGATTGACTTCGCTGTTTTGAGAGATGATACGACCTGGTAAATTCTCATTCAAATTCTGTTTGAACATCCATTTTCGTAATAGGCTTCGATAACTTCAACGCGTTGTGTGATTGTTAATCTGTCCATGGTTGAAATTGTCAATTATTTAAGTCGTTAAATATGAAAGAAAAATCAACAAATCATTAGATGCTTAAACTTAATTTATATTTAAAATCGGACCAAGTTATTGGGACACCCTTTATATACATACATACATATATATATATATATATATATATATATATATATATATATATATATATATATAGAGAGAGAGAGAGAGAGAGAGAGAGAGAGAGAGAGAGAGAAAGAGAGGCGGTGGGGCAGTGGAGAGCGGCTCCGATTGAGGAATCAGAGAGTTCGATTTTCAGACGAGTCCATTACATTCACTTACGTGCTAATACCCTTGGGAAAGGTATTAAACATCTTCTTCTCCCTCCGGCTATGGATAAATAGCAGGGCAGACTGGGTTCCATAGCATTGGATGGCAACTGGTCTAGGAGAAGTACAACTCTGAATTCAAAACCTGCGGAGGGTCGTTTGGGGACATTGTGTCACGTAGTGCACCAAGTCTCAGTATTCGGCCCCTCAAAAAGTGTGTTTTTTTCTGCACAAAGTCTTCACCACTATAATCAAATATGTGCTGGTATCAGGGCTATCGGTTCCTAGGAACTGAGCTGCTTGACACCCATACGTCAAATACAACGGGAAAATTCACCATATAGATGAAAAACGATATATAAATTTTTATATGTCAAGAGTAATTTTAGAAAGCGGACCATCCTGATAAACCCAACCAATAAAAATAATAGAAATTAAAATTACAATTGAAAATAATCTATCTAGAGTAAATATAAAACAAGCCGGAATAGTTACTCTACCAACCCGAATGATTGCCACAAGGGATATATAGGAGAAACATTAAGAAATTGAAATAAAATATTATATGAACACAAAAGTTCACTTTTCGAAAATGATACAGTGCATTAGTTCCTCACCGCAATGTGTCTGACCTTAATTTTGATTTTAATAATGCTTCTCTTATTAAAAGTGCAAGCAATCTATTAAGACGAAACTTATTAGAAGGTGTTTTAAATGCTAGATCATCCACAACAAACTTACGACCAGGGTCTTACAATATTTCACATTTATTGGCAGGTCTTCTATTATCACACCCTGGGATAATTAACAAAGGTGATGGAAAAATGAAACACAAAGAGAGAGAATCTAAATGAAATCGGCGAGACTATATACCCAAAACATTTATGTTAAAAAAAAAGAAATTCAAATTCTTATTGTCCAAATTCCTTAGTACGCATGCTTAAATAAACTTAATCAAAGAACCTTTTCTTTCATATTTAATGAAGCTTTCATACACACACACACACACACACACACACACATACACACACACACAGATATATATATATATATATATATATATATATATATATATATATATATATATATATATATATATATATATGTATATATATATATCAAATATGTGGTACAGTACCATTTATATTACATGAATCATTCTTACAAAAAGCGGATTAGTGAAATTAATTATATAAATGGCGAGAAACATCTTCGCAAACAAATTTATTAAAATTACATTAACCCACGAACCTCTACATAAATGGTATGATTCCTTTGTTTAATAAATTCAAGTTGTATAAGGTCTTTTTTGCTAGTACTTTCATCTGTTCATACAGACATCATCAGGCATGGACATTGATTTGTTTTTTTTAGTACATCCAGGTAATAATGGGACACGAAAGATTAGATGTGAATCGAAATATGTTTTTTTTTTTTAGAAATGTGTTATTGTTAACGGTAAGGAATTTTTGGAGGGTGCGGTCGCGACGCTAAGGTTGAATTTTTTGAAAATGTAGTATTTTTTTCAGTCGATGTGGCATGAACTAAATTGTTCAATAAATAGAGCAATGTCGCAGCTATTATCCCGAAAGTTGCACGTCGGATCAGTCCTTTTTAAGTCAAATATGTGGTGCAGTTCAATTTATATTACATGAATCATTCATACAAAAATCAGATTAGTGAAGTTAATGATATGAATATATATATACAACTTGAATTTATTAAAAACATGGATCATAACATTCATCTAGATGTTCGTGGGTTAATGTAATTTTAATAAATTTGTTTGCGAAGATGTTTCGCGCCATTTATATCATTAACTTCATTAGTCTGTAAATGGGAGAATAAATCTTTCTTCTAAGTAATCTTGTTAAACCGTCCAATTTAAATAACCATTTTTGTTTTTAATAATAATTTTCGGTCATCTCTCCATACAATAGGTCTTTGGGGATGCGCTGTCTGAGCAGTGTAAACATGCTGGGCAAACCTGCTCGAGACAGGATCTCAGTGTTGGGCACCTTGTATTGCCACTCTATTCCCAGGATGCTGCGGATGATTCTCATGTGACAGGTGTTCAGACGCTTTTCTTGCTTGGCATACGTGGTCCAAGACTCGCTGGCATATAGCAGTATGCTGAAAACGCAGGCGTTGTACACTGGCATCTAGGTCTTCACCGACAGCTTGGGATTGGTCCACATACGTTTTGTGAGGTCCGCAATTGTTGTGGCTGCCTTTCCTATTCTCTTGTCAGGAGAGGTTTTCCGTGATGGCGGAGCCAAGGTACGTGAGCTGATAAACCGCAGCGAACTCATACTCATCAAGGGTGATGGCTAGGGGTGTTTCTGTACCTTGTCCCAGTATTTTTGTCTTTTTCAGGCTGATGGTCAGCCCGAAGTCTCTGCAGGCCTGGGAGAAACTGTTCATCAGTGACTGAAGTTCACGCTGGGTGTGAGTCGATACTACTGCGTCTTCGGCAAAAAGCACGTCTCTGACAAGGGCATCGCGTACTTTCGTGTTGGCTCCGAGGCGAGCGAGATTGAACAACCCGACATCTGATCTCGTACGCAGGTAAATCCCTTTTCTCGAAGTGCCGGATGCATGCTTCAGAAGCAACGCGAAGAAAGTCCCGAATAGAGTGGGAGCGAGGACCCAGCCCTGTTTGTCACTACTGCAGATGTTTTAGGGATCAGAGGTGTTGCCATTGAACTGAACATTCCCCCGCATGTCACTGTGGAATGACTCAATCATGCTCTGCAGCTTAGGTAGGCAGTCAGTCTTAAACAGGATTCTGCTGACGAGATCGAACGCCTTGGTTAGATTAATAAAAGCGACGTCCAGGGGCATCTGCTGTTCTCTGTACTTCTCCTGGAGCTGGCAGAGGGAGAAGACCATGTTTACCGTTGATCTTTCAGCTCGGAAACAGCACTGCGACTCTGGGTAGACACGTTCGACGAGTTTCTGTAGGCGGACCAAGAGAACCCGAGCGAAGACTTTGCCCACAACGCTGAATAGCGAGATGCCTCTGTAGTTGTAACAGTCGCTTCGCTCACCCTTGCTCTTGTAGAGGGTGACGATTTTGGCATATCTCATGTCCTAATGTACGGTACCTTCTTTCCAGCACTGGTAGAGTACCTCGTGCAATGGAAGCAGTAGGACAGTCTTGTAGTGCCCGATCAGGAATCCCGTTACTGCCAGGGACCTTCCGGGAGGCCAAGATGTCAATGGCCTTGCTAAGCTCCTCTATGGTCGGTTCGGTATCGAGGTCCTCCATGACCGGCAGGCACTCAATGGCATCAAGGGCTGCAGTTGTCACAGCATTCTGCCTCGAGTAGAGTCTGGAATAATTGTCCACCCATCTCTTCATCTGTTACCCCTTGTCTACTATGACTTCCCCAGTAGTGGATTTGAGAGGAGCCGTCTTGTTCGGCACTGGTCCCATTGCTGTCTTGATGCCATCGTACATCCCTCTGATGTTCTCTGTAATTGCTGCTGTCTGGATGGTTTCGCTAAGCTCTGTCCAGTACCAATTGGTGCAGTGTGTGAGCTTTTCTCATGGCATTTCAGAGGATCTGCAGGTTTCTCTTGCTGGGTGACCGCTTGTATTCTGTAAGAGCAGGGCGCTTGGCAACAATGAGAGGAGCCATTTCGACTGACTTTGCCTCAAACCAGTCATATAATTTTGAGGTCTTTCTCCCGAAGTGGATTAAGGCAGTGCGGTGCATGGTGTCCCGAAGGGTCGCCCACTTCTCCATAATAGAGTCTCCGGTCCGCAAGGTTGCCCGCTCGTTCTCAAGCATCTTGACAAACTGTTGCACAAGTCTCGGCTGGCTCATCTTGCTGAAATCATTGCGAGGATTATCCTGCATCTTGCTGCGATGGAACCTCTTGGGCTTGATCTTGCAGCTTGTCCAAAGTATGTTTGTCCTTTTCAGTCTTCTTTAGCACACCAAGGTGTGATCTTATCGCAGTCTGCGCTGTGGTAAGAACGTGTGTGAAGGACATTTTTAATGGCGGCTCGTCTGACGAGTATGAGATCCAGCTGGTGCCAGTGCTTTACGCGTGGATGTCTACAAGATACCTTGTGCTGGAGCTTGGTCCTGAAGAAGGAGTTGGCTATGCACATGTTGTGGTAAGTGCATCGCTGGAGCAGTCTCTAGCCGTTGTCGTTCATCTTGCCGACTCCAAACTGTCCAAGGCTCGAAGGCCAAGAGTGATGATTAGCACCCACTCTGGCGTTGAAGGATAACAATTTGTTCATTTCAGGGGATACTGCTGATGGTAGTTGTAGCTTGTTATAAAACTCGTCCTTGGTATCCGGTGTGGCAGAGAGTGTCGGGACATATACGCTGACGAGGATGACAGGGCCTGCGGTGGTGTTGCGGCGGAGAGAAAGGAGTATCACGGAGCCTTTGCTACCTATTCAGCAGGCTGTTTCTCACCGTGAAGCCCACTTCATTTTGATGTGGTTCGTCGGAGCTCTTCCCGTGCCAGGAGAATGTATAGTCCTTCTCTTTCAGAGATCCAGAATCAGCCTGATGTGTTTCCTGTAGAGTGGCGTTGTACACATGAAGCCTTTTGAGATGACGGCAGTTTTTCTGGTGTTGCTAATGTCTAGGAGGCCATCAGTGAGTGCAGTCTGCATAGTCCGGACGTTACAACAGTCCAGGTTCAGAGTTGATTTCTTTTGTAAATCATTCTTATTGCATGGTGCGAAGGTTGCAGTCTGCTTGTCGGATGTCTCCTAATCTCTATGCACACAATGAAGAAGGCGGACCGTGGCGGAACAACACCTTACTGGGTGGGGGCTGATCAGCTTGAGACGGGCGTTAACTGTCCAATGAGATCCGAAAGCCTCTCCCGCTCTACGCAAGTCGAGTGGTAACTGGTGTTTTCCGTGTTGTGTCAAAGCCAAAGGTGAAGCGGGAGTGTCCTCTTCAGGTGTAGTGCAGGGTATTTTCGTGCAGTGTGGTGTGGTCGGATGCAAGCCTGGGCGATGTGACGTGGAGAATATATATATATATATATATATATATATATATATATATATATATATATATATATATATATATATATATATATTAAGCATGTCACCCCAAGCAAGGCGGGAGTGTAAGTAACACGCAACAGGTTACAGAGAGTGAAAGTAAAAAAAGAAGAGCGGTGTTTAGGGAAAGGATAATAAGGAGGACGGGAATCAAGATCAAGGCATCAGAAGACGTCGAATGATATTACATTTATATTTTCGAAGATTATAGTTATCAGAGAAGCAAATAAGAGGAAGGGAGTTCCCCGGTCGGAAGTGTGAGAGAAAAAGCTGTTGGAGTAGAAGAGGCGATTAAATTTAACTGTTTCGACAGTAAAACGATGGGATCGAGATGCCAACCTAGTAGCATGCATAAACTATATATATATATATAAATATATATATATATATATATATATATATATATATATATATATATATATATATAAAGGGAAGAGGTTATAGTTGTTCCAACGTGAGAAAAGTGAATATATTAAAAAAAGAGACAAACCGCAAACGTTTTTGCTTTAATAAGGATTGTTTTTAAATATTATGCTTTTTGAAAGCATAATATTTTTTAAAAAATGCTTTTTTAAAGCGTAACATTAAAAAAATTAACATTAAAACCGAAAACTTTTGCGTTTTCTCTTTTCATTTTAATATATATATATATATATATATATATATATATATATATATATATATATATATATATATATATATTCAAGCAGGTTTAGTTACGTAATTAATTTCTTGGTCGCTGTAGAAAATTGATAAGAAAAAATAATTCTTTCAAATAATTCTTATTTTCCCAAGTATTTTCAATCTTATCTGAAACCATCTTCAGGGATTTATAATTTTTAATTTGAAGGGCTGTAAACAAACAGTGTAAAATATTTTGAATTTTCAGAGACACTGCATGCACATCGACAAATATTTTAATGTCGTGTTTATTACTGAATTAATTAATTAATTATTTATTTATTTTATGTAATTATTTATTTCATTGATATTTAAAATTATTATTTATTACTAATATATTAAATTAACTTATATAATAAATTATTATATTTATATAATTATCCTTCGTATATATAACCCTTCCTTCTCAGTTTTTATTCAAATTTTACAAACAAAACATTCTTGGTGTAAAAGTAATGCTAACTTAAATTGCTTGGTCTCGTTTTCTGCTAGCTTTAGAGTTGCTTTTCCATTTTTCCTATTTTAACATGGCGTAGATTACTGTGGAAATTCCAATACTCAGTTGTAACAACCGTCCCAAAGTGAGATTGCTCTATGGAACACTTAAATATTACCATGTTTGCTATTTTTTGTGTGGACCCCCTGTAATGTTTGATGGACCCCAAGGTCCATTTGGACCGTAGAGATTAGAATTTAAAAATTAAATTTAAAGTTAAACGTTTCCGTGTCTTCAGCGTTCCTCTTCCTGCATAATTACAACTGACATTTTGTTTGAATTTCATTCTCTTCTATATATAAATGATTGTATTATTAAAATAGTATTTAGATTAAACATTTTCTTTTTGCAGGATGAATCATGTCACATGGGTTTTTTTCCATTTTGTCACAAAACCCCTCAAAATATAGGCACACAAAAAATGACAGGAAGACAAAATTTATATTGATAGATCATCATCAACATATCGTAAATATGTCGACTTTTTAGGTAAAATATTTTGGAAAGGAACTGATTCAAGAAATACTAAGTAAAGGGTGTTTCATTAAGACGGATTATATATAAGTGTGGTTCATTAAGACGGATCAAAGTCAGCAGTAAATAAATCAGTGTTATTGATGAAAAGTTATTTATATCACTGTTGGATTATGTTATTTAAGTTACGGCAATTATGTGTGAAAAATAATATCGCACAAATATTCGCTAAATTTGAAAGAAAAAGAAAAAAAAAATCATTAGACGCTTAAACTTAATTAAAATTTAAAATCAGTCCAAGTTTTTGGAACACCCTTTACATGCCATATCATTACTTACAGGTGACTCTATTGGTTATCCAATTTTTTATATATAAAAGTTTTTGTTAAATGTGAAATACAATTGATTCGTAATGAGACGGCGAATTTGTTTTTTTTTAAATTTTAGCTATTGATAAGGATAGGTTTATTTTTTATTGTGTTAGATGCTTTTTTTTTAAAGATTTAAGCCTTTATTAAACGGGACGTTGTTATAAAGAGATTTTATATGTAGATTAACTATGGATTTGTCAGTTATATTTGTTACTCTTAGATTTTCAATGAGGTTGTCTGAATTTTTGTTATGTGTAGTCACCTATTTTGTTTTATCTGCAGTCGCAACAACGTAAATATAAATTCAGTCTGATGAAGTTCTTAAGAACAAAACACTCTTATGCCAACGATACGACAGAATTAAAATTATGCAAACCAATACTTTAGTAGAGTTCTCTTTCGCGCTTGGGGAAAACTTTTTTTTAACTGTGATTATTCAAAAACGAATTCGTTACACAACCACGACATTACCGCTCCGATTATGAAGAAACAAAAATTAAACAAGAAATACGACCAAATCCTTATCAATAAAAATTGTTCTACATCACATTAATTGTAACAAACAAGATTCCAAATTCAAGAAGCATTATAAATAAGAATAAATCAAACAGCCCACAATCAATAAAATAAGGTTTATGGAATATAGAAACAAACATTGTTCATATTTTTATTTAATAACAAAAAATATTCTCCAAAAACAACAAAATCAAAACCACACGAGGGCACAAAGTAACGCGATAATTTCAAAATCCGAGGTGACGTGAACATTCTTCCGGCTTCTTGTTTTCCGTTCAATTTTGATCTTCAAAAATTTAAATCATGTTCAATCGATATCTTATGTCTTCTGTTCTTTTATTTTCATCTCACCTTAATAATGTTTTTTCTTCCTTTTCTGATATTCTTTAGCGCTCAGCAACCTCTTGCATCTTAGTTACTTTATTGCCTTACTTGTGGGGAAATGATTAAAATTAAAATGTTCACATATACATATAAAATATTCTTATATACCAATTGTACACTGGCAGCAAAACTCGCTGATATCTTTTGATAGAAATATCGTAAAGGAAATGAATTTATGAAAAAAAACAGTTGAATAAGTACATTTCTCTGCAAAGCAAGTGAAATTCTCAAATGCAATTTTTTATCTTGTATTTAATATTGTATATTTAAACAATGCCATTTTACCTGCTTTCAAAAATTCATGACGTTCTTGTGGAGACAAAAGATATCAATCATTTCCTGGAAACAAATACAGAAACTGCTCATGTTTATTTTTTTTCTTTCTTTCATGCATATTTGAATTACACCGCCATATTTGAAATTGATCATGATTTACATCTTTCTGACAAAGATTATTGCATCTTATTATATGAATCATCATTTTCATATAACCTTCAAAATGCCCCAAACTGTGAACATGGCGGCTTTCTCAAAAATCTTTAAAATTACATGTATATTTCTCGCGTGAATTTCCTTTTCTATTAATAACGATTTCAGAAAATGGAATAACACAATTATATATACACACACATAACCCCCAAAATATATATATATATATATATATATATATATATATATATATATATATATATATATATATATATGTGTGTGTGTGTGTGTGTGTGTCTGTGTGTGTGCGTGTGTGTGTGTGCTTGTGTGTGTAGATAGATAGATAGATAGATAGATAGACAGACAGACATATGGAAAACTTCGTTTAACAATGCCTTTCGTCCTCTGAGGGACTTTTAATAAGGTATATATAATGTTTTTATTTTCGACATGCTTGTGTGTGTGTGTGTAGATAGATAGATAGATAGATAGATAGATAGATAGATAGATAGATAGATAGATAGACATATGGAAAACTTTGTTTAACAATGCCTTTCGTCCTCTGAGGGACTTTTACTAAAATATATCTAACGTTTTTATTTTCGACATGGATTTATAATAAGTACTTCCACTAATTCACGATGCCTAAGTTTTAAAATTATTTTTATAAATGTAAAATCATTCTTGAAGCATTCATTTTAGCTTTAATTGAAAGCTAAAGGATTAAATGTACCATTTCCACTAAACAAAAAAACTCTGGTGTATTTCAAACATAAATTATCTTGATTGGAATCTATTTTTTTCTGAAATAGTTGATTAGCAGCCATTTTAATCGTCTTTCATCGCAATGTAATTCTCTGTATTAAAAAAAATATTTTAAATATAGAATATATATTTCTGAAAATTTATTTGAGAAATATTAGCTGATTACACATGTAATTAATCTGATTTGAAACAAATATTATTTATCATAAGTTTAAAATAACACAGAAATGTATCTTTAAAACAAACAGTATTTGTGTTTTTAAATGACCTCGTCATGTTTTGCGATGATAGGTGATGACAGATTGATTGCTGTACTACAGAGACTTTATCTGTAAAACATAATTTAAGAACATGAGTGAGTGCCTTTTTTTTATAAAAGTACTCAATAATTTTAAAAATGTTGGAAAATATTCTTAGTAATCAAATTTTAAGATGTTGACTTTAAATTTACTATAGTCATCGCGATTATTTTCTAATAATGTCGTGTATGGTCGACCATACTTCCAGGAAATGGGTACGTTACATAATATTTTAAATACATAAAAAATATTTTAAAAATCTTGGTATAAAATGATTTGTAAAAATTAATTATTCATTGATTTTTTTTTATTAAGACAATAACCTCCATAATAAATCTTGTTTATAAAAGGTATTTAAAAGCTTTACTAATTAAATAATGTTAGTTTTATTGAATTTTTTTATTTTAAAATTCGGAGCAGATTTTCGTTAAATGAGCAGCATTTTGGAAGAAATTGACGATTTACTTTCTCCAATGTTGCAGGATCCCATTCACTGTTATCGTCCGCGTCGGATTGGCAGATGCAAGTCGATCTCGGGAAACATTTGAAATTCCCTACACATATATCGTCCTCCAAACTCCGTCCAGGCATAATCGTTTATTCGGACGCCACGAAACAGATTTTTTGCTCGAGTTAACTGTCCCATGGGAGAAGCATATGCAAGAGGCTTTTGAGAGAAAGTAGAGTAAATATGAAGGACTCTTTGACGAGTGCAGAATTAAAGGATGGCGTACTCATTTCTCGGTCGAGATCGGCTGTAGGGGGTTCGCCGGACAGTCAATGATACGAGCCCTTACTAGCCTAGGGTTAACTGGACAAAAAAGAATCAAATGATCCTGGAGTCCATCGAAAAGGCCACCGGGTGGTTGTGGATAAATAGGGCTAATGAGTGGCCCAAAACTACTAAAAATACGAACGTTCCCAGTGCCGATGAACATACGTCGTAAATACCACTACTAAATAGTTTTAAAGCTTAAAAGTTTGTATAGATTTGTATATATGTATGTTAAAATTGTATATATAGATGACAAGAAGCTTCAGAGAAATGATAGATTTTGAATCAATTTATTTGAGTTGCACTCAGTCGTATATTCAACGACTTCGTCTTTGCATTTTACTGGTCTTTCGAGTAGATTGATTTTATTACAAGAAATATTCTCACACGTAATCTTTCCTTTTCTTTTCTCGCAATTTTTTTTTCTTCGCAATTACTTATTTTTCGTTTTTGATTTTTTTTTGTCGTATTTACTCCTTTTTTCAATCGGTTTCCTTTAAGGATAATTTTTAGGAGTAACTTATTTTAACTAAATTTACACGTTACTTTTTCTTTAACTGTTATTCAACATGCAAATAAATATATTGATTAATTCATTTTAAGCAATTTTACTTATGTTATCTCGCTTAGTGTTTAAACAAATTTCTTCCGTTAAGGAGAATTTTTGGGAGTATCCTATTTTAACTAAAATTTACACGTTATTATGTTTCCTTTTTTTAACTAGAATCTAACATGTAAATATCTTGATTGATTTATTTTTAAGCAATTTTTATGTTATTTCTCTTAGTTTTTAAACGGAATTTATTAGAGTATCGATCAATATCCCAAATTATTCATACCGTACTTTAGGATTTTTTTTTTTTTTGTAAATAGTCTAAGTCAATATTAGTCACACTATTGTAAACATTTTGTTAAGAATAAAAAGGAAAGTTATAAAAAGTGAAAGTTATAAAAAGTGAAAGATCAAATAAATAAGATATAATAAAGAATTTAAAAGGAGAGTTAGAGAAAGAAAAGTAAGTCGTAAGACGAGCCAATATAATAAATCGTTTTTATTTTATTAATGTATATAAATTTATTGGTCTGTTTTCTTTTTTTCTTAAAAAAAAACAACCTGTCTTGGCCGCATGTAGGAAAATCATTACAACCAAGCATAGCCGATCTATAACATCGAATAGCTCAAGTGAAGACTTGATTAGTTGCGGTTTTCTGGGGAACCTTTATGAAGCACGTCCTAAAGCTAGTAGCAAACTTATTCTGAGTGCGGGCCGAATACTGATCATATTCGGTCGGGTCGCCCGTCGAATAAGTCTGTTGTTTATTTAGACCCGAAACTTCAAGTGACATGGTAGCAACAACACTGACGACGCACCTAGATTCGGCACTTAAAGGTGTAATATCAACAACGAGTCCTGCCTTTAATCACTAAAATAAATTTTGAGATGAAAATTTTATTTTCTCGAAATTTCATGAAGTTAAGTAAATGGGGGAGTGTAACATATGTAAAAATATTTATATATTTTACCAAAATTTTCTAAAAAATATTCCAAATTCCAAATTAATTTCATTCATTTGTAAACAAGTCTTGAAAGTTTGATCAAAATCCGACAAATTTTTTAAACATTTCACCCAAAGCAAGACAGGAGTGCCACTAGTAGGCAAGGTGCTACAGAGAGTGAGAGTAAATGAAAAGACTGGTATAGGTGGGGATTGAGGAAAGGATAAAACGAAAAACGGAGAAGGATGAAAAGAAGAACGGCGATCACGGCATCTGAAGATGTCGATTGACATTACACTTAGATTAAAAAAACATATTCTAACGGACGTCGTGAATGAAATCATGGAACGAACCCCAGTCTGCGCGTTGATAACAGAAAGATATTCTGTTAGTAGGAAGTTCATGGCTAGAGGGGGTGGAAAGATATGTTAACAGACACCACCACGTGATCATAGCTGTCAAGACGGCAGAGCTGTGTGTTATTTGATTTTTGCAAGAATTTCCAAATCAATGTGGTTTTCCCTTGCAAAAAAGTGCTAAAACACAGTCGTAAATATTACGTCGACGCTAAAGCCACAAAGAAAGATGTTTACTAGCAAAAGATTTTGAAGGTGCTAGAAAAGATTTAAAAAATTCAATAAAATAATAAAAAATACTTTGGTCTTACCTCTTAGTAATAACATTAACATTTCGATGATAAACTTTTTTTTTTGTTAAGTTTGGGGCCTTTTTTCATCATGCTATGCTGTTTTATCAGCGAAAAAGTAGAGTTACCTAATTTATAAACACAAGGAAAAAGGCCGAAAATATCTTTAAGTCATAAAAATTTAATATTTAAGAACGAATAACACTATTCTTAAAGTTGTGTAAGTAATGATAAACGATGGAAGACGCTAAGTGATATAATTCAACGCTTAATAACCGAATGTACGTGAACGTTGTTATTTTCAAAATTTTTAAAAGTGTATATTTCGCACGTGAATTTTCTTTTCTATTATCAAAGATTAATACAAAATTCCTTGGATTTTGTCGCGAATCATGCTATACATTACAGAATTACCATAAAAGATATGGAAACAATATTTAATACCCAGACGATTTATAATAGCGCAAGATTGACTATGGTGAGTAAAAGTGTTTGGTATGCCAAACTGAACTAAATTTCCGAGTTACAGTGCTAGCAATTGATTCATTATAATCATTCAATTTCATGTCATTCTAAAACTTGGAACCAATAAGTCGCAAAAAGTTGCTCTCCTGGTGGTTAGCATCAGCCATGAGGATGCAAGCTAAAATTGGTTCTCTATAATTTTAAAAGAGAACAGTTTCGTTTTGGAGGCATTATAATTTACAAGCCGTTTCTTGCTGCTGGTTGGAACTCATTTTAGAGAGCCTTTTTTCAGTTATATTTTGTTGAACATATCGGATTTAAATATTTTCGTCCTCAGCATAAATCACGTTTTGAACTAACGTCATTAGGAAGATCGTTGGTAAAGATGAAGAACAACGTTTGACCAAGGATAGAGCTCTGGGTTACCCTCGCAGTAATGCGAAATGATCTAGAATTATGTCGGCTCAATACGATTTACATTATACGATTTAAGAACGATTGGAGTGAATATAGATATATTTGTGTACACGCATGTATAAATTGATTAAAATATATCGAACAATATACTCATACTTATTTAATCCAAGTCAGAGATAACAGCACAAGACGCGACCTACAAAGTGGTGACTTAAAATAAATGAAGTACATTAATATAACTAAGATGTTTTCTGACAGGCAGACACAGAAAATTGAAGACGTATTGGAAGAAGGAAAGATTCTTTCAGGCACTAACCAAAATATAAAAAAGAAAATGTCTTTGAAAAAAATAAGAGTGCTCAATTTCTCCAATATAGCTGTGCATGCTGGCCAATATCATTCCTCCGACATTGCAATGCATGCTGGCCAGTACTATTCCTCTCGTAAGGCTGTGCCTGCTGGACAGTATCATTCCACCGATACGTTAGTGGATCATAAGCCAATATAATTCCTCCGATATGGCTGCGTATGCTAGCCAATATTATTTCTCCGATATGGCAATGTATTCTGGCGAATATCATTCTACCGATATGTCGGTACATGCGGACCAATATTATTCCACTGTTATGGCAGTGCATGATGGCCAGTATAATTCCTACGATATGGCAGTATATTCCGGCGAATATCATTACTCCGATTTGGCAGTGCATGCTGGCCAGTATCATCCCTGCCATTTGCCAATGTATTCTGGTTGATATAATTCATCTGATATGGATGTGCAGGATGGCCAATTTTCTTACAGCTGAAAAAGAGGCTTCAGATACAAAGATGTGATTGTACAGAAGCTGCTGAACATGTGAACAACGAAGAAGTTTTAAGGGGCGCACAAACTAAAAGGACACTTAGGGAGAGACATACGAAATCTCTGGGATATATAATGGGGGCATATATCTTGGATAAATTTGGCACTCACAGCACATACTGAAGGTAAGAAGAACAGAAAGTTTTGTCAATGTATAGTTGAACAGGAGATGGTAGAGAGAGAGAGAGAGAGAGTAAAGTGCAAAACATTATTATTATCTGCTAATGTGGACTACTCGATAGCATCTGACAGCATAGACAAGGCTCTCTCACTCCATCCGTTTTCTCACATATTTGTGTTTGGCGATTTTAACGCCCATCATACCAAGTGGTTTAAAAATGCTATTACTGACCTCGCAGACATTAATTTTTCAGTTTCTCAATCTCTCACGCAGATAGTTGACTTCCCCACGCGTTTTGCCTACGACCGGGACGGTAAGGCCTCTCTTCTAAATCTGTGTTTTACCTCCATCCCCGAGACTTGTAGCGCCATACAGCTCTGCTCTCTTGGTAACTCCGATCATGCTGTAGTGTCTGTTAACATATCCTTCAACTCCACCCCTGCAAAGAACATCCTACCACTAGAACCTCGTCCTGCTATCAACGAGCTGACTGGGACTCGTTCCGTGATTTCCTCCGCGATGTTCCCTGGGATGTTGTCTTTAAGCTCCCCGTTCAAGAATGTGCTTCTGAGGTCTCATCATGGGTTAAAGCTGGAATCGACGCTTTCATCCCCTCAAGGAAATTTAAGGTCAAATCGCGCTTCTCCCCTTGGTTCTCCGCTGCTTGCTCAGCCGCCATTGCCCATAGGAACCACTTCTTTCACCTATTTCGTAGCGACATGTCCGACCGCAATAGGCGTCTCTTTGCCTCCACCTGTAACGATTATAAGCGTGTCCTCAACGAAGCTAAGTCACTAATTGCTGCTCGGATGAAGGAACGTATTGCATCTCGCAAATTCGGCTCCAAGGATTATTGGCGCCTCTGCAAGAGCGTACTGCAAACCCTCTATTTCCTCCTTTGTTCAACCAATTCGAGGTCCTGACCTCCTCTGACGACAAGGCTGAATGCTTTGCTCGGAAATTTTCATCCAATTCAACGCTCGACTCTTCCGGTCTACCCATACCCGATTTCCCTCCTAGAACTGAGGCCCTATTGAGCGGGCTACACATAACTCCGACATTGGTATTGGACATTATCTCTAATTTAGACCCCAACAAGTCTAGTGGTGGAGATGGGATACCAGCCAATGTCTTGAAGAAATGCGCGCCTGAACTGGCGCTCGCCCTCTCTAAACTATATAACTACTGACCCAAGGAGTCTTGTTTTGCTGACTGCTGGAAGTCCTCATCGATTGTTCCTGTCTTTAAGAACTCTGACGACCCCTCTGATCATTTTAATTACCGTGCTATCAGTCTCCTACCCCTCTTCGGCAAAGTCGTCGAAGCCCTAATAAACGCCGAAGTGGTTAACCACCTTACATCCCATGATTTGCTCTTTGACAAGTAATATGGTTTCCGCTTTGCCCGATCTACAGCTGATGTGCTTACGGTCATCACTGAATTTGTCCACCAAGCTCTTCAAAATAACGGAGAAGCTCGTGCCGTGGCATTCGACATCTCCAAAGCGTTTGATAGCGTTTGGCATTCCGGCCTTCTTCGCAAGCACCAGCGTTATGATATTACAGGACGGTTGTTTGACCTAATATAATTATTCCTGTCAAACTGTGAATTGAAAGTCATTCTCAACGGATTCTCCTCCAGCTCCTCTCTCACGAACGCAGGTGTTCCACAAGGCTCCATCCTAGGCGTTACTCTGTTCCTTATCTTCATCAACGATCTTCCTGACGCCATAGATTCCCAAGTTGGCATCTACGCGGACGACACTACAATTTACTCCTGCCTCAAAAACAAATCTAGTGTCGCTGACAAAACTAACCTGGCCGTTCGTCTCGAAAAGGAACTCCAATCGCTTGTGAACTGGGACAGGGATTGGCTGGTTAAGTTTAACGCCTCAAAAATAAAACTGTTCTCTATTAATCACCACAGAGATCTTTACCTGCCCCCGATTATAATGTCTGACGCTGAACGTTTCGAGAACACCTCTCTGCGGCTGCACGGTCTCATGGTGACTGCTGACCTGAGATGGAACAAATACATTGAGTCAATTGCTTCGTCCACCGAGCGGAAAGTTGGCTCCCTGTGCCGCGCCAGGAAATGTTTCTTCGAAGAATCGATCCTTCAAATCTACAAATCAACCATTCGCCCTTGCATGGAGTATTGCTGCCATATATGGTCTGGAACCCCTTCTGTTTGCCTCGGAATTCTTGATAAGTTCCAGAGACGGATATGCAATGTAATTGGCCCTGATCTGGCATCTCGTCTACAGTCGATTGCTCACAGACGCGCTGTCCCCTCTCTGTGGCTTTTTTACAAATACTTTCATGGCAATTGCTCCGATGAGCTGCTTTGGCTGGTTCCCAGACTTCATGAATTCAAGCGTCCTACAAGGCTGGCATCCTGCTCTCACCCTTTCACTGTTGAAACTGTTACATGTAGACGTCTCTTCTACTCCAATAGCTTCATATCTCGCACCTCTCGCCTGTGGAACTCCCTTCCCTATTCCTGTTTCCCTGATAGCTCTAATCTCCAACTATTCAAATGTAATGTCAATTGACATCTCCAGTTGCCTTGATCTATCCACTATCCTTCTCATCATACTTTCCGCTATCACTCCTATCTGCTCTCGCTCCAAATCTTCTGTAACCCCTTGCGTGCTAGTGGCTTCCCGCCTTGCTTGGGGTGAAATGCTTAAAAAAAAAGTTCAAGGGAGCAAGGATGCGCACATCATGAAATGACGGATCCCGAAAAATAAAAAATAGAATCGCGTTGGACGGAGAAGTCATTTCTTTTGTTGTTCTGACGCAATCGTTTGCTTCAGACATTTGCGTGAGTCATAAAATTTCATTAATGAAATTGTTGTAATTAAAGATTAAAACCTTGATTAGATATTAATTACACGGGCAGCTTTTTCTTTTGATTATAACGTAGATTTAAAATATATTATTAAAACTTCAACAGAGTTTGTTTCATTTATTATCAAGGAAATGCTACAGTAATCTAAATGCGAAAGTAATTACAACATTTAGAGAAGAAAATTTCTTCATTTGTATTAAGCATCAAGATTTCGTTAGAAACTGTGGGGTCAGTTTGTCAGGATTTTAATTGAAAAAATAAAACCCGCGTGTCGTTCCTACAAATACAACAAAAATCATAAACAATGCGAAGAAATGATCTTCGCAGAAAAAAGAAGACCAACTAAATATAGTAATAACATTTATACAGGCAGATACATGTATCAGTGACTGCGGACTGATTGCGTGCGATAGCAGTAATTTTAAACACGATGAACAAAAAAAGAGGCGACAGTACTTACATTCGTCACGGCTTTCTATGTTTTTCAGCGTAGAAAAATCATTGCTGACTGATGCGTTGTCATGCTAAGGTCACTCTATGCTGTTGATCGAGGCAAGGGCTTGTTCCCTGACTTTTCGTTTTTATCTGCTGCTGGCGAGCTGTTTTTATTGTTATGGCCAGCCGATGATCGGCTACGAATCACTATTTGAATTTTGCGTAGGTACATAGACAGTAACCTGCGCCAACGTGGACGTCAGAGAAAACACATAATGTGACTTGTTCTACCCAATCTGGTTCCAGAAACCACTTATATAATTAGTTTGTACAGAACTGTAAAAATATTTTTTTATGTAGTGAAGTTAGTAAAATTTATTTGTAGGCGTCTCTTACTTGTTTGTGCTTCACTTATTGACCGTAAAATATAAGAGTTTATATCTTATAAAACAAAGAAAACTGTTTACGTAATATCAGTCCTCCTATATGGCAATGAATGTTCGACAACTACAGTGATACAGTGAGGCAATAGATATATAGTTTTACAGAAGAATGCGGCGAATAACATGAACGGAGTATTTGAGCAACGAGGAATTTTAAAAGAAAATGGGAGCTAGAAGGACATTAAAACGTGGCAGTGGAAAAATCGAGTATTTAAAATAAGGAAAGAAGGCTTTGTGAATTTGATACTCACTGGACATATTGAAGTCAAATATGCAGAGGTAAAAATTGAATAACATGAAACGAGTCTGTATAAATAGTTAAAAGAAGGGATAGTAAGGAAATAAACATTGTTTAAAGCAACAAAGGACAGAAAGGTGTGGAGAGCTATTATCACCTCCGTAATTAAAGAACAGTGAACTAATGTGTTTACAAAAAACAAATCACAGTAGAAAATGGAAAATATTTAGGAGAGTAATCTAGCATCGATCGATTTTTTCGAACTTAAGGGCCCTGATTTATCAGATGCTCCAATAATTAATTCGTCGGCTCTTATAGAAGATAATACATGATAGAAACGTAATGACCTTATAAACTGACGTTGCATATTCCCAAAGGTGTTTTTTTTATAAATTTCAACCAACAGTAACGCTATCTGCTCGGTCAATGAATGTTAATATTTCCTCTAGAAAAACGCTAATTTAAACATTACCATTGCCGTTATGTACAGAAAGTATTTAACACAACTTTCGACGGCCTTAGAATCTGTTCTACCCAAACTCGCACACAAGACTTGGATAGTTGCCAACGATGCAGCACGGTGGAATAATTTCCCCAAGCAGATATTAGGAAGCTATTATATATATATATATATATATATATATATATATATATATATATATATATATATATATAATATATATATATATATATATATATATATATATATATATATATATATATATATATATATATATATATATATTATATATATATATATATATATTATATATATATATATATATATATATATATATATATATATATATATATATATATATATATATATATATATATATATATATATATATATATATATATATATATATATATATATATATATATATATATATATATATATATATTATATATATATATATATATATATATATATATATAATATATATATATATATATATATATATATATATATATATATATATATATATATAATGGATATCAGCTAAAACAATTGTAACCACTATATATATATATATATACATATACATATACATATATATATATATATATATATATATATATATATATATATATATATATATATGAGCTAAAACAATTGTAACCACTATATATATATATATATATATATATATATCAGCTAAAACAATTGTAACCACTATATATATATATATATATATATATATATATATATATATATATATATATATATCAGCTAAAACAATTGTAACCACTATATATATATATATATATATATATATATATATATATATATATATCAGCTAAAACAATTATAACCACTATATATATATATATATATCAGCTGAAACAATTGTAACCACTATATATATATATGTATGTATATATATATATATATATATATATATATATATATATAGTATTTCACCACAAGCCATGGCTTTCACTAGCACGCAGGGGGTTACGGAGAGTGAAAATGAGAGAAAAATAGTGAGTGTAGAAGGATACAGGAATGGAAAAATAGTACAGGCAGCAGAATGTGGCAACTGACGTTGCACTTAATTTTTTGAGGATTGTAGCTATCAGGGAGAGGAAGTCAGAGGATGGGAGTTCCATGTCGGGAAGTGCAAGTAAAGAAAATGTTGGAGTAGAAGTGGCGTTTACATTTAACTATTTCAACATAAATGCGTGGGACCGAGATGCCAATGTAGTAGCACACTTAAATTCATGTAGTCGGACCACCAGCGAAAAAGGCTCATCAGGGCAGTAGCCATGAAAAAAATAGAGAAAAGAGATAGGGAAGACACATCACGTCTGTGAAAAAGTTTATGAAATCGAGAAGCCAATTCAGGTCCGATTACATTACAGATTTTGTCGAGAACCACGAGATGAATGGCAGGGATACCAGACCAGATCTGGCAACAGTATTCAAGCAAGGACGAATTGCAGATTTGTAGATGTGTAATACGTCACATGTGTGTGAATTTGTCTGTGTGCAAAACATATATCCTTAAAAGAACAATATGAATAAAGACAAAAAAGAAAACTTTATCAAGACAAGTATAAAGATTTTATTTTGCAAAAAGCATTTATGAACAAAAGTAAAAAATATTGTTCACTTTTCAAAATTAAAAAGACGCTCATAAATATTCATGAGATAAACTGAAATGTCTAGGTAAATAATGGAGGGAACATAATTCAATGTCTAATAAACGAAAGTGTGTAAATGATGTTGTTCAATTTTTTGAAAATTTTATGCAGTTAATATTTAAAACATTTTAGTATGGGATTAATTTATGCATTAACATTTACCATTTGTATTCATTCCTTTTGTTTTATTCTTGTTTTCATTCATATATATATATATATATATATATATATATATATATATATATATATATATAATAAAACCAAATGTCAGTCTGTCACTGACATACTTTTTCAACTTTACACCAAGAGAACGTATCCCAACATATCATACTATTTTGGAATCAGGCAGACTCCGTGAGCCAATTAAGAAGATTCTGGACCGGCACCGGACCCAGAATCCTGAATTTTTGGATTCCTAAATTTTGATTATTGCGATAGTTTTCGGTGAATTTCGGCGATCAAGTTCGTCTGTAGTTTTTTGTTGCCTATCGCAGAAGAAACTCATTTTAGTCAATGTGTTTCGTCCTCTGACGGACTTTAACAAGACAAATGCAAGCATTTTATTTTTTCACAACTATTTATATACAAGGGCAAAGTGTTATTGTCTTTTCAAAATGGTTGAGTTTAGGAACGCCTATGAATTTTCATCGGGTTAGCTGAAAAGTTAGGCAAACTATAGATGATAAGGAGTGATATAATCTAATATTCGCTGAACGAAAGGCAGTAAGTGATGTTCATGATTATTTTTCTGCAAATTACTATATAAATTATTTTAGTTTGCGTTTAATTTATATGTTATATATTTGAATAATATGATTGTATACATTTTATCGTTTTCTCTAAATCAAGAAAATCATTGTAGTCATGTTATCTTGGGAAGTAGCAATTCTTTCAGCACTGGAGATATTGAAAAAATCCGATGCTCAAATTAATATTAAGACTCGATAGAGGCACTCTCGAGAAATCTCCTTCTAAGTAAGTTATTTTTTAATAAGTGTGACATTCTTTAGATTAAAACTGTTAGTTGAACTAATGCATTTGATAAACTCTTGTATACAATGTCTCTTTTGTGTTCATAGATATGTTTTTTTAAGTTTCCGCAATATAATGTAAGGAGCAGTTCTAGCAATTTATTTTTTTATATGCCTGCATCAGAATTATTAGTTTTATGGATATTTTTGTTTCTGATCATATCTATAATAGTCTTGTATGTGGTTGTAATTATTTTGATGCTTAGGTTGGATAAATTGTTTTGAATAGTGGGTGTTAGGGATTTTGTAGGTAGTGTTACGAATAATCAAGAGTGGTCACGTCATGTACTCCATATTTTGCTTGACATTTCAGCTAACCCGATGAATATTTATGAGCGTTCCGAAATTTTTAAACATTTAAAAAAACAAAACAAAACAATAACATTTTTGATAAAGTCCCTCAGAAGACAACACTGACACTACGGACAATTTTTACACGCCTTTACTCCCACCAAAACGGAAAAAGAAACTCTCCTTGTCTATCATATTCAACTATATATATATATATATATATATATATATATATATATATATATATATATATATATATATATATATATATAGGTAGAGAGCGAGAGAAAGAGAGAGTGTATACATTTGTTTGCATTTTTTTGGTTTAAGTTATGAATAGTGTCCACACCTGTTTGAAAATGGCATCTTTTGAAGGCATACTTCTATCAAATTCCTTAATATTTTCTTGCTTTATTCTTTTCTTTAAATATTCATTTGTCTTGTTTTATGGTGTAAACGTGTGTACGCTTCCTAAACAACACAACGACTTATAAAAACTTATTCTTTTGCTTTTTCATTACTGAATAACCAGTTTTCTTTTGGCATTAAAGATAACAAAAAGTATAAAAAAAATAAACGAATCATCCGAGAATTTCCTCTTATTTTTCCCTCCTACACAACCTCAGATGTTTTTGTCATATGCTTTTCTTACGCGCACACTTTTGTTTTTGTCGCATATTTCCATGTTTTTATGATTCTCTTTAATTTTTTTGACGGTAAAGTCTGTCAAAAGTTCAAATAAAATATGTGTAAACTAAATATAGTCTGGTAAAAGGCCACGCATATAGCACTACTAAGGTAGGTACCATGTTTTATATGAACACGCTTTCCATCTTTTACATGCGGGTGTTAGGATAATAATTATGTACGTAAAAATTATGATTTTGTTATATCTTTGTATCAAAGTTGAAGGATAGGAAATTGCGTCTGATAGGAAATTGAATTGTCATCACGAGTAAACCGATACATGACGTTTATAATGTGATAGGGTTTTAATCGAAAAAGCTGTAAAGAGCCAATTTTGGTTCAAATTGAGCACCGAACACAAAGAAACACCATGTGTAGCAGTCTTTTAACTAGCAATTCCCATCCTTTCATTTTGCCTCGCGCTTTTAAGCAAGTGTTCCGTCCGTCATGTACCCTGCGTGATACACTCTTAGGCGATCATATTTTTTCCCGAAGTAGGTTGCCATTTATTTCTGCGGTAGACCACGCTATAGAACCCGGTCTGTTCCGATGATATAAACTAATATATTAGTTGTCATGATAAGACTCAGCGAGAGACTTGAGACGTTTCGTCTGTGAGAAGGCGATTGCAAGGTGGTAAATAATTCGTCGCCGACAAGGATGCGGAGATGCTTTTGGACTCTATCGGGACTGGGATGTATAGACTGGGCAGCTCCTGGCCAAATATCACAGGAGTACTGCATTTTCAGATTGATCTTTCGGCTTTTATAAAGGTAGAGAATGACAGGAGGAGTCAGGTACTTTCTGGAGCAAAACAGTGAACCGACCATTTGTCCGGTATCTTTAGAGATGGAGTGTGTTTTCAAGTTACATTTCTTCTTCTGCTACTTGTGTTTCATATACTTCATCATCATCATCATGATCTTCTTCTTCTTCTTCTTCTTCTTCTTCTTCTTCTTCTTCTTCTTCTTCCGAGTCTTCTTCTTCTTCCGAGTCTTCTTCTTCTTCCGAGTCTTCTTCTTCTTCTTCCGAGTCTTCTTCTTCCGAGTCTTCTTCTTCCGAGTCTTCTTCTTCCGAGTCTTCTTCTTCTTCTTCTTCCGAGTCTTCTTCTTCTTCTTCTTCTTCTTCTTCTTCTTCTTCTTCTTCTTCTTCTTCTTCTTCTTCTTCTTCTTCTTCAAGCAACGTAGAACCTACCTGGTGAACTTGGCGGAGTGGGGTTTCGAATAGTTTGCAAAAAGACAAAATATATCAAGTACTATAAATGAAAGAAAATTGTGGAGAACCATGATCGCCATGTTTTTGATGGCATACATCACATAGAATGCGAAGAATGTGGTGAATCATAACTACTTTCTGAACACTTTAATATAAATATACAGTATTTTGCTTTGTATAATTCAATATTTACACGCGTTTGCATACAAATGCAAATAATTTTCTTTTAATCACCGTAAGCAAGGGGACAAAGAAGACGCAAGGGGTTACTGCGTATGAAAGAATATGAGCGGGAAAAAGGCGATAAAGGAGAGAGGAATCCTGAAGAAAGTCAACAAGGGAGAAATGAAAGAGAAGAAACTGTTAGCATAGAACTTACGGTTACATCTACCAATGTCAAATGCAAAATCATGAAATCTATCTGCCAATCTATTAGTGCGCTAAAATTCGTAAAGTCGAGTTGCCAAAGAGGAAACCTCATCTGAACAATTACCGTGGAAATATTTACAGACACGCACAGTAAAGCCACGTTAGGAGGGCGACTGAAGCCATAATACCAGGACAGGATCGATAATGTTGCAGATTCTTTTTTTTAATTTTATCATAAATCTCTAGATATATAATAGAAACACCAGACCAGATGTGACAACAATATTGAACGCATGGGCCTTATAATGGTGAAGAAATTGGTAAGAAATTTGTCTAGCAAGATTCAGTGGACAGAATATTGCAGCAGCAAACCTAGAAATGGATTCAATTGACCAACTTCAGATTAGTTGGAAACCTTTTCCCGAGAAGGTCCAATGAGTCACACTCTCGGAGGTTAGTATCAGTCATGCTGATATAAGGCAAAAGAAAAGGCTCTTCAAGACGATTAATAGCGATGAGTTTCTTTTAGGAGGCGTTAAAATGAACAAGTCATTACTTGCCTCAATTAACAACATATGTTTTAGATCAGCTGCCTATTCGACCTCATCAAACATATTACACACACGGACATCTACCCACTATTAGTATAATTAAGTTAATATTTTCGTTTTCTTTTATTTCACAAGAAGCAGATAGTTCTAGACATTTCATACAGAGTTATGCACCTTTTGTACACACAGGTAAAATCTTACACATTTCCATACAAACAGAGAATAACTATAATACGAAGAAGGGAAAATGTTTGGCTGAGGAATACAACTCTGGTTAAAATGTTCGTTGAAAAGTTAAAGATGCTCAATCATTTGATTTAAATTGTGGTGCCCGATGCATGCAAATTCTAAATTTAACCTACTTTCATTTTTGCCATTACTACTTTTAATTATCCCATACTCGTTCGTTTGTGAGGAAGCGAAACATGTTTTATAATAATTTACTCAGCGTACCTTACATGTCGCGCAAGGTCGAAAGTATGGAGCAACCAGCGAGGATCGAACTCACTACTCAATTGTAGATTGGTTTAGTGAGGCAAGCCTCCTAACCATTACACCACATCGAAATGCCCAACGAACTGCGTTTCATAATCCATGAGGTAAACTTACTGTATAAGATTGGTATATTTTCAATACATTTTCGCCCTAATAAATTTATTTACTTTAAGCCGGAAGTCGATAATCTGACCAAAATTATTAAGATAGTGCCCCCGACACGCAAGTGAAGAGTGAAAAATTGTTTTATTTGTCTAACGATATTTCAACGCGTTATGTCATTTAATACCGAAATTTAATTTTCATGGGTGCTTTGAAGTAATAAAAATATTATTATGATTTGATATTTGTATACATGTAGATGATACTCAGCTTTTGTGCATATACATGTTTTTGTGGACATAGAGGCGGTGATGTGTGTGCTTTACATTGTAGTTTTGTTGACGTTATATTTTTGGAATTTCTTTAAGAAATTGTCGCATATTATGTGGATTAATGTCATGAAAGAGATCTTTCATTGTGATTGGTTGGTTGTTTTTTGTTTATCCTATCAACCACTATAGGTTATTTAATGTCGGAATCTAAATCAACCCCTATAGGTTATTTAATATTAGAACAGAGTAGCATGCCTTCACCTATAGATAACATTTATTGTTGGTTATAGGTGTCGTTGGTTATGTTTTTATATAAAATACATTGCTTGTTTTTTACTATGAAAATGTATTTTTATAGTTTCATAGTGTTTTTTCCGGGGTCCATAACAGGTGCTATCACCTTGAGACACGGTGAACTTGGAAACAACAGCAGTGAAGAGGTGGTTCCATGCCCCTCAAAACATCCAACATCCCGACCAGAGAAAGGCCTTGCTGACGGATGTAGTTTATCATCATTCCCAGGATTGGATGAAGATGAGAAAACGTTATTGAAGTGAAAAACAATAACAGAACAATATTCAGGAAGAAAGAGAATGCCTATTGGTGTTGCCCTTAAACCTTTGAAATCATAGTTGACTTGAACGCAAGTAGCTGGAATAGAATTCAACAAGCGGGAACGGATTATCTCTCGCTTTTTCAACAGTAAGACGATGAAAACTACTTGCCAGTTTAGTAGTACGCCTATATTCGTACGGTCGAAGTAAATGTGTAAAGCTCACTTGGAAAATTGCTAAGTAAATATGTGTGGGCAAGATACAGGGAAGCCACGTAAGGGCAATGGGGAAACTGATTGAAATCGTGATGCCAACTTAGGACCGATCTCGACTGTATAAATCTAACGGTATTACTAGGTTGGCAAGAAGGTCCCACCGTTTTACTGCTGAACTAGCCACATGTATCCGTAAGTTATATTCTAATAATTTACATTCTCGTACGTCTCCCCTGTGGAACTCTCTTCCGGTTTCATGTTTCCCTGCCACCTGCAATCTTCAAAAATGTAAATGAAACATCAATCCCCATTTTCTATCATCCGAAGGACACACTTCCAAATTTTTATTCTGGATTATGTCGAAATAATTTTCCTTCCTTCCTTCCTTCAATTCTTAATCCTTTCTTTCCAATATCCTTCCCCATTCATTCATTCATTCATTCCTTTTTCGTACGTTCCGCCTTCGTCCCTTCATTCCCATCTCCCTCCCCCCTTTCAATCTCCCACTTTAACTTCCTCCCTCATTTCCTTCTTTCCTTCCAATTTACATCCCTCCTATTCTTCCTCCGTTCATACCTGACTCCTTCGTTCCTTTGTTTCAATTTACCAATCTTCCTTTCTTTATTCCCCCTTCCTCCATTCTTTCTTTCTTTCCTTCCAACCCCCTTCCTTCCTTCTTTCTTTCCTTCCTTCCTTTTTCCAATCTTCCTCCCTTCCTCCTCCTTTTTCTTCCTTCTTACCTTACTTCCTTCCTTCATACCTAGTTACCTACCTACCTCTCTTCCTTCTTCCTTACTTCCTTCATTCAGTCATTCAGAATTAATACTTTATTTTCGATACTTAAAGGAAAAAAATAAATGAAATTGTTTTGTAAAGATAGCTTAATCATCCCTATCCTTACTTGTAAAAGCATCCTGTGAAAGTATTCTTTCACTCCTTGTGGAAACAATCTGCTATTCCGTTCAAAATCAATTCCGATAGACTGAATTGATATCTCTTCTTCATTTAAACGTACTTGTTATTACAATATTCTATTGAACTGATTAAGCAGAAATTGTAAGTCTGTTTGTGTTATGGCGAAGCATTGATGGATATCATTTTACGAAGTATGCACTTGCAATGTCATTCTGAAAAGTGACAATAATTTTCTCATCAGGTCATGGTTTGCCTTAGATTTTATGCTTAACTCCTAATTAGTAATGCGAGTCTATTCTGATTAGTTGGTTTTATTCTATTGGTTCTAATAATAGTAAACAGCTACCATATTACACTAAGTCCTTATCAGGATGGAACTTTGCTTTAGATACTGAATTGGGGTTTTCGTGCAGAACCTCACATTTAAGCGGTGACGTTATTCATTCATTTCATTTTTTTTGATTCTGTGCGTTCTCATTTTTATTTCTTTTATTTTAGTCTCGTACTTGTTAAAATAATATCTACACTGACTTATTTCAAGGGCTACTACGAGGAAAATCTTAACATATACAATGAAAACCTTATCCCTGATAAAACTTTTATTTAGATATTGACATTTTCGTCCGGAATTCTATATTTCCCCACCAAAAAACAAAAAAAACAAAAGAAAGTATAGGAGGATAAATACATTCAATGCAAATTTTGACCTTTATTCATAAGGTTAGTTACATTGTTGACAAACAAATTTAAAGTTTATTACAATTGGATACGTTTTATTTCTTATTCCAAAATATACTATTTGTGAAAAATGTTCCTTTTTTATTTTGTTGACATCATAATGTTTACGTCTCAGACATTTTTCTCGTTCTGACATTTTTTTCGTGTGGAGCAATCATTCATCTATTCTTAGCAATCGGTTTATTCCAATGAAGCACTAATTAAAACATTTTTTATCAACTATCAATCACTTTGTATTTGTCATTCAATATATATCTTTATAATTCACTTTGTAGACGGATTGTTGTTGACGAATAAAATCTTTCTTTCGTTCTATTTCTCTTTTCTTCTTTCTATTTTCTTTTTGTGTTACTTTCGTGTTTTTCTTTCTTCTTACTTTCTTTTTATCTTTCTTTTTTCTTTCTTTTTACCTGTCTTTTTTCTTTCTTTTTATCTTTCTATTTAACTTTCTTTTTATCTTTCTTATAATCATTATGGTTTTTGTTTATTATATTTGTTTTCATTTTCTTCTTTTCCACTGTCTTTTATTTATACTATTTTTTAAATAATTGTAATTTCTATTTTTTACTTTTGTGTTTTTCATTCCCTTTTTCTTTCTTCCTTTCTTTGTCTTGTAATGATTTTATTTTCTCTTTTGTTATTTTTGTATTTTTCTTTTACTCTTAATTTCTTTATTTTATTTTAATCATTCTATTTTCCCTGTTTTACTTTCTTTCTTTGTCTTGTAATCATTTTATTTTCTACATTTTACTTTTGTATTTTTCTTTTTCTCTTACTTTTTTCCTCTTTTAGCCGTTCTATTTTTCCTTGGTTATTTCGTTCTTTTTTTCTTTCTTTCTTTACTTATTTATTTATTTATTTGTCTTGTTATCATTTTATTTGGATTTTTCTTTTTCTTTCTTTCTTCTATTCTTTCCTCTCCTTCTTTCTTTATTCTTTCTCTTTTAATCATTGTATTTTCTCTTCTTTACGATTTTTCTTTCTTTCATCTCTTTCTTTCTTTCTTTCTTTCTTCTTTGGTTTCAATCATTCTATTTTCTCTTTTTTTCCTTTTGGATTTTTCTTTGCTTCTACCTTGTTTTCTTCCTTCTCTCATATCTCTTTTAATCATTCTATTTTCTTTTTTTAATTTTTTTTATTTCTTTGGTTGTCTTGTAATCATGTTATTTTGTTTTTGTTTTTTTTACTTTGGTGTTTTTCTTCACTCTTTCTTTCTCTTTTAATCATTCTATTTTCTCTTTTTTTTACATTTCTGTTTTCTTTCATTCTTCTTTCTTTCTTTTTTTACCATTCTGCTTCTTCCTTTTTATTTTTGTGTTTTTCTTTCCATCTTTCTTTCTTTATTCTTTAATCATTTTATTTTCTCTTTTCTCACTTTTGCGTTCTTCTTTTCCACTTTCTTTCTTTTTCATCATTCTATTTTCTTACTTTTATTTTTTCTTTTCCTCTTTATTTCTTTCAATTCGAATTTTACTCCTTACTTTTTTCATTATTATATCTTTCTTTTCTCTTTTTGCCACTATCAGAAAAATAATTCTTTTGCACCATCCCATAAAAGCTGAGAATTTGTTGAAAGATTTCTCGAAGCTGACCGAGTTCACAGGTGACACACACGACAATAAATTCCAATGACGTCATTCAGCCAAATCTTGTCATCTTCATGTCAAACCCAACCACAACACCATCAGTCTATCTTGTCAACTTACCGCTACTTTCCCACCTTTCAATGTCAAATGAGATTTCTTCTCACTAATTACATACTTTAACTTTTGCTTAAATCTCAGTTTGCACGTTATTCCGTTTTTAAATTCCTTTTTCTTTTTACAACTTCTCTCGGTATCATTTAATTTCTTTTCGTTTTCTTATATTTCCAATTTTACTCCTTCTTATTAAATTTTATCGCCTTCTTTCTGTTCTCCTTTGATTTCGCTATCTTTAAACTGTCATCTGTATACAACCGCTTTCTCAGATCAATGGTTAAAAATGGCTTTGAGCGAGTGAAGCCTGTGAATCTTGGCAAGGAACATCATGCTTCAAACATTGTGATCTCTTCATTTTGGTAGTCTTCTCTCATTCCTACTGTTTTTGTCGTTTTAGTTCTTCTTTCTTTCTTTCTTTTTTCTTTTTCTATTTTATACATTCTCCTGCTTATTTTATTTCCAACTTCTTTCTTTCTTTAAGTTTTTCTCATTCTCTACATTCCCCTTTTTATTTTATTTCTTTTATTTCCAACTTTGTCATTTTTCATTTTTCTCTTTCTATCTCTTATAAGTTTTTCCCCATTCTCTACATTTCCCTTTCTTTTATTTCCAACTTCTTCTTCTTCTACTACTACTACTTCTTCTTTCTCTTCTTTTTCTACTACTACTACTTCTTTCTCTTCTTTTTCTACTACTACTACTACTATTCTTTTTCTTTCTCTTCTACTACTGCTTCCTCTACTACTACTACTACTTCTTCTTTCTTTTTTCTTCTTCCTCTTTTTCTTCTTCTTCTACTACTACTACCACCACTACTTTGTTTTTTTATTCCTTTTATTTTATAATTTTCTTCATCTCCTTTCCTTTTTCCTCTCGTCCGTCTCCGATATTTATAATTCATTTCTTTTACTTTCTTCCTTCTGTTCCTTTCATTTCACTTCTTTTTAGTCCAATTTCTTTCAGTTCTTTTTCTTTTCTTTTTGCCTGTCTTCTTTCTTTTCTTTTCATTGCCCTTCATCGTTATCCAATTTTTAAGCTATTTTCTGTTTTCATTCCGTTCTCTTCCTTTGTCAATTTTATTCACCTCCTTTTAGTTTAATTATGTCTCTGTTTTACATTTCTACTTTTTTTGGCTTCCACCTTTTTCTTTTGGATTTTCTTCATCACGCTTAAATTCTTTTTATTCCTATTTTCCCTTCTTTTTTTTCGGAGTTAGATTTGTGTTGTTTTTATGTTTTTTGTTTTCAGTCTTCATTCATTTCGCTGTTTTATTCATTTTTTGAAAGTCCTTGCTTTTTTTTTTCGGATCATTTCAATTCTTTCAATTCGTTTCTTTTAATTTCTTCGTTTTGTGAAGTTTCTTCTGTTTATCTTATCATTCGTTTTCTTTGCAATTTTGTTCAATTTTTTTCCTTTTATTCACTTTGGTTTATACTTTCATTGCTTTTTTAACACTTAAGTTTTTGTTCTTTTTTTCGTCTGTTCTTTTTTGTTACATTCCTTCTATCTTATCTTTTAATTCGCTTCCTTTCATTTCTTTATTTTATTCGTATCATTTCTTCACTTCGATTTTATCACTTCTTTTTATTCGTCACCTTTCGTATGTCTTACTTGTTCATTTTGTTCAAATGATTGCACTTCTTTTTCAATTCGTCTCATTTTATATTATAGATTTTTACACATTTTTTTTTATTTTTACTTTTCTTTGAATTAAGCTCAATTTCATCTTCTTTCGTTAATCCTTGTCTCTCTATTCTTTGAATCGTGTTTTTCCCCATTTTTTCTGTCCTTTCCCGTCTTCCTCAATTCAGTTTATTTTCATTTCTTATCCTTGTCGCCTTTGAGTTAATTTCTTCCATCTTATTAGTAATGCTTTCTTTTCTAGATTTTCCTTTCAAATTTTCTCTTCTCTGTTTCACAGTTAACTTTCAAAAATAAGAAAACTCTTCACAATTACCTCAGTCCCTTTTTTGTTTCTGTTTATTCCTTATATTTCTTTTATTCTTACTTACAATTTTCACAACGTGTAAAAACGAGATTTTCCCTGATTCCATCTTGGATGTTTTTTTTGTTCGATTTTCTCATCTGCAAATCCTTTATTAATTTTTAATTTTTACAATAATCGAAAACACCTGATTTTTTTTTTGTATAAAAATTATGAGTGTAAATTTTGAATTCAATCGATTAGAGTCGTCCCATGTAAGTTACATGAAACAAGATCTCCTCAAGCATAAGGCAAAATCCAGATCAGCTGGAACTACTCTGCATACAGATTCTGAAACCAAATTACAAGCTGCCACATCAATGAAAATGTTCAAACAACAAAAATGGGTAGAAAATATAACGAGAGTTGAAAATAATGATAGAATCAAAAGGTTAACATTTCACAGTGCCTCACAAAAAAGGATTAGAAGAAAATTTCCATAAATACTAGAAAGAGCGGAAACACTTAATGAAGAACAGTTTTTAAGAAGTTTTAACACTTAATTAGATAACAGTTTTAAGACAAATGTTATATTAATTTCAACCGGTAGTAAAGTTAACTAGGCGGTCAATGAATGCTAAATATTTACATTTTCGAAACGGCGAAGTTTACCATTTCTATTATTTTCTTTGTACTAAGGATTAATATCTTTGAAAACAAGTGTTATTAGATAATATTAATATTCTTTATTTTGTACCCTCTTTCTTCAGAATATGGGTGATGAGGACTCCCCACAACTCCCTATACTATCCATCCCCCAGACCATGTTCTCATGCTATTCCAACCATTTAGACAAATTCGTTTGGGATGTTATTCTATGTTTCATATATATTTAAACGTTATTTTCAATAGATACTCGTATTTGTATATGCCTTCAGTTTATTTTGTGAGATTTAAATTCTCCAAAACCCCTTTTCTCTTTGTGTATCTCAGAAATTGCAACAGTCTTTTTTAATTCTAAGTAAAATTATCTTTTTTTTATTTCAATAAAACACCAATCCATGGTATTCTCACCATCCTTCTGTAGAACTATGTCTATTGCCTCATGCTCATTCCGCATCTGGGAAACAATATGTTAGCATTCATTCATATATATAAGGTTTTAAATATATCGCTATTCTAATACAAGATAATGTTATTAATGAGACTTGGAGAAATTCTGATCTTATCAAAGTAAATATGAAATTCAATGAAATAGTGAAATGTAACCCCCAAAAGCTATTTCCCACCTGATGAAACGTTAAAAAAATTTTAACGTTGAAACAAGGTGGACAGTTTTGTAGATTAGCATGTACTAATGTAACACTGCACAATAAATAAATACGTATTGCTCTATTTTTTTTATTGTGCCTTGTTTTAAATTAATGTTTTGAACGCTGAACTCTTACTCGTCGTTCTTTTACATTTCGATAATGTGCTACTGTTAAGGTTGAGCACTTTCTACCATTAATTTATACGACAAAAAGAGGATTAGCATCGTGATTTCCCACCTGATGAAACGTTAAAAAACTTTTTAACGTTGAAACAAGATGTACAGTTCTGTAGTGGGATATATGCGTGTTCTAATATAGCACTGCATATATATATATATATATATATATATATATATATATATATATATATATATATAAAACAAACGCTTCTTCGTACTTCAATATAGTCAATAGGCTAATATATAATTGTTATATGCCTTGCCTATGAACATTATTGGGTAACAATTAATAAGAGAACATTTAATAAGAGCTATGAAAGCCAGGAAATTGTGGGGAGCCTTGATCAAAAATCTCCTGAAGTGATACGGTACATAGAAGAAGAAGAATATAACACTAATAATAGAACATGATCTTGAATCATTTTAAAGGTGGCTAGGAAAGAATAGCATAAGAACTGTGTGTAAGTTTGCTATTTGTCATGTTGTTATTCAGATCAAGGGCCTCAAACTCTCAGCGACCTCAAGTGGAACTCGTACATACGATCTGTTGCTAAGGTAAAATGGTCGGCTCCCTGTACCGATCCAGTAAGTATCTAACTCCTCCTAATATCTTCTACCTTTACAAAAGCCAGATCAGGTCAAAAATGGAGTACTGTTGTCATATATGGGCAGAAATTGCCACGAACTCACTCTCCAGCCTTGATAGAGTTCGAAAGCGTTTCCAAGCCCTTGCGGGTGACGAATTATTCTCCACCCTTCAACGCCTCTCCGATAGGCGAAATATGGCAAGCCTTTCTGTGCCTGTATTTCTGTGCCACATTTTCTATCTGTTGCTACTATCTTAAGTAATTAGTTAAATTTATATCGCTACCTGATTTTAACGTCCTACTCCTTTTTAAAATTGATTTCTTTCTTTTTTTCTTGTAAGTAATATAAAGCTAAATGTATTCTTAGATAGTAAGAATATTTTGGAGAATACATAATTATTTACTGATACATGTCTCAATTATGTACTAATTAACCCATAGCCGGCGAGGGGATCGATAGTGGACACATAGCTTTCTCAATGGCATTTGCGCGTAACTTATTATAATGAACTCGACTGGAAGTGGAACTCGTCTCTCTGATATCCATTTCTGTGCCGTTATCCATTACATCACTCGCACATTCAAACTAAGAGCACCCGATATTCGCGAGAACCGATGTTTCAACGTGATATAGCCGTAAGCCATTCTAATACATGGTTCCAATCTTGTGTTGTCTCGGTTGTTGGAAACCAGGGATTCTGTCTTCCTTTTAACAGTCCTTTCTTCCGATTCTCCATAATAATCTTTTCTAAAGGTTCTGTCGGGTTTCTGAGTCTCTGATCAACATCGTAAAAGGGGGATTTAAATAAATCCTATTATCGACTTGGAAATTTACACAGCAAAATTTTATTTTGGCCTTTACAATTTCATACAATCCTACACTTTCAAATCATCGCGACCAAAATGATCAGTCTTATTAATTTCAGTAAACTTAATTAGAACCTTATTTATCTATATACAGGGTGTCTCAAAAAATGTACTCACACTTTAACTGTCTCTAACATGCTTTTTTTTTGGTCATCAATTTGAACATTTGCGAACATGATTCTTCAATTACATTTTTCTTCTGTATTCGAAGCTATTCCATTTCACTCTATGTTCATAAATAAAGGTTTTCTTGTCATTCAAAGAGTGAGTACATTTTTTGAGACACCCTGTAAACTTCTCTCTCACACACACACACATATATATATATATATATATATTATTAGTTTTATTTTCATATTATTATTGGATTTATTTATTTGTATTTTTATATTTATTCATATTATTTAAGTTTTATTTATTTTATAAATGATATTTTATATTTTCTATATATATGTGTGTGTGTATATATAAATATATATATATATATATATATATATATATATATATATATAAATATATTTAACCAATTCATTGTAATAAATTCATTTTTGTTTTAATTAATTCATTTTTTACCAATTTATTTATTGTTTCCACATGACTGCTCCACTATGTTACCAGTATGTCTGGTGAGAGTTGTAAGCGGCGTGGATATGTATTGTGTTCAGTAAACCCATCTTATTGCGACTGAGAATAAACTGTCAAGCAGGTCTTGTCCGTTTTTTGGCAGCGAACTTTAATAGCCGGTCGACAAGCCTTATTTAACTTCCGTCTCTTGCGCTCGTTGGGCTCGCTAGTTGAAGGCTACATGGTTCCGCAAGTTGGGCGGAAAGTTCTTTGTTCTTTAGACCAGTTATCTCTGTGGCAATGTGGTGCCGCCTCTGTGCTCTTAGGCTTTCTTGACGTTATGCGAGTCGTGATTAAGACGACGTGACAGAAGAAATCTCAAAGGAAAAGAAGTTTTCACCCTTCCTAACTAATTGTGTACTTTAAGCATTAGTTTAAACTCGATATTAAGAAGTAAAAACTTTCTCTTCCAACGAATTTTGGCGAAAATTAGGCGAGTGTTGTGCGTAGTCGTGTTAAAGGGAATAATCTGGTGTTCCAGCTAGATACCGGCTAAACAAATAGGCTTACGTCATGTTACGTTTAAACACCGCTTCTTGTACGATCACTGAAGTTAAGCAACTTAGCCTGGTTAGTACATAGATGAGTGGCTGCTTGGGAATACTAGATAGAGTAAGCTTGGATGTGTGTGTGGCGTAATGGATAATGGCTCCGAATTGTTAATCGGAGAGCAGAGTTCCAATTAGAATTGGGTTAGTTATATTCATTACGCGCAAATATTGTATGAATCCACCTTTACTCCTCCCAGCTATGGGTTAAGTAGTACGAATTATATTATTAAAAACATTATCTAAAACATTGTGTACAAAATATTTCATTTCGGCATTAAATCACACACCGGTTGATATGCTGCTAGACAAAATCAACCAACCGGCTAAACAAGACGAACTGGGCCTTCGAGATGAGTATGTGTGAAACTCAGTTGGTGATCCAAATCATTTTAACGTAGATGGAAGATCTAGGCACGTTAGCATCCGTTTTTATTTCTTTCATTTCCCAGCACATCATCTATTAAGTGACAGATATTTCGGTTCTCAAGTATGGCTGACTTTTGACTTTTCTCACGTCATTTTTTTAAAAATACGTACACGTTTGTGTAGTTGAAGGCGTGATTAATTTTCCTGATTAAATCCCACATTTTTTTTCGGTTAGTTAGCATCTTTGCCGCGATTATGATTGTGCCGATTAGGGGTTCTAATACTAAATAACCTATTTACAATACTAACAAAGGTTATGTAAATATAAATAAAGACTGGGAAAAAGTTAAACTTTTTTTCATTATCTACGCCATAAAAATTGTACATACGGGACTAGTTAGGACCTCAGAGAAAACTTGGTATTATGATCCGTGGTAAGATTGTGCATCGTAAAATTAAGTATTTTGGTGACAGGTTAAGCAAACAAGCAGCTCGGTCAGTGTTTGCGTCTAGCGAAGATAGTGATAGGACAAGTGTTGACCAATCCTCAGTTTCGGCCTTGTGGTGAATTTGTACTTTAATTGTGTTTGTACCAGACGATTGCAATTGCATCCATGATAGATGGGCATCAATAAATCTGTAACTTACTGATAGGAAGTATTGATATTTGGTTAGGGATTCAGGCTGCGGTGTTTTTTTTCATCTCTGCATAATGAAGATTTACCATCGCCGTTGAAAGAATGATTTGCACTACAGAATTATTGATCCAGACTCATTCGTATGTAGATATAATTTGATATGCGTTTTTACTGAAAATAGACATTTTTTCATACACGTACATCCCTAATATATGCGCATAAACTATATATGGTTGTGCGAGCGTTTGTGTTCTTGTATAGATGCTTTTTCAGCTTCTCTACCACCATCCATCCATTTTTCATTTTGCATCCACTGTTAGTAAATTAAGAAATTTTCACAGTATCATTTGTTTAATCACATCCTTCAAGTAAAACGGCGAGGAATTCCATTGATATTGTCTTATGTTTCGATAATGGTTTTAAAGAATGCGTAGGTGGCAGTCTTCGGAAAACATTGTATTTAATAGATGTGAAAGTAAAAAAAACATATGCTTCAGATAGACATAGCAATAGAAAGAGGAGGGTAAGAAAACGTAAATCAACCCAGTAAAAGATATGAATTAAGAAGGTTGAAAATTTTAAATAATGAAAATCCGGAGGAAAATGAAGAACTGTGGCAAAGAAGGAAAAAACGAGAAAAAAATTAGCATTAGCATTTCGCACCCCACACTAAAAAGTAAAACACAACCAAATAAATTTATAAAATGAAAAGAAACTTATTTTTAAAACAGTTTTTTTTTTTAAAAAAAGGTTAAATTTATAAAATGAATTTAAAATAACAGTTGGACTGTTGCAACTATTAATAAATTTAATTTACAAACACTATAGCAATGGTTTTAAAAAGCTCCTGTGAAATGTGTTTCTGCTGTCAAAAGTTTCTAAAATGAAAGTCAGAAAGATAAAGACAAAAAATGTATTATTTAAAATTAAAATCAACAAATTATGAAACAAATATTAAGAAAAAAGTGATATCTATTCGTATGTTTTTTTTTTATACTAAAAAAAAAAAAAAAAAAACTGAAGACAATCATCGTGTTGTTGACATTATCGGGGGGTGGGGGTGCGAAAATGTAATAGCACTAAAAAAATTTAAATAATGAAAAAGGAATGAAGAATGAAAAGTAAATATTGTTATCGGCACCTACTCGAATCCGAGAATCGTGATTGATCTCTCTCTCTTTGATTTGATTTTGGTGGATAACTCTACGTGACAGAAAGTGCATATACTTGGCCAGAAGCACCTCGCTAGCAGTTGAAACAGGTGAGATCTAGCAAATCTGGTTGCCTTGAGCTGTCGGCTGCTTAGTCAGTCCTTTTAAGGTATCTAATTAAATATGAAACAAAACAACAAAACGTATGAATGAAAAAGATGCTGACTGAATGAAAATAATTCCAGAAAAATGAAAGAAAAACATTTTCTTCAGAATAAAAAGGTGGAAGGATAGTTATAATAGCGATATTTATGTAAAGAACGAATAAATAAAAGATTTACATATATATATATAAAAGAATGGAAGATTGTAAGAAATAATGATTACAAAAATGATCTGTTTAAAGGAAAGACTTATAATGACTAGGAATAAAAATAATTGCTGCAATAACGATCTTTCTAAAGAAAATATTTACGAAAAGAAAGAACGGGAGATTGAAAGATTGAATAAAAGTAGGTACCTCCACGAGATCGCTAAAAAAAGTGTATAGCATGATGAAAAAGATGTCAAACTTGACGAAAACAAAATTTTATCGTCTAAATGTTTATGTTATTATTAAGAGGAAAGATGAATGTATTTCGGGGGGTATTTTTTATACATATTTTATCGTTCCTAACACGTCCGAAAATTTCGTTATAATCTTGTGTTTTTTTTAGTCAGCAAAATTGACAGATGTCAACCATTTTTTTCCATTTTATAAAATAAATTAAAATCTCAGTTTGAAATTCTTTTAAATATCAGTTATCATTTTTTCAAAACTTATTTTAAGAAAATCAGTAATTATAATGTTTATTTAAAATATTTTGAACCAAGCTTAACTTAGCTTCTGCGCCGAAAAGATGAAATTTGAAAATGAAACAAAGCAGGTCATAAATTTTCGCGTCACTTGACAGGTGATGAATGGCATATTGACGGATTCCGTGAGGATAATTTGTTCTACGGAAGGAGAAAAGTGAAACATTTTACATTTAAGTGAACAAATTATTTACTTCGTTATTTTTAAGGAAAAGATTCAGCGCTCTATTTTCTTGTACTTAGCTTTCACCTTTACGTTTACGATGCTTTATGGAAAATATATTATAAAGAAATTAAAGTAAGACTGTTGATAGTGAGATCAAATTTCATAAGAAAGGTATCTAATTAATTTATAGGTACCTTTCTTATGAAATTTTATCAGAAGTGTAGATAAAATATTATAATTTTATATACATTTTCTACATTTTACTGTGTTATTTGTATTTCCATTCATTTTATTATTAATTTTGATATTTCATTTATGGAAAAAATGCCATAACTGAGATTAATATAAAAATAAGATCATATAAATTTCATAAGATGATACCGATACTTTAGGTACCCTTCTCAGTTGAAATTGAAAAATCAAATAAACTTCTCCATACGTGTTTCGCAAAACTAAAGGCCTTAACAGCAGAAAACAATGTTTAACTTAAATAGCGCAACTTAATTGTATTCTGGTTGGTCTTCCGTACTTTATAATTAGAGCCTGATTATAAACACAAAATTACATTTCTTAATTATTTCATCTCTTCTAATTACACAAAACGATACAATTTATTTGATTTTTCAAAAATGCCATTAAAAAATATCTAAAAAAACAAACCATCCCCCAAAAGGGTGATGAAGCGTAAAGCAAATCAATCTCATCTCCATATTTTACCACCGTAAAAAAAAACACCTTTTTTCGTAAACTTCTGCCTAAAATGGCTCTTGTGCGTTCTATTGTCGGAATAAAGTTTAAAAAGCAAAACACCATGAATTTTTGTTCAAACCCAATGTATAATGTGTCAGTCAGATTAAAAAAAAAACGGAAGAAATTGTTATAGTAAGGCTAGAAAATCTCCTGTATTTGCCAGAGTTGAAAGTTCAGGGACTGCTTTATTTGGCATTATAATTTCCCATAAATACATATTATTATTAAGGCACGGGTTCTTTTCTATATTTTCATGAAAAAAAGAGTTCTCTGAATTCGTTCTACTCGCTTAAGAGATAACAGTACATATTTTTGCTTTCTTCTGTTTCATTTTACACCCTACTTTCCCTTGTGATTAATAGAATTTTTTTAAGAACTAAAAAAGAAAACTGGAAAATGAATAACCAATTCATTTTTCTTTCATCTCCGAAGCTTTTTTGCATCTTTTCTTTTCATCCTTCTGTTTATCGTCTTCCGTTCATGCCTTTGTAATAAGCTCCTTTGCCCTTTAATTATTTCTTCGTGAAATAAAAAAAAGTAGCTTTCGACTTGGTCTTTCCTTCCTACTGTGCATGAAAACTAATCTAAAAGGATATCGAATTCTGAATATTTAACACTAAATAAAAATAATTCAGAAGACTTCATTTTTCACATGATAACCGCTGCAGTGAGGCAAATAACAAAGTGAGGAAACTAAAAAGTGGATTTCCTCATTTTATAATTATAGCAACAATGTAAAATATTTGACTCAATTTTATTTCTCTCCATCTCTCTCTCTCTCTCTCTCTGTAGATTTATATCTCTCCCTGTGGATTCGTATATATATATATCTCGCTTTGTATTCGTATCTCTCCCTATCTCTCGCTGTGGATTCGTATATATATATATATATATATATATATATATATATATATATATATATATATATATATATCGTTGTGGATTCGTATATATATATATATATATATATATATATATATCGTTGTGGATTCATATATATATATATATATATTATCGTTCTGGATTGTTACCTCCCTCTGTCTCTGGTTGTGGATTCGTATCTCTCTCTCTCTCTCTGTAGGTTCTTAACTCTCTCTCTCTCTCGCTCTCTCTATCTGGATTACTATAAAACTTCCTTGTTAATGGCTTTTTGGCACATATCCGTATCCACTTTGTAATGGTTACGTTTTATCTGCTTTGATGATTATTTAGCCGGATATTTTGATCATAGAAACAATCTATATATAAGAGGGAGTGATGAAATCACCCACTCAGATACCGAAAGAGAGAGAAAGAGGAAACCACCAACACACAAACACACACACACACACACACACACACACATATATATATATATATATATATATATATATATATATATATATATATATATATAGAGAGAGAGAGAGAGAGAGAGAGAGAGAGAGAACCGCCAAATAAGATATCGAAGGAGAAGAGAAAGATGAAAACCACCCACACATATACCAAGAGAAAGAGATGTGGGGGGGAACTACCCACACGGAAAACAAAATGACAGAGAGAAATATACGAATCGAGAGAGCGAGAGAGAGAGAGGAAGAGAGAGAGAGAAAGCACCAAATCAGATATCGAAAGAGAAATGAAAGACGAATCTATTCACACGAATACCAAAAGAGCGAGAGAGAGAAATATACGGTAGTCAGGGAAAAAGATATATACGAATCGCGACACAGAGATAGAGAGACATGTACGAATCGAGATAGAGAAATATACGATTCAAGATATATATATATATATATATATATATATATATATATATATATATATATATATATATATATATATATATAAATATGTGAATCCACACAGAGAGAGTGCGCGAAATATACGAATCAACAGAGAGATAGAGAGAAATATACACCCCCACACACACACAAACTGGGGAAAACAAAATTAATAATGAAGACAAGACCATATCCACTAAAAATTGAAAGGATACAAAAATTCTATAAACAACAAACTTTTATCACAGTTAAAACTCACGAGGGAAATTTTCTAAACAACCTCCAATACAGATTTCTCAACCCAACCAAAAATAATATCCGTAAAATCAGGAAAAAATCTTTTATTTCAAGCAAATACACGAAAAATGATCTAGGAAATAACTAGTGGCTCAAAACAGCTGAAGCCATAGAATTGTATACTAATATCAAAACGAAATATGAATGTATATTCATTCAAGTAGATATTTGCGACTTTTACCCGTCCATCACCGAGAATCTGCTAATGTCTCCTATAAATCTAACAATATATTACTGTCTTATTAACGATTCCGAAATAAATATCATAAAGCAGGCATAAAAGCGTATACTGTTCCATAATGTTTATCTGTGGAGTAAAATAAGTAACCCAGAATTTATATTATGGGAGCGTATGATTCGGCGGAGACTTGAGAACTCTGTTATTGAGACGACTTGGATTTAATTGCGACATCAAGTACTCCGGACTCTAGAGATGACCGTGTCATGCATCGCCATAAAACTAGTCCACGAAATATTGACTGATTGAGAAAGGAACTGATATTTTTTTAGACCACAAACTAAATATTACCAGAACTACCAATACTAAAGTCATCAACTTTCTCGCTATAGCTTTAGACCTGAATAATGGTTATTATAAACCATACACTAAATTCTATAGAACTATAGATACGTTAATAAAGAATCAAACCACCACCACAAAATTCTAGATAATTTACAGAAATCAAAGTAAGATTATCCATCAACTCCATCAATAAGGAAATATTTGATAAATCTGAAATTAAATATCTAAAGGCCTTAGACCTAAACAATCATAAAGTAAATTTAGAGTATTTAGAAATAAACAAAGAAGGAAAAAATGAGCAGAAACAGCATAAACGCAACACTACATGGCTTAATCCACCTTCTAACTGTAATACCCAAACTAGTAACCGTATAATTTTCCTAAATTTCATTCATAAGCACTATAACCATTCGCCAACACTAAAAACGATTTTTAATAAAAATAGACTAAAGATCAGCTACAGCTGCGCTAATATCATAGTCACATCCATATCCCATCATAACATTATATTAAAAAAATATATTTCCAACAAAGACAATGTAAATTCTTCTAAAAACAAATGCAACTACTGAAAAAATATTATGTCCCTTAAACTGTCAGTGTATAACTGATAATATTGTATACCGAGCGAGGAAACCTTCCGGTAACGATGTTAAATTTTATTTTGGTTCTATTGAAAATCCTCGGAAATTTCTTCTCTATCATCATCAAATGACTTTAGTCATATAAAATGCAGAAACAGCACTGCTCTTTCTAACTATTTCTGGAAATTAAAAAAATAATGGTAGCCCCCTCCCTCTATTAATTGTGATATGATAGCAAGTGCCATATGTTTATGGAAAATCAGGTTATCTTAAAAGGCTTAGATAATCCGAGCTTATTAAACTAGAGAAATGTATTGATGGTTACATGTAAGCATAAAAAACTATCTGCGTAAACGCGTTGATCCTGATTAATTTTTAATGAAGATCAGTTATTTTTAATGTAAATTACTATTTATTTTGAAAATAATTTTTTTTTGTTTTTTTAATTAAGAAATTTCCCTTTTAATTAAAAAAATAAGAAAATTAAAAATGAATAAACAAAAGACAATTTTTTTTACATACATATATGAATCCTGCTTATTTTAATTGCAAATTTTTTTTAAATTAAAAAAAAATAATCTCAACAAAATATATATCTACGCCAACATTGTGATAACCAGATATATTAAAATTCAAATAACGTAACGGTCAGTTCATACTCAGTCCCTGAAGATTGAGTTGTGCATGAAACTCCGAGTAGTGCTAGCGGTAAGGAATAATATTTATATTTATTAATATATATAAATTTGCCACCACCAGTTTGTTCAAAAAGGGTATAGAAATGGTTTTGATTTTAAAGGTAAAAAGAGTATCATCTCAAACATGTGTACCCCATAGTTTTCATAGTAAATATATACATAGGAAATAATATGCGAATAGAATAGCTGAATATACCAGGACTCTTAAATAGCTCAGAAATAATTCAGAACTATTTTACGCATGCGTGTACTTGCCGTTCAGTTTGTAAGGATATTATAATTGCTGTATTCAGTGGATGTACATCACGTTTTATGAAACATGGTCGCGCAAACGATTCTAACGAACGGATGATTCGATGAGCAAAACCCAGATGAAATTATAGTACGAACGGTTTAAAGTTGGCAGGGGATACTTTGAAATCAATCCTCATTCTGGAAGGCCTTCATCATGCACGACAACTGAAGACAGTGAATGCGTGCAGGTTACAATAAAAGGAAGTCATTAAATTTACCCTACGAGAATCAGAAGTTATGTCCTTAATGTATCGGGCCATTTTGAATATCTCTACTACTCGGTCATCCTGTCACGTGCATGATTTTTAGCAAAACATCGCTCAGGACTGTAACAATCCCACCGCCATTTTCGCGATTTAATAGCCTTTGTAACTTGTTTTTTTTTAACCCTAAAAGTTAAAATCGTTCTAAAAATAGATTAGAGTAAGGTAAAGATTAAAAGTAAGTGCCAAAGAAGTTGATTTATATTCTGAAATAGAAGGGTCTAAACTGTTTTTAAAATTGTAACGAAACTTAGATACCACGGTAAAAAATATAAACTTAATTGTTTTATTTCAGCCCACACCATTCAGTGTGGGTATGCGCAAGCCTCTTAACGTTAATGTTGCTGCAGCAGAAAAGTGAGAAAGTCGACGAGGATGGTGATAAAAAAATCTCTGAAGGACATTTTCGTTAGTATTTGATTTTGTGAATGTGCTAAAAATAAATTTAAAATTTTGTAATAGAATCAACTCACGTGAAAATCTGCAAACGCGATGTTATTTACGCCTGCGACATAGTACCTTGTAAGAAACTCGAAGCCAAACGTGAATCTAATAGCATTTTTAGGTGGATTTCAGTGCCCAAAAGTCGTTTTTTTATATTTTTAAGCAACTAGCAGTCTTTCTGTTTGTATATTTATTCTATGGTTTGAATAAGATTGTCGGCGTCCTTATATAATTGTATTTTTCTTTTAGAATACTGTTCAATCTATACAAGTACCAAAAATGACACTAGGGAACAGGTTCGAGTATAATAAGTACAGTTTATGGGGATATGCGGAGAAGATAACTGTTAACCCTAGACTTGAACATATCAAGATTTTAGTGTAGTGAGTTCGATCCTCACTGGGTGCCACATACTTTCGGCCTTGTGCCACATCTAAGCTACGATTGGAAAATCACTATTCGTTTGTAGCTCTAAGAAATTTTTGTCGTTTTATTATTCCGCTCATTCCATCTTCCGCAATTCATTTACACAAACTCATCAGGCATGCGAATAGCCGGTTTCCTCAGCTCTTGCCTTCGCTGGGTACTGTAACTGCCAACATTTTCAAGCTGTCTTTCCTCATTACCTGTCCTAGAAATCTTAACTGTTTCTAACTAAATAAAAGAAATATCCGTTTTGTCTTTATTTCATATACACTTCCTCCTTTGCTGACATACACATACATAGTACCCTGGGTACTCTTCTCTAGAATCGTTGGATAGTAACTTCATATGTGAAGAATTTAGTCTATTCTGCCAATTAGAAGGATTGATATTACATAAATCTGGATGGTTTTGTATTTTTGTTTTTAAATTTATGAAGTTTTCCTGATTCTTAATACTTTACTTAGATTTTGAAAGGCATCATTTGCTATTACAATGAACCTACGGATTTCTCAAATTTCCATCAGATAGTTAAACTTCTGTACCACTTTGATTTTGGCATCTTCAATTTGCTGCTCGCATCTTGGAATGATTAATTTCTGAAAACCATGCATTCTTACTCGTGATTTTTTACTTTACACAAGAAATAAGAAAACACGGGAATTCTAGAAGTCATTTTCATTTGGAATTTTGTACAAAAATTATCGATGAGTAAATCTCTTGAGAAAATAGCAAACTAAAGGATTTCCATCTACTTTGAAGTCATTGACTTCATAATGCGGGCAATTTTGACAATATTCATTGTTTTTACGATGGACGCCAAGGTAAATAGGCATTTCTAAGGGTCAATTAGGCGTGAGTTTTATGGTTTGTTTCCTACTTTATATGCAGAAATATCGTATCTTCCCAGTCGAATGTCTTTCCAGTCAGTCTATCTGTAGTCTCGTCAAGTCTGCAGCAACAAATAAAAAATATACTAAGTGTTCCATCTTTTAAGGACGCTAAAATGAAATCTTTTGCAAGCAGGTAAGCATTAACCTCTATGTCTTTCCTTCAATTCATCGGTGAAAGTAATTATAGTTTTATGGTCGACTTCCGTGCGTTTTGACGCTAAGAAACATTTTGCAGCTTTAACAGTGAACTGAACTTGGCAATGAAAATGAAGGCGCACCAATAACTTTTTATCTTCGGCCTGGTTCTTGTTATTATAGCTGAATACGGATTAGAATCGCTTGATTATTGTCCAATGATAATAAATAAAAAATAGATTTGCTATTATTCTGACCTTAAAAATTTCTCTCATATTATATGAATAGTAGTAGTCTCACGAAAAGTAATAAAACATGTAATATATAAGGTATATTTTACTATATAAAATGTATATTTTTATTAGAACTAATATATATATATATATATATATATATATATATATATATATATATATATATATATAATCAGGTAAACACATAAGTTCTCTCCGTAATATTATACATGTAAATTAAATCAAATCTTCCACTATTCTAAAATGACAAAGTATACTGATTGATAACCGTATGAATTTAGAAACCTTGAACTTAAAATAATTTCTTTTTACAGAATAATTTTACTGAATTAATTACTTCAAAGATGGATGTGCCGAAGGAGCATTTAAGGCACATAATGCTTTATGAGTTTAAAAAAGGAATGTCTGCAGCCGAAGCGACTTGAAATATTTAATCAGCTTATGGAGAAGAATGCCTGAACGAAAGAACGTGATGGTTTGCCAAATTCAGAAATATTACATATGAAATTTCGATCAAATTTTACAGTATTCTAAAATGTCCAATGATACTGATTGATAACCGTAGCAATTTAGGAACATTTATTTTAATATGATTTCTTTTTACAGAATAATTTGACTAAATTAATTACTCATATTAGCCCCTCAAAGATGGAGTTACCGAAGGAGCATTTAAGGCACATAATGCTTTATGAGTTTAAAAAAGGAATGTCTGCAGCCGAAGCGACTTGAAATATTTAATCAGCTTATGGAGAAGAATGCCTGAATAAAAGAATATTCGGAAAAGTGTTTGGCAAATTCAGATGTGGAAATTTCAACATCCAAATAAGTTTGATGGTGAGCTTCATCTGGCAACACTTGAAGATAATCCTGCAGAATCTGTTGAAGAATTGGTAATGAAGTTTCGTGAAAAACATACAACTGTTCATCGTCATCTTCAACAACTTGGAAAGGTTCCTAAACTTGGAAAATGGGTGCCTCATGAATTGTCTGAAGTAAACCGCAAATCCCGTGCTGACATCTGCTCTTTTGTTCATCTTGACCTTTTTGGATAGACATGTGAATGGTGATGAAAATGTTTTTTTTTTATGAAAATATAAAACGTCGTAGACAGTGGATTGGTAATCAGAAAAGGCAGAAACAAAACCGAGAAAATAACTTCATGCGGGGAAGTCTCTTCTCTGAATTTGGTGGGATTGCAAAGGAATGGAGTTGCTACTAACTAATACAGCAATCAATGCTAGAGTAAGACTGTCAACAATTAGAGCGCTTGAATGTGGCTTTGAAGATTAAAAAAAACTTGTTTTACTGAATCGAAACAGAGCGGTGTTTTATCAGGAAAATGCACGAACCCACCCAGCAAAAATTACAACCCATGTTGATTGAAAATGTTGGTTGTGAAGGAATTCCTCATCCACCTTATTCTCACGAGGTTGCTCGTTCAGAGTGGCATTTGTTTCTCAGTTTACATATATTCTCTGAAAATAACGCAGTGCCGTCTATTAAAGGAACGTTAGAATGACTTAATATTTACGTCCTAATGTTTTTTTTCTTTGCTAATATCTTTTTTTCTTAAGTTAAGATATTGTTAACTTAAGATATTTTGTATTTTTTCGTCCAACACTTCAGAATGATTCGTTGAAACAATAATAAATAAATCGGCGAAACTAAATACGTACACACAGAGCGTAATTAAAGAGCACGGTTAAAATCAATTTATTACAGAAATTTAAAACAAAAAAAAATCTGTAAATAAGCCTCTATTGAATATAAAACAAAATTAATTACTCACAACCCACCCATGAGACAGATAGAACAAAGAAAGTTATCCTTCTGCCTACCCAAAGTCGGTTAATGAAGCTTGATGTAAACTGCCTCTAAAAACCGTAAATGTTTAACCGGCCGAGTTTTTGTTTTCAGCACCCTAAACGACACGACATCACATTCGGAAGAACTGCCCGGGTTACCAATTAAATGAAGGCCAGTTACGGATTCACAAACTGACTGAGCCAGCCGCTTACTGTTATTCACTACACCTTGTATTATATAAGCAATTGGCGTCACATCGGCACACCGACATTGAAATTGCAGATAGAGCAAACCATCCTTAGCGAAAAATGAGAACACCGGAATAGTTCTAAATACAACACACAGCTTGAGAGTGGAAAAGCAAGAAGTCCCAAAGATCGATACTCGATCAGCATGTGTCTGATGGTAGTTTTAAATACAATGGACAAAGACCGGGATAAAAAAACACAGAGACTTTAAACGCTTAACCTTACGTTCCACAACATTCTGAGTGTACTCATTATCGCGAAAATTTATCCTCAAACACACAAGGCGTACTCACCAGGAAAGCACGGTGGATCAAAACAGAAATAAAAGTAATCTTACGGGACTTTGGGAAGAAGAAAACCAATATTTGTGTGTGTGTAATATATATATATATATATATATATATATATATATATATATATATATATATATATATATATATATATATACAGACACAAGGTAACCAAAAAGTTCTGTCCGTTTTTTGATTAGTCATTGAATGAAGTTGAAATATATACGTAATGCGTGTAGCGATTGTTTTCAAATTCGGACAGCCGGGGGTAGGAACATCAGACGTTATAAAAAACACTCGCACCGCGTGCCCGGCCACCAGTTATAAGCAGGACAGCTGTGAGAAGGATGGAAGTGTCTAGAGATCTCGTTCGGGGCTGTTTGCTTTACGGCTTCAAAGTGGGCTTATCAGCAGCTGCATCAAGTCGCCGCATATGTCAAGCGTTTGGGGATAGTGCTGTGGATGAACGTACTGCAAGGCGTTGGTTTCGAAAATTCAAGTCGGGAGATTTGTCTCTCTATGATGAGCCTCGCAGTGGACGACCACCGGTCTTGAATGACGGAGTCCTGAAGGCGGCCATTGAAGAGGACAGTAGTCTAACGTGTGGTGAACTTGCAAGATAGTTCAACGTTTTCATATTAGTTAGATTTCACCTGCACCGCCTAGGTAAGACGTACAAACTGAGCAAGTGGGTTCCGCAAACGCTGTTGGAGGTCCACAAGGGACAACGTGTGGCAGCCTGCGTATCGCTGCTTTCTCGCCACCGTACCGCATCCTTATTCAATCGAGTGCTTACCAGTGATAAAAAGTGGGTTCGGTACGAAACTCCCAAGCGTTCCAGACATTGGTTGTCTCCTCAGGATGCTGTACCTCACACCGCAAGACCGCCTATGCACCGACCCAAGATTAGGCTTGGTGTCTGGTGGACAGGTCGTCAAGTGTTTCATTATGAACTGCTACCAACGGGCCAAACGGTCACTGGAGACCTATACTCGCAGCAATTGAAACGTGTGCAACAGGCATTGCGCCAGAAGGAGCCAGCACTGGTGAATTGCAATGGTGTGCTTTTCCTCCATAACAACTTCAGGCCGCATGTCGCGCGAGTGGTCAGGGTACCATACAGCAACTTGGGTGGGAGACTTTGTGCCATTCACCTTATTCACCTGATCTTGCGCCATCCGATTACCACCTCTTCCACTCCCTGGATAATCATCTTCGTGGGAAATCCTTCACCAATGAAGCAGACTTGCGCGAAGCCCTCACGGACTTCTTTGCGTCAAAAACCCCCGGGTTCTACTGCAAGGGCATTGAACAGCTGGAGACACGTTGGCAGAAGGTGCTTGATGCCGATGGAGATTACTTCGAAGACTAAATATAAGTTACAGATACTGTGAAGCGTTTTCTTTTTTTCCTTTAAAAACGGACAGAACCTTTTTGGTTACCTTGTATATATAAATGTGATATATATTATATGTTATATATATAATATGTTATATGTATGTTATATATATGTCACATGGATGTATATGTCATATATATGTGATTTGTATATATATGTTATATATATGTTAGATATATATGTTATATATGTCATATATATGTGATATATATAATGTTATATATATGTGATAGACAATATGTTATATATATGTGATATACAATATGTTATATATATGTGATATATATAATATGTTATATATGAATGTGATATATATAATATGTTATATATATATGATATATATATATGTTATATATGTTATATATATGTTATATATACAATATGTTATATATGTTATATATATATATATATATATATATATATATATATATATATATATATATATATATATATATATATATATAGTGAGAGAGACAGAGAGGAGGGATTAGTGGATTTTATTTATAATCCAACATTTTCATATTTCTTTAAATGTTATATTTATTGGAGACACGCTTTTCTCTATTTTTGTAACTGTGTAATTCTACGTCTGCGCATACCTCTATGTGCTGAGTCCCGTCATGACGTTGGCAATCATGATTCTCTTCAAGTCTATACTCTTTGTAGCTCTTAGTAAATATTGTCTTTTTGCGACCTCTCCTAACCCCAGTTCTGTCAACTATTTACACAATCTTGTTAGGTTGGTTATGCGTTGTTTTCCTCTCTCTCTCATGTGATTCATGTGTTGTGTTAAATTTAAGCCCTCTTTACTCGTATACCCTAGAGCAGTGGTTTGAATTTTTCCGAATGCACTCTTTTCCCTATATGTCAGAATGTAATTTCCATACCTGTCCAAGATTCTCCGACTCAAAAAGTGCATTCCAAACAATATGAAAAATGTGAATTGTTTTCGATTGGGTGCCCCACAAAGAAACAGGATATTTTAGCTATAGTATATAATGAAAATATTAACTAATAAAAAATACTTTATATTTTACTATATGAATGAACTAAAATATTACTAACATATTTTTTTAACCATTTTTTGTTCCAGGTGATTTTTCTCTTTAAGAAAAATATCCAATTTGGAAACTGAAAAAATGCCATGAAATTTTGAAAGAGTTCTTTAGCTCGATAACTAAAGATCAGTTTTGTGTTTTGGCAGCTATATTTTGTTTTTGTTTCGTATAACTCTAAAAAATTCCTACAATTAAATAAACTGTATCAAATTTCTTGATTTTTTGTGGTTGGGGTGCAGACTATGTTAGTAATATCTTTATAGAGTAGATTTTCTTTAAACACATGATGAACTCAAAATACTATAAATAAATAAAAAACAACTATAATAAGTAAGATTTTCCATCCTTCCACTGAAGACCTGAAATTCAATCCATTGGTTGAAAACAAACACCGCAATAGACATTTCGACTCTCTCTTTCTGATAAGTGTCCTTTTAAATTCTCTCTAAAACATCGTCGTTGCTCACATGTTCGTTCCATGGCATTCTCAGCATCCTTCAGTAGAATCACATTTCTCTTTCACGTTGCATCTCCAGCATTAAATGCCATATAGGAGGACCGATATTATATAACACTTCATTACACTTTTCCTTTTTTCTATGTCTTGCGGCAAGGTCCGTGCCTGCGTCCGCCTTGTAGAGGAAAACATAAAAAGGCAAAAGGGAGATACGAATGCAGCTGGCTGCCTACTTGACAAGTTTTAATTTAGTACTAGATTGGCGGAAAGATAACAATATCTTAGAATTGAAATAGCTAGATGTAACCGAATGGAATTCAATGCTTGGAGATGAGATTTGCCAGAACCTAATCAAGTCAATACCAAAAAGGGTTGAAAAGGTTATTCAAAATAAAGGAGGATCCATAGATTATTAAATATTTTGAACTATATTACCTATTATAAATAAATTATACCTCTATTATTCTTTATTTAAAGCTGTTCGGTTATGTTTCTATTGATTACTAGTTGCAGGAAATAAGTGAGTTCACAAACTCACACAAAAGCGATACTGATAAGCGATTGCCGCGTTTATGACTTCAAGACAACGAACAAATGTCAGACGAGACAGCAATGGCCTCTTATTTCGCTAGGAAATATTTTGCCTATAAATTTGGGTAGGTGTTTTTTACATTCATTCTAATACAAGACAGGAACAATTGTTTATGACTAGTCGCTACACAGGTGGGGATGTTTAAATTAATCCATATTACATACATCTGATCAGGTCTCTGAAAATTTCAAGTAGTTTACATTAAATTACCTGAGATTTTCTTTTACTAATTTCTTTCTTTTTTTTTTTTTAATAATGTCAGTCCTCTTTAAAGTTAATAAATTTTGTATCTGTAACAAGATTTTCGTGTATAAGCCTGGGTGATGCTAACCTTCAGGAGAGTGACTCCATAGAAATTTCTCTGGCTAACGTTTTCCAATGGCGTGAATTGTAAACATTGTATTAAGCTGCCCTATCTGCTACTAGGAAACTTTGTTCACCGTGTCTTGGTAGGCATTTTTTTCCACCAGAATCTATCTTGCACATTTATAATTCTACTATTCGGCCATGCATTGAATATTGCTGTCATATCTCGATTGGTGTTTATGTGTATTTACATAATATTAAGGAAATACAAATAATCTTCAATTTTATTGATCCTGGTCTAACATCTCGCATCCATTCACTTTCCCACCGCCATAATATAGCTTCCCTGTGAATTTCCTATAGATATTTTCATAGTAATTATTCTGATGAACCTTTTTGAAACCTAGATTTAAGGGTTTATTTTAGTACTAGATTGGCGGAAAGATAACAATATCTTAGAATTGAAATGGCTAGATGTAACCGTAAGTTATAAGCTCTTTTTTTTTCTTTCGCTTGTGCAACTCTCTTCCGGTTTCTTGCTTTTCAGGAATCTTTGATCTTCAAAAAATTTAAATGAAGTGTCAATCGTCATCTTGTCTTAATTTCTTTTCTTTATAATGCTCTCTCCTTAATGTTTACTGTTCATCATATTTTCTCACTCAGAGTACCCCCCTCTTTGCTTCTTAGTGACTTCATTGCCTTGCTTTGGGTGAACTGATTTCTAAAATAAATGTACTCTTCGTAGTAGTTTCGAATCAAACTAACATGATGGAACGAAAATTCTAAGATTTCATCGTATATTTACAAATGAAGATTCTAATGTTATAAAAATATTCAATCATCCTTATAACCTCCATTTCTTCCTAGATCCTCATTCTATCTGTCAAGAAGATTATATTGCCAATTTATATTCATTAACTGGTGAGTATATTCATGTATGATCTAATTTTCTTCAGGCTTACGACCATATTACTCTCTCTCATGTTACCAACAAGCTGGTCTAATATTATGTCCGGGCTTACTACAATATGGCTTTGAAACACCTGTTCCTGTTCGATCATCGAAGATAAGCAACATTGAACCTGATCAGTGCATAGGTGGGTGACCACCTGGGAATACAAGGTGCTGTAAGCTTAGATGTCCGGGCGGTGTAATGCATAATGGCTTGGGTTTGTTAATATGAGAGACGAGTTCCAATTCCACTTATATTAACTTTCGCACAAAAATTCATTTGGGAAAGGTATGAATCTACATTCTCCCCCAGCTATTGAGTAATTAGAATATTATCGCTAAAAATTCTCACAATCTAAAATTTTTTTCTGGCTTTAAATAACCTGCAAAGGGTTGACA
>OZ038492.1:39293352-39295852 GCA_964036315.1 Acanthosepion esculentum | reverse complement strand
TTTACATTATTCGGATTATTGTCCTCATCATTGTCACCATATGTATTACATCGTTTCGGCCGTTGGACACAAAGGGGTCGCTTAGATCCAGTGACATGACCAAAAGAGTGTGAGTTCAATACCCGGTTAAGGCAGTGGAGGACTTGGAGAGGGGAATTAACAGGAGATAACTGATAACTGACATCCATTAAAACATTAGTCTGGAACTAGAACAGTCTACCTCAGTGAGCGAAATAAAAGGTTCATTTCGACATTCCAACCACCAGAAAAAGGCCGGAGCATACAGCGGCCGAAACGTTGTAATAAATATGATAACAAATATGAGGACAATAGTCCGAATAATGTAAATAGTGTAAATATCTAACCTGTCGACTACATACAGCAGCTTCCTTGGGTCAATGGTTACTTTGGGCAAGTAAAGCTTTTAGTCGACCTAAGCGAGGCCCACGCTTGACCGAATCTCATGAACTGGCGTTACAAAACCAAGAACTGAATCAGATAGCAGGAACCAAATAAATTGAGGAGTTAGCACACGCAACTCAAATAGAGAATGACATAATCAAGACAATGACTTTGAACTTTATCCGTAAACAAAAGACAAGTAAGAAAGACCCCATCAATACTAGAAAAAGCATTAACAGTGACTGGTCTTGTAATGTATTTTCTTGAAAAAAATGACAAAAGTTTCTAAAATATTTTTTAAAATTTCAAAACACAGCCAGTCTAAATATTCAATCAATGAATGCCGAATGTTTCCCTGTAAGGAAACAGCTAATATTACTATCTATATAATAAATACGGATGTCAGTGTGTTACTGTCTCACACGTTTTCAATTAAAGGAACACCACTCTCTAACTTTCAATAGCTCAGCTTCTATATAATAAATGCGAATGTCAGTGTATCACACTTTCTCAACTTTACTCCAAGAGGTCTTAGTCCAACATATGATACCATTTTGGAATCAGGCCGACTCAAGAAGCAAAGTAAAAATATTCCGGTCCGGATCTGGACCCACAATTCTTAAATTTTGGATTCACAGTTTTTCATTACTGCGATTGTTTTCGGAGATTTTTGTACGGGATTTTTTTGCCGCGAATTTTTTTGTACACTAACAATTTTTATAACTTGGAAATAAATTTGGTAATAATCAATATTAATTGCGAAATCCAGCGAAAGTCACCCATGAAATCAAAATAATTGTTTGTACGAAAATAAGGACCTACGTACATCAACTTGTCTTTAAATTAAGTGGCGGCAGCTGAATTATCGTTGAACTTTTAAAAGTTAAGGGTCAATATTAAAGCAATAATTAAAGACAGCGATCATTTTTGTGTTCTTCAGGAGTTTATTGTTGTCTATCGCATCTTCTCCCTAGTTATTGCGTTGAAGGCCCAATCATGAGCCTTCGGTATACGCTATCTTAAATGCGGCCCGATAAATCGGCTTTTAAGTTAGTTAACAATAAAACTAGCAAAATGGAAAATATAGTTTCATGACGTCTACTGTTTAGATATTTTTGGTAAAATACCAAGAATCTGCAATGTTATTGTTCCTGGCCTGGCATCTTGGCTTCAGTTACATTCCCACCGCTTTAATTTTTCTTGAGCACCAGATTTTATGAATTTAAGCGTAGTAAAATATTCGGGGCAAGATTTCATCCCCTTGCTGTTGAAATGGCTAGAAGTGACCGTTAGAAGCAATGCAGATAATAAAAAAAATAAATCGTTGGAAAGCAATAATTGTCTGTGTGCTGAAGGGACATAGGCTTAAAATAGTTTTCTTTCTGAAATATAAAAAAATGTTCCCTGATGTCGACTAAGAAATAATGACCAAATATGTACGAACTGAAACATATAATTCTGGAATTCTCTGTTTTTTTATAAAATATAGCTTGGCTCTTTTCATTTCTCTAGTTTTTTTATTCACGAATCTTTTCACAATTATGTGTTTGATATATTTGCCTAATTATATTCACGTTTTCATAAGTTTTACTACCTAATCTGTTAATGTAATAAACAGAATTTCTTACACTTTAGAAAATATGTAATGAAGAAAATAAGGTCGACTGCCTTCTCAAATCAAATATTGATCTGTCAGAGATAAGTGTTTATCAGAAAATCTTGCCTTTGTGTAAATTGGCAAGATCTCGTTAGGTTTTAATCTTGCCTTTCCAAACAGACGTGTATCTTTGTTTACCAAACTTCGAATCTTATGACGTTTTGATGACAAGTGTAGACACTATTTTTGATCAAGTAGGATCATTTTTTTGTGTGAGAACACTAATCCTCAAACCGTTTCGTGTCTGATATAAAGTTGCTTTTTTTTGTCTTTTCGAATCAGAAAATATATCAGGTACTGCCACACGTTTTAAAACAAGGCGATGTATACTATTTACATTATTCGGACTATTGTCCTCATCTTTGTTGCCATATTTATCACAACGTTTCGGCCGTTGTAAGCTCCGGCTTTCTTCATGTGGTTGGAATGTGGAACTGAAGC
>OZ038492.1:39273352-39288352 GCA_964036315.1 Acanthosepion esculentum | reverse complement strand
CTTAACAGGTGCTACCACCCCGTACTAGGGTGGACCTGGGAACACCAGCAATTAGCAGGTGGTTCCACGCTCCTCAACACCTCCTGATCAGAGGACTTGCTGCTGGGCGTAGTTTAACATCTTACCCAGGATATCAGGGCATCTTTTGATTATATCGATAATCTCTAGATACATAACAGAAGCACCAGCAATATTCTTGCTTCGAGAAATGCCAGGAAAACTCCAAAATGTAAACTCGGACCATCTATGTTATGAGATAATTGTAGTAGTAATGTCATGATAAAATAAGAAAAGCAATAATCATAATAATCCTCTCTGGATAGGAATGGATTTCTCCTGGGGTCTTGGAGGTACACACATCTTGCTGCTTGCCTAAAGCATTTACAACTGCCTGGAAACAAACCCCAGTTGGCTAGGCCTTCCCATCTGCGAAGAATCCATTGAGGTTAGGCAAATAGGTATTTGGACAGGAGAATTTATCCATTATTCGGACCTGAAATAAGAAAACAGAGGTGAGGTGCTTCTAAAGTAAATTTTCCATTAATGGAAACACAAGAACAGTGTCCCGTTCATTTTGCAGTATGCAAGCAGTTGAACATGTGTATGAAAAATCGTTCATACGCGGGCAATGTTTTGAAAGGGGTTATATCAGCAGTGATACGCGCAAGTTCAGCTTAAGTAAAAAAAACAACAACATCCTAACAATCTTTATTACTCATTTCTCCTATTATCTATCTCTCGCTCTCTCTATCTCTCGCTCTCTATCTCTCTCGCGATCTCACGCTATCTCTCACTCGCTCTCCCCATCTCTCGCTCGTTCTATCGCTCTCTCTCTCTATCACTCTCTCTATATATGTATATATGTCGCTCTCTTTCTCTCATATATATATATATATATATATATATATATATATATATATATAAGAAGAAGACGGAGATATTAATTATCCATTTCGCTTATAATTTTTATTTCGTGAATACCGAGATGTTCAACTTATCAGAACGAAATTTTCTCAGCAAATGGACGAAGTACACGGTAGATTGGTAGTGGGGGGGAAGGTGAGAGAGAATAGATGGGTAAAGAGGGGGCTAAGGGATTAGTGGTTCGTAGTAGTCGGATTACACAGTCAAGAATTTGCTCTATACTTTTTATATATTTGACATTGACCGATACCGTTTGTTCTTTTAGGACATCAGGCCGATTCAAATTAATCTGATGAAAGAGATCTTAATACAAATAAAGTTTGGTATTAATATAGTATACTTAGGGATTTGTTTTTTTTTAGGCCGAAGTCTCATAGTCAGTGAAACACTGATTTAAAGGAAACGCAAGTGTGACATATAGAAGGAACGGAAGGCTCTGTGACGTGTGGCATGGACGCGGGCGGGGAAGAAGAGGGTGGGAAGGAAAAGGCGGGATAGAGGTAGCTGTAGCAGCCTAATCGGCCTAGATATTTAATTTTGGAACGCTAAAATTATGAAATATCTAGGCCAGTGTAATATATATATATATATATATATATATATATATATATATATATATATATATATATATATTATCTCTCCCAATATATTTACTGTTTCTTCAAAGCAACTTTTTTTTTTCGGTAGTACAAAATTACAGTATTTTTCTTGTTCACCGATACTAACTTTCTCAAAAAATGTTTTTTTTCTCGTCTTCCAAGTCGCTGTATTCTTCTCTGAAAATTGGTTCGTATCTTCTAAAATAAGCAGAAAACGTAATTCCATTATCTGAATTGTATATGAATTCAGTTATGGTATTTGCCAACGCGTCAGGAGTGAAGGAACTTGGAGAATTTTCCGTTTTCTTCCGTATTATTTCAATTAAATTTACTTTGTGGACTTCCAACAACTGCTAGTGTATTTTTACTCTTTGGCTTATTAGCTTATTAGCCCAAGTGGCAAAAATACAACAGGAGTTGTTGGAACTCCATATTCCCATACAGCAGCAATTGTTGAAACTTCCATATTTGAAGAATACCTGTTTTTTCTTATTTCCCTTCCTTTTTTATACACACCAAGAAAAAAATTAAACCAATGTAGTTTTAATTTCTCGACGTCACTGTTATCCTGTGCGCCGAAGCCAAAAAAGAAATTCTTAGTCTGTATGAGTTTCGATTCCTCGTAACCACTGTCATAACTCACTTCTCGGGGTTATATTATTATGTCAAGATTAGGCTACTAACCGTGACCTCATTAGAATTCTTCCGAACAGATTCAAACGGATTTCTCCTGACTCACTTCGAGTTATTTATTTAAGGCGTCTTGCCTTGTTCATTTGTGTTACCGCGACAGGAAGGTGTCTTATTTACTCCGCAACATTATATTATTATGTATTAATTTTTAACTTAATATAAGTTCAGTTATCTATCAAATATATATATATATCCATCAAATATATATATATATCCATCAAATATATATATATCCATCAAATATATATATATATCCATCAAATATAATCGTTCAGGTCATTAATATTATCTGATTATTTTTTGTGAGTGAAAAAGAAACCTTTAAATCACCAACTAACTCATTAAGGTGGGTTTGCAAAAGATATTCTTTTAACTGATTTGTGGCCCATACGTAATCGACTTCAGTAAATTCAAACAGATGTGGGCAAAAATTCTTTTTATTATTCAAAGATTATGAATTAAATATTAAATTCAACTGAAATATTTAACAATTTGAACAAAAGGCATAAAACAAGTATTATAATGCGAAGACCCTCAGAAGTAGTACAAAATATAATATAAACATAGTTCCACAATAAACATTTTAGATTTGTGTTTTCAGAAGTTAAACACTATATATACATTTACATAGGGAGGTTTTTAATACGGGGGTCGTATTTTACTCAAGGATATAATTTATTCCGTTATTAGCATTACAAACATGTGGTCGTATTATAAACAAGAAAATGTTTTTTTTTGCTTCTTGACAGTATATTATATAGTAAAATTGATTTTTTAAGTAATTCAATCTAATGTGTGTGTTTATGATTTGCTTTTCCTATCGTTGAACGGCAAGGAACCATAAACCACAAAAGAAGAAAAAATGTTTTGAATCGGAACTTAAGTACATTACCCAGAAGGAAGATGCCCAGATTTAATATAAAGATTAAATTTCATTACAAACAAAACTCGTGCACAAAAACAAAAATTATTCCTGCCTGGAAAAATTAATATAAAAAAATGAAGAGATATCGCTGAAAAGGCAAGTAACATTTCTCCAGAGCTATCTCAATTATTTCGTATTTTTTTAAATTTTTATTTATTTTCATAATTATGTAGAGCATTTTTTCAGTTTATCAATTCTCACACCTGGTACTTCATTTTCCAAATTGCCTACAAATTATCTGATAATTAAACACGCATACACATGCACACAGGAACACATGCGCGCGCGCACGCACGCACGCAAACACACACACACGCACACACACTGTGCGGCTTAAATAGCTCGCAAATAATGGTAAGACATTAGTTAGATGAAGATACCATTACCATTAACTAAAGTTCAATTATAACTCGCAGGTGGAAGTTTAACATGTGGGAGGTATTTCTGCCGCGCCTTGTATATATAAATACAAGAAGTGACACTGATATCGCCATTCGGTGTTGACAGTCTTTCATATGACGTCTTGAAGCCCAATGTCGTCTCTCGGTTCTATCAATGATATTGAGCACCTTTAGCATATAAATATAAAATACCTTAAAACTATCCTTTACCTACCTACCTACCTACCTACCTACCTACCTACCTTTTTATTTAAATACAGGTTGGACCAAAAATAGACTTACAATTATTTCGCTGTTTATATCACAGTCAAAATTAAACTATTCCTTCAGCAAGATGGATCACCTCTCTATTATGCTTTGGCAATAAGGGACTACCTTAAGCAAAACTTTCCACAGCGTTGGTTCGGAAGAAGAGGCAGCATTGAATGGCCACCACCTTCACCTGACCTAACTCCAATGGTTTTCTTTTAATTGAGGGAAGTAAAGAACACGTGTTATGAGAGACATCACCACACAGTGGACAGATTAAGTATACATCTCAGAAGTATTTATTGAAATTGATACATATCGGTATTTGTGTCGGGTTTTGTTTCATAATGTTCTGGCGAAGTTCAAGGAATGTTGACGGAGGACATTTTGAGCACTTAAAAGATTAAACTGTACTAGAAAATGTAAGTGTTAACTAAATGTACAGTTTTGAACAAATATGATTCTAATAAATGAATATAAATGTAATAAAAAGTTTTTAAACTTACTTTTGGCCCACTATATATATATATATATATATATATATATATATATATATATATATATATATATATATATATATATAGACAATATTAGTGGTGAATATACACATACATATGCAATTATATATGCACATACACATATGTGTATAAAAATAATTCCAAGAGGATATGATCCAGGTAGAACTCGATGTCCAGGACAGAGTAAGGATATAATAAAAAGACTTAAACACTAATATTCCATGGTCATAATTTATTCCATTGGAATCGTAAGAACGATCCAATTCATCAGACCTACAGATTCAAAAAGAAAACAGAACAACCACTCCGGGAAAAAATTGGTGAGAGTATGTGTGAGAGTGTGGGGGGACCTGTGATGTATATAGAGGGGTAACAGACGAGAGAGACAGGGATGTCCGAAGGTGGAGAGGGCATTCAAATCTAACAGAGGGAAATTTAAAGAGGGGTTTCAGTGAGAAAAGGGTGCGTATTTTCAAACGTCCGAAGATATACCGGAAGAGTGTACATTTCTTGGCGACACACACACCCCATAGGCGATAAAATCTTATACTCCCGCCCAGACCCCTACAACGCATACATACACACACAATACACACACATCTATATCTATATCTATATATATATATATATATATATATATATATATATATATATATATATATATATATATATATATATATATACACACATCTACATCTGCACGCCTAGGACAGCCGATTTCAAAACCAATGGTAAATTCGGTATAATGAGATAAAGGAAAAGTTTAGATAAGATAACATTAGAAAGATTTTAGGATTCCTTGATGTTAAGTGGAGACGGCGCTCGGAAACATATTGTCTAGCCGGGCCAAGTCATAAACTAACAATATATAAAAAGTGAACATAGGAGTCAACACTTAGAGGCGACAGTCTGTTTCATGCTAGAAGCAATCGTCAGGCAACGAGTCAACGATTGCATCTAGCATGAAACAGACTGTCGCCTCTAAGTGTTGACTTCTATGTTCACTTTTATATTTACACACTCTCTATCTCTGATATTGAGGACTTTATCCCATAAATATAGCACACTTTAAGACTATATTTCTTCATATATATATATGTGTGTGTGTGTGTGTGTGTTTGTGTGTAGCGTAATATCGGTGTATAAACGAAGAATTAAGTTAATCTTCAAACACGAATTTAAAAACTTCACTAATTTTTATATGGTTATTTTTCTTTCAAATTGAAATAAATGAACTACAAAAATTCTTTGCGAATATGTTCATACAATAAATTGTGTATCTTATTTTTTAAAAATTACAATTGCGTTAGTATAGGATAAACGGAAAATGTGTCTATATGTGTGCAGGTCTGTGACACAGGCTGACATTGTTTTTACTGTGTGTATGAAATTTAAGTCGTCAAAATCATAAAAAGGCAGGAAGTTAGTTACTACTGTCGCCGCATGTAAACAAGTTGGAATGTGCATTTTCAATATCGCTAAAGATAATTTTTGTAATATTTTAAACTCGAATTTATATGCGAATGATGTAAGTAATTGTTGTGGACGCGGAACAGGTCCGAAAGAAAACTCGAACTCAGTAATTCAGTGAAAACGTATTATTAACAAAAAGAACGAATACAGAAGCGACTGACGGCTAAGTACAGTAGTCAACTCATCAACAGTATTTATTGTCCCCCCACGAGGGATAGATGTGGCACAAGGCCGAGTTTACCGTGGGTATTCCCGAGCCCGTAGGCTCGGCCAAAAAATGCCTGTAGATCCCGTATAAACGGGATCGGGTTGGTCAACCTCCCCGAACGAGGCTCTGCCCTTCGGCGGAGCCTCGTCCGGGTTCCTCTCTGCTCAGATGCAGAGAGTTGGACCGTCTGTCGACTCGTCAACTGTAGTCAACTCGTCAACTGTCTACAGTCCTCTTGCGAGGCATAATATACTCATAAGACGAATCTATTTTGTCCATGAAGGTAGGTCCCCATAACACCCCCCTTTCCAAGCCTTTACCTCCGCATGAGTCTCAATATCGTCTCCTTTTTGGATTGATGACGAGAGGTTTCCGTGAACTTCCGCTTTCTTTTAGATCTTCGCGGTTCCGGAGCTGCTTGGGGTATTTGAATGCCGAAGGTGTCGTAGATGGTATCCATCACCTCTTCTTCCTGGGGAGTACCGCTGCAGTCATTCAACAGTCGTTTCCTGATTTGATTCAGGTGTCTCTTATGAGAGAAACGAGGGCCTTGGATTATGTAGACCATATTTCCAATCCTCTTTTCTATAGTACCATGTTCCCAGAAAGATGTATTATTTTTAAACATCTTAAAAAATACTTTTTCTCCTGGACTGTACTTTATCTTTGGTACAATAGAGGTCGGGCCGTGTTTTGTATGGGCAGCAATTTATCGAAAACGGATCTTACTTTGCGCGCAAACATTATTTCTGCCGGAGATAGTGAAGGTGGCGCGTTATCATTTGGCGTGATCCTGTGCACTTGTAAAAACTGCTGCAGGGCCTTTTCCTTTGGGGTGCCGCAAGCTTTTTTCAGGGCAGTTTTTAGGGTGTCAACAAAACGTTCTGCTTGACCATTTGACCTCAGGTGATATGGGAGCGTCGTAATGTGTCTTATCTGAAAAATAACTCTTTAAAATCGGTCGAAGTAAATTGAGTTCCGATGTCACTAACCAAGCAATCTACTACCCCAAAACGAGCGAATAGTTCGGGAAGGTAGCTTATTGTTGCTTCCGTAGTGGGATTTTTGCATCGGAACACTTCTGGCCATTTTGAATAACTATATACTTCGATTAGATAGTAGAATCACTCTAGCGGTCCCGCAAAGTCCACGTGGATCCTTGACCAAGGTCGGTCCGTCTTTGGCCACGGTTTATGTGTGATAGGTGGTGCTTTTGCCGCCAATGCACAGCCCTAACACGTGTTGACCGTATTTTCGATATCTTGGACCATTTTAGGCCAGTATACGTAGCTGCGCATTAGACCTTTCATTCTATTTTTCCCCGGATGCCCAATATGAAAATCCTACAGGATTCATTTCTGTAGATTTTTTGGAATGACGACTCTCTCGCTGTATTGGAGTACCTCGTCACATAGGGAAAACTGTCTGAAATGTGTTGGTCCTTTTCTGAAATTTTGTCTTTGTTGTGCTAATGAATTCATCGTTGCGGGCTTCATTCTTTATTTCTTGTAGCGTCACAGGAAGTTCTCTCATAGTGCTACACAATAAAGTTTTTATTTCCCACTCCGTTCGTAGTGAAGCGATCATAGAATCTTCTAGGGGTTCCCTACGTCTTGGAACCAGTCTGGAAAGTCCGTCAGCGTGACAGATGTTTTTCGAGGGGAGTTATTCCAACTTGAAGTTTTAACTTAGGAGAATTGTCCCCCATGTCAGCAGTCTATTTGCCGTATAACCGGGTAACCCTTTTTTTTACCCGAAAATACTAAGTAGCGGTTTATCGTCCGTTTGTAGTGTGAAAAATCTTCCGTGTATGTAACGGTGAAATTTTGTGACTACGTAAATGATTGCTATTCCCTCTTTCTCTATTTGGGAATAGTTTTTTTCCGCTCAGGAGTAGAGTCCTTGATGCGTGAGCGATGGGCATTTGCGTTCCAACTGGCATATTATGAAGAATACACGCTCGCTCCTGTTGCATGCGAGCTTGCGTCGCTAGCAACTACGATCTCGAGGTTAGGGTCGTAGTGCGTCAGGAATAAATCCGATGTTAGGATTTTGATAGTTTTCTTGAATGCCTCCTGGCATTCAGGTGTCCATTCCCAAACCTTATCTTTCCTTAAAAGTTCGTTCAGCGGGGCGCGGATGTTATGCATATTTGGGATAAACGCTTGATAGTAATTCGCTAAACCCCCAAAACTCTGTAGCTCTGTGACGTTTTCAGGAGCCGGCATGTCCTTAATTGCAATGGCCCTTTCTGGGTCCGGTCTCCTACCGTCTTTGTCTATGATGTGACCAAAATATTTAATTTCTTTCATGAAGAAGTCACTTTTGCTTTCCTTTATTTTGAAGCCATAATCTTGTATTCGTGAAAATACTTTGTGGATGTGTTCCCAGTGTTGTTCCAAGCTTTTACTGTTTATTAGTATGTTGTCCAGGTAAGCCGTTGAAAAATCAAGTCCACCCAGCATGGTGTCCATAACCTGCTGAAAAATGGCTGGTGCGACTGTGACTCCAAATGCAAGGCTTTCAAACTTGTATAAACCTCTATGTGTATTTATACATAGTAATTTTGAGCTTTCTTCCTCAACGGGTATCTGGAGATAAGCTTCGCTGAGATCGATCTTTGAAAATAACTTGCCTCCATTAAGTTTCGTAAAAACTTCTTCCGGGTTTGGAAGTGGGTAGTGATAATCTTTTAGTGCTGTGTTTAGTCCAGTAGAAAAATCTGCACACACGTGGATTTCCTTAGACTTCTTCTTCACATACACTACTGGTGCTGCCCACTGGCTATATTCCAGTTTAGATAAAATGCCAGTCTCTACAAGTCTGTCTAATTCCTTGTCTATTTCCTCTAACGAGGCAAAAGGCACATTCTTTTTTTTCTTAAATATTGGTTGAGTGTTCTCTTTTAGCTAAAATTTTGCTGATATCTTTTTGCATCTACCAAGTCCAGCCGAAAAGACCTCGGGGAAGGTTTCTTTTAATTTATTATTATTTTCTATTTTCTGACAAAAAGTATTTATTGGCAAATCCCACAGATTGAACTTCTGCATCTAAACTGTGCCAAATAGATTGTCTGTGTTTTTAACACGAACATTTTTAATTTTTTGGTTGTTCCATTCAAAGTAACGTTTGCGATAATTTCTCCTTCAAAGTTAATTTTTTTACCGGTCACGGGCCTAGCTATTTTGTTGGTTTTTAGCATGGAAGGTCTTCTATCGTTATTTAGTAGAGAGGGTTGCGAAGGATCCTTTACGTTAGCGGCTCAACTTGTCGGAGGTGTTTCGCTCTTTCTGTTCTTGGGTACCAGCGGCGGATTATCTCTGTAACCATTTGTTTTCGTTTACCTGGCGATTGGCTCGGAATAGGCTGCCTCTTAATGACAAGGCCTTCATATGGAGCTTGGCGGATTTGCCAGACTGTGAACGATGTGACCTTGGTTTAGAAGAAACGGCTTCGCACGCCTTCTACCATTGTCCCGGGTCCGCCCCTTATGGGACTATGTCGGCGAGTTGACGGCTCGTCTCGCCCCCGAAAAGCTTGTGCTCATTGATCGCACATACGCGTGTGACTGTGTGTCGCCCCCGTATTCTGGGGTGAAACGAATGGTGTTTCTGACGCTGCTGGCCACGGCCCGAATGGTGATTTGGACAACGCGACAGGAGGAAGTCTTGCGAGGCAACCGACTTTCTCATTCTGATCTGATCCGATTCTTTCAGTATCAGCTCAAGATGAAGATTAGAACTGATAGAAAACGATTCCATTCAACAATTTTTGGCAAAAGGTGTATGACTGAGGTGATCTTGGTTCGTTTGAATGGGGCTAGCCTTGATTTTCTCTTTTAGGTCAACCTACTTCACATCGGGATAGTTTCTTGTGGAGCCCCCCCCCCCGGTTAGGTTAGACAAGCTGTGTGTACCTAGTTAAAGTGAGTAAGTGTTGTCCCTGGCCTTCTCCCGGCTGCATCTTTAGTTATGGTCCAAGTCGAGATTCCCATCTCCACAGTTTGTTTTGGCCCCCTTTTTATCTCAACTGGGTCAGCTTTTATATTTGCCATGTCTGTATATATCTTTCGCCTTTCCCACTCCCTTAGCGAGAGAGCGTCTTGATTTTGTCCAATGGCATAATACATCGGCCTCTCTTTTTTAGGGTTGGACGAGCCCTACTAACATCAGTTATGTTTAGTTTGCTTTGTGTTAATATTTAGTTTGGTTTGGGGTTCATTCCCTCCCCTGTCATTCTTCATCATTAGACTTTTATACATAATATTTTATTATCATTAAATTTTTATGCCACGTGTTTTGTAGGTCCCCCTTGAGGGAATGTGGTATTATGGTGTATGGAGGATTGATTGGTGACGGACGAGTTTTTATGGTGAATGCGGAAATTGTAATGAGTGTATGGGTCGTGAATCGGATGAGCTAGATATAAGATAGATAGTGATGACCAGCCTCAACTCCTTCCCCATTTCGGCCTTGTGCCAGAATTGTGTATTATCACACAATTAATATCAATATGCTGTCTATGTAGTCCACCACTAGCAGTGGTTTACCTACTTCACGCCGCTGGCGAGTATTGTATGTTGTTAATGTTATAAAGATTAGCATTTCCAACCCCGTTTTTGTTATTCCGCATTCCGTAACCCTTTTAACGTTAAAACAGAATTTAAAACAGTGGTCTTCTAATATGTAGCTGCATGGCCAGTAGTAGGTTCGGCTGCATTCACCTGAGGCACTTTAATTGTTGTGTGCAATTTTTCACTCGTCAGTATTTTTAGTGATTTTGCTTATCGTTTATTTTTTTATAATTTGGTATTTTTGTAATAGTTTTTTTCATTTTTTTGTTGTTGTTTAGTAGGATTGGTAGATTTAGTTGTGTGTGAGTAGTCCGTGGTCTCTTATTGTTGGGTTTGAGACTGTTGTACGGATTCGCTTGGCTAGGTTGAGTGGAATGTTAGTACGAGTGTATTTCGGATGGGAAGATGTAAAAAAAGTAGATACTGTCAGTAGGTATAAAATATGTCGGTTGCTAGTTTTGTTTCATTTTGTTATTAATTTGTCTACAAAAGAAGAATTTTTTTCCTATACTCTCTAGTAATTTTTCTATCACTCCCTTAGTTAACTCCCTTAATGTCTGACTTCCTTACATTTCCACTTTACCCTCTAGGAATGCTCAAAAACTCTTCGCCTTCTTCCTTGTCAATGACAAACCTATTTTTCCCTTTTAGCAGAACATAGCCTATTAAATACCTTGTAATTGCAATACGTGGTGTTGGTCAGTAGGCATAAGAATCGGCGTCTGAACGAGTCGGTAATAACCTCTTGTTCCCATTCACTTCTACACTGAACCGAACAGGTCTGAATATAATAAAAGTGAATTGAGTAGACGGCTGTCTAGCTTTTTGCGGAATGATGGGTTCTTTGGTTGCCGCGTGCTGAGATGTATGGCGCTGCGGGTAAGGCCTTAAGTGGTAAGAATTAGTAAGGAAGAGAGGTCGGGAACGGATGAAGAAAATAATGGATTGGCAACGAGAACAGTTAAATCGACAAGCACAAGCTTTATGTAAGGTAGCCGAAGAATTGAGAACGAATATTTTAATGAGAGTGGTAAACAGATATTTAAAGAGTGAGAGAAATAGAAAGAAATGACAGTTTATAAAAATAAACGGTACTGTCAGGAATCTATATCAGCAAACACATACACACATACATATATCTATATATATATATATATATATATATATATATATATATATATATATATATATATATATATATATATATATGTAAATATATAGACTGAGAGAGAAAGAGAGAGAGAGAGAGAGTGAGAGAGAGGAGAGTTACACACAGAAGTACAGGGCTGGTACGGATGAAATAAAATTCCGATAACCAAAAATGCCACTAAGAAAAAGAGTACTTAATACAGAGTAGAGCGAATAATATTCATTCAAAATTATGACATATGCACGTTATAACATCACTACAAAAATTGCAATGCGGTTTGAAAAATAACTCTTTAAAATCGGTCGAAGTAAATTGAGTTCCGATGTCACTAACCAAGCAATCTACTACCCCAAAACGAGCGAATAGTTCGGGAAGGTAGCTTATTGTTGCTTCCGTAGTGGGATTTTTGCATCGGAACACTTCTGGCCATTTTGAATAACTATATACTTCGATTAGATAGTAGAATCACTCTAGCGGTCCCGCAAAGTCCACGTGGATCCTTGACCAAGGTCGGTCCGTCTTTGGCCACGGTTTATGTGTGATAGGTGGTGCTTTTGCCGCCAATGCACAGCCCTAACACGGTGTCTTATCAATTGATGGTGTAAATTGTAATATATATATATATATATATATATATATATATATATATATGACGGGTTCGGTGGAGGAGGGACGTATTCAACAACAAAGTGAAAATTGCTTCTTTTTTTTACTGCAAATTATACATTAAATCATATCCAAGTATTTTACAAATAAATTAGAGCCGTTTAAACAATATTTCAATTTAGGCTTATATTGCGTAACCATGCAATGAGATGAGGTAACATAAACTGTAGACTTGTCTACGGAATATCATTACATTATTGTTGCATAATTATATTCAAAACATTATGGCTATTTTTACCAAAATCATTTTATTTTTGGTCGAATATAACTTTAACATATTCCTTCTGACAGGTTTTATTTTTTGAAATGAAATGGGATCATTCTAAATTTCAGAATTTCTCTGTTGCGCATCAAAATATTTGGAAGAAAACGATCTAAAAATAACAATGTAAAAGAGAGGTAGCACTGCGTAAACAAAATAGCTCCAGTTTGTTCAATTTATGAATGTTAGCGTTGCAGCCAAAGTATTCTAAAATGCTGCCAATAACAAAGGAGAAAATGAAAAATACTTAAAAACAATTCGAATATAGCATCAAAATTTATATTATATTATTTATTTGTTATGCAAATAAATACATAATTGTCAACAATATTTCCGTAAAACATATTTCCTGCAATAAATTCTTAATAAATATTATTGTTGCTATTTTAAGTGTAAGGCAGTCCTACATTTACAATTGCTTAAGGCTAAACATGAAACGAAATGTTGTTTAAAACTGACTAAAACCTTTAAGCGTGTATTGTTGCAAAATTATAAGATGTTGAATACTCCCTTCCTCCGCCTAACGCGTTATATATATATATATATATATATATATATATATATATATATATATATATATATATATATATATATGTATATATATGTATTTATATTTATTTATATGTTTTATATATATATATATATGTATTTATATTTATTTATATGTTTTATATATATATATATATATATATATATATATATATATATATATATATATATATATATGTAAATTGAAAAAGAGGAATTTGAAGAATTTGATGGATATAGTTAAATACTGCACAGAAGAGAGAAATGTAAATTTGGTGAAAGTATTTTAAAAAATAATTAGAAACAACTGAATGATAAATTTAATGAAACAGACTGCCAGATATTGGCAGAAAGATCTCGAAATCGATAGAGAAATAAATTAAAATAAAAAGTACGTAAAATAAAGTACATAATGAAAAGTCAGCTATTACGAATTATGTATTTTAAGGAAAGAAAGACAGCGAAATGAAACAATATCCCAATGAAGCAAACTTCTAAGGAAAAGACGAAATTGAGAGAGTGAGTTGAAAAATATGTGCAGGAAAGCGATAGCAAAATAAGTCCCGACTTTAAAAATAGCCATAACTGAAGATGAGGGAAATAAATATTGAGCGGAGCCTAGGACGAAAGAATGTTGCATGAGAATAGACAAAGGCCAGTGATAAAACGTAGTATATGCAATCTCCCTACTAAAATTAACAAAAGGTTTAAGTTCCTACTGCTTTTATAGCCTGGCCGGACCACCGTCCGTTTAGTAACGGGCAGTAAAATATATAGAACAGATTTCGTCATTCATTCACTCTCCTGTCCGACGCCCATCCGTTCTTTCCAGCGACAAGACATTTCAAGAAATCTGGCGTATTTGATGCGTGATTCGCTACTTAAAGTTAACGAAAGAGTTCGGTTTTTGAACTTGCCAACCATAAGATTTCGCGATGTAATTGAAGTGACCCATCACTGCATGCATTAAAAGTTGATAATCACCCACAGGTGCTGCTGCTGTGTATTTGATGGAGTTAGGAGAGGGATCCTCTTTTATGACCTGCATTCAGGGAATCAAACAGTTGGTTCGAAAAATTACTGTTCCCGGTTAGCCTGCACTCGAAGAAATGCCTTAATATTTCTTCCTTATAGATCAGAGCTTATGCGTACTACCGCTGAAATCCCCGACCAGAGAATGGGGAGAGCAATGTCTTTTGATTCTCTTTTCAACATTTCATTTTTATATCTACATTAATAGATTACAAATTAAACTAAGCCCAACCAACTATTACATGATGAAAAATTTTCAGATTTTAACGTCATTCTGGGTTCCTTTTATTTTTTGGGCAAACCTGTAATCTTGTGTTGCGCATGCATAATTTTCGAAAAAAAAAAAACGATAAAGAATCACTATTTTTATTCATAATGCTAAATGTGTTAAATTTCAAGAATTTAGCAAGAAAAACCTCAAGTTATTAATGTGAAAAATTGCCGCAGAAGAGTGTTGATTTCAGATGGAATAACCTATTATGACATGTCTCTAATTTGTATTTAGGTACAGTGTATTTATTTTCAATGTTCCTAGTTTTATCGTTTACCTGTATTGATTATGATCTATTATTGTACACAATTAGGTTACAATAAAATTTGTAATTCATATGAATACTATCTTATGAGAATTGATAGAGTAGAGCCTATATATTGATAGAGTAGCCCCATATCAAAGATTCGGTGGGACAAACAAGGCCCTTGCATCGTAGATCATACAAAAAGCTGAATATTTTGGCTGGGAAATAAACGAAAAGCGGATTCAGCACGCATAGTTCAATTTACGAGCTTTTTCTTTGAC
>OZ038492.1:39225852-39270852 GCA_964036315.1 Acanthosepion esculentum | reverse complement strand
TTGATTGCTGTCGTTCCGAGATCCACGCTGACTTGTGTGGTATTACCTGTTAGGGTCACAGCTATGGGTAACTAGGGAACACCCAAGAAAAATCAAATTACTAGGTAAGAATAAGAATATTTTTATAGTGAAAATACCGGCAATATATTTTTATTAAGAAAAAAATTTGCAACAATATATTTTTGTAGTGATTTTTTTTTATAGTAAGTTTTACCCTGTACAAGCTCGGGGTCACTCGAGGTAGAGGGTTACGATAAAGGGTAGTTTATTTGGATATTTTCTTATAAAATAAAAATACATTTCTCTAGCAAAAATCATGAGAAATATATTTAATACCGTCCAGATATCTGCAGGACATTACCTAGATGAAAACGCCATTGCCACTGACTCATGGTATGGTAGGTATTTCTGCCATACTCTGTATATATGAAAATTCCATCAACACAGACATTACATTAGTTGGATTGAATCCGTCTACAGGACGAAACGCGTTACATATATTGTTCCAGTTTGTCATTCATTCACATCACATTATTCTTCCATACAGAAATTTATATATCACATTCTTCCATATGCTTTTATATCCTTTAACAAATATTTCTCTGCTGTTTTTGTCTGTTGATTTTAATCCCTGTATCTTTACAGGTATGTCCATAAAAATGTTAAATTCCCTAAGAATATTGACATTTTGGCCTCCACTGACAGGTTCAGGGTAAAGTTAATACCATTATACAGCCTGTGGCCATGTGTGAGAGCAAGGGATCTGCCGCGCAATCATATATTATTTTTTTTGTATTTCTTCTTTCCGTGTCAGAAATAGAAAAGCAGACACACAATGTTCAATAGGTTCAGCCTGTTGTTCACATAATTTAAATATTAATCCGACTTCTCTCTTATGTTTACCTCACAAATAGTATTTCGTCCAATGCAGCCGTGATAAATGCTTCCATCTCTGCTTTTAGCAGTGCACCTTATCTGCATTCTCATTTTACTTCTGAGTGCACATTTGACATATAAGGTTTTGTTCCCAGCTGTGTTTTAAATTGTTTAACGCTGGTGATTTTAGCATTGCAAAAACAATGTTTTTATCCTTTTGCTTCAAAAGCATTCCGACCCTTTTAGGAATCGATCTTTGTGCTTGGAGTAATTGTTACTACTTTTCAAATGATTGCAGCAAGCAGTCACATGTGATCTCTAAATAATTTTAAAATCGTTAAACAATTATTTAGAAACAATTTTCTTATAACTGCTCTTTGGTTTCTTAGCGCGTATGTTACGCCTTGCCATTGCCTCAGATGAATAATGGGCCCTTTCGTTTTGAGCGTAAGACAGGAGAAAGAGATATCAGTCGCTGACTGGTTTTATGTTTATATGGTCTGCTTCAGTGAAACAAACAGTTGCTAATTTTAAATATTTTCATTGTACCCTCTTTCTTGAAATAATTGCCTGCATTCGTATGTTACAACAATTTCTTTAAATCTCAGCTATATAACTATGATCAGAAAATGATTACCTATTGCTATAATCATTACTATGGCTTGAGATATTTCGAATATTATTTATAGTATAAATCAATTATCGTTGTGTTTTATCATTACTTGTTGGCCATCGCTGGTAATCGAGTGTTAAAGTATCTTAATAATTTTCAGAGGTTTAAGAATTGTTTCGTGTTTTTTATCGATTTAATGGAGTAAGCATAAACTACAAGAAGACAAAATGCATGGTCATCAGTAGATAGATGAGTCCGAAACGCGATTTGCAGGTCGGGAACACTAAAATCCAGCAGGTGCGGAAGTTTAAATATCTGGGAAGTGTTTTTTTTTACGGAGGACGGTAGGTGCGACGATGAGATCTGAAGACAGATTGAGACGGCCAAGGATGCATTCCAAAAACTGGGCAGAATACTGCGAAACAGGAGGATTTCTTTGGTGACAATTAGAGTATTGAGTTGCTACATGAAATGTGTCCTCCTATACGGCAGCGAATGTTGGATGGTCTCCTCAAAGATGAAGAAAGGCCTAGAGGCAGCGGAGATGTAGTTCTACAGAAGGATGCTAAGGATATCATGGAGCAAGCGTGTGAACAAAAAAGATGTGTAAAGGATGCAAAGAAGGAGGAAGCTTAGATGAAATTTCTTAGACATGAAATGGGAAAGGAGGGCCTGGAGAATTTGATACTAGCAGGTCGAATGGAAGGAAAAAAGACAAGGGAAAGCAATGCATGGCATACCTGGCGGGCTTATCCAAGTGGATGGCAGAACGTGGTCTGGGGAAGTTGACAGAAGCACGAAACTTATTGAAAGGCAGAAGGGATAGAGGGAAGTGGAGAGCCATGATCGCCCACGTACTGAAAGGACACGGCAGGTGAAAAGAAAGAATTTCAGTCTTTGGTGTTTCATTCTAGTTACAGCTTAGACAACTTGTCTTGACCATCACTGTGTAATGAGTTCGTAACTCCAGTGGGTATAGTTGTGAAATTGAGCTAAATCCATACTAAGGAAATAAGAACTCCTTTAGTTTCTTTACGAGGATCTTTAAGATTATTATAAATGTAGCAATGACCAAAGGCAATAGATTAAATTTTAAATTTCTAAGTTCTTAGGAGCGGTTCGAATATTTCCCCAATTTTCATTTCCATTCAGAATTATCCATAATTCTGTGCAATGTACGAGACAGTGATTTGCCTTTTTTTATGACACTGTAAAATATTTACATCTTGTATTACAGATGTTACTGAATTCTTGCTTCATTCATAATTAAAAGAATGAGATGTTCAATGAGTTATTTTATTGTTTTTATTTTTCTGTTCTCTCGGTGATAAGGCATGTGAAACTTGTTAATTTCACCCTCCGTCGCTAAATCGTCGCTGTTTTCTTATAAATATTGATGAACAAGACTCATTTTGCACACGTATACGTAGATCATGTGATCAAATTAATAAACCAGACATTTGTCTACTTTTTTTGACTCGAGCGTATACGGGACCTAAATTTATCGATCCATTAATTGTAAGTTTTGTGCAATAAAGCGTAATAACCCCGAAGGTTTTTTTTCGTTACATTAAGCAACTTAACCGAACTTAGAAAATATAAAAATATTACCAGGTACAATTTCTGTTATGGATAATGGTCTTTATTGAAATATTACAGTAAGAAATATAATTATTAGGACACGTTTGCCATATAAAACCCTCTTTCTGTCAGTAAGACTTGTTTCAATGCTTGAGAATTGAAATTCCTTTTCGGATGTTCAACGTACAATCTAAAGGCTGATTACCGAAAAAAATAGTATTCACATATTATAGTATCATATATTAAAATATATAGTGTCTTATATAATATGATATAATACATTGAATATTTGATTTATACATTTTAATACATTTAATAAGTTTTAATAATTTAAAAAATATTAATTTAAAATTTGTAAAAATAATAATTTTAATGCATTTAAATTTAATACATTCTAATACATTATCTTACATTCATTGAATATTTGATTTAAAATATATATTCATATTCACATATCAAATATTACCGGGGAATATTTCTGTTATGGATAATGAGATTCATTTAAATATTACACTAACAAATATAATTAATGAAACATGTTTGCGATATAATAAATTTTTTTCTGTCAGTAACACTTGTTTTAATGCTTGAGCATTGAAATTCCTTTTCGGATGTTCAACGTAAATCTAAAGGCTGATTTCTGAATCATGAAAATGAAAAAAAAATAGCGGAGGACACGTGGACTTAAAATCAAGAAGTGACAGTTGACATTATGGAGACATATAATGAGCAAAAAAAAGCTTGGAGAATATGACACACACGTGGCATAGTGAAGGCAAAAAACAACAGAGGGAAATGGAGATTAACCCATCACACAAGCTTATGTATGTGGATAACAAAACAGTAAAAAGACGAATATTGCTAATATCAAATGATACTATATTGTGGAGAGTCATGATCGTCTACGTTATGAAGTGACTCAGTACATAGAAGAGATTAACTTGATTCTTTTATTAATATTTATTTTACGGGGATTCCTTGCTAATTGTATCACTTCTCAATTCGGTATCTATGCTGATGATAAAAACATTTATTTCTGTCTTAATATTAAGTCTGAGCGGTTCGACGAGATCACATTGATAGACGTTCTACAAAAAATATCTTTGTTAATTGGGGAGAGGAATAACTTGTTAATTTTGAAGTCTCCAAAAGGAAAATGCTCTCTGTTAATCGACTGAGAGAAAAATCTTTACCTTCTATCAGCATATGGCTGATGCTAACCTCCAGAAGTGTGATACATTGTGCATTCTCGGACTAACGTTTTCCACTTAAATGAAGCGGTAAGATTAAATCGATTGCCAAGATATCTGCTAAGAAAATTGTTTCCCTGTGATCTTCTAGCAAATTTTCCTCGCCAAGATCTATCTTGCATATTTATATGTTTACCACTTTCCCTACTTTGAATAGTTCTGACAAATCTTGTCTGGCGCAATGTTATCATTCCCGACCAGGCATCTCGACTTCAACTCAGTTCCCTTCCGCCGTAATATAGCTTCCCTGTGCTTTTTTTCTATAAATATTTTCATGGTATTTATTCTGATGACCTTTCCTCTAGACTTTATGAATTCAAGCTCAGTATTTGATTGGATGCAAGGTCTCATCATTTTACAGTTGAAATGTCTAGATATAACCGTATGTTCTATGCGAAAGGTTTCTATTATCGCACTCCTCGCTTGTAGAACTCTCGGCTTCTTGCTTCTCTGTCAACTTTGATCTTCAAAAATTAAAATACAATATCAATTGTCATCTATTGTTTTAATTATTGTTCTTTTTACAGTTCTCTTTCCTTAGTGTTTCTTTCTTTTTCATATTCTCTAATCGTCAGTAATTTCTTTAAGTCTTAGTGGCTTTATTGTCTTACTTGGGCTAAAATGATTTAAACAAATTTTGTTTATTCCGTTATCGTTGCAAGATGTCTGATTCGTTATATCTTTAATATTAAGGCCACTAAACCAATGCCCATTGGTAAAACATAATTTACCTATTATATATATATATATATATATATATATATATATATATATATATATATATATATATATGTTGCCAGGCATTCTAACCTAATTGCAAGTATTCCTTTGTACCCCTCTCTCAATTATCGTTTTGGCACCAAAAAATGGGGTCATTTATATGAATTTTCCAACTTCATGTCATACGGTTTTCCTTCATTGTAAATATGCCTTTCGCTCTCTTATTCTAAATCCTCCAACCCCGTCCCTGTCCAACACAGCAACCAAATAGCAATTTTTTCCCAAGATATTACCATCTTCGACGTATGCCTGTATACCGAATGGGCAATTTTTGACTCATTGATTTCTGATCCGAGGAAGTTTCTCGCCCCTCCAGCAAATACCGAATGGTCCAACACCTACCCAACACATCGTTCTGCAATATGCCATGTTCCCTTTCCCTCCGTCAACGAACACAAGAACTGACAGATACAAGTCGCAGACGGCCACGATTTTATCGTCAGGATTCACACACCTACCAGCTCCACACACAACTAACATCTCCTCTTCTCTACTGATTCGGCGAAAAGTGTACTTGCTTGTCTGTGACCCGAGGAGTTGTAAGAAAGATGCAAACAATTTTAGTCAATGGCTGAAAATGATGCGCGCATGCGTCTTCCTGACTTGCAAATGGCGGTGAAACCCCTGAAAAGTAGTTAATAATGCGCGTTTAAGAAATTTGCTGGCGGTTACAACACTACGATTGACACACATCGTGATTGTAAGAAGAACATGCGAGAGGAGGGAATGTAATTTGGAGGAAGTTTCTTACATACAGTGTAATCGCAATTTATATTTTTAGTGATAATTTAGCGTTAAACTAACGGCTAAAAGCAGGGAAAACAGAATCGTCAAAACACGTTCAAATTCCGGTCGAGTTAGCTCAGTAAATTCCCTGGAAAAACACAAGAACAGTGAACTGTTTTCTGTTCCTAGTAACATGCAACCCGACATAAATTATTAATCCCTGAGATGGGCCCAGTCACAAAAAAATATTGACACGGTTAGACAGACACCGAAAGAAAACTGTTGCAACACTTAGACAATTTATTAAAGGAAAGCAGAAGAAAGGACTGTCATTTGAAAATAAATAAATAAACAGTGTATAGTTGTTAGCAAGAAGGACAACACAAAATGTGATTTTGTTTTACAATGATAACCCTACACAAGTCCCAAGAGTCACTCAACGTAGAGCGCTGCAGATTAAGGTTAGGGGCACAGTTTATGCGGATGTGTCGGAGAAGATAAAGTTTAACTATAGATTTGAACAGGTTAAAATTTTAGAGATTGGGACACATTGGGAAGTCGTTTTCACGAAGTAGCCAGTTCGCGTGAATAAGCTGTTCGAGTGGAACTTAAATCTCACTAATTGAATACGAAGGAGTTCTCTACAATATGCATGACATGAGGGGACATTAGTCATGATGGTTAAACCTGGTGGGACAAAGGAATGTATTTCGTCTAATCACTTTCCATAGAAATAGTGATAGAGTATCGAGACATGAAAAGTTTAGTTTGCGGAAAAGCGCTTCTCTGGTAGAAAGTAATTCATCACCCGCAAGACCGCGTAGACACTTCGTGAACGTGAAAATGATGCAAGTACAGAAAAGAAAATATTTTGGAAGTGTTGCAATAGACGACGGAAAATATGGCACCGAAATCCGAAGGTGCATTGGAAAAGATGTTTTTTTTTCCTAAAGCTAAACAGCGTATTAGGAAATAGAATTTAATTCGAAACAAATGATTGTGCAATAAGCAACTGTGTAATATCAATTCACTTGAATGCTTGAAAAGTTCTTCCTAAAGAAAGAGAGATCCAGAAGCAAGAGGTATGGTTGGACAGATGCATCTTGAGAATAATATAGACGTAGCATATGAATAAGGGAAGGTTTGAGAGAAACTGAAAAGTAAGTTGTACTGAAAATAAAAAAAAGAAGCAGTTGAAATTTGTGCAACTCTTCATGAGAAATGAGGACATAGAGAAATTGACACTCACAGGGCGCAGCAGAGGTAAACTGCCTAAGGAACCTGTGTAAATGGATCCCATAACAGGGAAGGCCATTAAGAGTGGTATATTTGTTTCAAGTGACAAAGAATGTGGGAGGATCTAATCGCCGACACCCTGAATGACACGACACAAAAAAAGACTTGCTATAAGAAGTTCAGTATCCTACAAGTTCATGGAACAATTTGATTTGAATTTTAAACATTTAAATCCAAGGAAGGCAAAAAAATAAATGCACTGAGATTCAATGAATTACTGCGTATGTTAGAATAAAAGAGAAAAAACACATTGAAAGGGAATAGATGAATAGGAATTTAAAAAGTATAACGATTGGCATTGCATTTAAATGTATGAATATCAAATGTGAATGGAAAGAGGCCAGAATGTTGTTGTTGTTGTTGTTGTCGTTGTTGGTCTTCTTCTTCTTCTTCTTCTTCTACTTCTTCTTCTTCTTCTTCTTCTTCTTCTTCTTCTTCTTCTTCGTCTTCTTGTCTTCATTCTTCTTGTCTTCATTCTTCTTTTTCTTCTTCTTCTTGTCTTCCTTCTTCTTCTTCTTGTCTTCCTTCTTCTTATTTTTCTTCTTCTTCTTGTCATCCTTCTTCTTCTTCTTGTCATCCTTCTTCTTCTCCTTCTTCTTCTTCTTGTCTTCCTTCTTCTTTTTCTTCTTCTTCTTGTCATCCTTCTTCTTCTTCTCCTTCTTCTTCTTGCCTTCCTTCTTCTTCTTTTTCTTCTTCTTGTCATCCTTCGTCTTCTTGTCTTCATTTTTTTCTTCTTCTTCTTGTCATCCTTTTTCTTCTTCTCGTTTTTCTTCTTCTTCTTCTTGTTTTCCTTCTTCTTCTTCTTGTCTTCATTCTTCTTCTTTTTCTTCTTCTTCTTGTCATCCTTCTTCTTCTTCTTCTTCTTCTTCTTCTTCTTCTTCTCCTTTTTGTCTTCCTTCTTCGTTTTCTTCTTCTTGTTATCCTTCGTCTTCTTGTCTTCATTTTTTTTCTTCTTCTTCTTGTCATCCTTTTTCTTCTTCTCGTTTTTCTTCTTCTTCTTGTTTTCCTTCTTCTTCTTCTTGTCTTCATTCTTCTTCTTTTTCTTCTTCTTCTTGTCATCCTTCTTCTTCTTTTCATCTTCTTCTTCTTCTCCTTTTTGTCTTCCTTCTTCGTTTTCTTCTTCTTGTCATACTTCGTCTTCTTGTCTTCATTTTTTTTTCTTCTTCTTCTTCTTCTTCTTCTTCTTCTTCTTCTTCTTCTTCTTCTTCTTCTTCTTCTTCTTCTTCTTCTTCTTCTTCTTCTTCTTCACTCAAACTCAAAAGGTTTTTACCAATAAGAGAAAATATGTGAATGCGTCTTCTCGAATTTCAAATGGTGATGAAACCTTGAAACCAATTTAATAATGCTTCTTCTTTTTTGTTACCTTTTACTTTCAATATTTCCTGTGAGTTTTAAATTTCCTAAACTTCTGTTCCTCTAATATATGTTCCAGTAATTTCAATTGTCAATTTTAATTGTTAACAGAAATATCCTTCTAGTTGCTTACATCTTTATCTGATGGTGTCTACAATATTTTAATCTCTTCTACATCTGTGAGGGGATTGTTCCGCATACTTTACCATACTGGAAATTAGATATTGATTAGAAATTCAGTACACTTTTCAATTGTTTCAAACAACATTGTCTATGACATATTATTTTGTATATATTTGTAAGAAACCTGTATTTGTTATACAGAATTTAAGATACTTTCTTTCCTGAAAAAGACGGCTCCAGAAATATCAAAATTTGAATAGTAGCACGCTTAAATTCATGCCGTTTGGGAACCAGTGACAGTAGCTCGTCGGAGCAGTTGCCATGATAGTACTTGCAGAAAAGACAGAGGGAAGCCACAACACATGAGATAGAAACTGCAGATGGGATTATTCTGAAAACAAAAAATATCTGTTTAAGGGGAGGAACAAAAATATTAATATTTTTATATGATTATATGGTTGTATTAATTAATATGCATAATTTATTTTTATTTATTATGACTCGTATACATATTAAAGAATCTAACGTATGTTTATCTGCCACAACCAGTGCTTACCTAAAAACAAACGCAAATCAGTATGCCGTCAACCACTAAACATAAGTAATGGCTATGAAATGCGCACCCTCTGAAAAATATACATTATCACCCGAATCCTACATAGATAATCTAGAATTATGATACCCTTGCATTTATAAAGCAGTATTTTCTTTTTTCAGTTAGGCTTGGAATCAGGTATTGGAGCCTCTAAAGGACAGACAGTCTCGCTTTGAGATCGATATGCCATAATTCATACTACCGCTGCTTAACAAATCAAATGCATGTGAAGCCTGCTCCCAATCTCAGACGAAGCTTTAATAACCATAAGTGTTTTCTATTTGTTCTTTATCCCATTATTCTGTCGAATTTTGATCGATATTTGATCTGTATTTGACCCTAATTCACATACATTTATAATAAATTTATTCTCTCATTGCCCTGTTGATTAGGAATAGAGTACCTTACCTGAATCTTTGTAGAAGGATAAAGAACTTCTTTTTTTAAGAAAAAGCCACCATCTTGTGAAACGTTTCAGATCTGTACCTCAGCTAAAATAGGTTGGTTTGTTCGTTGATTTAGTTTAGTTGCATATCACCCTCTGATTTATTTAATGCCAAAATCTAAATCTTTTTAATGCAATTTTATGCCTTCACTTACAAGTATTTTGTTCTTAAAGTATGTTTTTAGGTATATAGTTTGTAAGTAAAATGTATTGTTGGTATTATTTTTTTAATGTACGAGGGTCATTCAATAAATAAGGTGAATGTTTCGGTATAAGGACTTCTAATACAGATAGAAGCTTACTTTTTTAAAATTTTTCAACGTAGTCTCCCAGCACTGTCACACACTTTTCCCATCTGTGCACAAGCTTCCGTATTCCCTCAGCGTTTATTGAATGACCCTCGTATTACTGGTAATTTTACTACAAGAATGTATTTTTATTTTTCATTGGCCATTTTGCCAATATATAAAAAATATATTGTTGGTCATTTTTTTATAAATATGTATTTCCGGTAATTTCACTACAAAAATGTATTGTTGGTAATTATTTGATAAAGAAAATGTATTGCTGGTATTTTCATTCTAACAAGTTTTTTTTTGTTTTTGTAACAGGTGCTACCACCTCGTTTCAGGGTGGATCTTGGAACAACAGCAATTAAGAAGTGGTTCCACGCTCCTCAAAACCTACCGATTAGAGGCCTTGCTGTAGAATGTAGTTTATCGTCATACCCAGGACGGTGTATTATTTATTTCTGTTTTGATATTTTCAAAATATTAAACTTGTATAAACTTAACCGGAAAAATTATTTGTTGTTCTTTTTCGTGTTCTTGTTGATTTTACGTCGATATTCCCCTCTCTTTTCTTATGTCATATTTTCTTTTATATTCACTTCTTCCGCGTTCTTCGCTTCTCTATGTATTTTTCCTTAGACATCCTTACTTCCGTTTCTTTCTTATTATTTATCTTCCCTTTTCTTTTTCATCTTCTTTTCTTTTTTTTATTCATTTTTTACGTCGTTTCCATTTTATACACCTTTTTTTCATTCCTTTTTTTCCTTTTGTCATTCAGGTTTTTGTTCTTCCATTCCAGATTTATCTTTTTCCTCCTTACGTATCCGTTTCTTTTTTCATATTTTCTTCTTTCTATTTTATCACTCCTTTTTCTTATATTGCAGTAAAATGTCTTGTTAACCTGTAATATCCAGATGAGGACTCTGGTAACATCGGTTTCGACATCAAAAGAGTTGTAGCGGCTTTGTAACTTTATCAATACCAAAGCACTTTTCCCGCATTGGGAAGCAAAACTCTACTTTTCAGACATCTAATTAGGAAACGTTTCGAAGATGTATTTGGTTGACCAAGATGTTTCTTCGCTTACTTAATTAATAAATAGATCTTTTTGGCCAAACCAGTATACTAACTAGTTCTCTCCTGAGGCTACAGGGTGCCCCACAAAAGGTTTTCAAACTAAATGTCTTGGCATTTTTTCAGTATCCAAGTTGGATGTTCTTCCTTAAACAGAAAAAATCACCTCGCTTTGAAAAGTTGATAACTACGGCATCTGGGAACAACAACTGGTTAAAAAAATTGTTATTTTTTAAAATTTCATTTATGTAGGAACATACATTTGTTTTTCAACACATAGTAAATGTGAAAGTTCCTGTTTGCTTTTTTTGTTTTTCGTTTTTTTTTTGTGTGGGGGGTACCCTGTAAATATAATATGGTCGAACTACTAACAACGGCAATAAATGAATAGGAAGAATGGTGTCATTAAGCTAAGGAAACACTCATGTACATGACCCTTTTGGAAAACTTTCAAAGACAAATACTGACCAATTGAATTCAAGTAAATCCGAATATTTCACACACACACACACACACACATATATATATATATATATATATATATATATATATATATATATATATGATGAAAATGTAAATAATTGTTTCGATGCATCTAATTATATAGCCCGATAACCAGTCTCCTGGAATATAGATTTTTCTCCGCAATTTTATTCTAATCAAACATAATCGTCTTCAAATTCTTATTACTTTGTGTGCCGTGTCCATTCAGGACGCAGACGGTAATGGCCCTCTACATCTTCTTGTCCCTTTTTTGGATTTTAATACGTTTTGTCTTTTGTTATTTCTCCCAAAACATGTTCTGTCCTCCATTTGCTCAAGCCCATCAATCATGTTACACGGTATTTACCTCTGTCCCACTTTCCCCTCTATCTGTCCTGTGAGTATCAGATTTTTCAAAACACGCCTTCTTTATAACGTACCCCCAAAGTTCCATCTGCCTCTTCCTGATGTTAGGTATAAGTTTCCTTTTTGTTTCTATTATCTCCAAAACGTCGTTGTAGCTCAGAAATTCGGCCCTAAGCATCTTTCTGTGGAACCACACTTCTGTTGCATCAATATATCACGTAACAGTTCAGTACTTTTTTCTTTGTTTCCAACGAAATTTTTCTCTCTTAATACTCTGCTTAACTTTTGCAATGCATCTTTGCCCATCCCAATATTTCGTCGGTTTCTGTCTTCTGTTAGAACAATTCCCAAATTTCTGTATTTACTTGGGTTTAGTATTTCCAACCCGTAATTTGTATTTTGGGCTAATTCTTTCGCGTATAACCAGTCATTCTGTTTTATTGGCGTTTTTGGTTATTGCTTTCTTCTCGCGTTCCTTCACCATCTTCTGTATGAGATTTCGTAGAGTCTGCTATCAGCTCTGTACCATCTGCATATCTTATTAAGATTGTGACCACCAATAATAAATCATGGTAAGATTTCTAATTCTTTCAGAATTGCCCCGCTTTATAGGTTGCTTAATCCGGTGAGAAGACATATCCTTGTCTTACACCCCTTTGTATTTTTTATATCAGTTGAACTCATTTCTGTCCGTATGCAGGCGGTTTCCTGCCAGTATAGATTCTTGATTATTCTAATGTATTTCCCGAACATGTCAAAGTTGCTGATCAGCTCTAAGAGATCTTTGTGACGAACTTTGTCGAACGCCTTTTACAGGTAAAACACAGGTACACGTCCTTCTGCATTCGTATTACTTTTTCTGATAACATTCTGAACATGTTTATGACGAACCCACACCGTTTTTGTCCTATCTCTGACCTGATTCTGCTGAGCGCTCTATTTATCAGAATTCAGATGAGGAGTTTTGTTATTAGGCTCATTGTCCGGTGGAGTTCGCATTCGTTTGCGCCTGGTCTCTTAGCCAGTGCTATGCAAATTGATCTGCTTAGGTCTTCCGGTATATCACCACTGTTGTAGATTTCATTTATTATTTCCGTGATCTTGCCTATGCCAAAATCCTCTAAGGCTACCAGTATCTCTATTGCAGTTCCTTCCAGCCCTGCCGCTTTGTTTCTGTTCAATTTGGTCAGTGTAGCGTCGACTTCGGTTTTTAATATTTCTGGTGCGTCTCTATTTCTGTGTATTGATCTCGTTTGCTGATATCACTAAAGCTTCTTTTCGTCTGGCCGACTTCGAGATTCCATTTTGTCCCTCGTATCTACTTTTCACACTTTTTTCAGGTACGTGTCGTTCAGGAGTCTTTTGTACCGCAATTAGGGTGTGGCGTTATGTTTCTTTAGAGTTTCCGTAGTTTCATTCTTACTTTACATATAACAGGGAGGTGATCGCTTCCGCAGTAGGCACTTGAATAGGTTTTGCAGTGGACAATTGCATTCCTGAAACTCTTGTTGATAGTTATATAATGGATTCGAAATTTCGTTTCTTGTCCTGGGCTTCTCCCTGTCCATGATCGTCTTGGATGTTCTTGGAACTTGGTGTTGGCAATTACTTGGTCATTGGCCGTGCACTATTGGACCCATTTTTCTCTGCGTTCGTTTCGGGTTCCTATTCCGAATTGGCCAGATATTTAACCATCCGTCTCCAATTAGTAATTGCATTCCTTTGGCATTCAAGTCTCCCATGATAATTACAATTTAGAAACAAGAATACAGATTTCACTTCATTTAAATTAACTACACTTTTTAAAAAAAGGGTTGAAGACACCCCTAAATTATCATGCTAGGAACTTGACAGAAGAGTGAAACCTTTCCATCCCCAAAAAGGAAAAAGAGCTCGTAAAGTCACTGGAAAAAGAATGGAATCAATTATCAAATTTATATTTTGAAAAACTTTTGCAACAAATGCCGGAACTTTGTGCTGCAGTAATTAAGGATAAAAGACGATAATTTGACGAGAGCAAAATTTAATCATACAATGCTTTCTTTTTTTCATAATAAAATTCCTAGTACAACTTTTTAAAAATTTTAACTTTTTTTTTACCCATGTATAATAATTCATTCTTAGTTAAAGTATGTAGCAACTACACTTTGGGCCGATTTATAAAATTATCAGTGGTAACTTCAAACATTTGAACTGTAGTGTATATGATTTCAAACTAGAATTATATCGAAGCATTAAAATCTACACGACTCATTGTCATGTAGGTTATATTAAGATATTGCATTTTAATTTACCAGCTGGTATGCAGGAGTTAAAATTTATATGATCGTACATCCACTTTTCGTGTGTATACATATTACCTTATAAATTTCCATGTTCTGTTCGTGATAGAGGCGGTCATGTGTTTTCAGTTTTCTTTCCTTTCCTTTATTATCTGGTTCATGGGAAAGATAGTGGTTTCAATTTGCTTTCTACGCTGTTTGTGAAATATATTGGTTGTAGCTGGATGGAAAATACAATCTGTTTGTCCCATACTTAGAAAAAAAAACATTACCAGATATGCTCTTGATATATGTTAAAATACAAGCGTAAAATGTAAGATTAGCGGTGTACACAATATCATATACGAGGGTAAGCTGAGAAAATCATAGGCTTATTAAGAAAAAATGATTCTAGAGCTGTGAAATTTGGTATGCGTTAGTTTCAAGTCTTCTTTTTTATAACTGCATTGTTTCTTTTTGAATATATGAACAGACTGAAGTCATACACTAAGTGTTCTATTTTACGGGGGTTGTTAGTTCTTCGACAAGCTGGTCTGTCAGTTCAAGTTAGTGCATCGATCTGTTATACCCTATTTTGGCACTTAGTCGGATTCCTACTGAATGTCGACATCTGTTTCTCTGAGGCCACATTTTAACAAAAGAAAAAAAAAAGAAAGAAATATCGTATCTAAAAGCTCGATATTTCAAAACATGATACGATGCTTCTCGACAAAAGAAGCCGTTTAGTGCTACCGGCTTTCTTCTGCAAGTAACATATAGCACTCCGTTCGGGGTGGGGGGGATCTGAACGACAGGTTTAAAATTTACGAAGAGAAACATTATTTCTTCTATGTGACGTGTCCATTCAGGACATGGAATGTCATAGTTCTCCATAAAGTCGTATCCTTTGTAATCCTTAGCAACGTTTCTCTTTTTCATCAGACATCGCACGTCTTTTTACACAAGCTCCTCAGTTCTGTGGCCCGCTGCTTCCCGATCGTTTATTTTGTCTTCAGTATGTTCTGTGAGTGTCAAATTCTCCAAGCCCACCCTTTTCATAAATTTCGATTCTCTTTCTGACTCTGAAAAATATCCGTTATGTTTACAATTTCCTTAAGATATATTCGTTGCTTACTTGGTCTGTCAATACATATTCTCAGTATTCTTCTGTATGGCCTGCTAAGAATACGGAATAAAATGAAAAAAAAATTGGGTGTTGCGATAAACTCGACGGATTATTTAACCTTGGAAGGCAGATGTCAGCAGATGCTTATAATGTTTCCGTTAATATATGTAATGGGATGCAATTACTAATTTGGAATTCAATTACTAATTTTCATTGTTTTTTAACTCTTGTCCCTTGTACCTTGAGAAAAGTACAGAATTTAAATTACACATCTAACGACTTTAAGGTCGGCCATGTTAAGGATATATTTTAGTTGGTAAGCCCTATTTGAGTAGAGGACCCGTTTATTATAAAACGCATTAATTTCATCCACAGGCCTGCTTACTTGAGCAAAATCAAAGAAAATGTGCCTTCCTGTAGGACTCGAACATGTGCCCCACTTTACAAGAGGAACCACCTTATGAAAACTCACGTCTATTCTTCAACTCACAAAAAACTTTCCAACAAAAAAACACAACGTTGTAAGCCTGTTCCTTTACTATTGCTATTTCCATGGCAAAGCTTCAGACGATCTCCATTTTTGAATTCTACACGTCGAGTTTATCGCAACAACCAAATTTTTATTTTATTTTATTTTATCTTATCACAATTGTGCAAGCTGCATGGACAGGAAATAATTTTCAAAGGTTTCTATCGTGATCTGCACTCGTATTTCGTATTCTTAGGAACCTATTTTGCCAGAACACATATCCCATTTTCCAGAATATTTACCACTAAGACTGTATTTTGCCAGAACTTTTCTTTATATGTGCCATGTGCTTTCAGGACGTAGGGTGTCCGCCTCCCAATGGCTTGTAGCTCTCAACAAGTTTCTTCCCTCTGCTTCCTCTTCCAGACCACGTTCTGTCATCCACCTTCTCAAGCCCGCTTTTCTTTCTTTCCATCTATTCGAGCCGTGAGTATTAGATTCTCCAGACCCTCATTATGTGTGCCAGAAACTTCAGCTATCTCTTCCTTAACGCACGAGTCTCTTCCTTGTTTGCATCCACTCTAAGACCTCATCGTTTCTCACACACTCGCTCCATGATATCCTTAGCATCCTTCTGTAGAAACACATCTCCGTTGCCTCGAGTCTCTTCTTCATCCTTGAGGAAATCGCCCAACATTCGCTGCCGTAAAGAAGGACAGATGTCACGTATTCTTTTCTTTCACTTATCCTCGAAGGTCGTGTAGTCGATTTTAACTCAGGGCGGGTGAAGGTAGGAATGCGAATATTGGGCAGCGGGCCACAGAACTGAGGAGCTTGTGTAAAAAGACGTGCGATGTCTGATGAAAAAGAGAAACGTTGCTAAGGATTACAAAGGATACGACTTTATGGAGAACAATATAATAAGCAAGAATCTGTTTTTGCTCTGGTGTTATTCTTGTAAAGAATAAAGGGTAGAAGTTATGCTCTTCATCGAATGAGACAAGGAATCAACCATATTTCTTTCCTATATCTTTACCGACGGATAGTATATTGATTATCTAAGCGTATCTTCGATGTGGCATAAAGCCGAAGGTATGGGGCACCCAATGAGAATCGAACTCACTTATCAGTCGTAGTTGTTCTAGTAAGACAATCTTGCTAACCATTACGCCACGCCGAGGTGCCCACGATGGATCGTATATATGTGTGTTCTACTTGTACACTGGAAGTGAACTTGAGTCCCGGTAAGCGTTCAAAGCCCCCATCCACCCCGCCGCAACCATCAAGCGTTTAATTGCCAGCGCAACCATTCATCAAAAGTGGAGCAAGTTCAAAGTCTCTTCATTGGCGTTGAAACGTTACTAGCTTGGTTTTGGAGGTATTAATTGTTACGGGCAAATCGCTTATGATCGCGAACTCACTGTGGTAGCAATAATGCTCTTCGAGATTTGCTTAACATGTTCCTATGTTGAAACGTTTATACACACACAAATACGTCATTATGCGTGTGTATGTTCAGATGGCTTTGTACAGGAAAACTGTCTGATCCATTTTTTCCTTTCAGTTTCCTTCCCAGTATAATTAAGTTAGAGTATGATTGATTTTTCTTCTAGGACGAATTATCTATTATATTTTATTAGGTAAATAACTGAATTTCGTTTTTAATAATTTCGTCGTCGTTAAGCATAGACCGGTCATAAATTTAAACCTAGACTCAGATGACACTAAATGAATTACTGAAATAGAAACCTCAGAACTAGTTTAAAATCTGAAAAAAAAAATTAACCTTGAGAGTAAACGCTGTCTGTCATCATTAAACTAACCGGTCATTCAAAGCAGAGAAATCCTAAATATTTACTTAAAAAAAAGAGAAGTTGAAATAGAAAAATCCCACAATATATATTTTTATTCCTCGCTGTGAAGATTCAACATATAAAATCTTGGGAAATATGAAAGTAAAATATAGACACGCACCTGTATAATTTTGAACAGATGTGAAAATTTTAAATATAAAAATTCACAACAATAAATGTCCTTGTCTGGGCACGCATGTTTTTTTTTTCAAATCTTATTAGTAATTTAATTTTTAACCCTTTTAATAACTATACAATATACTTAGTACTAGCTTTAAAGCCGCCCATCAGACGACATTTAAGCTAGCTGCTGCCGAGGGCACTTGATTGGGAATTTACCGCAATAGATAGGGAGGAGTAGATACGATAGTGAACACTAAACTACAAAACGCAAAATTGATCGCTGTATTTAAGTATTGCGTTAATATTTAATCTTACGTTTTAAAAGTTCAACGATAATTTTTCTGTTGCTACATAAGTTAAACAGTATCTGATATACATAATTCCTTGCTTGCCGTATAAAAAAATGATTTTTATTTCATGGGTGACTTTCACGGGATTTCGCAATTAATTTGGATTATTCTCAAATTTATTTCGTCGCAAAAAAATCAGGGAATAATTCGAAGAAACAATCGCAGTGATGAAAACGTGGAAATCCAAAACTTCAGGATTGCGGGTCCGAAATCGGCCCTGAATGTTTTCAATTTGCTCACGGAATGTTGGGCTACGGCCTCTTGGAGTAAAGGTGAAAACATGGACAATTTTATTTTGAAACACTGTAATTTGAGAACTGTATATTTTTCATTTAAACATGAGCTGCTGAACGTTATATAGTTGTGTCTCTAATTATTTTGTCAAATTTCGAAGCCAACATAGCGGAATCCGAAAAAATATCGCGGTAATGAAAACATAGGAATCCGGATCTGGTCCGGATCTTACCCGGAATGTTTTCAATTAGTTCACGGAGTCGACCTGATTCCAAAATGGTATGATATGCTGGGCTACGGCTTCTAAAATTAAAATTGAAAAAGTGTGAATCTGTCACATTGACATACGCATTTATTATATGGATATCCGAATCTCTTCGACAACGTATTGTAATTATTAATAATTCTGCACGAGAGAAAAGAAAATATAATTAATAATCAAACAATTAATACTTCATGTATACTTCATTTTCAATAGAAATAAAATCACAACTTCATACATGTCTATTCCTAAAAAAAATGATATATTTATTCACTATAAAAAAAACCTTTTCGGCCTGCTGATGCAAACCTCCAGGAAATCTTTTCATTGCATCTTCTAAGGTTTATGTTTTTTACTGACATGAAGTGAAAAGATTATATTGAATCAATTGCTAGGTCTACTGCTAGAAAGGTTTAGTAACTGTGTCGTATCTGACAATTTTTTTTCTCGGCAGAATCCATATTGTACATTTCTAGATCTAGCATTCGTTTGTGCATTGAATATTGCTATCATATCCAGTCTGGTGTTCCTGCAGTGTAACTCGAAATTCTTGACACAATCTACTGAAGTGTTTGTAATGCAATCAATCCCGATTTGGCATCTCGATTTCAGTTATTTTTCTCACCGACGTGATGTGGCTTCCTCTTTTCTTTTCTATAGATAAGCTAATGGCAATTGGTCTGATGAGCATTGCTCTTTGGGGCCTCAACCGGATAAATTGGCAACAAGGTCTCACCGTTTTACTGTTGAACTAGCACGATTTAACCGTATGTTTTATTACAATAGTTTCTCTACTCGCATATGGAACCCCCTTACAGTTCCTTGCTTCCCGGCTTACAATCTTAAAACATATAAATTCGATCCAAATCACTATAATGTGTCTTTCTGAAAACTGTGCTTTTATTGTCTTTTCTCCTCGATTTCTAATTCACTTCCAATAACTCTTTTGCGTCTTAATGGCACTGTGCCCTTCATTTGGGTGATCTGACTAAACAAATGGCGTTGGTTATTTTTTCATTTCTTACCCATGCTTAATTTTGATCGAATAAAATTAAAAGAAAATAAATAAAAAGAAGCTGATTGTTTCGATAAAATAAACGGATTATATAACCTTGGAAGGCAGATGCAGTACATGTTCATAATGTTTACGTTAATATGTGTAATGGGATGCAATTACTAACCTGAAATTCAAATACGAATTTTCAAGGTTGCTTCGATCTTGTCATATTTGCGCCTTGAGAGAGGTACATATTTTAATTGGCTATCTAAGTAGGTTTTCCTGTTAAAGGTTATTATAATCGGTACCCCTATTTGGGTAGACGCCCAATTTATTACAAATAGAATTCATTTCGTCTATCGGCCTGCGTACTTGAGCAAAATTAAAGAAAAATGTCCCTACCTGTAGGATTCTAACTAGTGTCCCTCTGTGTAAGAGGAACTTACGATATAAGAAATCGGGTCTACTCAAATAGAGGTATCCGTTTTATGGTATATAAGGAAAACCAGTACCAATAATAGAGACACCTTGCCAAAAGATCTAAATACACTGAAACAAAATAAAAACAATGATAGACACAAACAAAATGAAAACGACCTAAAGGCAAACACCTATCTTCTCAGTAAAGTGCTAGATTGCATAAACACAGCAACAACGCTTGACGACGTTTTATATATATATATATATATATATATATATATATATATATATATATATATATATATATATATATATATATTACATGAATCATTCATACAAAAACCAGATAATGAAGTTAATGATATAAATGGCAAGAATCACTCTCGCAAACATTTTTTAATAAAATACATTAACCTGGAACCCGTTGATGAATGTTATGATCCCTGTTTATAAATTCCAGTTGTATAAGGTCTTTTTACTTCTTTTTTTGTATGAATGATTCATGTAATGTAAATTGAACTGCACCACATACTTGATATATATATATATATATATATATATATATATATATATATATATATATATATATATATATATATATATATATATATATATATAGTACAGTGTTTGTGTGTGTCCAAGCAACTTCTCCGCTCCCACTGTTCCGATTTCAATAATTCATAGCTCATTCAAAAGCCCTAGAAATGTTAGGGGCACGGAACGATTTTCGTTGTGCTCAAATTCAGTGTTGCCAGACTATGCGAGGGTAAAAATATATATTTATATATTATGCTAGCCATTATCGTTGCTTTCTTGGTTCAAGTGTAGTAACTCGTATTTCCTTTTGTATCTAAAATTGCAGTGCACGTTTTATTATAAACTAGCTTAAAAGCTATTTATGCTAGCTCTTGTGGAGGACTCTTGGTTTTGCCATCATCACAGTAGTTAGGGAGGAGTAGATGAGATAGGCATCAATAAACTACAGAAGAACTCAAAATTGATCGCTGCATTTAAGTATTGAATTAATGATTGAACTTACCTTTTAAAAGTTCAACGATATTTCTTCTGCAGCCATTTAATTTGAAGACGATTTGATGTACGTAGGTTCTTATTTTTTGTACAAACAGTTATTTTTATTTCATGGGTGAGAGAACAGGGGACAATTTATAAGACAAAATTAATATAGTGTGACGATGAGAAAATAGACATTAGAATTAGTTATACATTCAAAATTTAGTGAAACATAACAGCTAATTAAGTAAAGCCTATATTATGGAATCTACACGAATAAATGTGAAATTGGAACGCAATCGTCCAACGAAATCTAGGGATAAAAAGCCCCAAATTTACTTTATAGTAAATATACGGTGTTTGCGCAACAGAGAGATGATAAATAATGTGTACAAATTACGGTGTTTACTCATTCCCCCACGAGAAAAAGATGTGACACAAGGTATTTTTAAAGTGGGGACACGAGCGCGTACACCCGGGCGGGGACAAAAATTACCCACAGCCCCCGCAAACGTCGGTTGCGCTGGCCTCGGTGCGAGCACCGATCCCTCCCTTCCTCTTGTGCAATGGAAGGGCGCGGCCTCGGGCAACTCTTCCCCAGTGCTGGCAACCTCTCAGTATTATTTTCTCAGTTGCCTCTCTGCGCTTTGACAGAGACGCAACTGAGGGCAGATAAATAATGTACAAATTACGGTGTTTACTCATCAACCCCACGAGAATGAGATGTGACACAAGGTCTTTTTACAGTGGGGACCCGAGCGCGTGCACCCGGGCGAGGACAAAAATTGCCCACAGCCCCCGCAACAGTCGATTGCGCTAGCCTCGGTGCAAGCACCGACCCCTCCCTCTGGTGCCATGGGATGGCGAGGCCTCGGGCATCTGTTCCCCAGGGATGGGAACCTCTCAGTATTATTTTCTCAGTTGCCCATCTGCCCTTTGACAGAGAAGCCCCTGAGCGCACTCTGTCCAAGGACAGAGGCGCAACTGAGAGATGATAAATAATGTACATATTACTTTGTAGTAATTATATCTGTATTATATATTATCTACTTCTAGGTGATATCGCTCTTCAGATGTAACTAATTTGCATAATGATTTTTAAAAAAATGTATATTTCATTATTTATTTCATTATTTATCTGGCCTTGTGTTCTTTTATTCAAGGATTGTTTTGATTTTCATATCAAACATATCTATGTTTAGAAATATTGTCTAATATAGTTCAGAAAAGTGTTTGAAATTTGCATTTTACTTGGCCTTCAACAAATTGCGATCTACTTGTAAAACTTTCCTTAACTATAAGAAATCAGTCTATATTTCTGAGATGAGGTATTATGTACAGTATTTACATTAGTCGGACTATTGTCCTCATCTTTGTCGCCATATTTGTCACAACGTTTCGGCCGTTGTACGCTTGAGGACACATGGTATAGTGGATAAAGGCGTTGGTTAGATCCAGTGACAGACCCAAAGAGTGTGAGTTCAATACCCGGTTCAGGCAGTGGAGAACTTTCAGAGGGAAAATTACCAGGAGATAACTGATAACTGACATCCATCAAACATGGATCGTGGAATTAGAACAGTCTACCCCAGTGATCGAAATAAAGGGTTCGGTTCGAAATTCCAACCACCTGAAGATGGCCGGAGCGTACAACGGCCGAAACGTTGTGACAAATATGGCGACAAAGATGAGGACAATAGTCCGACTAATGTAAATACTGTATAAGAAATCAATTTATGAATGAAATGCTAATTTAAAATTCTTGTTCAAATATTTCAAGTAGTGAATATATCTTACTTTCTGAAGATATATTTGATATTTAGAGACGAAAAAACGTCGTATTTTCAGTAGTTATCTATCCCCACCCCTTAAATTACTGACCGGGTTCAAAGGTGTTCGAACGTGAACCGGTGTTATTGAAGAAGAGTTTAATATAAGGAAACGTGCGTTTGAAGGTATAACCTTTGCTCACATATCAATAACGCATAGTGATCAGCAGTTCTACGTCTTAAGCGCTCAACAGTTCATATGGTCTGATGATCGCTTAAATTGTGAAACTGCTAATTTCTACGCAGTGTTAACGTCTATATTCACCTATTTTTTCTTATTTTTTCTTTCTTACATATAAGGCATGTATGTGAATATATTTTTGTACAATGCGTGAGTAAATATATGAGAATAGAAATAAAAGAAAATTCAAACTTTGTCGTATCTTGTATTTTTTTTTTTTTACTTTATATCCAATATAAACACGCCAGAAAAAACAACAAAAAATACAGAAAAATCTCGTTTTATTTCTACATATAAAATTTCCCTGATTTTTCTTCGAATTCAAACCTGGGAATTTTACGCATTACATTTCTTCAAACATTTGCTATCGTCACACGATTGAAAGCCAAGCAACGTAATGTTTCCCATCGTTAAACCAAAGCTAGTGAGGATGAAGATAGAGAGATAAGTCAAGTATTATTATTATTATTATTATTATTATTATTATTATTATTATTATTATTATTAATGTTATTATTAGAAAAGACAAACAGCGAAATAAGATGCGAAAAGCGAATGGGGGTTGGTAAAGTTATGTTCAAAATACAAAAACAAGAATAGGCACAAAAAGCAGAAACACACACACACACACACACAAACACACACACACACACACACATATATATATATATATATATATATATATATATATATATATAAATTTGTATATCGATGTTGAGTAAAACTTAACATCTAGTAAAAATAAATTAGAGTTCTGGCCGAGTAACTTTGGAATATATATATACATACATATACATACATACACACACACACACACACACACACACACACACACACACACACACACACACACATATATATATATATATATATATATATATATATATATATATATACACAGACATATATTATTTATATTTATTTATTCGAAAATTATAACATAAATATGTTATAAAATCACTATAAAAATAGGCATTTTGTTTCAACACTTCTAGTGTCTTATCAAGTGATTGTGTTGATATATATATATATCCATCTATATCCCTCCATTCATGCGGAGAGCTCACTCGAAAGGAGTGGCTGCTTATACATAAACCTCCACCATTATAATAATACCCTATGCGTAGTTAGACGTTTCCTTTAAAAAAAGTGAAATGTTATTGCCTCATAGGTTGAAATCGACTGGAGAAGGCGTCATATGTAAGTGCGCCGGACTTAGGTATTATCACCCTTACTTATGAATAAAATTACCAATAAAAATGTTTACAAGACAAGTTTTCGGCTAGTAAGGATAATTTTTCATTTAAAAAATACCAGCATAAAAAATGAAAAAATACTGCTGGATTCCACAGTTGAAATATTGCGTATGATGACAAAAGTAAGGATAAAAATCCAAAGGCATATCATATTTTCTCCTCTTAAAATGAAATGATTATCGCATGTTCGAAGGATTCAATGTCTTAATGTCCTTATAATAACCAAGATGTTTACACTTATACATGTGTTTTATATTACTGAATTACTTGTTCTTCTATTGCACTCATTAGTTTTTGGTAGGTGGTGACAAGACTTTCGGACCACACTGTACAATGGCTTAAACTTTGGGAGAATAACAACCAAGAAAAGTATACTAGTTTGAATGGAAATACTTCTATATAATTCTGCTTGTCCCCCCAACCATTGCTAGTTTTAGTTATTTCACACCAGCGTTATGCCGTGCCAATATCTCATAAATAATGCAATATTCCTTTTTGACTGCATAAAATCATGGAACTCACATATCTGAGACGCTACTTGGTTTCAATGAGAAAATGAGAGTAAGAAAGGGAAGATTTTGTTTAACGTCTATTTCAGTGAAATGAAAAAGTTATCAATTTCAAATATTTTCATTTGTTCACCATTACTTATGAATAAATTTACCAATAAAAATGTTTGCAAGACAAGTTTTCGGCTAGTAAGGATAATTTCTCATTTTAAAATACCAGCATAAATAATGAAAAAATACTGCTGGATTCCACGTTTGAAATATTGAGTATGAGGACAAAAGTAAGGATAAAAATCCAAAGGCATATCATATTTTCTCCTCTTAAAAATGAAATGATTATCGCATGTCCGAAGGATTCAATGGCTTAATGTCCGTATAATAACCAAGATGTTTATACTTGTTCGGAGTGGAAATGCTTCACACTCGGATCGGGTAGGTAACCGACACATAAAGGAGGGCGAGAACGTTCAAATGTAAAAAAAAAGAAATGTGGCTGAAAGAATTGGACGATAAAAAAGACAGAGGGAGAGATAACCATCTTATCAAAGACCACTGGAATGTTTGTCTTGCCTTGAGTGGGTACCACATCGATGTTAAACTTAAATATCGCCAGAAATGAGTGAATTCGATCCTAACAAATTGGCCTACATTTGTCTATATTATTTGAGATAAGGTATTGTAACTATTTACACAATTTACATCGTTCGGACTGTTGTTCTCATCTTTATTGACATATTCACAACGTTTCAGCCATTGTACGCGTTAACATTCATCAGGTGATAAACGTTAGAATTTTGAAACGAGACCATTACGTAGATTGTACTAATTCTACATGTCATGACTTTTTGGATATCTTAGTTTCAGTTAATTTTTTTTTTTTGTTAAGCTTTTCAGCCCAAGCAAGACTGGAAGCCACTAGCACGCAAGGGGTTACATAAGGTTTGGAGGAAGAGCAGATAGGAGTGGTAAAGGAGAGGATGTGGAGAAAGATAGTGGATTGATCAAGGCAAGGGGGTTACAGAAGATTTGGAGCGAGAGCAGATAGGAATGAAAAGGGAAATGATGAGGAGAAGGGAAGTGGATAGATCAAGGCAACTGGAGATGTCGATTGATGTTACACTTAAATAGTTGGAGATTATATTTGTCAGGGAAACAGGAATAAGAAAGGGAGTCCCACAGGCGAGATGTGCGAGACATGAAGCTATTGGAGTAGAAGAGACGTCTACATCTAACAGTTTATACGGTGAAGGGGTGGGAACGGGATGCCAGCCTCGTAGGACGCTTAAATTCATGAGGCCTAGGAACCAGCGAAAGCAGCTCATCGGAGCAATTACTGTGAAATTATTTGTAATAAAAGACAGAGCGAAGCAACGGCGCGTCTGTGAGCGAGCGACTGCAGACGAGATGACATATCAGGGCCAATCACATTGCATACCCGTCTCTGGATCTTATCAAGAACCCTGAAGCAAACAGCAGGGGATCCAGACCATATATGACAGCAATACTCCATGCAAGGGATTCCCTTCAGTAACTCAACTGTCCAAGTTCGTGTCCCCTCTGGTATCGAACTCACAACATTTTAGGTCAAGTCACTGATATCAATTATTTCTTTGCATCGAAACCTGAAGAATGTTACGCCGAGAGATTAGAAAGTTGTTAAATTAACGAGATTATGTCTTCAATTATCAGGGTAGATAATATTAATACAATCTAAAGCATCGTTTTGTCATATTCAAATGCGATAAAAATTTATTTCCAAAGAAATAATAAAAGTTGTTTTAACTCCACCTTGGTGGACATAAACGGTCAGGTTCAACCGGGCTTTTCTATATCTGTGAATAGCCATGACTTTTTTTAAAGCATTTCACCGCGAGCCAAGCGAGAGTGCCACTATAACGCAGGGAGTTACAGAGAGTGAAAGTGAGGGAAAAGTCTGTACATAGAGGGTCTTGAGAAAATGGAGATCAAGGCAACAGAAGATAGCGATTGACATTGCATTTAAATTTTGGAAGATTGTAGTTATTAGGGAAGCAAATAAGTTGAAGGGACTTCTACTATAGAGACGTACGTGAAAAGTAACTGTTGGAGTAGAAGTGGCGGTTACATATAACTATTTCAACAGTAAAAGGGTGGGACTTAGATACTAATCTAGTAGCATGCTTAAATTCATGTAGCCGAGGCACTATGGAAAAAGCTAGTTAGAGCAGTTGTCATGAAAATATTTATAGAAAAAACAGAGGGAAGCCACATCACGTCTATGAGAAAATGACTGAAGTCCCGACGTGAAGTCAAGACCGATTACATTGCGGGTCCTTCTTTGAATTTTGCCGAGAACCTCAGATATGGCAAATTATTCAATGCATGGGCGAATGATAGATTTGTAGAGGTGTAAGATGGGCACCGACGAGAAAAACCTTTTGGCACAGCACAGTGAAAGAGTTTCCTAGCAGAAGATGCAGCTATTGATTCAAAGTCGTTGTTCAACCTTAAGTAATTGAAAAAACGTTAGGCCAAGAAGGCGCAGTGAGACATTCTCAGGGAGTCGAGCATCCGCTATTTTGATGGGGGACAGGGAAGTTTCTTTGTGGCAGTTAAACCAGAGCAGTTTACGTTTGGAGGCATTAAAGTTTACAAGCCATATACTGCCCCAGTTAATCACTGATTTGGTATCCTTTTCAAGAGCAGCGGCCATGTTAACCTTGTTAGTGCTGCTGGATTTACTGAGACACACGTAAATGGGACTTATTAGAAAATATGATGGGTTGTTACTTGTTACCTTTCTCATGGTTTTAAAATCACAGCTTTCCTGTGATGGCTGACGGTCAATTCAGCTATTTATCCTCTAGATGACGGGGATAGACTGATGCCTTTTTCAAGGGTATTTTGTTGAAAGGGATAAAAGAATCGGCAGGAATTTGAGCTCTGTTTGTCGATTCCATTTTCTGTGATATATAACCATTGCGAAACCTTTAGTACTGTTCCTTTGTACTTATAGTTACGAAACTACCATAAATATGACACTTTGACGTGAGTGGACTTTATTTTTTTCGCAATGGATTCAGCTGCTAAGAAATTGGCTTTCGTTTTCCAGGAAAGGACGTATTTGTTGAATGCTTTTCGATTTTATTTTCTCTATTTTTGGGGGGTTATTTTTCTAGGAAAATCGTTTTTATCCACACAATCTTTTCTCAAAAATTCCAATTCTACTTAGCGTCGCAGGAACCGATTTATACACGAACAAAATGGGAGGGATAAAGATTTATTGCTAGAATAATGTCAAAGGTCGACACAAACTTAAATTCTCCGATTACGCACGTTAGATTTAAATAAGACGAGCGATTCGAATGACAGCAAACTTAAATATTCGATATCATGAGATTGACAAAAATAAAAAAAAATAAAATTTACAACTAAATATTTACTTATATGTATTTGTGTATGTGAAGAATCAGAAGCAATGTTACATTTCACATTTATTAATACTGAAGGATTTATGTTGTTTTGCTATATTTAATACTGTCTTTAAGTGGTAAGGATTTATTTTATTTCATGCTCTATTCGAGATTTTTGTCTTTGGAATATTTCTAAAAGAATGTTTTACATGGGCAGAAATAATGACTACAGACATGAGGAAATGTGTAGGCCAACTCTCTATAAGACTATAATGTTCAAGAATAAGTTCTAATGGTCTTTGTTACTAAAAAGAAGAACAAAAAAAAACTCGTTATATTTCGCTAAATTCCCACGCAGCCTACAGGGAATTTTGTTTTTTTATTGTTTTTTTTTTCAATAACATACTGATTCCTTCATAAAATAAAATCATGAAGATTAACAACTGGGTCCTTACGCTACCATATAAAATGGTAACAACGAAAAGAACCATTTCCTTTTTTCCTTCGATTTGTTAGGAGAGAATGCGGGCAGCTTGGATTCCAAGAGGCAGTGGGAGGCATGACGTCGCATTAACTGATGTCGCATCTTGGCTCGGCGTCCTTCCACGGGTGGTACTATCCGGTCGTTAACCTGGGTGTTGAAGGCGTAATGACGCTTCAGAATTCTTGCCACCCTCTGTTGAATTCGCGCAGTTTTGGACATCTTTCTTTCTTTTTATGTGACATGTCCTTTCAGGACGTAGGCGATTATGGCTCTCCACCCCCTCTATCCCTTGCAGCTATCAACAAGTTCCTTTCCTCTGCCAATTCCCCCAAACCACGTTCTGTCATCCACTTTCTTAAGCCGGCTAGGTATGTCATGCGTTGTTTTTCTTTTCTCTCTTTCTCTCTATTCGACTAGTGAGTATGAGATTCTCCAGGCCCTTCTTCTTCATTATGTGTCCATGAAACTTCAGCTGCCTCTTCCTGATGTTAAGTATAAGCCTACTCCTTGTTTGCATCCTCTCTAAAACCTCATCGTTCCTCACACACTCGGTCACTAATATCCTTAGCATCCTTCTGTAGAACCTTCGCCTCGAGTCTCTTCTTTATCCTTTAGGAAATGAAGGATGAAGAAGAGACATTCGCTGGTTTCCGCATTCTGTAATATACAACAATGATGAAATAAATGATATGTCACTCTAGTGATCTATGTTGAAACATCGTAACAAGGCAATACTTTGATGTTTTAGTCCGGCTAGACGCGCGAGTAAGATTTATAATCCCGTAATTACAAGATGACACGTAATTATCAGCTATTCATCAGGAAAATCTTTTCTTACAGCGATAATATCATGATGCATATCGTATATAGTGGATACTATTATTGTTTGCAATTAGGTAATTTTGATGACTACTTGTCAGTGGAGAGTGTAGTGAGTGTGAGTATTATCTTATTGCAGATAAACCGTACACGGTAGTGACTCACTAATGAGGAAGAAACTCCTTATTTTTTATATGTAGCCTTGAATTCTCACTTGTTACCGATTCGTAAATCCACTGCCTAATGAAAACAGAACTACCTCATCCTGCTTCTTCCTCCTCTTTTTTATATTTTTTAGCTGACCCCATTCAAATATATCCTATTATGACACCTATCAAATATATCCTATTATGACCCCTATCAAATATATCCTATTATGACTCCATTCAAATATATCCTATTATGACCCCTATCAAATATATCCTATTATGACCCCATTCAAATATATCCTATTATGACCCCTATCAAATATATCCTATTATGACCCCATTCAAATATATCCTGTTATGACCCCTATCAAATATATCCTATTATGACCCCTATCAAATATATCCTATTTACAAAATACGGGATATTCGACATGCGTAGATGTTTTTTCTTTTGTTTTTCTTAGATTTTTTACCAATCCAAAAGGGATCAAATGCACTTTAAATTTGTTTACATCAGGCTGTTTCTTTTAAAAAAAGACTTGCCCAGAGAAAAATCAGTGTAACGGGAAACACTAATGTATAATATATATTGTCCTCATCTTTGTTTACTCTATATTGTCCTGATCCTTGTTATCACAGCGTTTCAGTCGTTGTACCCATCGGTCTTCATCAGGCAGGCTACGCAGATCAATATACACCTGAAGAAGGCCGGAACGTTCAACGGGCGAAACATTGTCATAACAACAACAAAGATGATGACAAAAGTCCGAATATAAATGTAAATAATGAACTCCTCATCCCAGAAATACAGCCAGAAATTAGAATCAAATAACTTTTTGTTTTACAAAACCAGACTCTAAGTTGAATTAAACGAACGTTAAAAATTCTCAGGTCAAATTGAATTCTATAAAACTAAACGCATCAAAATACTCAGACGAAACTGAAATATTTATTCCAAATAATAAATATATTAAATCAATACGAATAAGCTGGCCGTTTTATATTTAAATTTTCAGTTTGAAAATCACTTTAAAAAATAGCTTCGCATACAAAAATTAAATATTACCGTCTTGTTTTAGTTTTCCGAATAAGTTAATACAAAAAATTGATTTTTCCATCTAGTCTCATTTTCAAAATCAGGATGATAAACATCACATTTTATAGTGAATTCCTCTCACAAACTTTTATTTGAAAGTCGCAAAAATATGTCCATAAGGCTATTTTCCTATATGAGGGGCTACTAAAACTTTCGCAGAAAATCAAATAAAGAATTGTCAGAAAAAGCCTATTTTCATTTTCTTTAGGGAAGTGATTTCCAAAATTATTAGAAACTATCGAAAAAATAGCGTAAATCCTCGCTAAGTTGACAAAAGAATTGACACATTAATCAGGATTATTGAAACTTACTCACTTGGCAAATTAGTTTTTACATTGTTTTTAAAGTCAAAATTTGCAATAATTGAGTTAAGACTGTTCGCTAACATTTTAACAAATATAACCGTTCTTTTCAGATTAAAAACTAGAAGATAAATTCCTTTGAGCGGAAATATCATCGAACATATATATTCATGGGAACATTGCACATCTCACAGCTGTGACAGAATTGAAAAACAAGTATCAACGAGCAAAGTAAAAAGAAACGAAAATGAATCTGTTTGAACGGATATCCTTGTACAATTTCCTTTAAAATGTTCTTAAAAAATCAAGAAAAATTATATTTCTATATTGATTAAATGTTAGGATTTCTATTTGAGACTATTTCAGCTTGAGTAGAAGCTTTGCTGATTATCCAAAGTGAATATTCTCAGTGGAAGTCTCTTGGTATAAACTAATTCTACTTTAGTTTGTTACAACGACTCAGTTTACGAATTCTTGAACCACCAACACAAATGTAGGCGATTTACAATATTTATGTCGTTCGGACTGATGCCCTCATTTTTATTGCCATATTCACGACGTTTCGGACGTCGTACGCTCTCGCCTTCTTCAGGGGAAATACGTTGGAATTTCGAACCCTTTTTGTCCACAGGCGTAGAAATATTTAATATCAGTTCTAATTACTTCGAAATTAATAGACTAATTTTCATCGAATAATTTTGCAATGATCAAAAACGATGGAAATCAGAAGGAGCAACACATCTTTACAAATAAACTTTGCCATGGACATTTTTGCATGCAAATTATTGTGCAATTATTCAAAGGAAGACAATAATTATACGCAATAGCTACTTTTTTCTACCACTTGACGATTGATCACTAATGTTATTTTATTTTCAATCAGTTCGCCCCAAGCAAGGTGACAATGCCACTAAGACGCAAGGAGCTACTGGGAGTGAAAGAGAATGAAAAAATTTAAGAAGGAATAGGAAACCCAATCCTAAACAGGAAACCTCTACACCTGTTCAAAAGACCGAACAGGTGTGTAAACCGGGCGACTGGCAAGCCTATCTACTCCTATTATACCAAATATCAGTAAATATACGTTGTATGCAGTCCTGTCATGGGGATGTTTTTCTTTATTAAGTGCTAAACATGCTTGAGTTGATATGTTATTCCAAACAGTGATAGACTTCCCTAAGGTTCTTGGCCAGTTGACATTGCTTTCACTGCTTAGAATAACGGCCATTTCAACTCCATGTCTAACCGCTAACGTTTATGTTAAGAAACATTTTTGTATTAAAAAAATCATTTCACAATTTGTTTGCGTTTCAGGTACCAAGATAAAGCTATTAGATATAAACTTCGAAATGCCCCAGTAAAAGATGTGCATATCTGAAGCAGGTAAGTGGTCCTTCAATTGTTATTAATTCTCATGGCGTAATACGTTAGGTACTCGGCTAAAAGACTAGTTTTCCTGAAGGGGTTAAAGGTTAGATTCCTCTCGGGAAGCATATATTTCCTTAGTAAGGACTTCGATATCTCGACCGGTTGACATTTAATTTCATTGTTTAAAATAACAGAGATGCCAAATCACACAGTCGTACCCACAAAAATATAGATTATAATGAGAAATAATAAGGGGAATTTGATGTTGACAAGCACTATTCGAGCTTTGTTTGATCGGAGATTCATCGTGATCGAGAGGTTAAGGCATGTCAGATCTAATGATGGTTTCCCCTGGGGGGGGGGGGAATAAGTTCTCATCCTGTCAGAAGGTGCTTATTTCTTTAAAAAGATTTCTCAAATATTCAGGTCGATAGAGGGAAATGAATAAAAAAGAGGATCTATATATGTTTTGAACAATAAAAATTATTAAAAAATTAAAATCTTCAGGCACACTGGGTTGTATATTAATATTCTTTCGTTTTTATTATTTCAGTTAGATTCCTCGACTAGTTTCGGCCAACATGGCCATCACCAGGAGAAAACATATTCTGACTGTTAGCAGCGGTGAACTAGAGAAATGAATGACTTGATGGACAAAATGAACTTTATCTGTAGTTTCCATTATTTTTGTTTTTTTAACATGAATTTTGGTCGCACTTGCGTTGGTTAAACAGTCTCTTTTAAGTTGTTACTTAAGATGAGCTGGGTGGATTCAGGCTGCTCTGAATTCCCTTGGACATTCTGACAGCTTTATTGGTTCCTGGAAAGGGGATGTGTCTCTGTCAAGTGTGTATATGTGTGTGTGCGTTATTTGGTTCTTAAAAATGAGTGAGTATGATGTGCGTAAGTGTATATATTAGTGTGTGTGTGTGTGTGTGTGTGTGTGTGTGTGTGTGTGTGTGTGTGTGTGTGTGTGAAACCTCAACACCCCCGCAAGTATGTCTGTCTTGTGTGGGTGAGAAATGTGGGTAGGTTCTGATCTGTGTATTAATTCTATCTATGTTGTTAAATTTGTGAATAAACCCGTCTGAGTGGAGCGTTTTTATGCGCCGAATCCAATTATTTTGATGTCATGTAAAATAATTAAAAAAAAATATTTTAAATATTTTAATTGTGACGGCTAAGTTATATGGAGTATTGAACCATAATACCTTTCTAGCCCTATTTTTGCTTTTACCTTGCGTGTTGGGAGAATTATATATATATATATATATATATATATATATATATATATATATATATATATATATATATACACACACACACACACACACACACACACACACACACACACACACACACACATATATATATATATACATATATATATATATATATATATATAATTATACTAAGAAAGGAAAGAACAGTAAGATATATAATCCGGTGTCCTTACTGATATTTTTATTTTTACAAAACAGGGCTCAATTAAAATTTACAGAGCATAAATGTTATAAATTAACTGATTTAAAAATATGGTTTCATCGCTACATAGGAATTACCATGTTTCAAAAACAGAAACTAAAAACTTCAAATTTAATTATACAATTAAATTAAAAGCGTTAGTTCTGTTTCATCTTCAAGCGAACTATGGGATAACTTATTTTTAAATTTACTTATGTAAGTTATATTAATTTCACGGTACGCCGTGACATTGGTTTATACAGAGACGATGGACTTATGGTTATAAAGAACTCTACTACCTTTAAAGTCAATTAAATTAGAAAGATATTATATAAAGAATTTAAATGCCTGAATTTAAGAATTACGTTTAGCACTAAATTGAAAGAATTTAACTTCCTTGATATAACATTAGACTTAATAAAAAATGTATACATACCTTATAAAAAAAACAATAATAACCCTTTATATATACACCCTAAATCTTATCATCCTCCATCTATAATTAACCATAAACCTTTATCTATCGAATAAAGAATAAGTACAAATTCAACAAATGAGAATATTTTCCATGAACAATATAAATTCTATAATAAAGCTCTTAAAGATAGTGGCTACAAAAGCCCAAAACTAACTTACATAAAAAAATGAAAAGGGAAAGCGTAGGAAAAACTGAAGCAGAAATATAATTTGGGTGACACCCCCATACAACCAAATGGTAAAAAATAAATTAGGACAAAAGTTCCTTGAATTAATTGTTAAACATTTTCCTAAAGAAGGTAAACTCAGTACTACTTTTAATAAAAATACGCTAAAATTAAATTACAGCTGTACTGAAAACTTAAAGAAAATCATTACGAAACATAATGTTATATCTTGAATAAACACTTAGACCAAAACCAAAGAAATTTAGACAATATAAAAATAAAAATAGATGAAGTTAAACAAAAATTATGTAACTGTAGAAACCCTCATAACTGTTCTCTACAATATAAATGTCGCACGGAATCATTAGTATACGAATGCAATATCTTATCTATTGAAAATCCCGACAACATAAAAGTTTATATAGATGGCACAAGCCATGAGTTCAAGAAAAGATTCAATCACAGTTCATTTAGTATAAATAAATACCGAAATCAAACGTCCCTATCGAAATATTTCTGGCAATTAAAAGAAACTTACAGCAAAATGGAAATGAATTAGAATATATATTAATATATTACTAGGTTTATAAAAAGTAAAATATTACTGAATCATAGAAGTTAAATAGCTATTCTTTGCCGACATTGTCAAATTTTCCTTAAATAATATTTTGAATAAATACTATTTGTCCTACTCTGTATTGAGCACTCTTTTAAGAATATTGTTTTTGGTTATTGGAGTTTTATTCCGTCTACACCTATCCTATACTTATGTGTGTACACACACACACACACACACACACACACACACACACACACACACACACACACACACATATATATATATATATATATATATATATATATATATAGATATGTTATATTATATATATATTATATATACATTATTTATAACATAAATATATATATATTATTTTAGAGGCATATATATATATATATATATATATATATATATACTATTATTATATATTATATATATTAATTTAGAGGCATTTAGGAGTAATGTATAGCGGCTCGGACTGAGGAATTGGAGGGCCAAGTTCGAATTCCAGTTGAATCCATTACATACATGCTAATAGCCTTGGGAAAGGTACGAATTCTCTTCTTCTTCCCCCAGCTATAGATAAATAGAAGGACATACCGGGTTCTGTTGCCGCAGAAAGGAATGGAAACCTACTGCGGGAAAAAAATCTACTTCGTCAGTCATGTATCGAAAGATACATGATCGACTAAGCGTGTATCACGCATGGCACATAACGGTCTGATTATATATATATATATATATATATATATATATATATTTTAGAATTGGACATAGTCCGACAATTTATTTAAAGACATTTATATTATGTTTAACGTTCTTTTTATAGATACAAGTATTTAAGCAAATGCTCTGTTTTATAATAAACAGTATTAAATAACATTTACCGGCCTGAATGTCCGAGAAATTTTCATAGAAAATTTTCGCTCTCCGACAGGAATCGAACCTGTATCCTAAACGGAACCATCATTTCGCGTGATCATTTTTCTGTCCATTTCTAAAATATATGACGTCATTTGTTTACATTTGATACGCTAGAGCAGATATGAATAGAAGAGATTCATGGAAGATTTAATTTTAAAGATAGTAAAATCGACCTTGCTAACCAGACGCTCATCTGTGGTCGAACGGTTAAGGCACATCACGCGAAATGATGGTTCCGTATAGGATACAGGTTCGATTCCTGTCGGAATGTATGAAAATTTCTCGGACATTCAGGCCGGTAACATAAATATATATTATAAAATATATATTTATTATAAAACAGAGCATTTGCTTAAATACTTGTATCTATAAAAAGAACGTTAAACATAATATAAATGTCTTTATATATATATATATATATATATATATATATATATATATATATATATATATATATATATATATATATATATATATATATATATATATATGTGTGTGTGTGTGTGTGTGTTTAGGAAATTTCAGAAAGAATCAATTAGAAAAGAGCTGTCCAAAAACAGCAGAATACAAATTGAAGTGAGGAAATATGTCCTGAACCCTTCTACCCTCCAATGCAGTGGCAGTGCACGTCACTCCAGATCCAACACAGGACTCATTTCACACAGAAGGAAATGCCGATGAGCACCCCAATACTCGGCAACGATTTTCGCCAACGTCTACATATATAATTATATACACTGAGGAAAAATAAATGTGCGGACCGAGAGAGGGCCACATGCAATCAGGGGATTGAGATATATCTCTGGTGAAATTAGACAGAGACGAGGAAATTGAAATATACGCGCGCTCTTCTCTTTCTAAGTCAACAGACAACAAAGAAGGGAGATATGACGGAGAGCAAGGGATCGTTTCGGGTAGGGAAATGTATAATGAAAGAGTTGGAGTAAGGGGCAGGCATTGGCAGTCGAACGAAGTGGGATGGATTGAAGCGATAGCGAATGTAAGTCCCAATTGAAATTCGAGCTTGGGTGAGTCACTTTCCTATTGCTCCCGGCTTCTGCAAGAGAAACCATACAATACACTCCTTTTTTATTTTTTTCATTTTACCAGGTTTGCCCTTTTGCAACCTTATCTTGGCAACACGTTGAACAAGTGGTCTCTCTTGTCCTTCCAGTGCAGATATTCACACTCTACCCTATAACCACTTGTCTGTCTTTGTTTTACTTGTTTTTGTCTTGTTGTCTCTTTTTTGTTCGCTTCTTTTACATCTATTTCAATCAGGAGTTTTTCCTTATTTAGTTTAACTTTTTTTCTTAAGATGAAGCATTTTCAGTATTATCTTGCTAGATTTTCTCCGTTCTATTCTAGATGCTTTATTATCGCAACATACTGGATCGATTTCTCCTGCTATTACTAAGTATTAAGACAAAGATGGCGTAGAAAATTGAAAAAGGTGTATCAGATTGTCTGCTTAAAACCATGAAGCTTTCACGGCCGAAGTATTTTAAATGACGTCCCTACAAATAGATTTTGGGGTGCTGAATAGTTGTTCAAATCTTATCGTAGGTTAGATATTTTTCCTGTTTCTTTGGCGATTGAATTGTTCAAAACGTACGCTCAAATCACGCTGAATTAGCGTTTCTGATTTGATCGCCGACTCTGATTAGCTTTCCTCCGTTGTACCTCGACTTTACGAAGTAAGCACAGTACTAGATTGGCAGCTGGGTATCACCATTTTACAGTTGAAATTGTTACATGTAACCATAAATTCCATAATAATATTTTCTCCTCTCTGACTTCACGCTAGTGGAACTGTCTTCCGGCTTTTTGCTTTCCAGTCAAATTTGATCTTCAAAAAATTAAATGCAATAACAATCGTTATCTTTTGTCCTCCTAATTCCTTTTCTTTCTATATTTTCTCTCCTTTAATAAGGTTTCCTTTTTCTATATATTTATATATAAATTCAAAATATAAATTTAAAATATATAAATGAACTTTCATATTCAGAAACCTGTTGAGTCTTCGACGTTTTTATTGCTTTTCATTGGGAGAAATGATTAAAAAGAATATTAGATAGTGTCGAATCCAATCAGCACATAGATTGAGGACCGCTTGGGAGCACCGGGTTTTGTAAACGAAAAACGGATAAATAAATAAAAAAAAGTTGCGCACGTGGCCGGCATTTCGATCCCGTATAAACCTGCTGCGGAAACTACAACCTCAAGGCCACGAGTTGTTTACATCTCATAATCTTCAGTGATAAATACAGGATTTGAGTGACAGCAAGTTACTTTGATTAAAAGCCACAATCATCTTTCATTTTCTTTCACCCTTAACCCCGGATGGAGTCACTGGGGCGACAACGTGCTGAGCTGTCCACCATTCTCTTCCATTTGTCACGGACGTGTACAAGAGACTCGATTTCTACAAATGGTTTATTGGTGTGCACTTCATGTAGCGTTCCTCGGGCGTTTTAACCAAGCGGAGTCAATCTCTCTCCAGGTTCGACCACATCCGAAGCCCAACTAGTTGCCTTGCGTTGGTCGCGAAAACGTGACCGTTGTAGTTCTGAGGAAACCTTTCGCTCTGATCAGTGACCTACGCCGAGGAGGTCATTCGCCCACGTACTGTTGACGTGTAATACCTGCCACTCACGTGAGTCCAGCCCGACAGCTGAAACGGTTTACCGAGGCATGGCAATTTGGAGCCATCACTTAAGAGATTTAGGAGATGATTGAAGATAAATGATGTCCGTCCATCCTAATATGCAGAATGCCAGACTTCAAACTACTTCTTCTACTCTATTATGCCCATATATATATATATATATATATATATATATATATATATATATATATATATATATATATATATATATATATGTATGTATGTATGTATATATATATATACATATATATATATATATATATATATATAAATTAATAACATATATATATATATATATATATATATATATATATATATATATATATATATATATAAATTAATGTGCTTCCAAGCAGGCTCCAGTTCTCTCCAAACGATACGGCTATTGCCTCGCTGCTTCCTGCTTTTCAGCTTGTTGGATGTTCTCGTCTGTAGTCTCTGTTGTTAAGAAATCTGGAGAATGTTCTGACCCCTCAAACTACCGCCCTATCAGTTTCCTATTCGAGGCTTTAGTTAATGCTGAAATGGTTAAGCTTCTTACCTCTCACAATCTACTCTCTGGCAAACAATATGGATTCCATTTTGCCCGCTCTACAGCTAATGTGTATACCGCCATAACTGAATATGTATATCAAGCTCTTGATAATAACGGTGAAGCCCAGTTTGTACTTCTAGATATCTCGAAGGCGTTTGACATGGTTTGGCATGCTGGTCTTCTACGTAAGCTTCAGGGTTACGGTATTACAAGAAGATTATTTGATTTAATCCAATAATTCCTATCAAATCGTGAAATGAAGGTCGTTCTGGACGGGAGAATCGCTTCCAGATCCTTTCACGCGAACGCAGTGTTCCACAAGCCTCTATCATTAGTCCTACACTGTTTCTGATCTTCATCAATGATCTTGCCGATGTCATCAGTTCTCAAGTAGGTAGATGACACTACCATTTACTCCTGTCTTACTAGTAAATCCGTCAGCTATCGCGGTTAACCTAGGCATTGGTCTTGAAAAGGAACTCCATTCAGGTAACTGGGGAAGGAAATGGATTGTAAATTTGAATGCCTCCGAGACTAAACTGCTCTCATTTAACCACCACAGAGAAACTTCCCTCCCCTGCCATCAGTATGGTTGATGCTCACCCCCAAGAGAGAGTCTCACGAAGCCTTCTTGAGTTCACATTCTCGACTGACGTAAAGTGGAACAACGACATCGAATTAACAGTTGCATCTACTGTAAGTAAATTTGGTTTATTGTGTCGTGTCAGAAGATTTCCTCGTCAGAGTCCATCTTACACATCTAAAAATCTTCCATTCGTCCGTGCATAGAATACTGCTGCCATATCTGGTCTGGTGTCCCTGCTGTTCATCTCGAGGTTCTCGACAAAATCTGCAGAAGGATCTGCAATGTAATCGGTCTTGACTTGTCATCTTGACTTCAATCAGTTTCTCATAGCCGAGAAGTGACGTCCTCTCTGTCTTTTCTACAAATAATTATATGACAACGGCTCCGAGGAGCTGTTTTCTCTGATGCCCGCACTACATAAATTTTAGGGTGCTATTACATTGGCTGCTACGCCCCACTCTTTTACTAGTGAAATAGTTAAATTTAACCGCCACTTCTCCAACAGTTTCCTTTCTCGCACTTCCCGGGAAAAGAAAGTTCCTTCCGCTTATTTGATTACCTGATAACTACAATAAAATTTGAGTTCAACATCAATCGCATTCTGTTGGTGAGATATAAGTTCAATTCGAGCAGCTTCTCTCCACGAACCGATGCTTTGTGGAACCAACTCCCAAGAGGATGCTTCCCAAATCACTATAATCATAGTCTCTTCCAGTTCAGGGATAACCGTTATCTTCCCTACACATCCAAATAAACTATGCCTATGATTCTGTAACCTTCTACCCCGAGTGGATTTTCGGACTTGTACAGAGTGAACATCATTTTAACTCTCCGGGCTATTATGCTCTAAAATGTATTTCCGTCCAAGCAATGCGTCTCTGATAATAGAATTGACCTGCCACGCATATTTATGCGAACCACCTTCGTGTTCTTTTGGTGAGATGCAAGCTCCACCCGAGCAGCTTCCTTCCACGAACCGATGCTTTGTGGAAACAACTCCCAAGAGGATGCTTCCCAAATCACTACAATCATAGTCTCTTCCAGTTCAGGGATAACCGTTATCTTCCCTACACATCCAAATAAACTATGCCTAGGATTCTGTAACCGTCTACCCCGAGTGACTTTTGGACCTTGTATAGAGTGAACATCATCGTAAAAAATGAATACATGTAACTGATTTTAACTCTCTTTACCCTCTCTCTCCTCACATCCTCTCTCTCTCACTCACCCCCTCTCTCCTCACCCATATCTCTCCTCTCACTCCATCTAAAATCTATTTCCGTTCACGCAATGCGTCTCTGCTAATTAGGACTGTTTAAGGTGGTCAGTCAATTTTTAATAAGGACGGATTCTCTTGTTGGACACAGGCGATGGAAATAAAGATACATTGTCTCTTGTTTCTTTGCGTGAATAAAGCGATCGTTCTCAAACATGGATTTGTTAAGTGTAGCGTAGTTCTGTAGTCATCCAACTAAGCTACAATGCTACAGGCAGTTGCACAACTTAACGTATATTAGATTGGTACGTAACTACTAGAACGCTTTATATTACACTGTTCGCCAACTATGCCTCTTATTCTGCACGTCGTTTTTTCTTCATTACTTAAGTATGATTATTTTTCAATTATCATCATATATATCCATTTTTTCTTTCATTTCATTTCTGTGTCCTCTTTACCCCCTCTCTCTTCACATCCTCTCTCTCTCTCACACACCCCCTCTCTCCTCACCCATATCTCTCCTCTCACTCCCTCTCTCTCTCCCATCCCCCTCTCTATCTCCATTCTCTCTATCCCGTCAACCATCTCTATCTCCATCACCCTCTCTCCTCGCCCCTCTCTCTATCCTCACCCACGCTCTCACCTCACCCTCTCTCACTCTTGACTCTCTCTCTCCTCACATTCTCTCTCCTCACTCACTCCCTCTTCACCTCTCTCCTGATCTCACTCTCTCCTTCTCTCTCTTCTCTCTTACTTCCTCCCTTTTATCTTATATCCCTTTTATATTCTCTCTCCCTTATTTTTCTTTCCCTTATTTCTCTCTCTTGTCTTCTTTGTTTCTTATCTGCTGTTCTAATACGTTTCAATCTGCACTCCCACACATCATCCTTTTAATTAAAAAAAAGTTTTCTACCATTGAACCGCATCCCAATGTTCTATTTTGCTAATATTCTCCCAAAATTTGACCCTCTTTCTAGGAGAGCGACTCGACTTAGCGAATTTCGATCAAACTCTGTTCGTCTTCGTCGTCCTCGCTTACATCCTGTAAAGCCCGACCAGAGCTGAAGGTCGACTAAGTTCGCCCGAGGGAATCCACAGCAACGTTGTCCTCAACAATGACTAAATAGCTGCTTCTCTTGGCATTTCAATATGTTAGCAAACTCACCTGGATCTCTGGTATTTTTCCTTTTCCATATTTCTCTTGGTTCCAGCCATTTCAATAGAGATATCAAAATGCATCCATTACGAGATGGTGAGAAAAGCAAACTGGGAGCAGCGAGTGTTATGATATCAGAGTTTTCCATAACCAACCTAGAAAGAAATCCTAGAAATGTATGCTAATATGACAGACCAAGGTGTATGTGTATCAATTGATTTATTGATAGCAGTAGACTTTCTGTTGGCTAAAATTTTGAGTTCTTCCAGTTTGCTTATTAATAAAAATAACTCTTGCGATAAGACATAATAAATTGTAAGTTTCACCCGGAACCACTATTTTTAAAAAATGCGTATCTTTTCCACGCAGTTAGTTATATTCGATACACTGCTATTTAAATTAGACTGCTCTTTTGGAAGCGATAATATTAATGAATAAGTCTGATCGAAAGTATTTGAACAAAGACATCAAGAATTTAAATAGTTTCTTCATAAATGTAATTCGGATATGCGACAGGTTAAACGGAAACGGAAAAATGAAAATTTCATTGAAACTGGCATATATATATATATATATATATATATATATATATATATATATATATATATATATATATATGAATGAAGAAATATAGTCTTAAGGAGTCCTATATTTATGGGATAAAATGCTCAATATCAGAAATAGAGCGTGTGTAAATATAAAAGTGAAAAGTCTGTCTTATGCTAGACGCAATCGTCAGGTCGCGAGTGCTGTTATTTTTCTCGGTTATTTATATATACGGGTCAATGATGCATTGTGCGTAGTCTATTTTGGCGGTTATTTTACCGGAAGTCGTTTATTTGTTTATTTATTTATTTGAGTTAAATTATTTTGGTTGATTTTATTTATTTTTATTTTTCATTTTTATTTTTATTTTTTATTTCTTATCTTATTTTTTATACTTTTATTTTAATCGGTGTTTTTATTAACGTATTAAAAATTTGTTTACATCGCTTATTTAATAGTTTTGTTTTGGTTTAGGAATATAATTAAAGGTATTTATTCAATTTTGGGGGTTGATTTTTGTAGTTTCTTCTGACTATTATTTTGGCGGGCGCAGTTTTTATTTGTTTATTACTTCATGTAATTATTTGGATATATTATCTTTATTTGTTTTTTCTAACGGTTGATTTATCGGGATTGGTTTGTTAGTTTATATATTTGGATGAATTTAGATTAATTTATTTTACTTGTTTAAAAATACTACGTTACTTAAACAGAAAAGAGTAAATAAAAATATACAGTATAATAAATAAATAATAAAAATCAAGTATTTAGTTTTCTTGTGGGCGTGGATGTAAAGGGTGTGCTCTTCATACGCCTAAGATCCGTTACAATGTTGGGACGTGACTCGATTTTCATCGTAGGTTGGAACTCACCTACATAAGCACCCATGAGTATAACTTAGGCTTGGGAAGCATAATGAAAGGCAAAAAGTTTTTAAAAAATTACACAAACAAGATATAGCGGATGTAGCGCAATCCAATATAGCGTATAACCGGTGAAGAAACAACGCCGTCTTCCTCTTATAACGACGCGTGGCGATGTATTATATTATGGGAGATGGCGCCGCTACCAGGAAAGACCGTACGTCGGATCCGACGTAACCCGAGGACCTTCTGTATACACACACACACGCGCACGTGCGCGCACACTCATACACACAGACACACACACATACACACACACACACACATATATATATACTACTGTCTAACAGTATATATATATATATATTTTACTGTCTAATATATATATATATATATATATATATATTTTACTGTCTAACAGTAAAATTGTGCAAATCATGTAATAGCATAATTGTTCATCTCACAAATGTTTAATAACTAAAGAATCACTAAACTATTGAGTTCCTTTTCTCCAGATTGTTCAGATTTAGCCATCATGAAACCATTTGTCGTAAGAATCAATGAAAAAGATTATTCAGCTCGAAAGTGAACAGGTCAAAATCGTTTTATGTCAGTCCCACTGTCTTTCGAAATCAGAAATGCTGAGGAATCAGTAGTGGTGCCAGCATTTGTACTCTGGCTTCGATCTTCAAAGTCCATTGAACAACAATTATGAGAATGGTGAATAAGTTTAAAAATGAGGAAACAGCAGATGAAATATGGACCAGGAGGTCACAACAGGAAGAGCGATCATCATTTCAACTTTGAACTAACGGGATCAATTAGAACAGATCCAATTCAATACATAAGACGTTTGGCACGCTAGAGAGGAGTTTCAGCTATGACAGTCCAAAGATCAGTGAATAAAGTCTTGAAAATAAAATCGCACTTGAAACCTGTGAGGCAACTTGTTACACCAGGACGGAATGTTAAAAAGTTAGAAAGGCGGAAGATCATCTTGAATATGTTGGAATATGATCCTGGAATTATATATATATATATATATATATATATATATATATACATGTGTGTGTGTGTTTCAACTTTATTTCAATAATTAATGACCTTCCGATCCTTAGCTATGATTAATTAATGATGAACATGTCATTTTCGTATATGATCGATTTCATCACGATTATTCTGTTAAGCTTGGAGAGTAATTATTAATTCTTATTGCTCAAAGCCGAGTCCAGTAGCGTTATAAATACCTCAGAGAATTCCAGTAAGATATTTTTAATCATTTCTAAATTACAGTGGCTCAAAGCTTGATCTAACAAATGGGAAATTTGTACACTTTTTCTGCTACACCCGATACGCGCACGCACACACACACACACACACACACACACACACACACACACATACACACGTATATATATATATATATATATATATATATATATATATATATATATATATATATATATATATATATATATGCGTGTGTGTTGGTAT
>OZ038492.1:39160852-39223352 GCA_964036315.1 Acanthosepion esculentum | reverse complement strand
AAAAAATTACGTAAAAAACAAAAAAAATTCTAAATCATCACCTATGTATTTCAAAATTTGCAGGGTTAGCGAAACGAGTCGTATTAGTTCTCAAAGTGACCACTTGGCGAGTGTGGCTGGCCTTTCAATTGTAACAAAGACGGGTGTACAGTATATAAAGTACGATATATTAGCGCGTGCGTGAGAAAGTAGCTGTGAGAAATCTATTATTTTTGTTATTTTGATTAATAAATCTATTAAGTATATATTTATTTATGTCATATATACATGTTTATAGTATATACATAACTAAAAATAATCTGTTCCATCTACCGACAATCGGCTTTAACGAACTACCCATCCCTACTATAAGTCCGTTGATGAGAGTTTTTTCTCTCTCTCTCTCTCTCTCTCATTATATATATATATATATATATATATATATATATATATATATATATATATATATTTGAAAGTGAGAGAGCGCGACACGGTACATTATAAATATTAATGATGTGTAAATTTCCATCTTTGAAAAAAGTATAAATAAAATCGAAGAATAAATATTTATTAATATACACACTCCAAGTGTCTTCGATGTGTGAAGGTCCAGCAGCCCAGTTATTAGAGGAGAACATCCGGACTACCTTCATATGTAATTTGGTTATTGTGTTGAATTCTTGTGCAGAACCAACACCATTTTTCGAAAGAAGGATTGGTTCGGCATATGCCTCCACGACGATAACCAAATTGTATATGTAGATAGTACGGCTGTTCTATTTTAAGAACTGAGTTGCTGAACCATCATTCATCGAAGGTGATGGGAAAGTGTATCTTAATAAATATTTACTCTTAGACTAGTTTTATTTGTCTCAAATGTGAAAATACTCACTTCATTAATATTTATATTGATTTGTCGCTAGCTCGCGCCTTCACTCAAATACATATACATATATTTACCTAACCTGAACAAAATAAACTATGAAATCTCCAAAAATATCCTTAAATGCCTATAATTAGTAACAGAAGTCATTGGTTCATACCAACGGCTTTCCATACTCAATACTCATCGGATTCACTCTCGCGTGGTCATGTGTGACGTCATGAGCTGTTGTGTGATTTTCGCTTTCAGAGTTTTATATGCACGTGTTTATCGTTGCTTGGAAATCATCCATGTAAACAAATAATACTATCATCAATTTCTTGTTCGTGTATTGCATAAATATATTGTGTAATTGTCATCTTTGATAATGGCTTATGTAAGCCGAAAGCTTAGATTGGATTAAAAAAGTATGTATCAATATTGTGATTTTCTTTCATTGTTTAATGATAATGTTATTAAGATTATCAGACGATATGAAAAGAACTTACATAAAATATATAGACACCACTTATCTATATTATTTAATGAAACATGTATTAATATATATATATATATAAATATATATATATATATGTAGTCATATATATATATATATATATATATATATATATATATATATATATGACTACCCACAATGCACCACTGACCCGTATATATCAATAGCCGAGAAAAATAACAGCACTCGTGGCCCGATGATTGCATCTAGCATGGAACAGACTGTCGCCTCTAAGTGTTGACTTCTATGTTCACTTTTATATTTACACACGCTCTATCTGATATTGAGCACTTTATCCCATACATATAGCACACTTTAAGGCTATATTTCTTCATATATGTGCTCCTGAAAATTTTTTTTCGGTTGAGCTCTCTGGGGAGGATGTGTGGGTTTGTAAACAGTGACTATTACGGCTAATAATGCAAGACTCTTCGGTAAATCGAATCGAGTTCTCTCAGTCACTGGGTGTTTATCTAAAAATAAATACGCTTAAATTCACCTTCTTCTCTGCCGTGAGCCAACGGCTTCAGTGTAAAATTTCCAACTGACGCGAATTCAGCCGGTTTTCGATTCTAGCCAGAGGCAACCGGACGTCTAACCACACTGATGAGCTGTGTGATACAGCGAAACAGTCTGTCTGTGGATGACAATATATATATATATATATATATATATATATATATATATATATATATATATATATATATATATATAGTGTTTATACATTTTTTCTAAATGTAATTTATAAAAGCAAATGATCTGTTTTCGTAGAAAATATTCGCTCTCTGGGGGAATCGAACCTGTAACCCTTATGGAAACCGTCATATAGTCCTGCGTGCTGTTACCTTTGAGAGAAGTACCTGATTACCGAATTACTGTTTATAAACAGATATCTCTGACTATCGATCTTTTCTGCTCGCGAAACATATCTTAACGTAAACAATGGCATCATATAAAATGGATTAAGTCCGACAGTAATTTCGTAAATATATGTTTATATGTTATTCTTATACATGTAATATTTAATTAAAAAAACATATCTATAAAAATAACTTAATATAGAATAGTGTCCGGTAGGTCTCCATGAATATTTAAATGAGATCTAATTGAGCTATTGTCAGAAAGGTGCAGAGTTAATCTATTCGGAATATACTTGTCGAAAACACTAATATAATAGCATCATCCACTTGCAAAAAAAGGCTAAAAATAATGGAAGCCTTACTAATAAAAACAAACAAGCCAACACTTAATAATATTAACTTTAAACATGGACATAATATCTTGACCGTGTTTTGAAACAAAAAAATGAATCACTTCATAAAACATACATATAACAAACTATTTCTAATTCTAACAGTTGAAATATAATCCTTGAAAATGGCTAAATGTATAGCCGAAAGCGCTCGGATAAAAAGAACATTCGGACAGTTTTTATATAATTTATCCTCTGAAAAGAAAAACTTTATTAGATCGCACGAGAAATTATATAAAAAACTAAATAAAAGCACCTTGTCAGTCGTTTTTAATGAAATGTGCATGAAAGAAGGATTGCTGCCTAAATACACAAATATATATATATATATATATATATATATATATATATATATATATATATATATATATAGATATATATATATATATATGTTCATATTTATATATATATATCTGCGTGTATATGTGTGTGTGCTTAATTAGTAATTTCCTTAAAGATGAGACAAAGTGTAAAATTTATTAACGAATCGATTCGCCAGAGCTTTTTATCACGAAAAAATGTTAAAAGGGTGTGAGAAAGAAAATATTTTGGAATCTCCGGGGATTATTAGTAATTATAAATAAAATTAAACTAGATACCTTATCAACTCAAATGTCCAGAACACAAGTAAGCGTATGTCCGGCTGATGTTTGTTTGATTTATATCAGTGGCGTTTAGTTTTGATGGATTTTATATAAGTCCTGCGAAAATAGTGTTATATAATTGCACATATGTCTATATACCTATACACCCACCCCAAGCATATATATATATATATATATATATATATATATATATATATATATATATATATATATATATATATATATATTAGTCATTTTTGTATACTTGTACATAAATGTACACAGGTACATGTCCACTTACACCCACATATGGGCAGCAAACCCTCTTTTATACAATTTTCGTTCAACACGCCCGACAAGGTACTAATATGTTGCGGATGCAGTTTGTTAGGTTTCCGTGTGTTTAAATAAGTTCTAACTGAGCAATTTCTACTAGTAGAATATATACTATAACAGCCTGATCAACATGAAAATATATTTAAAAAAATGGAGGTACTAATAATAAAAAAAGAAAATATAAACACAGAATAGCATTAACAATGGATTCAGTCACAATGTGCTGACCGTGTTTGGAAAATAGAACGCATAAAAAATCCATACATTCAGTTAAACATGAAACTTAGAAATCGTTCTTTATAATGGTGAAAAGACTAGCCGAGGGCACTTGGATATAAAGAACTTTTAGACAGTTTTTACACATTTTGTGTCCAGAAAAGAAAATACTTGTACGAACACAAGAAAAATGAAATAGAAAATTAATCGCAGTAACTTTTCAGTCGTTTTTAATGAAACTTGCTGCCCATAAACCCCACTACTACACACTAAGACATATACATAATGCATACACTCAATTAAGCAGAAAAATCAAATCATCCTTGATAATGGCTAAAGATATAGCCGAAAGGGCTCGGAAAAATAAAACATTTGGACAGTTCTTACACACCCTTTGTCCAGCAAAGAAAGCTCTTGTTCGTACACAAGAAAAATTAAATAAAAAACTTAACCGTAGTACCTTGTCTGTCGTTTTTAATGAAACTTGCATATATATATATATATATATATATATATATATATATATATATATACATATAAGTGAACATAGAAGTCAACACTTCAAGGCGACAGGCTGTTTCATGCTACACGCAATAGTCAGGTGTTGACTTCTATGTGCACTTTTATATTTACACACGCTCTATCTCTGATATTGAGCACTTTATTCCATAAATATAGCACACCTTAAGAGTATATTTCTTATATATATATATATATATATATATATATATATATATATATATATATATATATATATATATATATAATATGAGACATTTTTCTTTATAATAGTGATTTATAAAGTATTAATTAATTTTATTTATAATCCGGCATTTTTTGTCATTAATTCAGACGTTATATTTAGCGGATACACATGTGAAATTTTGCCCGAATAACTACTGCAAATGGAAGAAAAATACAAGTATGTGCATTATATCCAACCAGATAATTATATAAGAATATAATTAAATATATAATTAAACAAATCCAACATTTTAAGCAAGAAAAAAATAAATTAACTATACATACACACTGCCTCAAATAAATAAAATTAATAATAAACGAAATCGTTAAGTTTAATAATTGACTATTCTTCTCCGTATCGCTTCCGCCTCTTTCTTCTTTCTCTGTTTGTTTCTTCTTTCTTTCCTTCCTTGTCTCTCTTCCTTCATCCCTTCATCTCTCTCTCTTTCTTCCTTCCTTCCTTTCTTTTCTCCCTTCATTCATCCTCTGTAATCCTTTCTTCCATCATTCCTTCTCTCTCTCCCTTCCTTCTCTCTGTTCTTTCCTTAATTCTCTCCCTTCCTTCATCCATTCTCTTTCTTCTTTCATTCATTCGTTCATTCTCCGTTCATTCATTCATTCCTTTATATCTCTCTCTTCCTGCCGTCCTTACTTCCTTCTTTTCTTGTCTCCCTTCAATCATTCTCTCCTTTCCTTCCATCATTCCTTCTCTCCCTTACTTGCTTCTTTCCCTTCGTTCCTCATTCTCTGCATTCATTTATTCATTCTCTTCCTTCCTTCCATCCTTAATTCATTCTCTCTTTTCCTTCCTCCATTCATTCTTTCTCTCTCTTCTTTCATCCCACCACTCATTTTCTCCCTTCCTTCGTTCATTCTCTCCCTTCTTTCATTCACACATTCATTCATTCTCTTCTTTATTCATTCATTCCTTCTCTCTTTTCCTTCATTCATTCTCTCTCTGTAAACACCCGTGTCAAAATTGTGACAAAACTTGCCGGACATTTTGTTCCGGGCGACTTTACATTCTGAAGGAATATCAAGAGTTCACAGACCTTTCGGCTCTTGGAGTTTACATGTACAAACTGTTAGCGTCGCGCCTCTGGGGACGGTAAAGAACGAAGGGAGAAATCATTTACACTGGCTGAGTTTCAGTTTTGATTACCACTACAACCGTCTCTCAAGACAAGCGTCGTTTGTACAAAGACCCGTATTTTTTTATTTTTTTCATATATGTATGCAATTTTAAAACATAAATTGACGATAGACGTACTATCGAACTATTTCTTAAACATTTTGAAACTAACTTTTTTTCTTAAATCACACTCTTTTCTAAGTGTTCAAAATATTGGAAGAGTTACGTCAATCATTTGTGTTGTATAATTATTATTATTATGCCTGCATTCCTTAGTTACCACGTACGTCACGCACTGCCATTGCCTTTTGAATAATGGACTATTCTATTTTGATCGCGAGAAAAGAAAGAAAAATCAATTCAGTGACGCTCTCGGCTTATGGTAAGAAAAAACAAAGTATGGAGGAAAGGAAGCTAATAGAAGCCAGACCCTTCTCGTATGTTTAACGACTACTTCAATGAAATGAAAACACTTGTCAATTTTAAATCTTTTCATTTGTACCCTCATTCTTATTTTGGTTAAATTTGTTAAACTCAAATATTTATTGAGCGATGCAATTTCCACGGGTACTTTTTCTGTTGTGGAACTCTCAATGGGTGTATTTATTCATTAAATTTGTTGAAACATCCGTGAAATTTTAACTGCTAGTTATTTTCATAAATAATTTAAATTCATTAAGTGATGAAAAATCAGGAATAATTTTCTGTATTTCAAATCTACATCATTCGATGTTTGAGCGTTCGGTGTTAATATGCTGACATTTTAGCCAATCAAATTTATTAACGATTTAGCGAATAAGCTGAGCCGTTTTGACGAATACACAAGTAGAAAAAAATAGATAACTTAAAAACAAAACAACTATATTGCGATAAAGTCAACACCGATTTCCGCTTTAACTCACATAATTCATTTTTAACAAATGTCTGATTACTTGTTATCACGTAACAGCTAAAAAGATCATAGTCGGTATTTTCTGTTTTTCTTTACGAGTAAGCGTACAAGACAGCAATGTATTATTAACAGCTTTCGAACAGACGTCGAGGTAAGATAATGATTAAATAACTTATAATAATTGCTACAACTCATTTGTCCCCCGTCGTCCTCATTAGCCTTTCGCTTGCTGTTATTTAAAAAGGAAACACATCTGTTATGCTCAGAAGCATCCAAGGTAAAATATAATGTAACTAAGAAAATTTTTTCCTTTGTTTCGTCTGCATCAATAAAACAAAGAAAATAGAGAAACATTAATTAGAAAAGTAATTATATCCAAGTTCAAAAAATGTCTACAACGGAATTAAAAAAAAAAGAAGACAGATTCTCTCTGGACATAGAGGATCATGGCTCTCCACAGATTCCTTTCCTTTCTTATCTGTAAATTTTCATAGGAAAGATTATGGAGGGATTTATTCTTGTTTCTCCACGTTTTGTCATACCCCTGTCCTGCTGCCAGTGAAGGCACGGTGAAGTAGTGGATAACGTCTCGAATTGGGGATTTGGAGAGCCGAGGTCGAATCCATTACATTTCACTTATGTTCTAATACCCTTGGGAAAGGTATGAATCCTCTTCTCCCCCAGCTATGGGGAAACAGCAGTACAGACTGGATTCTATAGCCTTGGGTGTCAACCAGTCAACGAGAAGGTAATTCTAAATTCAAAACTGTATGTAGCCCTGGTGTAGCACATATTATACAGCTAAAGAAAGGATCGTTCGTATTAGCTTGATGAGCCCACCTACGGTCGATTAAAAAAATTAGTTTGGATTGCGCTACCATGCAAACGCTGACTGGTGTGGAGGAGAAATCCCAAGTACATTAGTGAAAAGGTGAACGCAAGCGTAAGTCGGAATTTGAACACCGTTCGTAGATTCGACTTACTGTGCTGATAAGTTACGCAACCCCCAGATAGTTTTGAGTGGAACTCGGATTTTATGTGGAAAACATTAGCATATGAATCAATCTTTTATTCTTTGTTATAATTATTTTATTGTGTGTCTAGGATGCATAATAGTATCTTAAACAGAATTGAAGATGATGAACCAAAACAGAAAATTTGATTTAATTTATTTAACCCTAGAACACTAACCATGGGTATATAGTACCCAGAGTAAAATTTTCCTATTTTTAATTACAATATTCAGTAGCTGATTCTCTTACCTAAATAATATGTTTTTTAGTTACTATTAATGTTAACTTAAAGTACAATGTTCGAAGTGACTGCATGTAAAATATTTCAAATAAAGATTTATATTTATATATTTTTTTGATATTTTTAAATTCGGGTATGATATACCCATGGTTAGTAGTGGTGTAACTTTAATTGATGGTTAGTGTTCTAGACTTAATAATGTTTTTCCACTTTGTCTCGTCATCTTTGCAAGTATTTTAATACATGACTATCTGAATTCGAAAAGACTATCTGACGTAACTCTTGATCTGTGCGCTAACAGACTTTATCTTCAAAATTATCACCCTGCATATCTTCTGAGCTAATTCTTCTGATTTGCTGCTGTCAGTTTAAGTCAGGTCACTCCACGAGTGATACTGCTACCATGTGACACAAAAGAACTTACTACATGGCCGGGTCATCTAATTGAGAGGGTAGCTAGACACCTATAAATATTAAGACCCATTAAAGACTGAATAGACCTTCTTATAGAGTCAACGATCTTCTAGCACAAGGGGGTAGACTGGGTTACGTAGCTATTTATGAAGCCAGGGCGGTGATGACATGGCAAAGCTGGCTGGAAGGCTTTCTAGACTGAGGGCAACGACGGGGTGAAGGGACCCTCTCCATACCCTCATGTCTGTGACCAACGACAGCATTCTCGTTTGAGAACATCGGCTTTAGTTTGACATGGAGAGGGATGGTCTCCGCCAGGTATACTTACCTGGGACACGTTACGGATGAATACACCTCGACGGATTTTAACGAAGATCATGAGACTGGTGATTATAATATTCAATCTACACAGCAGACAATCAATTGTGAGCAGTATTTGAGCGGTCAAGTTAAGATCATTTCGAACTACTGTAGGTATATTGTATTATTTTGTGTGTATTATTTTGTAGGTATTATTTTGGTGTTTATCTAGTAATAATTGGTTAGTTTCTGAAATACGAGGGTGGACTGAAAGTTCATAGGCTGCCTATGAGGGTAGGCGCTAGAGTTGTGAAATCTTGCATACATTAATTTCAACATTTTTAAAAATAATAACTGCATTATTTCTTTCCAAGTAAATTCACGTCTGACTGTTCAGTGAAGACATCAACTGTAACTAGCTGTGAATTCATTTGAAAAAGGGTGTAGCCCCCAAGCAGATTCATGCTGACATGGTTGCTACATTAGGGGATGATGCCTCAGCTTTATCAACAGTACAAAAATGGGCAGCTGAAAGTAAGAGGGTAAGCGAATGTGGTATATGACCCATGGTCTCGGCGTCCTGCAACTGAAAAAATATTGATCTTGTTCGCCACATGGTGATGGATGGCAAACGATTGACTATAATTCAAATAACCAATGCTGTAGTCATGTCTATGAGAATGTCGAGAATATTCTGCAGAATGAAAAAAAAAAAATAAAGTTAATAAATGGGTGGTGAAAGATCCGGTAAATGTAGCCGGTAGAAGATGGTGGGATGAAAATGATGCAAGTGCTGTGGAAACTTGCATACATTAACTTAGTGTCTGTATAAATTGTCCAACATTTGTTCGTTCCGAGCGTTTTCGGGTTATCTGTTAGCCATTTCAAGTAATTGATTTTACTATTGAAAATGGGGTATAAGATACTAAAACGTATTTTTAATTCCTGAATAGGTGGCCGTTTTCTTAATCGATGTTGTTAAATCTTCATTTCATGTTATATATGATGAGAACTCACATCATTCTGACTATTGTCCTCATTTTTGTTGCCATATTTATCACAATGTTTCGGCCTTTCAGTACCTGTCTATATGTCTGAGATGAGGTATTATGTACACTATTTATATTATTCGGACTATTGTCCTCATATTTGTCGCCATATTTATTACAACGTTTCGGCCGTTGTACGCTCCGGCTTTCTTCAGGTGGTTAGAATGTCGAACTGAACCCTCTATTTAACACTCTAAAAACAGTCTGCCTGCCTTATGTGAAGGGGTTATAAGAGAGAATACAAAGGATCTGCGGTCCATATAACATCAGGACAACCTTCAAAAGCTGGACGACGCTTCGAGTACGACCAGCCCCTACAGAGGAGAACATAACTAAAGATGTGTGTACGCTATCCCGTGCAGCTGCGGAAAGAAATATAAAGGGGAGATAGGCTGCCTCATTAAGGTAAGGCTTTAAGAACACCAGAAAGCTGTAACACGAGGGGAAGTAAAAAATCAGGCGTGGCTGACTACATATGGAGAGAAAAGGGAGATCATCGCCTTCTGTAGGATGAGGTTGAGATCATAGACAAAGAACACCAGTGGAAAGTTCGTAAACTTAAGGAATCAGCACATATGCTAGGCCACAAAAATCTCCTTAGCTGACCAAGCATAGAAATGAATACAATATGGGAAACAGTAATAAAGAGTGCCAGAGAAAAGAGATAATAACAACAAAAATTGCAATATGAGCTTTGGTAAAAAAACATGCGATGATAACAGCAAAAATTTCAACAGGAGCACTGGTAAAAAATGGTTTCTGAAGACATACACATATGTCTTCAAGGACACATGGCACAGTGGATAAAGGCGTTATACAAAGAGTGTGAGTTCAATACCCGGTTAAGGCAGGGGAGAACTTGGAGAGGGAATTTAATAGGAGATGACTGATAACTGACATCCATTAAACATGGCACGTGGAACTAGAACAGTCTACCCCAGTGAGCGAAATAAAGGTTTCAGTTCGACATTCCAACAACCTGAAGAAGGCCGGAGCGTACAACGACCGAAATGTTGTATTAAATATGGCGACAAAGATGAGGACAATAGTCCGAATAATATAAATAGTGTACATAATACCTCATCTCAGAAATATAGATAGGTAATGTTGAGAGCTTCTATTATTTTCAGACGTCTATTTTTGCAGCTACAGATATGTATTAGATCTGTATATACGACAACAATAGTACAAAGGAGAAAAACGGACAGTAAAAAAAATATTAGGAGAAGTGACATTTCAGTCATTCTTAATGATATATCCATCTTGTACAAGACCTAAAAGCCACTCGAGGCAGTGGGTTACAGAGTAAGAGGTATAGTTTATATGGATATGTAGGGAAAATAACGGTTGACTTTGGATTTGAACGGGTTAAGATTGTAGTGAACGTGGAAGCCTGCTCTTGGGTGTCGGTTCCACAATATTTAACGAGTTTTAGTGACGGGGATGTATTAACTCTTGTCTTATATACCCGTAATTTGTGTAAAATGCAGTGTAAGCGTTACGCACCCTCGACCATTCGTACGCACAGTTGCTTCTGATGCTTTATTTCGTTTGTGCTTCTTCCATATACACTCTGATCTTAAAGTTCAATATTGATGTCTCTTGTGAGGCGAAACAACCAAGTTGAAGAAGGTTCATGCCAGCGGAACAAAGATTCATTATGTTTTTGTTAAAACAATAAACAAAAAAGAATCTGGTTTGATAAAGAGTCAGTGCCATCACACCTACACACACAGACGGATAAACCTTTTTTTACCGACGGGATTTCGTCATCTGGTGGACTTTATCAATGCAAATGATGAAGACCCTCAGAGAACGAAAGGCGTCTGTAAAAAAGAACATCCGAAAATGCAAATTTTAAATAAAAGAGAACAGAGTACTGAACTATTTATTATGTGATATCAGTCAGTCAGTTATGTGCCGTGCGTGATATATGCTTAGGTGAATAAAATCTTTCAATGAGGCAGATTTTTTTCCAGCAGTAGGTTGCAATTTCTTTGCACTGTAGACTATTTGCAATCCAAGATTACAGAACCTTGTCTGTCCTGCTATTCACCCATAGCAGCTGGGGGAGGATTTATACCTTTTCCAAGGGTATTAGCGAGTAAGTAATGTATTAGACGGGAAATCGAACTATCCATTGCTCCACCGTGCCACCTCCTATGCGATATCAGTCTTCCTACATGACAGTAGGGCATGCCGATTTTGGAATTCGACTTGAAATTTGAGGTATAACATGGTAAATAATGACACAAAATACGTTTTTCAAAATCGTTACCTTAGTTTAAATGTTAAGTTCAGGTTCAAAATTGGTGCATTGGAATTGCATTCCGGTGATCAGTGGAAACCTTATAGCACAGTCTTATATACTTTATACCTGAAATATATGCAGTCAGTTGGTTTGATATTAAGAGATAATATATTCTATAACCAACGACAGTATACCTTCAGCATAATCAAGTAAATAAAAAATTCGACCGAAATACAGAATGTTCCATTAAAAATCTACAGCACAATGCTTTCACTTTGATTCCAGAAAATATTCTTTTCTTAATGTTGAAGTCAGATGAATTGTGGGATATATAAAACTTTGATTCATTTGATAAGTAAGCATTTACTCATAATTAATTACTTATGTTAATTTACAAGACTAATTCCATTCAAATTACATAAATAATCTAACAAAGTTGGTAAAATTTCCAATAACAATATTTTGTTTCAGAAGTAGCGAGAGCCAAAGAAGATATTAAAAATTATATTCATCTACTGTGGAGCGTTACACTGGCGAAATATTATTAACCTCTTACAAAATTGAGTTATTTTTTCAAATAATGAACTGCAAGAGGTTCTCATGGAAGGGACGGCGTTGGAGTTCCCAGATTTACTTGCACATCAGCAAGGATGTGAAAAGAGCAGTTAAATTAACTACTGAATCTTCACAAATTGTACATGGACAGGAAACAAGGCACAAACACATTATTACTAAATCATTGTGTCATCAAATAAGACTTCGTTTACTTTAAAGATAAATTAAACTGAAGAATGAAGCTGTATTATGATGTAATGTTATACAGTACCGTAGTTTTAATGTGATTTTCAAGAAACAAAGCAAATTTAAAACATTTTGTTTTATAATTTGTACCCAGCAGTATTATGGTGCTATATAATTTTTTATCTAATTCCCTTTTCATCATTTATGACCTAACATATTGTGTAAGATATTATTCATTGATTAGCCGTTTTGTAATCCTAATTTTTGACAGTTTTCACTTATCGAATATATTAAAAATTGCATATTTTGCTTGAGGGGATTCATAATTAGGTTTGGTTTGATTTGTTTTACGGCATATCAATCACAATGGGTTATTTAATGCCGACAAGATTTTTATTGCTCGTAATAATTTTTCTTCAAAAATGTATTGCTTGTAATAATTTTTATACAAAAATTATTGCTGGTATTAAAACCTATTTTTACACTTTCTTAGTGTTTTGATCCCAGTTTGGAGATTTAACTATTTGCCCATCACTCGGACCCTAAATGATCAGAGGCCTTGCAGTCGGATGTAGTTTGGTTTGGTTTGTTTTGTTTTGTTTTACGGCATATCAACCTCAATGGGTTATTTAATGCCGACAAATTTTTTATTGCTGGTAATGTTTTTCTTCAAAAATCTATTTCTGGAAATATTTTTCCTTGAAGAAATCTATAGCTGGTCATATTTTTTTCAAAGAATGTATAACTGTTTGTATTGCTGGTATTTTTTTTAAGTATTGCTGATAATAATTTTTCCTTCAAAAATTATTGCTGGTAATATTTTTATTATTATTATTATTATTACAAAGTATTTCTGGTATTAAAACCTATTTTTACACAAGTTTGGGTGTTAAATATTTGCCCATAGCTGGGACTCTAACAGGTGCTACCACTCCGGATCAGGGTGGACCTAGAAACACCAGCAATTAAGAGGTGGTTCCTCGCTCCTCAAAACTTCTTGATCAGAGGCCTCGCTGTTGGACGTAGTTTATCGTCTTACTCTGGACGCGGATGTAGTTTATCGTCTTACCCAGGACGCGGATGTAGTTTATTGTCATAGCCAGGACGGGAATTCATAATTAGAATTCTGGTTGTAGTATATTTTCCATTCAATATATCTAACACAGAAAATATCAACGTTATTTGGATTTATTCTTGAAATAGTAAAAGTTTGAAATCAGTTTTTAATTTAAAAAATTACGGAAATTAGGTATTTCTGTACATTTTTAATCAGACGGTCTTTAAAACAAAATGCTCAAAAAGACGTAAAATCTAAAATTGTTCGTATCAGTTTTCGCATCGAGTGCAATGTTGATTTTCTAAAAGTGAAAAATCGCATGCCTTAATATGGCAGTGAATCCTGAACAATTTCCTCGCAGATGAAGAGATTGGAAGCAACGGAAATGTGATTATATCCGAGGATGCTGGGAATACCATAGACTAAATATGTGAGCAACGATGAAGTACTATAGACAATGATATTTAACATCAGAAAGAAAGAGGTGAATTTTCTAGGGCACGTAATGAGAGAAGAGGGCTTGTAAAATTTGATACTCACAGGACAGAGAGAAAGATAGAGAAATGGGGAAATCTACACATAACATCTGACGAGCCTGGGTGAATGGATGTCAGACAAATGTTTGTGGGAAATCATGAAAAACTATTTATTTAGAGCTACAAACGTCAGTAAATTTGTGGAGAACCATGGTCACTATCGTCTTGAAGAGACAGCATATCGGAGAAGATTCACAATTTGCAGTTGACTTGGCTAGATTACTCTTTTCTCTTTCTGCTCATCTTCATAAATGTTTCTGTTGCTAATTTTTCCACAGTAACTCCTTGTGTCTTAGCGGCTTTTTTGCCTTGCATGGGGTGAAACCGATTAAAAAAATATATATTTAATGAATCCATTACTTGCGCGTTACAAAGAAATCCCCCTGTTGCATCATTAAATATTCGAGCTTAACAAATGTACCACATTAATGCAATAACAATCATAAGTATGAATGTAAGCAATTATTTAAAGAATAACGTACAAATAAAAAAGTTAAAAGTTTTTCTATTTGCCTACAGTATATGTTAAACAAATGAAGGCGATATCGCCTGCTCTCTCTGCTCTTTCTCTCTCTCTCTCTCTCTCTCTCTATTTTCTTCATTGAAACCTAACCGCGTTTTGGGGCTTTTAGCAGTTTATTCAAAATCAAATAGTACATTATTTATGAGATATTGGCAGGACGTAACGTACGTGCTTGCTAAAGAAAAGCAGAATTGTAATCCAATTAACCGTCAGAAAAGTAGAATTTTATGTTTTTCGTTTTGGTGTGTTTACAACTTCACATCGCCATCTGAACGTTTCAGCTTGAGCGTATAGAAAATCATTCTATTTTGAGATAATCATTATTCCGTAAGTTGAAAATGGCATAATATGTTATTTTAAACAAATATTACACGGCGTAAGAGAAAATCGGAAGCTATGTGAATGCAAAAAGAAAGAAGCTACTTCTGCCAAACGATGTTCAAGTTTCATTAGTTTTTAATATTTTATGCGTTTTAATGATTCTTTACTGACTGGCACTCATCTGCCGTTCCTCTTTGGCACATATCCAGAATTGTGTACATAATCACTTTCCCTGGCATTAAAACAATTTTGGCTGCTGCTTCTGCTGAAAATGGTGATGACTTCCAAGTCCCGATTGAATCTATTTGTTTTTACCTTAATAAAGTTTTGGACGCATCACATTGGGGAGAGTAAATCATTATGAGTGTTGGCGGTTTAATTCCCAAATGATGCGCCACAGTATATATATATATATATATATATATATATATAGAGAGAGAGAGAGAGAGAGAGAGGGGGGAGAGAAAGAAAGAGAGAGAAGGAAGCTCTGCCTAACAAATATCTATTTTAACTAAGTCTAACCTAATACTTCTCATAGCCAGCTGGGTTGGGCAGAATAAGGATAGGAAAATTATATTACGCAAGTCACACTATTGACGGGGGGATACCTGTTGCACACGTGCGTAGTACATAACTATCACGCGACTGGTCACACACACACACACACACACACACACACATACATATATATATATATATATATATATATATATATATATATATATATATGAATTAAATAAAAAAAAAATTAAAAGAGGAAGAAACAAAAGAAGAAAAAGAAAGTATGGAAGAGGAACAAACCACAAATAAGGGAAATGTTATATAATAGACATCTAGAGAGGAAAAGCGACTCTAAGGTAGTGAGAGTGGGGGGAACGGAACTAATAAGTGAAATGGGGGTGAAAATGCCCATCAAAATAAGGTACAATTGAGTTTCATTTTTATGTAGTTCTTTTATATGCTCTATAATAAATATATTGAGCTCTCTTTTGTTGTCCAGTTTTAATATTTTATATTATTAGGATCTACTTGGATTACTTACACACGGATGTTTTATATATATATATATATATATATATATATATATATATATATATATATATATATATATATGCCTTGTGTGTCTATCAAAAATACTTTTACAAATTTGTGAGCAGGTTACTCCCACGAAAACAAGGACAAAAATCCATATTAGCATCAGTTTGAAAATGCTTCGTTTTATTAAGTTTAAGGTTTACTGTAGTCGCTGTTAAATGTGCAATCCGAAAATAGATTTACAAACTTTGAGAGTTGGTTCCTCACTCGGAAACAAAGTAATATGTCTGTATAAACTGATGTTCAAAAATGACAGCGCTGTAACTCTACACAATGACGCATAACGAATGACCAAAATGTCCTCCGCTTGCTTCTACAAACACATGCACCCGTTGGACTAGCGAATGTTTTCAAATACTCCCAAATTCAAATATATATATATATATATATATATATATATATATATATATATATATATATATATATATATATATTATATGATATAAAAGGCTCAAACACTAATATTCCATGGTTATAATTTATTACATTGGAATCGTAATCACGATCAAATACAACAGACCTACAATTTTTAAAAAATCGGAAAATATAATAACTCCGTATATATATTCCCGAAGTTATATTTTCCGAATTCAATGTGATGAATTATAACCCTGCATATTAATATTTGAGCCCTTTATATTATATACTTGCTCTGTCCTGGGCATTGAACTCTAACTGCGTTCTATCCGCTTGGATATATATATATATATATATATATATATATATATATATATATATATATATATATATATATATATATATATTGACCACTAATATTATCAATATATATATGTATTTATACATATATATATATATATATATATATATATATATATATATATATATGCTCAAATGAATAAATATAATTAAATGTACGTGTAAGTGTCCAAATACATACACACATACATACACACTTCTTTACATACATATACATATATATATATATATATATATATATATATATATATATATATATATATATATATATATATATTGATGTAAAAAAAACAGTGTTCAATGCTAAATATCAGAGCAGTATATATGTATTAATAAATGTATACAATACCCCACACGGCAGTACAATTTCATGAATTCATCAGGTATTAATTGAGTGAACACCGTTTGGTTAATATTTCTCACTCGCGAGATATGTTGTTGTTGGGTGAATTATTACTGTTGCGAAATATTTAATTTCAGTAAAATCTAATCTTGAATTTGCATTTAGGCTCAAACTTAGATTTAAGAGTGAAAATAAGGATTCTAATTTTATTTTACTATTTTTTGTTAAAAACGTACGATGATTGCATGATTAACATGAAACTCCGAGGTGTACTTTAGGCGTGGGCTATGATATATATATATATATATATATATATATATATATATATATATATATATATATATATATATATATATATATATATATATATATAATTGGTAAACTCTACTATCATGAGGGTCAGCATTGGATGATGCATTTTTTTACACTTATGCATGCTAGCAGCGACTATTGTTGAGAAAATCAGGTAAAGAAAGACATATTTCATTTGTCTTTCTTAAGTGTGATACTAACCAGCCTTGCAGTGGCTAGAAAGTCATGTTATTTGTTAAAGCAGGATTTGATGGCGTCTCTGCTTCAAAGCTTGACGAATCTGATCACGGTGCATCAGTCTACTGTCTTCAAAATCCTTTTATCTTAATAAAACATCCGCTTTGAAGCTTGAGATTCCCTGGTTTTCAGATCAAAATTGAGACGTTTCAAGTTGTCTTTCAATTTGTCTTTGTAGCGTAAGAGTGGATGTCCAATTGAACACTTGGAGTTTGGTAGTTGTCCATACAGCACCCTCTTTTGAAGCCTGTGCTCACCCATTCTCACAGCATGCCCATCCCACCTAAGTTGTAACTTTGGTAGTAGGGTTTCAATGCCTGTGATGTTACACTTTTTCAGTATTGCATTATTCTTGATCCTGCCATCCTATTTATATCCCATATGACACGAAGCGCATGTCAAAGGCGTCAAGTTGATTTAGGTGCTTGTGGTACAGGGTCCAAGTTTCAGCACCATAGAGAAGTTTTGAGAGAATATATATATATATATATATATATATATATATATATATATAGCAACTCTTCACTGATCACTCTTCTTCATCTAAATTTTATTCATCTAAATTTTCTTCCTTTCCTTTTTTCTAATTCTCTTTTTCTTTTTTCTAATGTTTTTCTAATTCTTCTTATTATGATACTCAGCGCTTCGATGATGGCATGATGATCAAATTTTAAATGTAAATTACTTATCCATTTCAAAATATTACATTTATTAGACGATATGTTCAATTTTCTGTCACCCATGTATTTTCCCCGACGGGGACATTAACTCTCACAACACTCACGTACAAATTTAATTTCATTCAGATTGTGTGTGCAGGGACGTTTACAGTGCGCTTATATTTTTAATTCAATAAATACTTTAAAATATTTTTGACAAAATTAAAACAAAATTAATTGCATTTGTTGGCGAATAATTCCCGAAAAGTTCAATAAAATCTGATAATTTATGTTTGTTTAGGGCTTATAAATCAACGTTTTTCTTTTTCTTCTTTCGAAATTTGATTTTACTTGACAGCCCATAGTTGTCCAGACTATCTGACAGGGGAATATCTTATTTCAAACTCCGTTAAATATACGGATGCTTATATGTACATTAAAACGTACACGCAAATTCACTCACATTCCGCCCACATACAAATCACTTCCGCACATGCAAAACTCACATACAGTCAGTGTGTCAGTTCGTTTTTTTTAATAATATCAGTTAGGAAATTTATAGAACTGCACATGATAAGGATCACTGTATATGTGTGGTCTGTCAAAGAACATTGCAGTACCTCGAAACTTCTCCAACAGGAAAGTGATAGCAGTTGCCATTATGCTTATTTGCCTAAAAGATTAAAAAAAAGAAACAGCTGTTTTAAGAGAATTATTCTATAAATTTCAACCAGCGCTAACGCTAACTGTTCAATGAATGAATGCCTTATATTTCCTGTATGGAAACCGCCAATCTCCTAATTACCATTAGACTCTTTTTTTTAGGCATCTTGGAAACGAAAAACGGATTAATAATGATGCGAAGAATCACTGCCTTCATATTCCAAATCTCACAGTTATTTTTAGTTGTAAGGCAAAGTTTGATATTTGTTGGTTCCAACCATAAGAATTAATATCTATTGTAATTCTATATACAAGTATGGTGCAAGGCCGAAAAATATCGAAGGATGACCATCACTGTTAACTTTAACTTAATTAGTCACATTCACTGACCCAATCACGCATTTAATAAACCTTACACCATAATACCACATTTATACAAAAACACATCCATAACGAAATATTCTCTCCAACCATACGAATAATTGCTAAGAATATCCCCAGCCAAATTTATAGACAAAATATGCAGATGCATGCTGGGATTTATTCGTAACCAATAAAAACGGTTCAATGTTCGGTCTCATCCGCCAGATTTTTGTCCTTTCTTGTCTTGAAGTCACTTAACTATTTCCTGAATATGATTAATACGTTGTGATTATTTTGCCTTATTACAATTTCTTTGCCTAAATTTGAATTGCATATAAATTATCTGGTTTATGTTATTTTGCCCTGTATTTTTTTTACATTTCTTAATCTTTATTGATATTGGCAATTCCGTTTGTTGGAAATTTTTCTAATTACATTTAACCACGTCAAATTATTCCACATATTTTTTCAAGGCCTTTTGATAACCCAATTCTCTGCTACAATGTATCATTCCGTCTTCTTTAGGCTGACTAAATCCTGTCAATTGGATCGGATTTTGTGTACGACTTAAAGTTTTCAGATTCATTACCTTCGAATAATTTTACTTTTCCTTTACTTTAGAAAAACTTTCACGTTTACACTGTTAACTATATGGTCTAACATCAGCTATTTGATAAGTTTTATAAGATCTCTGTTCCTACCCAGACAGGTTCATTTGTATATTGAATTAATTGGCTACATATCGTCACTAGTTGTAATTCTTGTAGAATGAGAATATGAAAAAAGTTATCATGTGATTGAAACAATAAAACAATGACAGGCTTTTATATTTCACAGATCATTGTCATTGGAAATAAACCTGCCATAAAATTAGTCCGTTATCTTTAGGCAAGTTAATCGTTTCAGTGATTTTTTTCTTAATGAATTCACAAAATGGTCATAAATTTGGTGCTTAAAATGTGATCACTTAAAAAATTGCATGAAATTCGATTCTGTTCAGAAATATTACACGACCTGCTGCTTTGTCAAGCAAAATAATATCGTGTTTTTTATTTATTTATTTAAATTAAATCATCTTACTTCTTCCTATTAATTTAATCGTTTTATGCATCAATTTCTTTTCTTCGATTCCTGTTGTGAGCTATCAGAATTTCTGCACAAGTGATTTTAATTTCGTATTTCTTAGTCTCTCCTGAATCTATCTACAATTGATCCATTCTTAGAATATTGCTGCCACATATGGTCTGGTGCTCCTGCTTATATCTAGTGATCCTTGATAAAAACCACAGAATCAGCAATATTATTTGTCCTGATCTGGCATCCCGGCTTCAGTCCCATTCCTACCTCCATAAAGTTGCCTCCCAGTGCCTTTTCTAAAAACGGTAATTTTTCGGATGAGCTCTTCACTATTTTATTTATTTTCTTGTAAATAACTGATCTCATATTGTAAATACTCACTGGGGTTTAGATTTTTAAATTGATGTTTATATCTCTACCCTCAGACACAATGCATATAGAGACTGGGTATGACTTCTTGGAGATTCTCAGGTGGATGTAGTAAGAATCTTATGCAAGAGTATGATGTTTTGGTGTAAGGAATATTGTGGTATGTTTGTGGCTAGCATCCTTTTTCTATCCCCACTTTTGGCCTTGTGCCACATTTCTATATTTATGGAGAATAAATATCGCTCTTCGCTATGAAATCTAGACTTTTTAAACTTAGGAAGAGTACAGATGAGTTGGCTAGATGTGACCGTAAGTTCTATGCTAGAAGTTTCTTTTTTCACACTTCTCGCTTGTGGAACTCTCTTCGGGGTCCATGCTTTCCACTCAATTTTAATCTTAAAAATTTAAATGCAGTGCCAATCGCTATCTACTTTCCTCCTGATTACTCATCTTTTGTACTCGGTCATTAGTAATGTTTCTGTTTTTTAATTCTTCCGCACCCTGTAATCGCTTGTGTCTTAGTGGATTTACCGCCTTGCTTGGGGTGAAAATGATTTAAAAAATATAACATGGACATTAGCAAAATCGTTTTGCCGGCCGAAGTACAAATGTAGCTATTTGAGATGCGGTAGTTTCTAAAACTGTAGACATATATCCGTGCCAGTTAGGCGATCATGTATCTTTCGATACATGACTGACGAGGCAGATTTTTTTTCCAGCAGTAGGATACCATTTCTTTCTGCGGTAGACCAGTTGTCATCCAAGGCTATAGCTGTCCTGCTATTTACCCATAGCTGAGGTGGAGAAGAAGAGGATTCATACCATTCCCAGGGGTATTAGCACGTAAGTGAATGCAATGGATTCGACTGGAATTCGAACTCCGCTATCTGATTCCTCAATCCGAGCAGCTATGCATTACTCCAATGTGCCCCCATATATACTAAGTTGTAACTTGGTAAAAAGATGTATACGTTAAGTCGATGATTAAAGATTCTTAACAGATTGTATTGCTTATTTTATTAATTCGATCTTCAATGAGTAATCCGCTATCATGGCCCAACCAAGCGAAATTTGGCAAATAATTAGTGATAGTGAATTTTTCTAAGTGCTAAATTAGATTGGTCTTGTGTCAGAATGAGCTTAAACAGGGAAATTTCTCTGGCAACTAGCGTAGTCACTTCCGCCGGAGTTTCTGGCAGATTGAATGCAAGAGGGAAAGAGTCACGTATAACCTACCTAGAGAGCTTCAGCAAATGGATAGTGGAACAGTTTTTGAAAGATGACATTTATTAAACCCTACAAGGGACAAGAATCTGTGGAGAGCTATGATGGTCAACGTACTAAAGGAACACTGCACATAGCAGAAGATATATGACAAGAACAAATAGATTTCATCAGCATATTCGGGGACTGAATTAATATATTTAATTAATATTTTTGCAACTCCGAAATTATTGCTGGTGTGGTAGCGGGGGCCTCTTTAGAATGGGGGCCTTACATTCTCATATGTAGGTAAGACTCTTTCTGGAGAGAATGTCTCTATATCTGCCTGCTATATTGTTTTTGCCCCGTCCGAGTACATTCTAGCCGCAGTTGGGTTGACTATGGGGAAATCAGTGACACCCGCTTCCAAGATCAACCCAACGATGCAGTCTGCGTTTCTGACATCACACGGAGTAGAAAGTATACTTTGTTATTATTCCTGGTGAGCCGGCCGCACTCTACGTTTTAAGATTTGTAAAATAAATGCTATTTCCTTCATTAGGATACGAACTTAGTGATTTAACTGTCTAGAGAATTCATTGAGCGCCTCTCTACTGTAATCTTTTACCGGATGTTCTATCTTACTTTGTTCACTATTACTGTTAAAAATGTTTGGGGATTTTTCTATTCATTTAAATATACTTTTATTTTGTTCTTTTTCCGATCCATTTTTTAAAACTTTCCTTCCAATTTTTCTCCTTTTAGATATTTATTCTTTTAATTAATTCTTCGTTTTTCTTCTCAAATTACGAATTTCCTCTTGAATTTACCATTATTCGTATTTTTGGCTTTCATTTTAGCGTTTATGTCATTCGTTCTTTTTAATCAGTTTTTCTTCCACTTCAATTCTTATTTGCCCGAGATTGTTTTTACATTTCTGTTTTTAGTGGTTATTTTCTCTTTTGCGCAATCTTTACTTTTAATTCTATTTTGGTTTTATTTTCAGTCCTTGCTTTTCTTCCTTCCCCTGTCTCTCTCGCTCTCCTCTCCTCTCTCTCTCCTCGCTTAAAAGTTTTTAAGTGTTTCCTATTTGCTTTTTATCTGCATTTTTATCGCAACAGTTCATTCCAACCTGTCTCTTTACATTTCCCCTCTGCTTCCCATTACCATTGTACCTTTATTAGTTCCATCTAATGGCCAGTGTTTTGTGCTTTCCGTTACAACATCTTCGCCGCCCCTCATATAGAAGCTGCGACAATTAGAAGGAAATAATGCCGCCATGTTAACCGGTCTCTGCTATCGGCGGGAAATGTTTCTTCCGGCTCGCCATGTTAGATTCCTAATTGGCCCCTTTTTATCACATACTCCGTAATTCATGTGTATGCACGCACATACCCCACACGCACACACGAAATAGAAATTTATACACCCACATCTAATATATATATATATATATATATATATATATATATATATATATATATATATATATATATTTATTTATTTATTAGTAGGTCGATGAAAGAAACTCACGAGATAAAACACAACAAAAATAATATAGATAAGACTAAGAATATTTATTATATGTTATTACACCTCTAGATCAAATAGAAGCATGATGAGAAAATGATAAAAATCGAAATTTTCGGACATGCCTGTGTACTTTTTCAACTTGAAATAAAATGAAGATGAAATTTGGGGCGGGGTCGCATATGTTATATTACTGATAAGATCTAGTTGATTTTGGCTCATTGTTTACAACGAAGGGTTGTCGAGGAGTTGTAGATGGCTTTTCGTGGAGATTGTATTCATTGAGTATGCCTAAATTCCTATTTAAATATAGAATGTGAATATTTATTGCACTTTTGCATAAAATTTTGGCACGAGGGCGAAAGAGTCGTGGAGTGAGGCTGGTCAGTATTGATTATTCTAAACTTAGCTCACGACCTCTTCACCCAATCCTACATTTACCAAAATATCACATACTCACAGGAGAACCTACAAAAATCCCACGATGTGAAAAATTATGTATATGTACAATTTTTTATTTTTTTTAAATATTTTTTTTTTAAAATCTAAAATCTGTGAATTTATTTACAAATGTATTTTAAGTCTAATTTTCAGCGTTCTTGTTGTCATTTAATGAAAACGTTAAAAGGACGAATCTAAAATTCTCAACGTTATGCGCCGTTTATGAGTGCAGTGAACATCTACAGTGATCGACATTCACCTGAAGAAGGCCGGAGCGTACAACGGTCGAAACCTTGTGATAAACATGGCGTCAAAGATGAGGACAATAGTCTGAATAATGTAAATAATGTACATCTACAGTGAAACTGACGATTTCTATGATGATCTTCTTATGTTTATCAAACCGAAGACAGAATTCCGTAAATCTTTCATCTCTCGATATAATTTCGTTTGGCATTTATTTAAAAAAAAGTAAATATATTACATTTGAACTGTCTAAGGATACAAAGAACCGAACATGTAAGCAACGATGAGGTTTTTTGAGTGGATGCAAACAAGGAGGAAGCTTATACTTAACATCAGAAAAAAGGCAGCTGAAATTTCAGGGACACGTAATGAGAAAGGAGGGCTTGGAAAATATGATACGCACAGGGTGGATAGAGTGAAGGAGAAACAAGGGAAAGCAACGTGTGCCATACCTAGCGGGCTTAAGCTATAGATGACAGAACACGGTCTGTGAGAAGTAGCAAAAGGAGAAACATTATTGAAAACTACAAGAGACAGTGGAAGTGGAGAGCCATGATCGCGTACGTTGGGAAGGAACACGGCACATAAAAGAAGAAGAATGTATTCTAAAGGTTACTTCGTTCTAACATCGTCTGTACTCTTTTTGAGCCAGCTGACAATGTGTTGCACACGTTCAGTAGTTTTCCTACACAACCTACGCAAGGGGTAAATCAACTTTTCTATCAATGGCATGGTTGATAGAATTTGTCCTTAAAGCATACTGTTGAGCAGGACATATTATCTATCCATCCAGTTTATTTCGTCAAGAACTTGTTGATTCCCTACCATGATTCCGGATCTGGAAACTCTTGGATTGTTTGCGCAAATCATCCTTCTAAGGGTTTTTTTCCTCCCATCCATCGACTTTCCCATCATAAATTCTCTTCCAATTATCCGCCAAACTATCCCTCTCCCAAACGGCTTCTTCATTCGGCGCGACTTCTGGTATGCCCTCCTGGCTATTCAGTAAGTACTTATGCAAATGTTTATATTCCGATGTTAAACACATTCCCCTATCAAACATCTTCTGCCCTCTTATCAGTGTCGATAAATACTAGTCACATTACGTCTAGGATGAAAACCTCTGTACATGGCCATTATCTCAATTGTCATTTGGTTTAATTTTTCCAGGTCCTGTTTTGCCCATTCAAAAATGCCTGCACCATAACGTGCAATCCTGATTCCCCCACATTCATGCATGGAACCAAATTACCCGTAACTTGTAGCTACATAGCTTCTTTACACGGCGAAGATACTCCTTTCGTACCTATGATATCCTTCTCTCATTGAATTGTGAACTCCTTCATAGATCCCCATCGTGGACTCAATCTTTGTGCTATCCAACTTTCATCACCATCCCATTTCTAGCGCAATACACTTATCGAGTCCAAATGGTATCTTGATATCGTGAGTATTTATCAAGAAGTCCAACTGGTCATTATTAGTAGCGAATAACTTCACCCACGTATAGCGGGTGATTGATGGTTTTATTTACTGATGAATCCTGGTTATGAAAAGTTGAATACTGCAAATGAATAGAAATTCTTAATAAAAACAGTGACGGAAATTATACTCGTCACCGTCTAAATGCCCGGTCGTTAGGGATTACTATTTGCTGACGGCATCGTTGCAAAGGAGTAAGAATCCATCCCATGTTTCTTGCGCATGCTTGCAAACGCGACTATAAAACCAAGCTATATACAACCGTTTTTTTTATTATTCTAGTCTAAACAGAACGATTATCGACATTTTTTACATTACAATTGTACATTAGATCTAAATATCTTTTCAATTTTTTATTTGCTGAAATGTAAACCGATATCATGTAGAATTTTAATTCAAGGGTAAATCATTGCTATTTCTACATTCTTAAAATCTAGTGTAATCTGTGCATGTCTAGCTTTAGTCTAAACCGGAAAATTGTCTCTTTTGACTGTACTTTAAAATGTCTAACCTTTTGAAATTACTGTAGACGGGAGCCACATCTACCTATTTGATTATCATGCAAACATTGTTTATCCATTTGATCAACGCTTTACCGGTGGTAGAGAAAAAATGTCGAGCCACCAGTTGAACGGTGGGTAAACATTTGCGTCGTGTTTTGCTATACTTGTGCATGAAAAGAGTCAGAACCTGCTGGGTAGACTGACACACAAAGAAAGAATTCTGGTGATAAAGTAAAGGCATGCCATCATACTGTCGCTCTGCTAAGTATATTGGCTATATTTTTTGTGACTATTTTCATATCTACCGTGAAACATCACATACCAACTATATGTGAATTTTGACTCAGGAGCCCAGGCAGAAGGGTTAAAATACGACAGGGACGCAGGGCTCGAATGGTTAATGCCTATGTATTTTACTACACTGTAATAAAGACCTATGTGTACATTTTTGAGTTTAATGTAAACTGAACCATTGTGTAGCATTTTGACTGTAGTGTAAATGTCATTAGCATGTCGAGGCTGGTGCAAACCTCGCTTTCATATCGAGGCAAGTAAAAAATCTCGCTGTCATGTCGAGGCTAGTGCAAACCTCGCTGTCATGTCGAGGCCAGTGCATACCTCGCTGTCAGGCCGTGGACATTGCTGATCTCGCTGTCATGTCGAGGACAGTGACAATGTCGCTGTTTATGTCGAGACCAGTACAAACTTCGCTGTCATGTCGAGACTAGTGTAAACCTCGTGGCAATGTGGAGACTAACTCATCCACGGTGTCATGGCGAGGCCAGTGCAGATCTCACTGTCATGTCGATGCCAGTGCAAACCTCGCTGTCATTTCGCGGCCAGTGCAAACCTCGCTGTCATATCGAGGCTAGTGAAAACCTCGTGGCAATGTGAAGGCCAATGCATCCTCGCTGTAATGTCGAGGCTAGTGCAGACCTCGCTGTCATATCGAAGCTTTTCACATCCACCGTGAAACATTGCATACAAAGTATTTACGAATTTTGACTCAGGAGCTCAGAAGGGTTAAAAATGATCAGGAACGCAGAGCTCGAATGGTTAATGCCTATGTATTTTACGCCACAAAGAATAGGACGTATGTGTAAATTTTTTAGTTTAATGTAAACGAACCAATGTGTAGCATTTTGACTGTAGTGTAAATGTCGTTAGCATGTCAAGGCTAGTGCAAACATAGCTGTCATGTCGAGGCCAGTGCAAACCTCGCTGCCATGTCGAGGCTAGTGAAATCCTCGTGGCAATGTGAAGGCCAATGCATCGTCACTGTCATGTCGAGGCCAGTGCAGACCTTGCTGTCATTCCGCGGCCAGTGTAACCTCGCTGTCATGTCGAGGCTAGAGCAAACCTCATGGTCATGTGGAGGCCAATGCATCCTCGAAGTCATATCGAGACCAGTGCCGACTTCAGTGTCATGTCGAGGCCAGTGCAAACCTCGCTGTCATGTCGAGGCTAGTGAATTCCTCATGTCAATGTGAAGGCCAATTCATCGTCACTGTCATGTCGTGGCCAGTGCAGACCTTGCTGTCATTCCGCGGCCAGTGTAACCTCGCTGTCATGTTGAGGCTAGAGAAAACCTCATGGTCATGTGGAGGCCAATGCATCCTCGAAGTCATATCGAGACCAGTGCCGACTTCAGTGTCATGTCGAGGCCAGTGCAAACCTCGCTGTCATGTCGAGGCTAGTGAATTCCTCGTGGCAATGTGAAGGCTAATGCATCGTCACTGTCATGTCGAGGCCAGTGCAGACCTTGCTGTCATTCCGCGGCCAGTGTAACCTCGCTGTCATGTCGAGGCTAGAGCAAACCTCATGGTCATGTGGAGGCCAATGCATCCTCGAAGTCATATCGAGCCCAGTGCAGACTTCAGTGTCATGTCGAGGTCGGTGCAAACTTCGCTGTCATGCCGAGTCTATTGCAAACCTCATGGTCATGTGGAGGTCAATGCATCCTCGAAGTCATATCGAGACCAGTGTAGACTTCAGTGTCATGTCGAGACCAGTGCAAACATCGCTGTCATGTCGAGGCCAGTGCAAACCCTACTGTCATGTCGAGGCCAGTGCAAACTTCGCTGTCATTTCGAGGACATTACTTATCTTGCTGTCATGTCAAAGCCAATGCATCCTCACTGTCATGTTGAGGCCAGTGCAAACCTTAACGTCATGTCGAGGCCAATCCAAACCTCGCTGTCATGTCTAGGCTATTGCAGACCTCGTGCCCATGTGGAGGCCAATGCACCTCGCTGTCATGTCGAGGCTAGTGCAAACCTCGCTGTCATTTCGAGGCCAGTGCAAACCTCGCTGTTATGTCGAGGCCTGTGCAAACCTCATTTATGTTGACGCCATTGTACGGCTCGCTGGATTATAACTGCTTCTGACTTCGTGGCCAAGTATTATTAGCTGAGTCATCGAAACAACAAAGATCAAGATATACGTTCGAACAATTAATGAGAAAAATGAAGCGAAGACATCTATTTTATATCTTCTGTTCGTTTTGCAGTTTTACGACGCAGAAAAAAATCGCATTAATTAGACAAAACCATCTTTGTCACAAGGTGATATTTATGGAAATTTTAACGAAGAACAGCTCGCAATCAATAATTTGCAAGACAATGATTCAAACACTTGATACTCGCCTTCCCTTTCACATCAGAGTATCGATTCACTGAACTTTTCTACTTGTTATCTGAGTGATACTCAATGATGTAATGAAAATCCAATTGTATTATGATTTTAAATTGTTAGGTAGTTCCGGATTTTTGTATCGTATTTAAAACATTTAAGTTAAGAATCATTCGAATGCGAGATCAGGGTTAAACAATAAACTAAATAATATAATTTTTCAGAATTTCTGGTATGAAGAGTTATTCTCATTTACATCCACCGGACTTCACCAGGTGCTTTTCGGACCGGGATAATAGCATAGTGTTGGTTTGTGAATTTGACGGCATATTAATTTAGAGATCAATCTGTGTGTAGTTGAACTCAATGGGATGGGGGAAGGTAAAACTGATCATGCCGATCAAGCAAGGCTGAATAATGCCTTTACGTGAAATATTTCTCGCCATATTCTCGAAAATTTCATACCTGCTCAGTTTCGTATCCAAGGCATAGATATGTTTAGCAAAAGAATATAGCCCCGTAGAATAAATAAAGGAGTCAGTGCGAAATTCCCTGATATATACCCGGATTGACAAGCCCCTGATAAAGGCCGATAGGTAGAATGGCTTAAACATTGTGATAATATTAATAGACGAGATAAAAAAAACGGATCGTAAATAATGTAAATAACAAAATATAACTTTATTTGGTGTTTCCATTGCTTCCATTTATGTATTCAGTCACTAGCTTAATAAAAAAAACAACAAAAAAAAAACGCTAATGCTATGAACATTTTGTTACCCCTAATAACTTTGGGTTTCTCAAAGTAGGCAGTAACACAATTTCGTGGGTGTTTTAAAGACAGGAGTGAGCAGGAAGAAATAAGTGAGGAATAGAGGCGATTAGAAGCGTTATTGAGAGAGCAGTGTTGTATTTGAAACAAGTAATAATTTGATTGTTTTATTTTCGAAAATCTATATAAATTATATGTCACACTTAAAGCAGATGTTTACATGACAAAGAATAAAATTCACATAAGCGTTACACATGAACAATTGGTTAAGAGTCTAAACCATTGTATATTGCTATCATTATCAGGATAGGATGCACCGAACACTAGCAAAATCACACACCCGACGCTTGCAGAAAATAATATTTTAGCATTATAAATAGCGATATAGCCACAGATGCTCGTCTGGTGTTAGATCAGTTGCTTCGAATTTGCAGGAGTTTCTGTAACTTTTCTTCCGAATCAATCATCAGTACTGTATTATCTACGTATCTATGTTATTAAGATGAGACCTACAAATCACACATACACACTGAAATATATATAATAACTTTAAAAGCTATTTTTAATGGATGTTGAGTAGACTCCACGTTTATTTATGAAACAGTATATTTATTTTCGTCTACCTGTGACACTGGTATTGTGAAATTAGTATTAAAAGTGTCATGTGAAAACTCCGTATCGGAATTGGAGAATGGAAGGGTTAAAAACGTTAAGGTGGAAACAGGAATTGAAATATGAAGCGAGGATAAAAGAGATATTTTTTTCTGATAACCAGCAACGCAGAATAGAATAGGAAAGTAAAATGTAAGCCGAAAATATTAAATGAAATTGTCATAATTCGAAAAGCCAGTAATGTAAACAATGTGGAGTCTCGTTTTGCAAACATGGAAAAAGGGCAGAAAATTAAAAGAGTTACTGAGCGAAAGAATGTGAGATTTTATATTGGAAGATCAAATTTCATTGAAAACCTGGAAGAGAATTTCACAAGCGAGAAATATCAGTGAATAAACTGTTGGCTTACAATATCATGCTTGTGTCTAGCAATTTCGTCTGTAACATTGTGAGACCTAACTGCCAATGTCGTCCTGCTCTTAAAATCGTAAAGACGATGTACAACAGTGGAAATCTCGTTGAAAAAGTGACTATGAAATTATATTTATAGATATGGCTCAGGAAAGCGTCTTGAATGTGAATTAAGCTGAGACATCAGTCACTTCCTGATTTTTTCCTATTTACATTATTAAAAAAATCATTAAGAAATTTAAAATTTTGCGAATAAATCACTATTTTAATGAAATATTTTAATAGCCAGTTAGACGGATATAAATGAATAGCGAACTTGCATAAAGTGAGTGATTTTCTCTCGAGATACGCGAAAAGACCAAATTTCCTTGGTTGGTTCATTTAAATAACTTTCCCATTCTTTACTGAAAATTGTTTGGGTAAAATTTAGTCAATATTTCTTCTGCAAGTATAAGTGAGCGTTTCTCCATAGAGTCGTCTTTATCAAGCTATTTTTGTCCTAGACAGTCCAATGAACACTACGTGACTAAGAGTATTGATCTTGTTACTAGACTTATTTTATATTAAACCCTTGTGCAAATTAATTGAAACAACCGCTTTAGTCTCCTTTCTTTCACCATATGGTCAGTTTTAGACCCACTGGAGTGACATGGTGTAATTGATTTCTATTTTTCCTTAGATTAGGTCATTTGCAGTGGTGTACAGTAGTATGAATCTATTTTCGATGTGTATGGTGAAATTTGATTGGTCTTGAAAAATATTGCATCATCCTGATTGCATCAGATTTTTATGATGCTCAGTCACTATTGTCTCGACTGTCGATTAATTATCCCATGGCCATTATCTGTGATAGATGTTACTCCAAGGAAGTGTACGAAAATTATAACGCTTCACGAACACACCGGAGAGGAAATAAAAGTGCTATAGACTGCCCCGGAAACAATCCTGATTTAAATCCAATCGAGAATCTGTGGTCAATCTGCAAGGAAGAACTTCGTGAAGTGGACATACTAATATGTGCGCAGTGTCATATCTCATTGGAAAAATACGAAAAAAATGTAAATAACGGAATTCGCTTTGTTTCAATTAATTTGCACAAGGAAGTACATTGGCGATCATGTCTCTCCAAAATATTCTTTCTTTTTTAAGACTTAGCAATGTTTTCTTTTTTTTACGGTTTCTCCTAATTTCTATTCCGCTAAACATTCACACAAGCTTGTTAGGTATGTTACTCACTATTTCAAGCTGCCCTTCTCCGCTACAGGATATTCTTTGAGTGACATAGTCTACAATCCCTCTAATGTGTTCTTGAAATTTCAACTATTTCTTTCTGGGTTTAAATACGTCTACTTTTTGTTTATTTTTTTCTCCCTGAAACTTCCTCGTTACTTAAAGGATTCAATCCATTGTTACTCTCAGCATTCTTCTGTAGAACCACATCCAGAATGCTGCAAGCCTCTTCAAGGCATTATTCACTTTGTCATGCATCTTCTGATTTCGATGCCACATTTTCTGCTATTCGTTTTAAAATAGAAATATCTATTTAATTAATTTTTAAAAGTCAGTAGTTTCTGCGGATTATCTATTTCGATTCTTGACTTAAAAACTACCTAAATATATTTTTATTAAACTAGCCGAATTATCCGTCTTATGAACAGAGAAAAGTTAAGATGTAAAGCAAGTCCTCTTGTCTTCAATTACTGTATAAACAGCATTTTCAGCAAAACGTCTTCTAAATTTTCCAATTGAATTTTCTACTCTGGACACAGCTAATTACAGCTGACCAAGAGAATATTTTTTAATGTTTATAAAAATAGTTTTGAAAATTTAGTACTTTTTTATTTTTTAAAACCCACAGTTTTAAAAAAATATAATTAAACAGATTATTCTGTCTTATTTAGGTACTTTTATAATTTTCCCGATTCAATCGACTACTTTATAGTTATACAAAATAGCTGCAGAGTTTTTAACATGCAACTTATTTTTTACAAGGCGGTTATACCTTGTTTCTCTACAAACACAATGAATATAGATCTAACAGCAGAAAAATTGCCTATATAGCAATTATTAAAATTTCAGTTAGAAATTTTTTAAAAGATTATTAAAATACGTTTTTAACAATTTTTAAGCAAATTAGCCAGTAATATATAAAAACCTGGTAAACATTGCATGTTAATGCAGACTGTTTGACTCCTGTAAGCTGGGACACACAAACTCATTTAGATTTACACAAATTTATAAAAGAAGAAGAAAAACATATGTGTTCATATTTGTTAAATATATGTGAATCATTTCATTTTATTGTGAGTCGCCTATTTTGCTACATAGAAAATGCTTTATAGTTCCTCCGAATGTATAAATGAACACAGAATTTATGAAACAATTTCTTAAAACAAGAGAAAATCTTTTCTTAACAGAAAAAAAGATGTTTCAGGAATGGTGTTTCCTTCGAAGAAAAAAATGTTGTGTACTCATGTTTTATGCGTTAGGGCTTCTGTGGCGTAAGTCGCCAATGGTGGATTTTGGCAGGAATGAGCGAAAACTCACGGGCTCGAATTTCTATTTAATAAACGGAGTGTTGTAGCAGAGAGAGTAACGAAATATTTCTTTTAAACGAAGGAAGTCGCGATCAAATCGCTTGGAGTGGCCTTATCTTGCGTTCTTCTTTCGACTCTTTCTCGTTTTTCTGTTTTCTCATCCAGAGCATGTGATTGAAATTTAGTAGATGTAATCGTTTTCTATTACAGAACCTGGTATTCCCAAGCAGACATCCATTTAGGTACTGACCAGGCTCGACGTTGCTTAACTTTGATGATCATACGAAAAACTAACAGTACTAGCGTTGCTCATATTTGCGCATGGATCAAGCTGTGGTACTGCAAAAAATTCGAGTCACAATCAACATCTGTCTACCTATGTATAACCCAATCTGCACATATGAAGCTATCAACGTCAACACCAATCTATCTATTTATTTGCGTACAATCTATCACAGTCTCATTGCTTGTTCGCATCTATCTATCTATCTATCTATCTATCTATCACGGTCTCTTCATATGTTTCAGTCGGTCCGGATGTATCTACCTAATGCCTTTGAAAGCACGTACCTGGATAACATGCTATTTTTAGTAGACAAATATAGTGATATTTTCATGTAAGGAACACTAATTGAGTTTACCTTCACAGCGTAGAACATCGACCAATTTTTCAATTCGGAATTTTCGTCTGGATAAATTATCTTTTACAGAAGAAGACGCCATGCTAGGCGTAATAAAGCTGTGTACTCTGGTAGGAAAACAGACATATTGGCCCTTGTCCATGACGGCAAATATGCGATTCCCATAAGCGTTCACTGGCATACACGAGCATGTTCTCAGGTAGAAGATAGCGCTGTCAGAATCAAAACTTCGCAGGAAATCAAGCATAGAGAAGTACAGTCTGGTGACGGAAATAACATGCAACAAACCACGCACGGAATCAATCCTGAAAATTCATCATTCTCTTGGAAATATCAAATGGTGTAATAAAGTCCAGCCAAGCAAGAAGCTGAAAGAAAATTGAATATTTTGGGAGGAGGAGGAGGAGGCGTAGGAGGGCAAGGTGAGATTATATGAAATGATGGTGTTCAATAAAGAGCAGAGCATACATAAAGATGGCAATGAAATTGAAAAGGAATCGGTATATCGAAGAGAGGGAAGAAAGAAGAGGGGAAGAGAAGAGGAAAGAAAAGAACAAAACAGTACGATGAAAAGGTGAGATAATCAAAAGGAAAAGAAGAAAGACGAGAAAGAAGAAAGCAAACGTAATATAAAGAAGCAAAACGTAATTAAGGAGAAAAATAATTGAAAAATCTAATCGATTGTGAAGACAGAAAGGAAATCGGAATAATGACGAAAGAATTTGTTGAGAACGATTACAGAAGAGATGGAAAATCTTTTGCGACAAGGAAGAAAAAACGACGAGGAGAACGCCTAGAAAGAGACACACATCATATTTCAGGATCACCACGGGTACTGTAGACGCAGCACTGCAGGCTGTACCCAAGGCAAGGTAGTCTGAAGCCCATCCATCGACAGGTTGGTATTTGAATTAAACATTCTCCTTCAAGACCGTTTGCCAATCAACGCTAAAGAACTCGTTATCCTCTGCTATTTAAATCCTAGCTGGGTAGGGATTAAACGGATTCATGCCTTTTCCAAGACCATCTGTCCGAAACTAAACGCAATAGTGAAGCTCTAAATTTGAACGTAGTTGGCCTATTTCACTTTCCGCGTAGAAATCTGCTACACGACGCGCACGTCCAAGAATGGAAAGAATTCAATCATAGAAAAGAAAGAAATGCTTCAAAAGAGAATAAGGAAGAAAACAAGAAAATTAAGATATAACAAAGGCAAAACATGCAACTGTATAATCCGTAAAAAAGAATATTGAAGGCAAGAAAAAATGAATCTAAGAAAAGTAAGACAATTAAAATGAATACAACTGAAGCAAGAAATTGAATATGATAAAAAACAGAAAACATATAATTTATAAGAAATAAATAGCAATGAATATATAAGAAAATATAAATTAAATATAAGGCAAAGAAGAGTTCAAATTGGTCATAAGCAGAGTAGGAAATTAAATAGAATATAAGCAAAAATATAGAAGTAAAAAAAATGTAACAGAAAAATTAAAAAAGCAAAACACTTTGAATAAAAGCAAAGACAAATTAAAAAAAAAGAAATGCAAAAATGAAATTGAAAATAAATGAAGAAATAAATGCAATTGATTCACAGCAAAGCAACAAGAGGGGATTGAATGGAAGCAAAGCAAAGAAACGAGATTGAGTCTAAGAAAAACAAGAAAGGGAATTGAGTCTAAGCAAACCAAAGAAAAAGGAAGGAGTCTCAAGAAACCAAAAAAAGGGGACGAAGTCTGAGCAAACCAAAGAAAGGGAATTTGGTCTAAACAGACCAAAGAAAAGGGATAGAGTCTAAACAAACCAAAGAAAGGGGATTGAATCGAAGAAAACAAAGAAAGCAAAGAGAAAATTGAGTGAGTCTAAACAAACCAAAGAAAGAGGATTGAGTCTACACAAAACAAAGAAAGGGATTGAATCTAAGAAAACTAAAGAAACGAAATTTAGTCTAAGAAAAACAAAAATGGGGAGGAATCTAAACAAACCAAAGAAAGTGGATTGAGTCTAAAAAAACGAAAGAAAGATGATTGAATCTACAAAACGCAAAGAAAGGGGATTGAATCTAAGCAAACCAAAGAAACGAGACTGAGACTAAGAAAACAAATAAAGGGTATAGAGTCTAAACAGCCAAAGAAAGGGGACTGAGTCAAAACAAACCAAAGAAAGGGGATTGAATCGAAGAAAACAAAGAAAGCAAAGAGAAAATTGAGTGAGTCTAAACAAACCAAAGAAAGAGGATTGAGTCTACACAAAACAAAGAAAGGGATTGAATCTAAGAAAACTAAAGAAACGAAATTTAGTCTAAGAAAAACAAAAATGGGGAGGAATCTAAACAAACCAAAGAAAGTGGATTGAGTCTAAAAAAACGAAAGAAAGATGATTGAATCTACAAAACGCAAAGAAAGGGGATTGAATCTAAGCAAACCAAAGAAACGAGACTGAGACTAAGAAAACAAATAAAGGGTATAGAGTCTAAACAGCCAAAGAAAGGGGACTGAGTCAAAACAAACCAAAGAAATGGGATTCAATCTAAGCAAACCAAAGAAACGAGATTGATTTTAAGAAAAACAAAAATGGGGATGGAGTCTAAACAAACCAAATATATGGGATTGAATCTAAGCAAATGAAAGAAACGAGATTGTGTCAAAGAAAAACAAGAAAGGGGATAGAGTCTAAACAAACCAAAGAAAAGGGATTGAGTCTAAACAAACCAAAGAAATGGGATTGAATCTACACAAACCAAAAAAGTGGATTGAATCTAGGTAAAACAAAGAAACGAGATATAGTCTAAGAAAAACAAAAAGGGGATAGAGTCTAACCAAACCAAAGAAAGTGGATTGAGTCTACAGAAACCAAAAAAAGGGGATTGAATCTAAGCAAACCAAAGAAACGAAATTGAGTCTATGAAAACCAAGAATGGGGATAGCGTCTAAACAAACCAAAGTAAGGGGACTGAATCTAAGCAAACAAAAGAAACGAGATTGAGTCTAAGAAAAACATGACAGGGTATTGAGTCTAAACAAAGAAAAGAATGGAGATTGAATCTAAACAAATGAAAGAAAGGAGATTGAATCTAAGAAAAACTAGAAAGGGAATTGAGTCTAAACAAACAAAAGAAACTGGATTGAGTCACCGCCAACCAAAGAAACGAGATTAAGTTTAAGAAAACCAAGAAAGTGGATAGAGTCTACAAAAAACAAAGAAAGGGGATTGAAGCTAATCAAACAAAAGAAACGAGATTGAGTCTAAGAAAACCCAGAAAGGGTATAGTGTCTAAACAAACCAAAGAAAGAGGATTCAGTCTACACAAACCAAAGAAAGTGTGTTGAATCTAGGCAAACCAAGGATGCGAGATTGAGAAAAAATGGGGATGGAGTCTATACAAACCAATGAAAGAGGATTGAGTCTAAACAAACCAATGGAACATGATTGAATCTAAGCAAACAAAAAAATGTTGAAAAATCTTGAAAGGGGATTGAATCTACACAAACCAAAGAAAGGGGATTGTTACTACACAAACAAAAGAAAGGGAATCGAAGCTAAGAAAACAAAAGAATCGAGATTGACTCTAAGAAAACCAAGAAAGGGAATAGAGTCTAACCAAACCAAAGAAAAGGGGATTGAAGCTAATCAAACAAAAGAAAGGGGATTCAATCTAAGCAAACCAAAGAAACGAAACTGAGTCTATGAAAACCAAGAAAGGGGATAGATTCTAAACAAAACAAACAAAGGCGATTGAGTCTAAAGAAACCAAAGAAAGGGATTGAATCTAATCAAATGAAAGAAACGATATTGAGTCTACACAAACCAAAGAAAGGGGTTAGAATCTAAATAAACCAAAGAATGGCGATTGAGTCTAAACAAACCACAAAAGTTGATTGAATCAACGCAAACCAAAGAAACGAGATTAAGTCTAAGAAAACCAAGAAAGGGGATTGAGACTACACAATCCAAAGAAAGGGGATTGAAGTTAAGCATATGAAAAAAACGGGATTGAGTCTAAGAAAACCAAGAAAGGGCAATGAGTCTAAACAATCCAAAGAAAAGTGACGGTGTCTCAGGAAACCAAAGAAAGAATATCGATTCTGGGCAAACCAAGAAAGGGGATTGTGTCTAAACAAACCAAAGAAAAGGGACGACGTCTAAGCAAACCAAAGAAAGGGAAATGAGTTGAAGTAAACCAAAGAAAGCGGACAGAGTTGAAGCAAACCAAATGAAGGGCATTGAGTTCACGAAATCTTCTGAAAGGTCATTGGCTCTAAGCAAACATGTGAAAGGGAATTGTGTCTAAGAAAACCAAAGGAACAGCACTGACTCGAAGGATAACCCAGAGTATACACGAATTAAATAAAGTAAGAACTTTACTTATTTGAAGGCAATGAGAATAATGAAAACATACTTGCAAGATAAAAATATAAATATATATCAAAAGCGATAATAATAATCAAAAATAAAGAAAGGGGATATATTGTTAGAAATGGTAAGAATTGAACAGTTGTAATAATAATTCGTCGTAGAAGTTCGAGGGATGGTATAATTACAAATCAAAGATAAAGTATAAGTCAAATACAAGTAAGAGTAAATTGCCGAGGAACAGCCTGAGATTTCAAATTTATATGTGAATATCTTGTCTACTAACCAGTCATTTACTAACGCCTGATGAGGTGTGTCATCACACATTGAAAGATGTTTGCATTTGTGTAACGTTTTACCTGTTTTTATGTAATATTCTAAAATTAAAAAAATGTTGCTATACTCTTGTATTGAGCCCTCTTTTAAATTGAATGTTGAAAGTGAATATAGAAGTCAACACTTAGAGACCCTAAGTGTTGACTTCTATGTTAACTTTTATATTTACACACGCTCTATTTCTAATATTGAGCACATTATCCCATAAATATAGCACATTGTAAGACTATATTTCTTTATATATATATATATATATATATATATATATATATATATATATATAAATATATATATATATAAATGTATATGTGTGTGTATGCATATAATACAATATATGTATGTATAATATATATAAGACGCATATATATATATATAAAATATATATAGGCAATATATATAATTTATATATATATATAACATATATAAGTATATATATAGTATATATAATATATATATGTAATATATATGTAATATATATATGTAATTTTTATCTATAACATATATAATATATATATAATACGTATATATATAGTATATATGTAAAATATATCTAATATATATATCTAATATATATATATGTAATATATACATTATATATATATATATATATAATATATGTCAAATATATATACTATATTTTACATGCACATCTATAATATATATAATACATATATATATGCATATCTATAATATATACATAATACATAATAAATATATATGTATATATTATGTATATATAATACATAATATATATATATGCATATTCAATATATATAATATATATATCATGCATATATATAATGTATATAATACATATATATATATAATACATATAATATCGATCTAACATATAATATTATATATATATTAATATGTGTGTATATATATATATATATATATATATATATATATATATATATATATATATATATATATATATATATATATGCCTGATATTCCAGCAAAATATTTCAAATCGTGTAGCAAGATAAATGTTTATTCCACAAATATCTAATATCTCAATACCACTAAACTAATTGTTTTTCTTTTTTCTACGTTTTAAGATAACACTTGAAGACCTCTTGATACCAATTGGCATCAGAGAATTACTCAATAACCATTTGAGCTATTCGGCTAGAAAGCGAACGTTAAAATCGTTTTGTGTCAGATCCACTGTATTCCAAAATGTGAAATGGTGATGGGAAAAAGTGCATTCATCCATTCAGTAATGGTGCCAACATTCATACTCTGGAGTTCAACTTCAATGATCATTCATGAAACTTGAAGGGAACGTTAAATAATTTTTTAAAAAATAGTAAAAAGTAGGGAGAAAAACTGAATCAGGAGATCACAAGGGGAACAGTTGTCATCATTTCAAATTAGACCCAAAGAGAACAATTAGAAATGATCCAACTCAATTCATGGGATGTTTGGTACGTGAGAGATGAGTTTCAGCCATGATAGTCCAAAGAACGCTTTAAAAATTGCTTGAAAATGAAACAATACTAGGGATTTTAATTTAATTCTATAATTGAATTTAAAGATTTATTTTTTGTTTTTGAAACATGGCAATTCCTGTGTAGCGATCGACCCTATTTTTAAATTAGTAAATTTATAATATATATATATATGTATATATATATATATATATATATATATATAAGCAACAAAGGTCTCTTGTCATGTTTTTAATTGTAAATGCTTTGCATCATGAATTTTCGAATCTGTTTTTTCCATCGGTATCAAATTTGTTGATAACCTGGATTTCTGCGACGACTAATTCTCATTATTTAGAGTATTTTCCTGTGAATTGTTGTACTCAACACAGCTGTTATCACAGCGCTTTTGTCGTTTCACCCTCCCGTCTCCAACGCATGTTTTCTCGAGCCGGCGATAAATTCTCCTTGCACCTCCCATATTTATGCATATCTCGTCTAGTTATCGCTCGCCCTGTTTCCACTGGGTCCATTTTCACCCTACCCGTCACAAGGATTTGAGCTCACAATATTTTCATCAAATTTTCGAACCTTATCTTTAATACAGAAGGCTCTCGGAAAATCTTCTGCGGTGAACTTTGAAACTTACCCCTAACCTGATTGCTGATGAGTCCTGAAGCTTCCGAATATTTACATGTGGGAAGGCTTAACACATCGCGGTTATCAAATAGGAATTAGTATTCTATTATTGCCTTTTAAATATTGCGTTGCAAACAATTTTTCCGTACAACTTTATATATATTTGAACTTAGTTGTACGGAAATTTTCTTTCTAACACTTATGGTAATTTACCTACGCACGCATGGACTCTCCCAGCTATAAAGGTACTGCCTTTTGGAGAGGGAAGTTTCAAGCAGTCAGCTCTGACAGTCGGACCGAACATTCTTGCTGTAGCACTCTCATTTGTATATGTTTGTATTACCGTTTCTGCTAATATTTTTAACTCAATTCCTCTCTTATGTCTTTATTTCGGCCCTTACTCTGCCACAACACCAGCTTAACATTTTTTATTTTATTTTAATCATTTCACCTCAAGCAAGGCAACAATCTCACTACGACGCAGAGTTGCCGGGAGTAAAAGAAAATGAGCAGACTTTCGTGAGATTTGAGGAAAATTTCAATAAAGGAAAACGGTTTATGAAGACAGAAGACGATTGATGTTGCATTTAAATTTTTTAAACATATCATTGGAAGGGAGTTCCACATACGAGAAATGCGAAAAAATAAACTCTTAGAATAGAACTGAATTTCGATCAAACTGTTTCAACAGTTAAACGGCAAGACCTAGTTGCTAATCTAGTAACACGCTTAAATTCATGGATACGGTGCAGTAAGGGGAGCAAGTCATTAGAATCACTACAATTAAAATATTTGTAGAAATGACAGAGGCAATTCACGTCTTATTGTCGAGAAAGTGACTGCAGTTGTGATGCTAAGCCTGGATCGATTATATTACAGACGCTTCTTTAAATGTTATCAAGAATCTCGCCAAGATACTCTACTGTATAAAAAATGGCTCATTGATCCTGTTCCGAAGCTGAGCGATATCAAGATAGAAAAAGGACTGTAAAACAACGCTGTGCCATCATTTGAACTTGAACCTGAATGCATAAAAAAGAAGACTGTCGCAAATAGTAGATTTTAGTATGAAAAGACATAAAAAAAATTATTAGATTTTAGAAGGTCTAGCCAAGTACTTTTAGATACCTCCTACATACCTGCATATATGCACATACACGCACATTCATATATATATATATATATATATATATATGTGTGTGTGTGTATGTGTGTATTCGTGTATGTGTGCGTGCTCGCGTGTGTGTGCGTGTGTGCATCAGTGCGTGTGTGTGTATGCGATCGTACGTATGTCTGTGTGATTGTATGAGTACGTATGTCTCTGTGTCTGTATGTGTACGTCTGTCTGTGTCTATGTATATGTACGTATGTCTGTTTGTGTATGTACGTGTACGTATATCTGTGTGTGTATATTTATGTCTACGTATGTATCTGTGTGTGTATATACGTGTACGCATATCTCTGTGTGCATGGACGTATGCATCTGTATGTCTCTGCATATGTGTGTATTTATATATGTATATGTGTGTCTTTTGTGTGTATGTCTCTGTGCGTGAGTGCATGTGAGTATGTCATGTGTGTGTGTATGTCTGTGCATGTGTCTTTGTGTATGTATGTTCCGTGTGTGCGCGTGTGTGTGTACTTATGTGTGTGTATATGTGTGCATCTATATTTCTCTGTGTGTGTGTATATGTGTGCGTGGATATGTCTGTGTGTGTGTTTGTATGTCTCTGCGTGCATGTCTGTATGCGTGGACGTATGATAAGCAAACGGTCTGACTGCAGCAGTCACCGAAATAACGAAACGTCAGCCCCAAAACGACGACGTTAAGGTCCATGCTAATCACCAATGCTCGTCTCAAAACCAATCAACTGGCTGCCAAACCAATCATTAACGGCTCGACGATCAACTCTGCCCAGATCCCCTTAAAGCACAAATTACTCTTCATCGTCATCTTCAGCTAATGTTCCCTCTTTTCCCGACCAAACCTCCGCAACCTCTCCTCAGAGAATGTCAATTCAAATTCACAAACCCGACGTACGATCTCTTTCCTACCCACTCGTCCATTTCTCCTACGCTAATCGTCTTTTATACCGACAGCCTGACACATCGCTGCTCTGTAAGATATTCCTTTTTTTTTCCTTCTATTTTTTTTCTCTTTCATTATATTTTTCAATTATCTTGATTTCTTTCTTTCGTCAACTATTCTTGAATTCATTTTTTTACCTTTATTGCTTCCCTGCATATTTTGTCTTGTCGTTTCTCTTTCCCCAGATTTTGCTTCCTTCTTTCACTGTTTTTTATAGTATATCAACCTATTCTAGGTTATTTAATGCCGAACTGTCGTTTTGATAAATGATAAATAAGTAAGCATAGGTCCGATTTGCACGAAATCAACCGGTTTGCATGTCTACAGTATATCCTCGTGTATAAGTTGAAGAGGTACACAATATATACTCGTGTAAAAGTCGAAGATGTACACAATATATACTCATGTATAAGTCGAGGAGGTATACAATATACACTCGTGTATAAGTCGAAGAGATACACAATATATATTCATGTATAAGTCGAAGAGTTATACATTATATACTCGTGTTTAAGTGTTTTATTCTTACAATTATATGTTGTTGTTATTGCTTCTACATTACCACCATTAATAAGATTTTTTCACTATTTCTTCTGTGCCATTGTAGCTGTTATGGGAACTTACCTATAAAGATAATGGACTCTTTCTGACTCTATAAATACTGCGCCTCTCTGAACAGATTAAAGAGATTTTCAGAAGAATACAAAACTATGGATTCAAGGTAAAAGAAAACAAATGCAATTTCTTTATGAAGGAAATAAAATATCTGGGCCATATCATCGATGAAGAAGGAAGGCGACCAGACCCAGAAAGGGCAACGGCAATAAAAAAAATGCCAGCTCCAAAAAACGTAGCCGAATTACAAAGCTTCTTAAGCTTAGTGAATTATTACCAAGAATTCATTCCAAACATGCATAAATTATGCGCACCCCTAAACGAACTGTTGAAGAAGGAAAAAGTTTGGGAGTGGACAGATGAATGCCAGAAAACGTTTGACAAAATAATTAAGACGCTAAACGCGGATCTATTTTTAGCGCACTATGACCCAAAATTAGAAATAATAGTTGCAAGTGACGCGAGTGCCTATGGAGTCGGGGCATGTATACTGCATAAAATGCCGGATGGGACAATAAAACCCATTGCGCATACTTCAAGAACTTTGATACCAGTAGAAAAAAATTACTAACAAATCGAAAAAGAAGGAATGGGGATTATTTTTGCAGTTACAAGATTTCATAGATATGTTTACGGGAGATTTTTTACTTTACAGACGGACCACAAGCCGTTATTAACAATATTTGGATCGAAGAAAGATATACCCGTTCACACAGCAAATAGGTTGTTAAGATGGGGTATAATTTTACTGTACTACAATTTCAAATTGGAGTATCTGCCAACAAATAAAATTGGGCATGCAGATGGTCTCTCGAGACTAATACCTTAGAAAAAAGAAAGACATTGGAAAATTCCGTAATCTCCAACCCTACGACATGAAGAAGATATCAGGACATCACTATGTAGTACAGTTCGAAACCTCCCCGTCACACTACAAGAGATAAGAAATAAAGCAATAAATGATGAATTCATAAAAGAAACAAAAACAAAAATTGCCGAAAAAAATAAAAAGGTATCAAACAGTTTTTCGTCATGTGACAACGAAAGGCTAGTAATTCCGAAAACACTACAAAGACGAATCCTAAAGAACTTCCACATGGGCTATCCAGGAAAGAACAGAATGAAATCGTTAATGCGTAGTTACGTCTATTGGCAAAACATGGATCAGGACATTACGCGTATGGTGGAAAAAATGCGAGGGTTGTTCCTTAGCAGCAAAGGCACCGCCGGTCACCCATAAGCCTTGGCCAGAGACAGATCGTCCGTGGTCAAGAATCCATGTCGACTTCGCAGGTACAATAGATGGTTTCTACTATTTGATCATAGTAGACAGTTATAGTAAATGGCCGGAAGTGTTTCGTTGCAGAAAACCTACTTCTGAAACTACCATAAATTGTCTCCATGAGCTGTTTGCTCGTTTTGGAGTGGTTGATTGTCTAGTAACTGTTAATGGGAGACAATTCACATCTGCGGACTTTCAAGAATTTTGCGAAACTTTCCAATTTAAACATATCAAATCACCGCCATATCACCCAAGATCAGATGGGCAAGCGGAGAGATTTGTAGACACACTTAAAAGAGCGTTAAGGAAAGCATATGACGTGCCTACAGAAAAGTCGTTGCAACAATTATTACAAGTATATCGAATTACTCAAAACTGTGCTACGCTCTCGGCACTATCACCCGCAGAAGTGATGTTCGCCCGGAAAATGAGATCAGTATTTGACAAATTGCTACCAAAACAAACAAAACAAATACCAATGTCGTACGTAACTAAAAGAAAATTCTACCCAGGAGAGAAAGCTTTTTTCAAAACGTATAAAAACAATACATCCTACTGCGAGCAAGGTACAATTGAAAAAAGAATCGGGAACATGGTTTACACAATAGATGGCCCAAAACTCTCACATAAAAGACATGTAAATCAAATAAGAAAGAGACTGTTGGATGATTCTAACGGTCCACCTCAGGAAGAAGAAGTGATGGATACTATTCGATACATTCCATGTGCAAAGGCCGCAAACAATGTCTGACCCACGAAAATCGACCAGAAAAAGAAAAGTCACAGAGCCTTTCGTAATAAATCCAAAGAGAAAAATATACTAAAGATCCCTGCGACGCAAAAGCCTTGGAAGGGGGGTGTCATGGGAACTTACCTATAACGATAATGGACTCTTCCTGACTCTATAAATAGAGAGAGGGCGGAGGAAATGAGTTGAGACCTATCGAGTCAAGACATATTAGTTCACACTAAACCAGACTGGCAGTTAATACTAACACCTGCAACTTCTTGTATTATATTTCTGTTGTAATATATCTTTGTTATTTACTACTCTTGTGTTCGTGTTGTTCTTTCTTGGTTCTACCTTGGACCATAACCGTGTTGCGAGGATATTGGACTATAACAGTAGCTATGTATAGTATTCAAAACATCGCGAAAATAAAATACATATCTGTCTTAAATAGTCAAAAATGAAGTGAAAATAGCAACACCTAAGACTACCCACCTTCCTTGAAAATGGATAAAGAAATGGCAGAAATCGTCTGAAACGATGAACAATATGGAGAATTTTTCCTTACTCCCACCAAACGCAAAAACATAAGAACGCTGGAAAACTAGATGAAAATTAATTAAATTATCCTTGCCTGTAAGTATATATAGATATACACAGACACACACACATGTATATGAACTTCATGTATGGTTCGAATCCTGGATTTTTATGTTTGGATTTTAACCACAACTGAAAAGTAATTACCTGCTTACTGTGCAAACATTCAACAGTAATGCATTATTTAAAACTTTTCAACAAAAACTACCTGTGTAAAGTTCGACTGCCTACTTTTTGCGTAAAAAAAATATTAAAAAATTACCCAAACTCGCACTATAGCCGAGTATGTAATGTACATAGTTTGTCATAATGAGAGTCAAAATAGTAGAGAGAGGTCCGGTTTGAATGAAATTCAAAATAGAAATGCTTCCGTTTTGCACAAAAGTTAAACTGTTAGAAGCAGGTCCGATTTGCAGGAAAGTTAAAAAAAGAAAAGAAAAGGTAGACATCTTTCCTGTTGTAGACACAGATCCAGTTTGCCCGAGAGCTAAAATCGAAGACATAGGTCGAGTTTTCACGAGAATAAAAATGGTAAATATAGTTACGGCTAACAGATCAATACAAGTGCTGGCAATCTTCGGTATTTGTGTAAAGATTAGCCTACGAGATTGTTCAATTTCACATATAAGACCCAGTAGACAGTCAGTTGATCTGGCAATTACTTCCATCAGAGCAATACGATACTTATGAGAAATATACAATTATTGTTATTTTCGCAAATTAAACACCCGATTCTTCAAAATTCAAATAAAAAAAAACTGTTTAAAAACAATGTACAAACCGCGGTTAATTTCGTACGCGTAAAGCCTATAAATATCAACGAATATAAGCATGTTCTTATATTGACCAATCACAGACGGTTTGTATGCGTTTCAGAACAACAGGTCACCTTCCTCCGCTGAAAATATCGTCTGCCACACACAGAACAAATGTATTTTATGTGCGTTTTCTTTACTAGGAAATATGCAGTATTTAGCGATATAATAGGAGCAAGTATCTTGAATTTTGTAACTAAATAAAAAGAATTTGCAAATCATTCATACTGAAATTGCAAGAAGTTAAAACGGAGAAATGAAAACTGGAGACTGCGTCAGATAATATCTGTATATACAATGATCAAAAATAGCGCGTTAATTAAAACGGCATCAATTAGCCGTATGCAAGCAAATGTATAGGTTGCATATTTATTAGTGTATAAGTTTTGGTATATTCCGAACAATAATCTAAGAATCGAGTGATCACTTTCACAACATTTAATCTACAAACAGATATTTAAGAATCTATCAAGAATCAGAAGTATTCCATTTCAATTACGTTTTCAGCATCCGTTCTTTAGAGAATAGATTTTATGTTGGAAAATGCATTTGGTGAGAAAACCTAGCAGGAATATTTTTTCAAATACGTATTGTGCAACCGGTCACCGGAAAAAATTTAAACAATCAATGCATATGCTAGGCCACAAAAATCTCCTAAGCTGGCAAAGCATAGAAATGAATACAATATGGGAACCAGTAATACGGAGTGCTAGAGAAAAATAATAATAACAACATTGTAATATGAGCTCTGGTAAAGATGGTAGGTGAGTCATTAGGTTTATAAATCTGATAAATTCATACACTCATAACCTGACAGAGATACGGCCCAGTGTATAATATCCGGTGACTTGAACTAAAGGGTTATGTTCAATACCTGGTTACAGCTGAGGTGAATAAAAACTTGGAGGAGTTGAGTTAAACATCTGTATATAGCACGTGAAACTAGAGCAATCTACCCCGGCGGACGAAATAAATTCGACATTTCAATCATCTGTAGAAGGCTGAAGAGTGAATGTGGCAACAAATATTAGGCCAACAGACCGAACAATGTAAATACTATAAATAATTACAATACCTCATCTCAGAAATATAGACCGATATATTTTCACGGGATTTACCCCATTGCTTTTTTAAGAAGCGTGCGCAGATTTAAAGTTGTGAATTTACAAATGTTTACTTATTTTAACAGTATATTTCCCAAGATATCAGATCATTATAGATGTTTATCAATTGTTGCAAATTATTGCTTAGAAATAAGGTCCCGATCTTAATTTTAACTACATAGTTTGTTTTTTCTTTTGTTTGATTTTTTTTTAGAAAAAATTAATTTTAACCTTTCACTTAGGATTATCATGACGGCTCAGGGTTAAAAAAAATAGCGAGCTTGTTGTTCGTTGGATAACCTGTTTGTCGATTTCAGAAAAGCGTAATGCATTGTACTAACCGTAGAAGTTACTGAAAAGGAAATGGATGCCGAGATTTCATTATTTTCTACTCTTTGCAGAAGGAGGTTGTTCTGGTACGGCGATGTTCTCGGACAGGTACTGTCGGATACCTAGAGCTTTGTGATCGGATGCATCGTAATGGTGAAGCCACAACTCGCGTCTCTTCTCGCACACCGAGTATAGCGAACGATAAGTTTGGAGTTATATACTCCCATGGTATCATGTTAGATGATAGCGCAAACAGTCCCGTTATTTTTCAGACATACCTCGTAGTACCTACATTTGCTGAAAGAGCAAAACGTTCAATAATGTTTATTTGAGGATAGGGATTTTCAAACATAAATAATCATAATAATTTGCACACAATAATGTAAAGAATAAGTGAAAATAGTCCTTGCTTTACAAAGTAACATTTGGCATTAATTAACCGAACAGCAGTTCTAGCAGAAATTTATAAGATATTATCCTTCAAACAATTTTTTCAGTAAAAGTTCCTAAGACCAATAACTGTTATCAGTCTTTCTAGTAGTAACGAAAGTTTCCTTTCAATCCTTTTCTTTAACCCAATGTATGCAAAGTCAACTTATTGATTAGATCATTATTTTCCCTTCTAGTTATATGTGCAACCCGTTTTTTTTGATGTTGTGGATGTTGCTGGAAATGTTCAAATGATGTATTTCTTTTTTTGTTATTTGGCAAATTATTTTGTCTGTGATTCCGTAGCTTCAGTCTGTAGAGTCTGATGAAGCATAGTCTTGAATCGAGTTTTAGCCATTGACATGAGAAAGTTCTTGCATACAGATGTTTGGCTAAACTTTTGTAAATGAGTTGGATACCATGCATTTCAACCTTATTGTTTTAATAAAGTGAGACTACCGGGAAAATGATAACACGAGACTGTAATGTTCGTCTATATTTCTGAGATGAGGTATTATGTACAGTATTTACCTTAGTCGGACTATTGTCCTCATCTTTGTCGCCATATTTGTCACAACGTTTCGGCCGTTGTACGCTCCGGCCTTCTTCAGGTGGTTGGAATTTCGAACCGAACCCTTTATTTCGATCACTGGGGTAGACTGTTCTAGTTCCACGAGCCATGTTTGATGGATATCAGTTATCAGTTATCTCCTGGTAATTTTCCCTCTGAAAGTTCTCCACTGCCTGAACCGGGTATTGAACTCACACTCTTTGGGTCTGTCACTGGATCTAACCAACGCCTTTATCCACTGTGCCATGTGTCCTTGACGTTGTGACAAATATGGCGACAAAGATGAGGACAATAGTCCGACTAATGTAAATACTGTACGAGACTTGAATATTTCGTATTTAATTTTATATTTTATTGAACCATTGCAGTCATCAGATCCTATCCGTTAGTTTGCTGGTCATATATGTGAACCCTATATTCTGCATGTTAGACTGACCCTGATACTCTCTGGATTGGTCGTTTATATATCTGCGTTTATCGCAAAACTTTATGTGTGATTTTTTTTCCATTCGGCGACTCTAGTACACATAGCTTATTTGGTTGTCTTCAGTGTCCATTCTGTCATAATTTTACATGTGTCTCTCGGTCTCACGAGAGGCTACTGAAGAATTTTAGGTTGCATAAACAGTCATATTTTGTATGTTTTTTTTTTTCATTTAAATTTATTCATATATATTTGCCCGTATTTTAGGAAAAAAACGATTGAGAATACCAATTTGAAGAAAAACCTATTGAAATGACTTCAATCTTGAACATTATGTAAAAACAATAAAAATGACCTTTCTCTGAAATATTCGGATAAGGTGTTATCATTATTAACACTATTTACATACAAATTATGGTCCTCATATTCATTGTTTGCATATAAATATAATACAAAACCTTTATTGTGCAAATGATTACATTTTAATGTATAATTTAGAACCAAATTCAAGTGCTGCCTGGAATATACATCCTGATAGAAATATTTCCGTTTATATAATAAGCGTATCTTATAAAACACACTGGAGGAATTTTTATATATTAGTTTAATAACCGTGCTACAAACTAATCGCGTATTGCTGTTGATTTTTTGGCAAAAATCTAATAAGCGTTCCGTAGGAAATAAAATTAAAAAATTAAGAAAATAATTTAATTGCGGCAGCACTTGTATTTGTCAAACATAGATGCCCAGGTAGAAGGATGTGCAGACTCTTTACCTAAAAGTATATCCTTAATGCAATTTCAAAGTCGATCGTTGCCTTCCTTTTAAGCAGATTTTAGTCCAGTGATTCTCGCTTACTAACAAGATTTGACATCATGAAAAAAACAAAAAAACAAAACAAAAATAAAACCGAATACATTGTTTCTCTGATAATGCTGGTTCGTTATATGAAAAATATACAAATTCAGTCGATGCTGAAAAAAGACGTATTATACAATTAGCCTACTCTATATGGATGGCGTTTCTAGGTCATGTTTTGGAAACAAATGCGAGGTTTGCTTGCAATTAATTACGCCTCAATGCGACCTTCATATCAATTTCGTCTGAATCCGCATTGAGGCGTGAAATTACTAGTCACCATGCAGTCTTGAGTCCTATATGCAGAGTACGTCTATAAACGTTCTGACTCCGATAATGGTCAGTCTATAAATACAACAAATATTTAACATATATACAAGTTTAATTGAAAACGACTGACAAGGTACTGTGGTTAATTTTTTATTTAATTTTTCTTGTGTTCTTATAATTTTCTTCTTTTCTAGACATAAATTATGTAGAATTTGTCGGAATGTTCAGTATGTCCGAGCGTTTTCGGATACACTTTTAGCCATTATCAAGGATGATATATTTTTACAATTAACTGGATTGTTTTATATATGTATCTAGAGTTATAGCAATGTTTTATTTTCCAAACACGGTTCAAAACAGTTAATGAACACAATTTTCTTTATTTAACCATTTGCAGATAGGTTTCATACTCTGAGATTTTTAAAATTGAATGGACTTTTGTTGATACCAATCTTGGGTTATATTGTTCTTTACAAGTCTTTTGAAACAAAAGTGCCGATAGTTGAAAATAATTTTATTTATTAGATAATTGACGATCTAAAATTTTCCAAGTTGGATTTTCTCTGCAATACATAGATAGTAATTTCATTCGCTGTTCATCTTTAACTCATTATATACCATTCTACTAATGTAATTTCCTGCATCATATTTATGTCCTGTATTTCGAGGAGGCATAGTGGAGTAGTGGCTAGCGGCTCGCATTGAAGAATCAGAGAGCCAAGTTCGAATTCCAGTCGAATCCATTACATGCACTTACCTGTTAATACCCTTGGGGAAGGTATGAATCCTCTTCTTTTCCCAAAGTTATAGGTAAATATCAGGACAGACCGGTTTCTATAACCTTGGGTTGGTGTAACTGGTCTACCGAAGAAAGTCATGGCAAAATCGGCCATGCATCAAAAAATGCATGATTGACTAAGGGTGTGTAACGAATGGCACATGACTGATTGATTTCGACAATATAATGTTATTCATATTTAAAAATAGCAATATTTTGGATACTTTATCCTTATAACATTCGATTCCCTCTCTACAATGTGACTGCATTGGACATTGTTTTATTCTTAAATTCACATTTTGTTGTTATTGTTTTTACATTGCCGCCATTTAATAAGATTTGATTCACTATTTCACTGTCTGTGCAATTGTAGCTACATATAGTATTCAAAACAACGCGAAAATAAAATACAAATCTATCTTAAATAGTCAAAAAATGAAGAGAAAATAGCAACAACTAAGACAACCCCCTCCTTGAGAGTGGCTAAAGAAATGGTAGAAAGCGACTTAAACGGTGAACAATATGGACGATTTTCCTTACTCCCACCAAACGCAAAACCGTAAGAACGCTGGAAAAATTGAATAAAAATTAATTAATTAAATTATCCTTGTCTGTCAAAATATACATTAATATATATATATATATATATATATATATATATATATATATATATATATATATATAATAAAGAAACTATTTATACAAAACATTAAATAGCAATGTTAATGGGATTAATGGCGAAATCACTTCGCTAACAGGACTTAATGAAACATGTATATATATATATATATATATATATATATATATATATATATATATATATTAAATAAAAACAGACTACTTTAAAATAAATATATATATATACATATATATATATATATATATATATATATATATATATATATATATATGTTTCATTAAGTCCTGTTAGCGAAGTGATTTCGCCATTAATCCCATTAACATTCCTATTTAATGTTTTGTATGAATTGTTTCTTTATTTTATATATATATATATATATATATATATATATATATATATATATATATATATATATATATATATATATATATATATATGATCCAATAGAACAGTCCCTTTAAAATAAATCAGTTCAATTTTTCTGGATGTCGCTGTACCTATGAGTAGGACTAACGCCATCCCTCCTCCGATGTGATGTATAGTGAAACAGTTTCCACCTAGGGAGCACATATACATGCGTAAATATCAATCGTATTAAAATGAACGCAGCGAACATACACACACATATACACAAACATACACACACACACACAAACACACGCACAGGCACACACATATATATGTGTGGGGAGCTAACTGGATCAACAAAAACTTGTTAGCATTTCAACATTTGCTAAACGTGCTTCGATCTTTTATTGTGAATCGGTTTTATCGAAGTTGCGATTGTATCGCGAGATCGATTTTACCGTGAAACTTTTAGTTACGCGTATGGATGCTACGTTTTTAACATCTAAAAACAAAATAACAATGTAACATTACTTTATATGTGACTTTGTTATCAAGATATTGAATTTTGATTTCAATGTTCACTTTTATATATATACATATATATATATATATATATATATATATATGGATTTTTATTATTTTTATTTTTTTAATATTTTATTATTATTAATCCGACAGATTTTTAGCACTTTAAACAATAATTTTAGTGGCTAGTCTATTTGTGTAGGCGCTCTGTTTATTTGTTAAAAAGTATATATATTCACTTTTCTTCTACCGGTCTGAATGTTCAAGAACTGGTATTTTAATAAGATTCCCCCGAACGTTCTGGCCAGTAGACGAAAATAAGTAAATATAGTGTTTAATAAATAAACGGAGCGTCTACTGAAATAAGAGTAACCTCTAAAAATACCATTTAAACCGATATATATATATATATATATATATATATATATATATATATATATATATATATATATATATATATATATATATATATATATATGCAGCAATTCCTTTGTCATAAAATTGTAACTAAAGACGACTGCCAAGGTTCTGCAATTAAGCTTTTTATTCAGTTTTTCTTGTGTTCGTATGTCATTTATTTTCTTGGCATTATGCGTAAAAACTGGCCGAATTTTCCTTATATCCGAGCGCATTCAGGCAGTTTTTCTAAATTTCATGATCAGAAAAGAAATCACTTATATGAAGTCAAAAAGTGTAATAAAATACTTAATCTTAGTACCTTGTCTGTCGTCTTTAATGGAACTTGCACACATACACACACACACACATGTATATATATATATAATGTGTCGATATACATATATATATATATATATATATACACTATATATACTATATATACTATATATACTACATATAATGTGTATATATATATATATAATGTGTGTATTTATTCTATATATAATGTGTGTGTTTATTCTATAACACAAAACAGTGTGTCGTCCTGGGTATGATGATAAACTACATCCACGTCCAGGGTATGACGGTAAACTACATCCGCGTCCTGGGTAAGACGATAATCTACGTCCAACAGCAAGGCCTCTGATAATACTTTTTGAAAAAATAATATTTCCAGCTATACGTTTTTGGAAAAATAATATTACCAGCTATACTTTTTTGAAAAAATAATATTACCAGGTATACGTTTTTGAAAAAATAATATTACCAACTATACGTATTTAAAAACATATTACCAGCTATACGTTTTTGGAAAAAATAATATTACCAGCTATATGTTTTTGGAAAAAATAATATAACTAGCTATACATTTTTGAAAAAAATAATATTATCAGCTATACGTTTTTGGAAAAATAATATTACCAGCTATATATTTTTGAGAAAAAATATTAACAGAAATGGATTTTTGAGAAAACTAAAATATTACCAGGAAAAAAAGTTGTCGGCATTAAATGACCCATTGAGTTTTATATACTGTAAAACAAAACAAACCAAACAAAACAGTGTGATTTCATGTTTATCGATCAAGAATCCATTTCTCCTATATTTGAGATGATGTGATTTCCCTCTTTTAGATGGAGAATGGGAATTACTTAATCCCAATAAGCGGATCTGCATCGTATTTATAATAACCTTAATATGTAAGAGAGAGCAGACTGCTATTGTTTACAATTTATTTTAGTTTACTATTAGCTGTTTTAGATATTCTTACTGTGAAAGATTTAAAAAAAACATTATTTTTATACGCAAAAATGGGGATAAAATATTCTACTACCAACACAGAAAATATGTAGAGTGCTATTGTAGAATTATTTATGTAATTGCCTCACTCCCGAAAATAACTATTTTTAGTGCATCAGAAATTCCTCATGTTTCTGGAAACACTAGTTTAAAGTCTCTGAGGAAGGCGCAAACGTTTTCAAAGGGTTAAGAATCAAATGCACCAAGAGTAGTGATAAAAAAAAGAAAGTAAAATGTCATGCAAACCTAAGGGAGGGCTACCATAAAGGTACAGATGATATCTTGATATTTATTTTTCTTTCTCATATTATTAAAAATCGGTTGGCTGCAGTTGCCCAGAGACATCTCAGTGGGAAATTCCGATCGATATACATTGTAGTATCTTCGTGCTCTTTCCAGCATTCCGTTGCAATTACCCGATGTCTTTCCCTATCGTTTCGACCACATTTTCATCATCTACACGGAGCTCGTCTGGCAACCCGCCCTAATATTCACCCTCCTCTGCTCTCGATTTGAACGTCTGAGGCCTCCTCCTATGTTATTATTTTTCCGGATACATTTATTGTTTCTTTTTCCTTACATCTCTTGCGTTTCTCTTCCTCCAACTAATTCTTCTTTTACTGTCCCTTCGAAGACATATTACAACCTGAAGCTTTTATAGACATCTCAAACACACTTGCCCACACATTTATATATATATATATATATGTGTGTGTGTGTGTGTGTGTGTGTGTGTGTGTGTGTGTGTGTGTGTGTGTGAAAAGAGAGAGAATTAGAATAGGGCTTTGAAAAATTCTCGGGTTAGACCCCTTAATAAATAATCTATATTTTTATGTCCAAATATCAGAATTGTTTTGGAAATGGTTAAAGGAAACTGAAAAGCGATATGCCAAATTTATTCAGTTACTGAATATGTGGAATGGTGATATTAGCCGTTTCCTTATAAGGAAACTTTCGACATTGACCGAGCAGCTAATTTAGAATATGGTTGGGAGGCTTTCATTCTTTTCTTTTTATCTGCCATGTCATTTCAGGGCGTAGGCGATCATACCTCTCCACCTTCCTTTAGCCCTTACACCTCCCAACAAGTTTCTTCCCTCTGCTACCTCCCCCAGACTACGTTCTGTTATCCACTTGCTTAAGCCCGCCAGGTATGTCATGCGTTGCTTTCCCTTGTCTCTCTTTATCGCTATTCGACCTGTGAGTATCAGATTCTCCAAGCTCTCCGTTCTAGTTATGTATCCCAGAAGCTTCAGCTGACTCTTCTTGATGTTAGGCATAAGCCTCCTCCTTGGTTGCATCCTCTCTAAGACCTCATCGTTTTTCACACGCTCGGTCCATGATATCCTTAGCATCCTTCTGTAGAACCACATCTCCATCGCCTCGAGTCTATTCTTCATCTTTGAGGAAATCGTCCAACATTCGCTGCCGTAAAGAAGGACAGATGTCACGTAACAGTTTAGTATTCTTTTCTTTGTTAGCAAATAAATCCTCCTGTCTCGCAATACTCAGCCTAGCTTTTGGAATGCGTCCTTGGTCATCCCAATACGTCTCCGGATCTCAGTGTCGCACTTACCGTCCTCTGTCAAGACGCTTCCCAGATATTTACAAATTCGTATCTGCTTCATTCTAGTGTCCCGACCTGTAAATCGCATTTCGGGCTCATCCTTTTACTGATGACCATGCGATCTGTTTTCTTTTAGTTTATGCTTAGTCCCTTCTTTTCACTCTCCTTCTCAACCTTCTGTAGGAGATTTTGACATTTTTTACCGTGTCTGCTATCAGTACTGTGTCATCTGCATATCTTATTTTGTTAAGATTTTGGCTGCCATTGCTACTTTCCGGTAGGGTTTCCAATTCTCTCAGAACTGCCTCGCTGAACTGGTCGAGTGAGAAGACGCATCCTTGACTTACGCCCCTTTCTATTTTTGTATATTCACTGAACTTGTTTTCTATGCGCATGCATGCTCTTTGCTGGTAGTATAGGTTCTTGATTATTCTGATATCTTTCCCGAATATATCAATGTTGCTGAGCAGTTCCAGCAGACCCTTGATGCGTACTTTGTCAAAGGCCTTTGCGTAATCTATGAAAAAAAGGTACAGGTCCTTACTGACATTTTATTAATTTTTATAAATACGTATTGGGGATTATATTTTTCAAACGTTATTTTCCGACCCCACCAAAGACAAAATGGTATATAGTTAGGACTTCATTGAGAAATGCTGTTATTATGGTAACTGTAGTTAAAATAAGTGTATTGTTGTAAGAAAAATTATAGTATGTTTCTGTCCGAGAATATGTCTAGCTATAAGTTTAGGACGGATGTAAAACCAACATTCGCCATCTTCTTCTGGTCTTGTGCCTTATTTCTTACAAATAACAAGAATCTATATTGCGACCAATGCTACTCAAGTTAAGCTTTCCTTCACTCAATGCGATCAAAGTGGAATATCTGTTTCCCTCATCTCCAATAGTAATATTTGCTGTTGCTTTATAAGGAAACTTTCGGCATCCATTGACCGAGCAACCAGTACTATCCTCAGTAGAAATGTCTAAAAAATAATTTTGGGGAAAATAGGTTTACCAAATCCAGAAGATTTCATCCAGTACTGATGTGGGTTTTCTTCCAAACCTTTTATTTGAAGTAGTGGTGGAATGTCAACATCTTGATTGTCATTATTTTTTCTTCGACTTTCATGTGCTATCCATTTTAGCTCTTGCTGCTGTTGAAAGTACTCTAGTGACGTGATTTCTGTCACTTGGCACATTTTCGTTTGGTCAGTCTACAAGGTTCGAAGAAGGATGGTCCACGCTAACACCTACAGACTTCATTCACTCGATGTCATTTTTAACCACTGATCTGATAAAGCGGCTGAGTACAGCTGACAGTTCAAATAGATCTGAATTTCTTGGGCTCAATGTATAGCATCCATATAAAAGTCTCGTAGCATCTGTGAAATGCGTCATGTGTTCCATGGCTCCTGCTCATAATTGCTTGGCGAGATCTTCTCAGAAGCTCTAGTATGTAACAAGCGTAAAAACACAGCTACATATTCGCACAAACACGCCCACAAACATATACAGGGTGATTGAAAAGTAACTCCCCATTTTACAATACTTATAATTTATTTATTATCTATAATGTTTCCAAGAAGTGGATATATGAAGAGTTTTTAGTTTGGTTTGGTTTGGTTTGTTTTACGGCATATCAACCCCAATGGATTATTTAATGCCGACAAAATTTTTATTGTTGTTATTTTTTTTAAAAATGTATTGCCGGTAATTTAAAAGAAAAATTGTATTGCTGTTAATAATGTATTTCTGGTAATAATTTTTCTTCAAAAATTTATTGCTGGTAATAATTTTTACATTTACATAGTGTTCTGACCCCAGTTTCGGGGTTAACTATTTATCCATAGCTGGGACCCTAACAGGATGGCCCTGGGAATACCAGCAATTAAGAGCTGGTTCCACGCTCCTCAAAACCTCCTTGCTGCTGGATGTAGTTTATCATCTTTCTCGGGACGCGGATGTAGTTTATCGTTATACCAAGGACGGGGATATGGGAAGAGAGCGTCTAATGAGGTTTTATTTCAAATTCAATATGGGCACCAGATTTTGCTACCAGTTTCTCGAGCCGCCCAGGAATCGCGTCAACTGATTTTACCAGGAACACTTGTGGTATGGAAGACATAACTTGTATTCATCCTTCAAGTTCTTCTAAAGTCTTGGTTTGGTATAGTAGACTTGCTCCTTTAACCAACCCCATAAAAAAAGGTCGCAGGTTTTTAAGTCAGGATTATTGGCTAGGAACTCATACATAAAAATAGGGAGTTACTTTCCAATCACCCTGTATATACCGGGTGATTGAAAAGTAACTCCCTATTTTTATATCTAATGAACTCTGTGATAGAACTATAATGTTTACAAGACGAGAGTATCCGTCCTACATAATTCTCTCTCTCTCTCTCTCTCTCTCTCTCTCTATATATATATATATATATATATATATATATATTGGAGGTGTTATTGAACATTGACCACTGATTTATTAGCATAATATCTATATTCATTGTGCAATATAATATTTAGAAATGATTATACACACACACACACATATATGTATGTGTATGGGGAAAATTGTATGGCAGTGAGAAAAAAGTTTCGAACGTGGGATGCTGGGTATTTTAAATATTATATGTATATATATATATATATATATATATATATATATATATATATATATATATATATATATAGCTGATTTTGTTTATATTCATTTTTTCCTTTTGTTTGCATCTGTTTTGTTATTAGATCTCCAACACTGTTATTATATAAGATCAGCCAGGAATTGTGCAATGTTGTAAGAGCCAACGCGCAAATCTACTGTGGATGACCTTGCGATAAAGGCACTATCTAAACATTTTCGCCTCAGTAAATTGTTTGCTGCTTTGATCATGGTAGCATTAATATGAATAAATTATGTCCAGTCTCGTTACACTATTTTATTTTTTAGTTCATTATATATTTCTCCCGGAATATATTTCTATATATATATATATAAAAGTATATATCCATATATATATATATATATATATATATATATATATATATATATATATATATATGTGTGTGTGTGTGTGTGTGTGTGTGTGTGTGTGTGTGTGTGTGTGTGTGTGTGTGTGTGTGTGTGTGTATGTGTGTATTCGGGCTAGTTTAAGAGAGAAGGAGAAAAGAGACAAATTGTATTGGGAAGCATTTAGCTGAAACTTAGTGTTCGATACTTCAGGCCTACTCATCTACGATCCAGATTTAAAGGCCTATTTCAAAAGATTTTAATTCCTGGTTGCGACTTGTTTGAGTTTCGGTCTGTGCTTGCAATAGGGGATTAGTGTAATTGACTTAAATCTCAATAAAGTTTTGATTTAACACTTGAAATAGTTCATTTAATCAAAATAAATATCAGGTTTAAATATTTTATTTCTTTTCGACTTTCTATATTTTCTGTTTATAGTAAAACTCACGTTTTTATTTAGGAATCAGGCTGTTGACACATAGACATTTATTTAAATGTTTCATCTCACGTTAACTTTTTATATTTTAATTTATTTTAATAGTTTTTTTTATAGAAAAAGTAATATTCACAAAAACAAATATACTAATGTTAAAATTCTTCAGTATTCCTGTAAAAATGAAGGTTGCATTTTTACTACTGTCAAAATTCAACATTATTTTTTATCTGGTAATTTAACATTCACGACGAAAGATTAAGAGATCTTATAAAGATATAAGAAAATTGAATTTTCTTTTAGTTCCTTTCATCAGACGACAATATCGCCATCTTCCGGATGTAACATAAAAAGAACCGCTTGCCTTAAAAAAAAAACAAAAAAAACTTAGAAACCATTTAACTCCTTCGAGTAGAAACATCTGCACAAAAACAAATTGATTAGAAAATTTAATAAATGGAAACTCACCTGCTGGAAGAAATAAAAGAAAATGTCTTGAGAGACTACTGGGCCTTAAATTCACACCTGACCTCAAGTGGATTTCGTGCATACGAATCATTACTAAAGATGCAGGTAAAATGATCGGCTCCCTGTACTGCTCCAATAATAACTGGCTTCGCATGCTAACCTCTAACTTTACAAGATCCAGATCATTCCGAAAACGGAGTACAGTTATCATATCTGGGCGGGAGCTGATCGGTTCCTACTTTTCAGTTTCGATAGAGTTCTTAAGCGTTTCTGAGTCCTTTTGCGTGACGAATTATATTCAACCCAACAACCTCTCTCTTACAGGCCTCTCACTGCTCTCTCGCTACTTCTATGGAAATTGCTCGGACGAACTACATTCCTTGGTTCCGCCAGGAGACGCCATGCCACTTACATTGTAGCAAACCAGCCACATTCCAGCCGTATTCCATCGGCGAGAAGTAAGTTACGCTGGAACAGCTACTTTCAGCGAACAACTGCTTTGTGGCACCGACTCCCAAGAAGATGCTTACCCGATGACTACAATCTTAGCCTGTTGATTTCTAGAGTTAAACGTTATCTCTTCCTTCTATCGATATAAACTACCTCTTAACGTAATTCTCTAACTCGACTGAATCTTATTGTAAAAAATCTAGATTATGATTACAGAAAATATTATCCTAAAATGATTCTAAAATGTAGGCAAAACAGTGCTTAATTGGAAAAGAATAATTCCAGATATGTTAGTGCCTTTTTACATAGAAGTTGAAGTTAATAAAAATCAGCAAATTCTAGGTGGGCAAATAGGCCTAGTCGTTTTATTTTTTAAAATTGACAGATGTAAGATAGATGTAAGTTCTATTTTAATAGTTTGTTTTCTCGCGTGCGGAACTCTTACAGTTCCCTGCTATCTTTAAATGCAAAGTCAGCCGCAATATTCTGCCTTACTGGAAGATGGTTTATTATTGTCCTTCTTTCTAGAAGCTATTCTGTCATTGTCTTAAATTTTTTTTCTCCCAGGGACGCCGTGCGTAAGTGGCATATGACAATAAAAATATCTTTTGAATTAAACAGGTACATACAAACATAAAAAACGCAAAAACTCTCTCACTCACACATACACAAGTTCATGTACTCAATTACAGAAAGAAAGCAAGAAAGCAGCAGAATGACCTATATATATATATATATATATATATATATATATATATATATATATATATATATATATATATATATATATATACGCGAGACAATAGTTCATGAATCAAGCGATCTATGAAGTTTGCACGAAGGATGATTGACTTGTGTCACCTGAATGTGTATAGCAGATACTGGTATTTTAGTAGATGCTCCGTTTATTTATTAAATATTATATTTATTTATTTTCGGCTACAGGATTGAACTGAATATTCGACAAAAACTTATTAGGAAAATATGCAGCCTTCCTTAGAAATACACACACATACACACATACACACAAACACACACATGCATATATATATATATATATATATATATATATATATTTTAAATAAAAACAGACCACTTTAAGGTTCCATATAATAAATTATTTCACCACAGCCCTTCCAAAGGACAGTGGATCATCAGATTTATTTCCAAATGTTGAAATGAAAAAATGAAAATATATTTACACATTTATGACGGGCAACAATAAGGGAACTCACGAAGTGGGGCAGTGTAGGGAGGTCGAGAGTCAGCGTTGAGTTAGATGTAACATTTGTATTGTTTCAAATTTAAATATTCGCTGAAATCTAGACATTGACACTTTAAATCTGTTAACGGAAGTTATATCTTGATTAGGAAGGGGGATAGAGAGAAATCTATATTGAAAAATGAGAAAAAGAAAAAGAGAGAAAAAAAAGAGAAAGAGGTTGTAAACAAGTGTCATTAACTTCTATTGGAATATGCGTTTTTTTTTGTTTTTTTTTATCTTTGAGATTTCGTAAATTTTTCAGTTTAAACAGTCTAAGTCATTTAATTATATGTTAAAGTTTTTTTAAAAACCTTATTACGGACATTTTGGTGATTTAATGTGAAATAGTCGATTAGGTATGTAGAGTTTACATTAAAACACTAGAAATCTTTTCTCAAATATAAGTTTACATCTAGTAGTAAGTGATTATTAAGATGATATCTTTATCAGTTTGAATTTTATTTATGAGATTGATTAGGGACTACTTTTACATTGGTAAATTCTATTACTTAAAATTTAGTATTAATTTAATATGGAGTGGCATTTTAACGCAATATTAGAGATCATGCTCCATCATATATTGTAAACACATCTATGTGAATCTCATACACATACGATCTTTCACATCTACA
>OZ038492.1:39113352-39158352 GCA_964036315.1 Acanthosepion esculentum | reverse complement strand
CCCGACTTCAAGCTAAAGCCGTTCGCTTTGGATAGAAACCCCACTGAAAAAGAAGTTGCTCATATACAAAATAAATAAAATAAGAAATAAGAAAAAAAATGCTGAAAAATGTCTCGGTTCAAACAAGAAGTAATTCCTCCAGATTTAGTAAGTTTTGTCATTTGATCAGATTTTTTTTCCAGTTCGATCCGAACTGGAAAATAAAATCAGAATAGATAAATTGAACCCATCATAGTAATCATTTTCACTGTCGGATTTATGATATTTAAAACTAAAACTAAAATTTCAAAAGTAATTTCAGTATATTGAGCGGTATTATATTTTATATTTATGATGTCCTTAATTATTAAGGTTGTCATAAACGGGAGTGGTAGTGGGGATAAGCTTCAAGTGTCAATAAAATGTTCCTGTAGCATGAGTCTCAAGTAGCCACTGACAACACCTTGTCGAAGAAGGTGAACCACTAGCGCCTCATATCCAGCGGTTTTGGTAGATAGAGCCCATCAGCTCTGGAAGGCAGTTCGTCTAGGGGAAGGAAACATGACTGAAAGCCTTATGTGCCTTACCGCTATATCTAAACAGGGCTATGTAAGTAAATCCAGACAGAAAATCTGGAATGGAAGCCTGGAGGAATTGGCTGTCAACCATGAAAAAAACTTCCGGCAACACTTGTAGCCAATAATGTACAATATTACAAATACATTACAATATAATGTAATGCCCTGTATTCCTTTGGATATTGTCGGCACGGTGGAAAAGGGGGCATGGGTTTTCGGCAAGGTACAACCTCTATATACCATCGCCAAGTTTTGCGTACTGTAGTGGTTGCTCCGGACTTACCAGCAAAGGATTGAATTTTGATAAAATATGACTATCGTTACCTCGGTAGATAACCGTATAGATACTACTATTCATATATATATATATATATATATATATATATATATATATATATGTATATATATGTATGTATATATATATATATGTATATATATATATATGTATATATATATATGTATATATATATGTATATATATATATGTATATATATATGTATATATATATATATGTATATATATATATATGTATATATATATATATATATATATATATATGTATATATATATATATATGTATATATATATGTATAAATATATATATATATATATGTATATATATATATGTATATATATATATGTATATATATATATATGTATATATATATGTATATATATATATATATATATATATATATATGTATATATATATATATATATATATATATATATATATATATATATATATATATATATGTCACCCGATACATTGTACCTCAGGTCATTTCGTATTCAAATATACTGCCCCCTTTACGCCTAATACTACCAAATAAGAACATTTTAATATCAGCTTTTTTATTTCTTATATAATTTTTACCAGAGAGAGGGGGATTTTTCTATTAAATTTTCATTTCCGTATACCTCTTTTGCGAGGGGGAAGAAGTTCTTAAAGAATCGAAATTGTCTAAGATTTCCAACCGGGCTGCAATAATAATAAGCTTCAACTGTATGACTAACGTGAGATTACAAATGATAAAGACTAATAGAAAAGAATTAATCGGAAGAGATAAAGCGAAGTCTGAATATGTATACTATTTGGAAAGATATCCATTGCTGTTACATTCTCTACACATTTAAATGCTAAGTTGTTCTAGTATCGCTGCCAGCGATGAGCACATAGCCAAAACTAGCACTCTATATAACCTATATCTAGTAGTTGTAGGGAGAATCGTGTTTTTCTTTTTCTCCAGGTCGTCAGTACGTGGTGAATGTAACAGACTGGTATAAGTTTGAAATCGGATCTTCGAATTAAATTCGTTTGATTCCCTGTGGATCGTCGCTCGTCTCCGTCTACTTTAAGAATTGTTATCAGTTCATTTGCTCAATTCTTTAACATGTGGTTGATATATAAAGCGTCTCTATAAAGTCTCTTTACAATTAAAACATATTACAAAAGCAAATAACCAGACAAATATGTGAAAATTGTTACAAAATGAGGAGTAGATATTGAAGTTTTTTTTTTTAAAACTAATTTAATACACGGCTATATGGGCACCACGGGTGACATGAAGCACATCAAGACGGTACTTGATTTCTTGCCATATTCTCTGTAGCATAGCCTCATCAATGGTGGCAATGGCATCAGTGATCTTTTGCTTTAGATCAGTGATGTCCGTATCTATATTCAATACGCAATATCTTTAGCATAAGATCACAGAAATAAGTCCCAGGGTGTGAACGAGGTGGCCAGCGAATTGGGCCATCCTTCCTAATCCACCTGTCTAGAAATTTTAGTGCCACTTTCATCAAGAGGATAGCTTAAATACATAAATCCAATGGGATTAAAATCTTTGATAACTACTGAATACATAGAACAAATCTGATTAAGATATCTCATCAATTGCCTTTGTAATGTATTATTTAAATTGTAAAGAAATTTTATGTACACCCTGTATATATTATTAGTTTCCTTTTGGTGTAGAACTTTCTATCACCTTTATAAGTCGTGCCGGTCTCATCTTCAAGTGTTATTAGTGTAATCATGCCCACGTTGCACGAAAAGGAAATACATCAGCCTCTAAGGAAGGAACATGAAAGTATAGATTAAAAACAACAATGAAGAATAAAATGTTTTAAATAATGCGCTAAAGCATACATATTTGTGTGTGTATATATATATATATATATATATATATATATATATATATATATATATATATATATATATATATATATATTAATTTAACTAAAAATAAAAACAGACCACTTTAAGGCTCCATGTAATAAATTATTTCAGCACAGCCCTTTTAAAGGACCACGGATCATCAGACTTTACTTCCAAAGGTTGAATAGAAACACATTTTTTGACGGGCAGTACTAAGCATATGTAAATTAACGAAGCGAAGTGAGGGGGGAGAGAGACATGATTGAGTTAGATGTAAAATTGCTATTCTCTCAAATTTAAATTGTTTGAGGAAGTCAAGACATTGACACATTAAATCGGAAGTTATATATTGATATGGAAGGGGGAGAGGAGAAAAAGGCATAAAGAGAAAAAGAGAGAAAGAAGTCATGAGATAAAGTGTCACTAACTTTCTTTGGAATAAAAGGCCCGAAATAGACGCTGTTGTTTTGCTTTGTGAGTTCATAAATATTATAATGTTTGATATGAATTTGAATGTTTAAACAGTCTATTTCGAATTTAATTTGATGTTTGTTAGCGATTTAAGTTTTTTTTTTAACTTTTTTTTCTTAAACTATATATATATATACATATATATATGTGTGTGTGTATTCAACCAGGTTTGGTTAAATAATGTAGAAATATCATGTTGATTAGAATTCGTTGTGATCCTTTCAATTTCAGGGATTAATTTCTTGGTAGCCTTAGAAATTTTTTTTTTATTTTCCCAAGTACTTCCAATCTCATTTGAGACTATCTTCAGAGGGTTAATATGTCTGTGAATATGCTTATGTGTTTTTGAAATTTAAAAAAAAATTAACTGTTCATTTTTACTGCTAATGCAGCGTTCTAGATTTCAAAGTTTAAAGTTCACGTGATATTTTTTTCCCAGTATAAAGGAAGTAACTTTTCCATTTTTGCTCGTGCATATATAGTTTTTTAATAAGCATTTAAGAACTTTGTTGCTATACTCATAGCTGACTTTATTTATTTTGGACTTTATTTCTCTTAAATAAAGGGATTCAAGGATTTGTATTTTTTCCTTATTATTGTTGTCACTCATATAATATAGATATATTTTCAACTAATAATCTGTTTAATTTCTGTGTGTTGGCATAAGTGTCCTTTAAATGCTGAATTATTGAACTATCCTCAGCCAAATGGAATGTAAGCCCTTTTGTTAGCATTGTCATATATATATATATATATATATATATATATATATATATATATATATATATATATATATATGTTAAAAGATTTTGACCTATTATCGGACTGCATAAGTTATATTAATATACCATACTTTTATATAACTTTCTATTTATGTCTTAATTTCTAAATTAAAACTCGAATAACTTACGTATTCATCCTACCAAGAAGAAATCTCCACCTCTTAATTTATTAATTTACAAAATACTTTCATTGATTAAAAAAACTTGTAGTGATAACTCCAACCTAAATATATATAATTCAGCTCTGGCTTAGCTTTTAAAATAACCCAAAACAATTCCCAATTACTACTATATAATTATGAATTTATCCCTCCTTCCTCATTCATCATATTACTATCTCCTATTCTCACCTTTATCCCACACCCCTGACTCTTAGAAGTCCTGGAAACGGTGTGTCTAAACACTTTACCGTCGTTGCCGAACAGAAATATTTCAAGTCCGGCCATCACTTTAACACTTCAACCATCCTTCACCAAACTACTAGCAACAAACAATATTGTTTCACTACGTCACCTTTTTGTCTTTATATATATTTTTTCAAACAAATGGAAAAACGGAAGTGACGTTTCAAATGCGGCTTGCTTACAAACAGAATTGTTCATAACCATTTTGGTTCTCACCAGTCGAAGTGCAATTAAATGCACTGAAATGAAGTTGCATCTTTGTAGTGAGGAAATTTGTCTTTCTATATGAAAAATTATAAATAATTATTGCTTTACTATCGGTATTGAGCCCTCTTTTGAATTAATGCTGTGAACGTTAGAATTTATATATTATTTTCGTTCTGATTGCATTCATCCAAATCGTGTTATGGCATAATTGTCGATCCCACAAAATATTTATTACGTAAAAAATAAATAAATATTATGGCTTGATGCAATAGTAAGTTCCATGCTAATAGTTTCTTCGCTCACATATCTCGGTTGTAGAACTCTCTTCCGGATACTTGCTTTCCTGTCAAGATTGATCATCAAAAATATAAATGCAATGACGATCGTTATCTTCTGTCTTCGTAATTTGTGGTCTTTTACTTTTCTCGGTCCTTGGTAATGCTTTTCTCTTTTACACGCTGTATTTTAGGGGCTTTCTTGCCTTGCTTGGGCGTAAAATAATTTGTAAAAACATTCAAAGTGATTTAATCGAAATGAATATCTGAAAATGAAGTTATTTGTTTAAAGAATTACAGGGAAATTTAACTTATTTGATTTGTTTTTATTAATTTATTTTGAAAACATTAATATATAATTTGTTACAATCTATGCTATTTACATTAAAACAAATTATTGAGTAAAGATTTAATTGATCAAAATAAATATTTATTTCGGCAATAATGGTGCTTTAATTCCGCTAGCAACTGCCTTAAAATCAGCTATGATGTATTAGACCTTGAAAACATCACAGGCCAATGTAATTACACAGGCCTGTGATGTTTTCAAGGTCGAATAATAGTTGATTTTAAGGCAGTTTTTTTTTTACGCTGAATCCAAAAATCATACTCATTTTTTCTAATCAGATTAATTTTTTAAAGATACACGTTCTTACTTAAAATGTATAGAACATTATTATAACTCTATTTTCTTGCTAAATTAAACAAATAAGGTTAAATTTAGGGCTGATATATTCGCAGAAAGCTCGCCTTGTGCCATAGTAAACTGAGAGATGCACAAAAGAAGTTCTTCATAGATGAAAGGTCTTTTCATGGATTTCCTCCTGTGCTCGGCAGTCACCGCATCCCGTTTCAAGCATCAGCAGCAGTCCGCGGAAATGTTTACGTCTCACCGGCCTTGGTAGCGCTCTTCCATAATGTGAATGTCTTGCTTAAAAATCTCAATCTGCTCTTCACTCAAACCTCTACAGTTCTTTGGAAAATAGTCCATGTGTGACCGCAGAAATGCAGTTTGACTGACATTCGTGCCCCGAGTTGGTGGAAACTCTTCAGTAGCTCTTCAATTTCCTTCTCGTATTCCGCACTCCGATGGTTTCCCAGGTATTTTGTAACTACTGACTTCAGTGACTTCCAAGTGGACAGTTCAGCTTCGCTCAATGATTCGTCCTTCATGATTTCTCTTATTTGAGGGCCGTTAAATATATCTGCCTTGAATTTCTCCTACATATCCCTGGGAACTTCTCCTGTAGAGAAGCAAACCCGCTGCCTTTCCTGTCCATTGCCTTCACAAAGTTCTTCATTGCCCCTAACTTGATATGTAAGGGTGTAAGCAGTATTTTGTTTGTGTCAACGAGAGTGTGAGGCTGGACGTTATACAGTCCAGGTTTTAACCCTTGTCTTAACGGCAATTCTTGTCTGACATAATTTTGGTCGCCAGCCCGGCTGTCCCAGAGACACAGAAACCAAGGACACATTGTGTATTCACCATGGAGACTTAGGACCAGTCCAACCACAGATCAACCATTTGTACTCCTGGTAATTAACAGCAGTCAACAAATGATTCATGCAGTTGTGAGTTTCTTTCATTTGTAGCGAATGCTAAATAGAGATAGATGAAAAGCTATTCCCATTATATAGAAAAAGTGCTTTGAAACTCCTACTCTATGAATCAATAAAATGTCTCCATTCTGTGGCATCATACTCTAATCACATTGATTTGATCAATCCAGCAATGCTGTTGCAATAAACCAATGATGACATCCTGAAACGTGAAAAACTGTTTTAATTCTCTCTCATGGTCTCGATACAAGTAGAAAGTTTTCCCTGGTGCCAACAGATGTTTCTCTTTGAGACGTGAACCCAACACCTGATCAGACTCGTTTGAAAGCTTCAAGTCTCGTGTCGGGACGCTGAGTTCTGCTTGTGTCAAGGGTACTGGCTGGTTGTCCACTTTTGGCTTGTATGCGTCATCCTTAGCTACAACAGTCATGTCACTATATTCGGAATCAGAGCTTTATTCATGTTACCATCTGGCTCAGGAACAGGAAGATCTGGGCCATGAGGGATTGGTCTCATGACAGAAGAAACATCGGGTTATCAGATATGGAGCCTGTTCTTGCGATTTATTCTTTTTAGATTTATCATGCAGATATAGCAGTCCATAATGTGATCTTTTACTTCTTTCCAGACCACTGGAATGGCGAGTGGCATGCTCTTCCTTTTAACAGTCCTCCAATCCCTCAAGTTCCCCAAGCATGTTTTACAGCAAACGTAGGGAGGGAATAGCTTATCCTCTTCCCCTAGTTTGACCCAAAAGTCCTCGCGATAAGTCAGTGATTTTTGCAGGACGGTTAGGAAGAACCACATTACCACAAATATAACAGAACCAGGAATACAAATGTCAAGCTGAAAAGAGAATAAAATAAATCAGCACTCAGCTCGTCGTTGACACTTGACACAATACATTAAAATCCTTTTAAGCTGGGGGATAAGCTTCACTCCGTCTAGTTATGTAGGTGTTAGTTTAGGTACACATACAACATTATATGCTATACTAAACATGAGGTACCCACGATCAGCTGTGATAAATATAGTCTACAGGATTTTGAATAAGTGTTATTATTGTGTACAACATGTTGTGAAGTATTCAAGCACGTCTTAAAAGTCAGGCATGACCAAAGACAATGAATGATATTTTTGAATTCAGCATAAAATGGCGATCATATATCACTTGATAAACCTCTGACTTTTGGTAAAAAAAGTAACGGAGACGAGTGTTATAGATCATAAAACACTTGAAAATTGATTTCGGAATGGTTTTTAAAATTTTCAGTACTTTTTGGTCTTCCTCAGAAGATGGGGAGAAAAGTAAAAAAGTCCTACTACAGTGGAAAATGCGAGTTCACTATCTGGGTCAAACATTGCAGCCATTTATGATAGTTTAGCGGATAACTAGATCGGTATTATCACGACGAATCGAAGAGTTCTGTAGAACTAGCTCTTTCTGAAGAATTCCTCAGTAAGAACAAAAAATTACCGAGATATTGAAATAATAACAGTTTACCATGCACATCAAAATAACTGTTCTCTTCGATATCCTAACAGACGCGGGAATGCCTGAACGAAGAAAAAAAGCAAAAAGACAAGTATCAGTAAAATATATAAAAACTATTCGATTATCTTATACTATTCATCAAATACAAGTCCAGAGAGCCACTCAAAGAAGAGGGTTACTGAATGAAGTGATGTAAGGGCGTAAAAAGTAAGAAGTATATATTATGAAGATATGTAAGATGGATAAAAACTTAGACTTGAAGAGGTTACGATCGTAATGATCAGGGAAGCATCTTGACGGGAGTCTGTTACACAAAGTAACAGTTCTAGGAAAGGGAATGTCTGCGGAGAAATTCATCCTTACCAATGGAATCCGATTTGAATTAGGATAAGTCGACTCTGTGTACGTAGTCGGGTGTGTTCTAAGCTGAGCATGTCTGAACGGGAATATCTGTCATATGAATATTTTGCTATGAAATTAGTGTCACAAGAGACAACATATCGCCCATGGGGAAAGGGGTTGTATAGTGGAAAATAATTTATCACCTACAAGGCCCCGTAAATGCATGTTATGACTGTCAAGGCTGGAGTGGGAAGATAGTGCAATGCTCTATTCTACTGACAATCAGAAGGTTAAAGCAAAGTTAGAATGGCAGGATTTTTAATTGTGATTTGTTTGTTTAATGGCATATCAACTCTTAATGGGGCAATTAATGCCGAAATTTAATTTTCTTCGGAGATTTGAAGTAAGAAAAATATGATATATGTTATTCTGCTTTCACAGTTGAATACATTGTACTTGATACTCAGTATTTGTGCGTATACATGTTTATGTGAACAGAATTACTAGAGGCAGTGATATGTGTGTTTTATGTTGTACTTTGTTGAAGTTATATTTTTAATACAGTTTGATTTAAGAAATATAGAATATTATATTGATTAATGGCATGGAAAATTTCTGTCATGTATTATTGGTAATTCTACTATAAATATGTATTGTTGGTAATGTTTTTTATATAAAAATGCATTGATGGTATTTTTATTATAAAAATGTATTTTTGTACTTTCATAGGGTTTTGTTTTTGTTTGGGGAGGTCATTATTTGGCAATGGAAAGGACACTAACAAGTGCTAGCACCCCGGGTTAGGGTGGACTTGAGAACAGCAGCAATTCAGAGATGGTTACAAACTCCCCAGAACGTCCAATATCCCGATCAGAGGCCTTGCTGGCATGGTAGGAATATTATATTTTCTGGAGTGGTATAAGCAACTGACCATTTTAACTAAGTCTTTAGCAAATGAAATCTGGCGTGAACTGGTGTCCCCATAGACGTTCGTGTAGCCTCATTGCGAGTACAACCGTTCACCATGACAGGAGTAAATCCAAGGTTTTCTCTGTTACTTTAAGTAATGAATGTTACAAGGAAGTTACTCCACCGAACTGATCCGTACGAGCTAGGTCAGGTATTAGATCAGCTGTCTGCTTCTGATAATCTAGATTTCTTGGTGCTGCAACCATAAACAGTGGTATCGTCTGAACATCTATTTATTAAATAATTGTTTGATTGTTTAACGACATATCAACACATCATTTTCCATTTAATGCCGAAATTTAATTTTTAGTCCGCTTTGACATATACATTAATATATATATATATATATATATATATATATATATATATATATATATATATATATATATATTAGAAAGGAAGAATCATAATTCCTTATTTAAATTTAAATTTAAATTACAAGGCATATTGGTGTAAATGGAATAACTAAAAACAACCGGTTTCGTCCCAGCTTATTAAGTTTTATTCTGGGAATTAATAGGCAAACGTGTAAATTAATTTATTAGATGACCAATGTGGGGGGAGAATAATATTAATTGCTGTAATTCCTACACTAAAATTCTATTTTTGGGAGCTGATATATATATATATATATATATATATATATATATATATATATATATATATATATATATATATATATATATATATATATATATATTATTACTATATATATATATATATATATATGTGTGTGTTGTGTGTGTGTGTGAGTGTATTACTATTGAAATCTGTTGCTGTTATTTTTACTCAAAAATATATTTTATTCTTTTATATTTTCTGATCCTAGTTTCAAGTTTTTACTATTTTCCCATAAACGGGACCTTCACAGGGTCAACGACTTCGGGTCAGGGTGGACCTGAGAACAATAGCAATTAAGAAGTAGGTCTACACTCCCCAAAACCAACTGACAAGAAGCTTTGCAACCAAATTTTGTTTATCATCAGACCGAGGACAGATTTATTAAAGATCTGAGATGTACAAAAGCGAATTCGATTTTGAATCGATGCACAACGAGAAATATTTCAAGCGTTTGCCTGTTTGGAAGTTAAACAGAAAATCAAATGCTAATTTTCCCGCCATGGAATCCGTCGGTATTTAAAAGTTTGACATAACAAAACGCGATTTTATAATTGTTTTTCTTCAAAACTAAATTAAATAAAATAGAATAATTTTATATTATTTTAAAAATGTAAAGTACGAGGAAAAATTCGGATTTGAGTCTTCGTCTCTGGTGTTATGATCGTACAGAAAGGCTGTCAATTTTGCAGTAGAAACGTGGAAGCAGACAGTTTGACGCCATTCAAAGAGTAAAAATTGTCTGGCTGTTTATTCGAAAAAGTAAAAAATAAACAGCCGGCCAAACTAAATTGAATAAAACAATTCAGCACAATACAAAATATGGAAAACTATTAAAATAAAACAGATGCTAAAGGAGTGACATTTATTCACGAAATGTATATTTAAACCGAAGAAAATTTAAATAAAGATAAATATATGCAGAATCCTCATATATATATATATATATATATATATATATATATATATATATATATATATATATATATATATATATATATATATATATATATATATATATATATATAGAGAGAGAGAGAGAGAGAGAGAGAGAGAGAGAAAGAAGAGAGAGAGGGGGGAGTAGTGGGTAGTAGCATGGACTGATGGCTCGGAGAGCCGAGTTCGAATTCCAGTCGAATCCATTACATTCACTCACGTGCTAATACCATATGAGTAAATAGTAGGACCGACTGGGCTCTATAGCCTTGGCAACTCTTCTACGAGTAGGATAATTCTGAATTCTAAACGTGTAGAAGGTTGTTTTTTGGACCTTGTGGCACGTAGTGCAACAGGTCTCTGTATTCAGCCCTTCAAAAAGTGTGGTTGGTTCTGCACAAATCTTTCACCACTATTATCAAATCATATGGGCAGTCGGTTCCAAGGACCCTCATACGTCGAATACGACGGGAGAGCCCACCATATATATGATATATGTTAGTCAGCTATACCTCTATTAAGTATTTCAATAAATGTGTGTGAAAAGCCGTTTTTGCGGAGTTTTTACTTGTATTTTCCTTTTGTGTGTAGAACATGTCTCTAGCACCCAAACGCACACACAAACTACCAACCTGAAAATGACAGATGAGATATTTTTATAGTTTAATCTCTTTGTCTACACGCACACATGTGTATCTAGTCATCGATTTACAAAGCGTAGCATAGATGTGGTACAAGGCCGTAAGTATGGTGCATCCACGGAATTTCTTTTTTTTTTTTTTAGATAAGAATGATTTAATGACACCAGTCTTAATAATTAACACTCAGATGGTGGGACAAGAGTTGGATTCCCAATGATATCTGTGCGTAAGTGAAAAAAATCCAACGAAAATTGAAAATCGGCGCTCCGATTGACATTTCCGTGTCATTATTACAACCTGCACATCCAAGTTTACAATACCTGTTATTCTAAAACGGTGTTTCAACTTGATGTGGCTGTAAGCGTGCCAAATGAGGATTAAACGCATTCAATTGATCTGTGAGACATCACGATGATGAATCCGTCTAAATATCAATGCGATATATCTCGTATTACCTGGAAGTCAATTCGGTAGGAAATCGACTATGGTGGGATTCAAATTCAGCTCTTATATTCGGAATAGCTAATGTTGTAATCTTTTGACAAGAATATTCGCACATATATATATATATATATATATATATATATATATATATATATATATATATATATGTGTGTGTGTGTGTGTGTGTGTGTGTGTGTGTGTGTAAATATATATGTATGTGTGTGTGTGTGTGTGTGAGATTCCGTTTTTTGATATTAGAACATCATCAAACAAATTCGAATTTCAAATTTCAATTAGTCCCCCTCGAGCTATTCCGTGAAGATCTTTTTGGGGAAATCTAGCAAGAGAAGTTTTCATAGAAGGACAATAAAAATGAATTTAAAAATATTAAAATGTTTTGTAGCACTTTCTGGTTTAAAAGTAAAAAAAAAGGATTTCTATCAAATAATTTTAAAAATAAATTAGAAATAATTTGAAGTTACTTATGGATCGACCCCCTATATATTTCCCATCAGTGTCAGGTAAATACCAAGTTTTAAAATTGTCATTTACACAACGGGCAGTCTCCCTCAATATTGAATGTAAGAGCAATTCAATCTTTTTGAGCTTCTTGGATACTATTTTTACTTTTAAATATAAGTTTCTATATCTCGATGATACATACATACATATATATATATATATATATATATATATATATATATATATATATATATATATATATATATATATGTATATATATATATATATATATATATATATGTGTGTGTGTGTGTGTGTGTGTGTGTGTGTGCAAGCGCGCGCGCTTTCCTTAAAAGGAAACCTTGTTGTACTGTAGCCCTCTTCGTCGCCGAGCGGTAGAGGAAACTGGATAAAACGGTTTTTTTCTCCTACAAATGAGACGCACGTTCGATTCACGCCGGAGAGCACATTAGCTTTGTCAAATTCGTAAAGATTTACCACTTGTATCCTGTTCTGTCATTACTAAATATTTATTTAATCATAATCCCCAAGCCAGGCGGTAATGCCACGAGTACGCAGGGGGTTGCAAGGATTGAAAATGAAACAAAAACTAAGTGTAGTGATGATTGCGGAAAGCACAAAAGATGAACGGTATTCAAGAAGGATGAAGATGCCGATTGACGTTGTACTGAATTTTTTGAAGATTGTAGTTATCAGGGAAGCAAGTAAACGGGAGGAAGTTCCACACGCGGGTAGTGTGAGAAAACAAACTCCTGGAGTAGAAGTGACGTTTGCGTTTAGATATTTAAATGGTAGATAGGACATAGATGCCAATCCATTAACACGCTTAAGTTCATGTAGTCGGGGCAACAGGATAGAAAACTCGTCCGAGCAGTTGCTATGAAAATATTTGGAGAAAAAAAAAACAGAGGGTAGCCACGTCATATTGGCGACAAAGTGTCTGAAATGGAGATGCCTGGTCAGTATCGATTACATTACAGATCCTTCTTTGGATTTTGTCAAGAACTTCGAGATGAATAGCGGGAGCACCAGGCCATATATGACAGTAGTAGTCAACGAAAGGACGACGAATTGATTTGGAAATGTGCAAGATGGATTCTGACGAATACTTTCTGTCACAACATAAATTTATAAGCTTAGAGATGAACTTCTTTTATGTGCCTTGACCCCTCAGGACTTACGCGATCATGGCTCTCCACTTCACCTTATCTCTTTTAGTTCTCAGTATGTTTGTCCTTTCGCTAATTCTTGTTCTGCCATCCACTTGCTTAAGCCCGCTACGTATGTCACGTGTTGCTTTCCGTTGTCCTTCTTTCCTTCCATTCGCTCTGTGAGTATCAAATTTTCTAAACCTTCCTTTCACATTAAGTGTCCCAGAAATTTCAGCTGCCTCTTCCTGATGTTAAGTATAAGTTTCCTCCTTGTTTGAATCATCTCCAAAACCTCATCGTTACTCACACGTTCTGTCTATGTTATGCTTAGCATCCGTCTATAGAACCATACTTATGTTGCTACAAGTCTCTTCTTCATCTTTGGGGAAACCCTCCAACATTTTCTGCTGTAAAGGAGGACAGATATCACGTACGAATATAGTACTTGTTTTTTTGTTACCAACGAAATCCTCTTGTCTCGTAATATGAACGCTGTGTTAAAAAAAACTCAATGTTAGCAGTAAATCGTCTTCTAATTTCGGTCATGATTATCGCTTTCGCTGCAAGACCCTAGGGAATCATACTCTCTTTAGGCTTTGTTCGATCGTCCTTAAGATTCTCCATCTATAAACTCTTGTTCGTATTTGACGTGCTTATGGCTAGTAAAACCTGACAAAGCAGAAGGTATTTTCTAACAGGTGTTATTGTGAGTGTTGCCTAGCGTGAATGAAACCAAGTCAAAGAAATATATAATACCAAACAAGCACTTGAGAAATAAATGAGAAAGCAATTTCCATGCATTCGTGTATAATATTCCTTAGGGTAACACTGTCGACATCTTCAAAACTCGAATCATCGTCTTGTAAAAAAGAATGGCATACTGCTTTCACTTTTAGCGCAAACTTTTTTTTTACTTCCCTGTTAGAGACGCTACAAAACACGATTTCTCGCTCGCTCACCGGATAAGCAACATCGAATCCCGTCAGTACTTAGATAGGGGGAGGTATAAGAACTGTAAGCAATCTCCTGCAATCGAAAATATTTTTCAGCCTTAAACAACCCACAATGGATCGGTAAGACGTAAGAAAAAAAAACAGTCTGTTGTGTTTGGCATATCTCTCTGCGTAGTAGCAATAGTCGGAGTACAGTTCTCCGTGCCCTGAATAGCAACCAGGTTTGCTACGCATAGCCACCCGATGTTCACTATTTATACTTGTATATCTAATTTGCATGCGATACTACAGAGGGCTTGGGAAATTTAAAAGTCTCAAGGCGTATTGAAGGCAAGAGAGACAAGGAAAAGCAGAGCTTGTGTGAATAGATGACGTAACGGGATCTACTCAGAAACAGAAAGAGGCAGATGAAATATTTTGGAAACTTAATGAGGAAGGAGGGTGTTATGTTTTGCATATCATTCTGCGTAGTAGTAGTCGTAGTAAAGATCTCTGTATCCTGAATAGCAACCGGATTTGCTACGCATAGTCACCCTACGTTCGCCAGTTGTTCTCTATTTACACTTGTCTATCTAATTTGCATGCGATACTACAAAGTCAATCAATCACCCCGAGACTTTTAGAAATAGAATACTGACACTACTTAAAGACACTGGACCGCATTAAAAAAACAAAACAAAAAAAAAACAAAAAAAAAACACGGGTTATAATTTTTCTAAATTTTGCATGGGTAGACATTCCTCAAGCCATGAAATTTGTAAGAATCTAAAAACTAGATCTAGAAGCGGAGCCCTGTTTAAAATATCGATGCCGTGTAAATCGATCCCTGACTTTTTAAAGTTATTGACCCTAGCTGTTATTTATAAATATCAAGTTTAAAACTCTGCTTCAGTCAGTTATGTGTCATGCGTGATAAACACTTAGGCGATCATGTATCTTTCGATATATGACTGACGAGGTAGATTTTTCCCGCAGTAGTTTGCCATTTCTTTCTGCGGTAGACCAGTTGCCATCCAAGGCTATAGAACCCGGTCTTTCCTGCTATTTACCCATAGCTGTGGGAGTGGGGAGAAAAAAGATTCATACCTTTCCAAAGGGTATTAACACGTAAGTGAACGTAATAGTTTCGCCTGCTTATAGAATTTATTTCTGTCATGTTTTGTTATCTAATTTAATTTCCTTAATTTTAAAAGCTTTTTAAAACTTTCTTAAAAGCTTTTTTGAGGAAAGGTTTTCGGAGGTACATGCTCAAATAATTGGATGGGGTAATAATTTTTCTTTAGAAGAAAAACCGGTTTACTGTGCCGAAGCGGTCTAAAGCACACCAGTTCAGAGAATTTTACTAATTAATGTAATTTCTTGTTCTTAAAATCATATATATCACGATGTAGGGTAATGATCAAGTGTTTGTATATAAAATTCAGGAAAATTCTACATAGATTGGCAATTGACATTTTGTATGGCGAGTTGAACCATATTATGTTACGTTTTCGTTGTTTTAATCCTATTAAATGTCAATGCAATATATATATATATATATATATATATATATATATATATATATATATATATATATATATATTGAGGCATGTTTCATTGAATAAATTAGACAAGTTTTATTGACTCATTTTCAATTGTATTCTTTCATATTCACGGAAAATCTTTCTGGTTTCATTATTAAATGAAAAGAGAAAATTACCGTACTGATACAAATTATTTAATCCCAGTACTTACGAAATTAGAAAAATGTCATCATCTGGGTGCTGTTTATTTTAAAGCAAATATAGTAGTGTTCATCATTTTCAAAGACAACATTGCTGTGTTCATCTGAAAGTTCAAATTTTTACTTGTGAAGCAAGCAACGTTGAGTTGAGTGCTTGAGTAATGCTTCAGGGGTGGCAACTAAGTTATGAGGTTGTCAAGAGTTTTTAGGAAATAAGCATTAAAACTATTAGTAAATTTTAAAACATTTCAATACATGTGCATTACTCGTAATTAATTTTATTAAGGTTTGATTTCAATTTTTAATGTAGCTATCTTCAAGAAGTTTTAGTTTATGTTTATTATTTTCATGAAAAAGAATAGATGTCTTTTCAACAATAACTTGTCTGAATTGCGAATGTGGACAGGGATACTGCTGTAAATGTTTAGAAATTTTGGACACATCATTCAAATGAAAACTCAGCCGACGAGACAACATGGTCATATGTGACCAACTTAAATATTATTTTTTCTGTTGGAGATACAATCTAAGAGAGGACATTTAAATTTATATGTAATGTTGGTTTTCTGAATATAAAAGTACGAAAATGAAAATAAGTAGAAAAAACTCGTCTGATTTTTCAATGAAACGTATCTCATTGAAAACATATAGCCAAATATACGCAATATATATATATATATATATATATATGTGTGTGTGTGTGTGTGTGTGCATGTGTGTTTGTGTGTATGTGTGTGTGTTTAAATATATTTATATGTATATGTTTATATAGTGTATATATGTATAAATATGTATATACATATATATGTATATATATGTATATACACAGGTAGGTATATATATATATATATATATATATATATAGGTATATATATGGATACATATGTATGTATATGTATATATATATATATATATCTATATCTGTATATTTATGTACAGATATGCATGTATATGCATGTGTATATATATGTATGTATATATGTATGAATATAAATATGTATATTTATATGTATATATATATATATATATATATATATATATATATATATATATATATGTACATATACATATATATGTGTGTGTGTGTGTGTGTGTGTGTGTGTGTGTGTGTGTGTGTGTGTGCTTGCGTGAGTGTGTATGTGTGTGTACAGCTATTATTTCTTATGTGTTTATGTATTATTACGGAAGTGTTTGTCCATGTTGGGTGAATAGTTTTAATGGAGATATTTTTTTAAAATTTCACCGACTGGCTTTTGAATCAATAAATTTCGTATTTTTCCACGTAATGAAACGGATAATGAAACGGATAATGAAACGGATAATACAGGCTTCCGCAGAAATGCCTCGTACATAATAGTAAGACATTAGTAGCGATGGTGTCCCCATCTATCTTAAAGTGTTGAAATAGGTTTCAAATTGATCCTGGGTGTCGATGTAACATTACTGCGAGTCGGTACAAAAAACAAATTACGAATTGAGTGTCCACTGTAATATTTTCGTAATCCAATTTCGCTTCGGAACTGTTGTTTCAACTATGAATTGGAATTCCTACAGCAATCTATGCCATATTAAATTACTAAGAATAGAAAGACATCTCTAAGACTAGCAGAAAACGAGATCAAGCAATGGATTTAAGCTCCCCTTTTACTCTACCAGATGTTTTGATTGTAAAAGTTAAATTAATACTGAGAGGAATATCTAAAAGAAGTACTATATGTATGAAGGAAAATTATATAAAGACTTTTAAACTTATCTATTAGTTAAAAAAATAAATTAAGCTTTTTCATCGAAAGGCTTTGGGGGTCCACAAAATAAAATTAAGAGAAAATGTGTTCTCTGGGTAAAAAAAAAGTTCGAGAATCTCTGATCTAGCTAATCTCTTAACATCATTTAGAAGGAATGTTTGTCTCAGCATGTATAACCATGATCATTACACTTTACTAACAGATTTTCAGCTTATATCTAGCCATCAGTTGTGCTTTTAGTTCCACTGTTTCACTATCATCCTGAGCCAATCTTTTTCCAGGTGAAACCATAAAAGATGCCTTCCAACTGGAAGGCTCACCTTGGTCAATGAGTCATGGCTGTTGAGTCCAGGTGATGGTGAAGAACTTCTGCTTTGGGTGTTGACTACAATCTCGAAGGTCGTCCGCTCAGAAATGTCGTATCAGTAACTCACAGATATTGAGCTCAGTCTATCTTATTGACCTAGATGTCAGTTGACCCCATAAGAAGGTTCATCCGTTCTTTAATATAATTTGTTTTTAATGCTGCTCGGTGTCTCGCCACTCTCCTCATCAAAATGCTTGTGGAGGCAACCGGTTTAGTCGCGGATGACTCGATTTGTGACAGGCAACAGTGAGTTACATGGTTTCCAGTCACACTCGTAATATGACCTTATATAAAATATGAAAATAAGACGGAAAGATATGATTGTATAAAATGTATATATGCATGTTTAAGAGAGAGAGAAAAAAAGAGAATAAAGAGATAAAGAGATGAAGAAATCGAGAAAGAGAAAAAGAGAGAAATAGATAAAGAGATAGAAAGAGATAAAGAAATAAATATAGAGCGAAACATATATAAAGATAGAATAAAGAAAGAGAAAGAGAACGATAAGAAAGAAATAAAGAGAAAAATAGATAAAAAGATAGAAATAGATAAAGAAAGATATAAAGAGAGAGAAAGAGATAAAGAGAGAGAAACGGATAAAGAAAGAGATAAACAGAGAAAATAGTTAAAGAGAGAGAGAGAGAAAGATATAGAGAGAGAATGTGATAAAGAGAGAGAAAAAGATAAAGAGAGAGTAATAGATAAAGAAAGAGATCAACAGAGAAAATAGATAAAGAGAGAGAGAGAAAGAGATAAAGAGAGAGAGAAAGAAATAGAGAGAGATAAAGAGAGAAAGAAAGAGATAAAGAGAGAAAGAAAGAGATAAAGAGAGAGAGAGAAATAGATAAAGAGAGAGTGAAAGATATAAAGAGTGAGAGAAAGAGAAGAATTTATTTAGTTATTACCGAGAGAAATAAACAGTAAAAACGAAAAAGAGAAGAAAAAAATATCATTGTCCTTTCACTAACGAAAAAAAAAGAAAATGCTCCCCGGTCACTACTCTATCTTAGTCTTTCATATATCCTTAGATATTTGTTTGGAAAAAGTCCAAATCTCATGGCGTAGTTTAGAGCCAGATATCTTCTGGCACCATTCGGAACCATGGCACTAGTTCAGTATCTTTTGTGTTCTTCATCGCTTTTAGTGGGGTAAAGAGTATGCACACAGAGTTTGTAGTTAGTTTGAACAAAAGGACGATTTGTTTGACATAAACTGGTGAAGGGGCATCTCTATTAAGGCCCCCGAATACAACCGAAACGCATTGCCATTTACTATAAAGGACTTGAACTAGTTTATTTGCTTACAATGCGTGTTTTGTGTCCAAAAGAGAAAAGAAAACACAATATAAAACATTCGTTATCCTTTTGTGAGGCGGCTTGAGATGATTTTTCCATTTTAAGATAAAAACTGCGTGATTCTGACCGAGCAATATAAGGACCATTTTTTCATTCTATTGTTTTAAATGTTTCATCTATTTTATCGTTTAAAAGTTCATACCAATTTAAATGTTCATATTCAATGTAACGCTAAAAGACTTACGGCCAGATCCCGTTGGAACATCGGTTCTAGGACGATTACCGAAGTTAAACAACGTCGAGCCTGATTAGTACTTAGATGGGTGACTGAATACCAGGCTCTGTAAGCTTGGATGTGCAGGCCCTATATAAAAATTGACTTTTTTTCCCAGAAACTTCACTTTTTACTTCATATTATGTAAACATTTCAATAGTATCCAGTTTCTGTTTTAATTTTAATACATTTTTCTATTGTCTTATGATTTTGGGGACAGCCTGTGTGCGTACACACACGCGCGTGCACGCGCACACAGACACACAAACATATATATATATATATATATATATATATATATATATATATATATATATATATTACGCGAATCATTCATACGAAAAGCAGATAATGATATGAATGATTCGCGTAATATAAATTGAACCTGCACCACATAATTATATATATATATATATATATATATATATATATATAATACATTTGGGTATGTAATCCAGACAGAGTTATAGGTCATTGACATTTGGTAAAACGTTCATGAAAGTATGTTTCGAAAATCATATCCGATAATGCATTTCGCCTCTATGGCTTCATCAGATGAATAACGAAAAATGTTTTGGGGTTGTATGCATTCATGTGTGTTTAAAATCATTAAATCTTATATTATTTTTCCCAATCTGAAGTTGCTCGAATTATATTATGAAATGGATTAAGACCGACTATTATTTAATATATTATCTTTTTATATATAACACATACAATTTTGATAAGTAAATGCTACGTTTTTTTTTAAAGAAACCGTATTAATTACATTTTGGAAAAGATCGTCAAAGATTTGTTGTTTATAAACAGTATTTCAAACTTTGCTAACTAGATACTTCTTTGTGAATGAATGATTAACTGCACATCAGATCAAATCATGGTTCCCATTGGGTTACAGGTTCGATTCCTGGCGGAGAGGCACGTATATTTTCTACGAAATTTCTCCAACATTCATGCCGGTAAATGTAATTAATGCTGTTTATATAATAACTAGAAAAAAAACGGACCAATTTACTTAAATAAATGATATCTATAAAAATGACGTATAAACAAAAAATATATTATGTATATACGATGAAATCCTAACGGCTGAAACACGTCACAACTTTTTTTTTTTCCAATTTGTCATACTATACTATATATATATATATATATATATATATATATATATATATATATATATATATATATATATATATATATATATATATATATATATATATATATATATATATATATATATATATATATATATATATATATATATATATATATATATATATATATATATATATATATATATATATATATATATATATAGTATGACAAATTTTGTGACGGGTTTCATCCGTCAGGATTTCATCGGACTGGGTTTTGTTAATGTTGAGCATAAAACGAGAGACGCTGGTACTTTCAACATTTTTTAAAAATTTGAAAAAATTTTAAACTACCAGCGTCACTCGTTTCGTGCGCATGCATGTGTAGAGATGACAATATCAACAAAGCCCAGTACGATTAAATCTTAAAGGATGAAACGCGTCACAAAAAGATTTTCTCATTTGTCATACTATTTTTCTAAGTACTCTGGGTTGATATATATATATATATATATATATATATATATATATATATATATATATGTGTGTGTGTGTGTGTGTGTGTGTGTGTGTGTGTGTGTAATGGAAACCTAGCCAAACTTTCAGAACTTTCGTTATATTGACCAGGAGATCCGGGTACGTTCATCAGGAAAATGATTTCTTGATAGGAGGCGGTCCCAGCATGTCGAACATTATGAAAGTGCTTGAAAGTCAGACAACAGGTCGAGCGAAGCCTTGTAAGTGAAACTGGGTAAATAGGACTTTTCGGAAGTTCATCGATGGGAGGCTCTGTGGGCCCTGAACAAGCACAATTGTGTCTGCGACAGGAATACTGTAGAAGTCCGAACAGACGCTTGTGCTCGGAAAATGAGTAGTCAGCCATTATGTTTCTATGTATATATTATAAAACTATCATTATTTTAGCGGTATCATTGCATATATAGTTATTAAAATTTTAAATTACTTTTCCTTTGTCAATATCGATTTAATTTTCTTTTAATGATTTGTAACCAAAACAAACATCTAAAAATCGGATCAGTAATCTCGTGGTGAATTCGAACGCAGTCTCCACCGTTTCGGGAAAATGGTTTAGTGAACATTTTAATGTAATCTTAAACAAAATCTTACTATCATGAGTTGTGTTTGCTGTGCTACTGGAAAAGAAATACATATAAACATACTCCCGTCGTTATAATTTTATCTATAGATCGTTAGATATGCTATTTTTACTATGTGTCATATCTTCAATATCTTTGTTTGTCGATAAGTCGACTCTTCCGTAGATTTCACCCTATGCAGCCCCACAATTTCGGTGAAACGTCGACATAGATTATTTGATTATAACGGTGAAGTTTTGTGACGAAACAGTCTGATCTTTCGCATCTGATAACAAGTGTTACACTATTTGTCATCAAATTTACGAACCAACGCGTTAATGATCTGCCTAAGAGCATACTCCAATCTTTTGTGAATATCAATGCAGATGATACCACGGTATATGGATGCAACTGCAATATTCTAGATGATTTCTTGGCAGTTGATCTCTCCTCTGAACTAACAATAACAAAAAATCGACGCGGGGAAAACTGGCTGCTTATATTCAATACCTTAAAAACTAAAATAGTAACCTTCTATCATCAATGAGCAGACCCTGAATTTATGTTTATTTCAATGAACCGATATTCTCTCAGGGAGGCCCGTTGCTTTGAACGCTTATTGTGGCTGAAGTTCATTCCAGAGTTCAAGTTGAACTCGTACGCGATCTATCACTATTCGATTCTCTGTACCGCTCGAGAAAGTACCTGGTTCCACTTGGTATCCATTACCTTTACAAGAGCCATATCAGGCTGAAGAATGAGGTACTGATGCAATAAATTTACTTGCCCGTCTCAGAAGAGACCAAAACAAACTTCGCGGACGTGTGGTTGATGAATTACTTTCTAATCTACAACTCATTTTCTCACAGACTTTCGTTACTCTGCCGTAATTTCCATTGGGAATGTTCAGACGAGCTACATTCCTTAGTTCTACAAACTTTAACCGTAAAATTTTAATCACGCCACGCCGCGTACACTAAGGCAAACCACGACCATTGTGCTAATCTTATATTAGCAAGAAACCATGCTCTCTCGCCCACTAAATTCTTAACTTGTTCAAGTCTAGGGTTAACAACTATCTTTCACAACTATCCCCATAAACTATGCCTCTTTCCACTTACTTTTACCATTCACCGAAAAACCTTTTTCAGTATCACTCTACCTTGAGTTGCTCTTGGGCCTTGTATAGAATGAACGTAAGTAAAAGTCGAATGATGAAACTTCTTCAGATAAATTTCAGCTAGAAACACTGACAATATATTTCATCTGAATTTTGAATGCATTCCTAGCTTTGTGGTCGATTAATTATTTTCCACCGTAAAAATCAGTTTCCCACAACCGAAACGCTGCAGGCTCCTCCCGTCTCTGTCGCCATTTCCACGGAGTATCTTCAGAATAGCTACATTCCTTAGTTCCACGAATTAATATACTCACAACTAAGACCCACAACGCTGCGTACACCGAGGCGAACTAATCCTATTCACATCATACTCCATTAGCGAGAAGTTAAACTCAGACAGCTACTTGTGAAAACGGCTCCCAAGAAGAACGCTACAATTCTTTGTTCACATCAAGGGTTAACCGTTGTCAATCTCACATATTCTTATGAACTACGGCTCCGACCTCTTACAGTAACCCTCTATCTTGATTGGCTCGTGGACCTTGTATTTGATGAACATTAGTACAAAGACTAAAGCGATACCCATGCAGAGTAGTTTATATTCAGATTCAGTCGGAACAAGATTAGCAATAAATAATGCGTTATACTAGAAAAAGAAGAAGACGCGATACCTCGAGATATGGGCAACGAAACGAGTACAATCTGGTCCCGTCGTTTTTTTTTTTAAATAAAGGTTTTAGTTCGAAACTCCTTGAAAGTAACTCGAATCGATACGAAGAAGAAAATGAGGAGCAGAATGGCTGAAGACATTTGTTCATCTGTAAATAATCTAAATATAGATAAGTCTTCATCGCAGAAATTCAGATAAAAAAAAACCCACGGGAAACTAGGGAAGTGAATTAAAGCGGAGGCTTATGAATTTGTTGACATAGTACACCCTTTGGAAAATTAATTGAAACAAAACGAGTAATTCTGCTAGTATTTACTTTTTTTGTATTTTCCGATGGAACATGACTCCATTACACATGTTAGTACTTCGTAGGTCCATTCCACGATGTTGTTTCTTGCAGATTGACCACGGATTCTCGATTGGATTTAAATCAGGAGAGTTTCCGGGCCAGTCTATAGTACTTTGATTTGCTCACTGGTAAGGCTTGCCAGTGTGCTCGTGCAGCGTTACAGTTTTCGTACACTTTCATGGAGTAACGGCCATCGCAGACAATAGCGGTAGGACAACTAATCGATAGTCGCGACAATAGTTTATAGGGATGATAAAAATATGATGCAATCACGAATGACGCAATATTTTTATGGCTAAACAAGTTTTATCATACACCTGAAAATAGATTCATATTACTTTACACCACTGCAAATAACCTAACCTGAAAAAAGTAGAAATCTATTACACCCTGTCACTCCAGTAGCTCTAAAACTAACGCTATGGTGAATGAAAGGAAATTAAAGCGGTTGTTGCAATCAATTTGCACAAGGGTGTAAGTTTGAGTCATTATACCATCTATGAGATTGGAATAATTTACCTGTATTTGATTAATTTTTGCTTATTAAGTTATTATTTAATATTTCACCTTCTTATATGTCTCTGTGCAATTACCTAACCCCCGAGACCAAACAAAAACAGAATATATATTTTGGATGTCATATATTTTAAATTGAAGACCTGATAAATATTCCCGTGAAATCCAGCGAACAAATAATGCTATTTAACAATTACATTCTAACAAAAGACCAGGGATTACTCACATTGAAAGAGAATGAGAAGACTTTAGTGTGGATAAAGGATCATGTTCTTCTTTCTTCTTTTATGTGCTGTGTCCCTTCAGGACATAGGCGATCATAGCCCTCCCCGTCCTCCTGTCCCTTGTAGATTTTAATAAGTTTTATCTTTTTGTTATTTCTCCCAGTCCCTGTTCCGCCATACACTTGCTCAAGCCTATCCTTTCTCATTATATATCCAAGAAATTGCAGCTGCCTCTTCCTGATGTTAAGTATAAGTTTCCTCCTTGTTTCCATCCTCTCCAAAACCTCGTCGTTGGTCACATGTTTGGCGCATGGTCTCATTAGCATCCTTCAGTAGAACCACACTTCTGTTGCTTGGAGTCTCTTCTTCTTCTTCTGACGTGCTGTATGATTCAGCGACAAAGAAGCGTCTGTTTAGTAAATCCGAGCTACTCTTTATAAAGGTACAGCAGGCACGTATATATATATATATATATATATATATATATATATATATATATATAATAAAAAGACTAATAAAAACACTGATAAAAACACTAATATTCCATGGTCATAATTTATTCCATTGGAATCGTGAAGACGTCCAATTCATCAGACCTACAAATTCAAAAAGAAAACAGAAAAAACAACTCCGGGAAAAAAAAATAAAATTTAGTGAGAGTGTATGTATGAGAGTGTGGAACGAACGCTAGAGCAAATGAGATCTATAGAGAGGAGTAACAGACGAGAGAAGAACAGGAAGGTCTAAAGATGAAGAGGGACTAAGATTTAACAGAGAGAAGTTTTAAATAGGGGAGTGAAAGACGCTTCAAGTGAGGAAAATATGCATATTTTCAAATATCTAAAGATACACCGGAAAAGTGTATACGTTTCTTGGTGACATACACACAAAATAGACGATATAATCTTAAAGCTTAGAGAGGAGATTGTCCAGCATTCGCTGCCAAGCAGGAAGAAAGTTATTACGTACCAGTTCAATACTCTTTTCTTTGTTTCCAATGAAACGTTCCTGTCTCGTAACACTCTGCTTAGCTCTTGAAATGCGTCTTTGGCCATCCCAATACATCTTCGGATCTCAGCGTCATACTTTCCGTCCTCTTTCAGAACACTTCCCAGATCTTTAAATTTCTGTCCCTGCTTGATTATAGTGTCCCCGACATGTAAATTGCATTTTGGGCTTATCATTTTGCTGATGCTGATGACCATGCATTCTGCCTTCTCGCTCTCTTTCGCCGAGTTCTGTTGGAGGATTTGTAGTTTCCTTTCCCTGTCTGCTATCAACACTGTGTCAACTGCATATCTTATGTTAAGATTGTCGCCGCCAATGATGAATCCTGGTAAAATTTCCAGTTATCTCAAAATTGCCTCGCTGTATAAGTCCGGTGAGAAGACTTATCCTTTCCTTACTCTCCTTTCTATTTTTGTATATCTGCTGAAGTCATTTTTATACATATGCAGGCGATTTGCTGCTAGAAGAGATTTTTTTTTATTATTGTTGTCTTTCCCAAAAGGACTATGACTGAACAATTTCAGAAAGAGAAAAGATGGCGATTGACGTTACATGTAGAATTTTGAAGATTGTAGGCACTAGAGAAGGAAAAATTGGGAGAGATTTATACATGCGAGAAAAGAAACTATTAAATTAATACTTACAGTTACATCAGGCTACTTCAACAGTAAAACGATGGGATATTGTTGCCAGTCCAGTAGTATGATGGAATTCATGCGTCGGTCGGGTTTAAGTATTACTTTCGAAGTTTGTGATGACGGGTCTTGCCTGGTGCAATGAGTCTGAGAACGATGCTGTTGAGAGTTCTAAACTCGTGGTAGGGTCACCCTTGGCGGCAAGGTCGAAGAGACTAAGCGCGACCAACCCCAAAGTCCCCAAAGTCGGGACAAGCGAATAATGATTTCAACAGATCTCAAAGGTTGAACCAGCGAATGAAGAGGCATGCTACGAAATTCTAACGTCTCTTTGCAGTTTTATAAGTGGATAGTACATGTCTCATTCCCTGTGTGCCGCAGAAGAAGGTCATGAAATCAAGTGTGTGGGTCACTTCTTGGCAAGTTGGGATCCACCTTAAACAAATTCACGCCATCGGCACATTTTTCTACTCCGATTTTCTTTCACCTTCAGCCAACTCTTGCAAAGCCAAACGGCGATAGCGAATGGCTGGCGGCAGCAGCTTGATTTAGTGAAACTGTAAGCTTCACAATGGCGGCGAATTTAGTCATCAACCCCATCATCATAAAAGGAAACAATCAGCAAAGAAGAAATTAAATGCTTGGATACGAGAAAAAGCCAACGACGGCATTTGCCCGTTTATTTATTTGGTGGATAATTGTCAGTCATTCCTCTTATTAACACATTGACTGCCAACCAGGGCATAAGCCATGCTTGGTAGTCTTTATTTATTATGATGATGCCTAGCACTAGTTATCTTGTTTTGTGGCCTTGCAATAAGGCTCCAACCACGAGCTTTTCGTTGATTTTTTTGTTTTTTCTAAGTTGGCTATTTAACTGGTACGTTGCGTTATAAGACAAAAATGAAAATATACTAGGGACAAAAAATATACTATTTATGGGAAGAACATATCGAAAAGTATAACTCATAAACGAAGGAATCTGAAAAGCAACAAATGGGTCCAATATCAAAGTTAATTGCACAAACTGTGATTTTTGAAACAATCAATAACACAGAGGTGGGTTTTCTTCATAAACAGAATATAAGTACATTGTTTCTTTCCGTACTTTGATATTTTGCAGTGACTGGTTTAACATTACTTCTCAGTTGGTGGAAGAGATTCTGAATAATGCCTTGTTCCCACATCCATTTTTTTGGAAGTTTTATCTTATTTGATAGTTGATCACGAAGCAAACATTTCACAAATTGCGCAGTGATAATTTCAGTCTGAAAACCATGTTAAAACTTCAAGTGAAGTTATAAATCAACTCATAAAAAATATTGCCTAAGTTTATTATAAAGTTGGCATTTGAAGTCAAATTTTTTAATTGAACTGTAGCAATCAAGGTGTTAACTAATTCCGAGTCCGAAATTAGTTAACGGAATATCAATTCGATTGCTCTTATTATACCAAAGTTTCTTATATCTACTACGGCTGCTGAAGCTTTACTGTCATTTCTCTTTATTAACGTCTCCACTATGCTACTTATTTCTATGCGAGAACTACTAAGGTCTTCATAGACATTCATGCGACCTGATTCTTTCCGATATTTGACACTTTGCTTTTCCTCCTGTCTCGTATTTTACTACATTTTACTTGGGTTAACGACTAATCTTTCCACCCATATATGATCAGCCTTGCCCGATTTCATTATTTCACCCATAAAAACGGTTATTTGTCGTTCCTACAGTTTTTCTAGGAAGCGATTACTTCACCTTTATATTCTTTGCCACAACTGCAAAGAATGAAATACATGCAGTTCTTCGTCATGTTCTTTTCTGTATTTGGCTTGAATCAACGGATATTTAGCCGTAGAATGGAATTGCTTCTAAATATTTTCTTAATGTTGTATGGAACGCTAATTTTCTGATTCCATTCTTGAAATAGAGTCTGACGTAAGAAAAACAGATCGTGGTCATTTTATGGTACTTCTCCTCCTTGAGCCTTCTAAATTTGTTTTGCCTGCAGATGCTGGTGTTATATTTGCAGGGTACTTCATGAGCGATATATTCGATGTTAATAATTTCCTGTTATCTATGTTATAAGCCTTTATTTACATATGAATATTTCAATAAGCAGACATTTTATAACTTAACAAAACCCATCGTCACCGCGGCTTATCAAATACTGGGAACAGACAAGTCCATTTCATTATATAATATGAAATATTAGGTTGGCTCATAAGCTATTTTCTTTCTGGGGAACCAAACGTAATGACAATGTTATCTTTCTAACTATTAATCAAACGTGGTGGGCAAGAATAAAGTCGTAGTGCACTAATAACAACTGTGAATGAAATATAATTGTAATTTATTTTTTAAGAATACTTTTGATAAAAAAAATAGTTATGGCTCAACGTAATAGATGATTTAGTTTCGGTACACAACGAATATTTTCTTCCATTTTCAATATATGCCGCCCCACTTTAATTTTAACATGGTGTATCAGTTCAGATTAAACTTAGGTATAATTTACCATAGTCCAGAATATCCTACAGGATAGATTTTATTTCATAACTCTGTGTATAAAATATTCTGGTTATACCGTCCCCACCTGGCCAAGTTTATATCCACTTTTATTAGCAGTATTAGGAACGGTATTTCCAAAATTAAATGTTATCTGATGGCTCCAGTTTACAAACCGGTCATAGTGGCTTATATCAAATTATTCAAAAGTAACGAGTTGCCAATGTCCGTAAAAATAAATTAACTTTTTCAAAATCCAAAGCATACAACAGTTAGACATTCTAATCTACACACCACGGATATTGAAATATTCTGTAGAATTCACACTATAAAGATATACTCACATGTTTGACTGCATGAGTCACAGTATACCCGACTCTTTGTCTACAATATTATGCATCCTATTAAATGGGGAAAATGGAAGATGCATATTGTTGCTTAGGGTTATATTCTAGACAGGGGGTGCAATTTAAGCTGTTACACAGAGCTTTTGCGGAGATACGGTGTGTTCATTTCGATTCTCCTACAATCTTGTGCGTTTACATTACTGTAAACTATCCACCTTTCATCGTCAGCTGAAACTTGTTCACAAATTGGTATATGGAAATACATTTGTACGACGTTATTCTCGCGGGAAAATAATTTCACTAGTTCGGTGAAGCAAGAATAGAACTTTCTTAAGATTTCAGATCTGGGATACATCTGTGTTTGTAGTAACATGCAAATTAGTACAAAATGTCGCATATAATTTGGAAAGGTAAGGAATGCTGCTAATTCTCATGCCGATAGGCATTAGTTACCTTATACGTCTTATCACCATATACTGTAGATCATATATACCATACGATAATTACATTATTTTATATAAAGTTACGAATGCATTCATTTTTTAGAGTTCTAAAATAAGTATGAATGTTATTGAACAAAAATCATTATAATTAGTTATATGTTATAGGTGAATAATTATGCTCAAAAGTTAATGGGCTTATGGCAGTACAAGATTTGTCCAAAAACTTCTAAGCTTCACTCAGAAGGAAGAGCCACAGCTGAACATTTTTGGTGTGGCAAAACACTACCCCTTCTTATAAAGGTAGAAACAACAATTCTGTCTTAATTTCTGTACAGGTGAGACAAATAAATGGTAGGCAACAAATATAAAAATGGACAAGACAGAGGCCCGAGAAGTCATAAAGTATCTAAAAAGAAAGGTATGGCACCCAAGGAAATCCATAATGACATGATATAAATATATCCTGAGGAGTCCATTTCCTATGAAACTGTGCATGTGATTTCGAAGTGCCTGACAATCATGTATTTAAAGCATATCCTTAATTAAATGTGTCCCTCATTATTTTTTATTAACACTTAGAGAAGAGCTCGATTTAAGGAAAAGAAAAAAGACACAGTGTTTAACAATGTTTAGCAATGTTATGAAAATATGTCTGCCTTCTTCAGGTTATGTTTAAAAGATTTTTACATATATAAGAATAGTTTTTAAAAATATACAAATAATTATATGTCTTTGTACACACGTCGCTTGTCTTGAGAAAACGGCTGTACTGGTAATCAACGCGTCAAAACGAACGAAACGCAGCCAGCGTGAAGGGAATGCAAATGAAACGCGCGTAATATGATGGAGATCGTGCCCACATAGAATAAATTGAAGAAGACAAACATTGTCGAAATATTGTCGAACATTTTCAGACTGTGTCATTTGTTTTTATTTTCTTAAACCGCACTCTTTAAATTAAAAAGAATATATTGGAAGAGTTATGTCAATCATTTTGATTATTATTATTTTGTTAATGGTAGTAGTAGTGGTGGTATTACTAGTAATAGTAGCAGTAGTAGTGTTATTAGTGTTAATATTAGTAGTGGTGGTAGTAGTATTAGCATTATTATTAGTAGTAGTGGTGGCGATGGTGCTAGTAGTAGTAGTAATTTTTTCTCCTTCCCTTTCTCAATTTAGCTTTGCGTCGGTGGACCGAAATTGCTAATGCCACACGATAGAAGTTGTGAAGAGCCATGATCGACTATTTCCTGAATGGACGCCGCATATAGAAGTAGCAGAAATCAATTTACAATGAATTTATGTTGCAAGCTGAAACTCCCCGTCTTAAAATGTAGATTTATTTTTCATATTCGAGACTTGCAGTGCATAAACCATAGTAATTAGAGAAAGAAAAAAAATGGCGGGAAATGACTTTCTGGGAGAGGTACGTTTCTGAGGGGAAACAAAAACAAAAAAAATAAAAATCATTACAAATAATTTTAATATTTGAATCTAGATTATGTAAAATTAAGTTCGTAGAGAGACAAGTAATGTATTTTCTTTTACGAAACGACTTGGGAACGACCTATCTGATTCTGTTCTGACAGTTAAAAACAAGTTTAAAGATAAAGACAGTGATATCGCAAACAGACTCGGATTTCTGAAAACTAAATCCGTTTTAGTAATATTTGTGGTCTACGACGGGCGTGTCTTTGTTTATTAAGGCATACTATTTCACCCCAGTCTGTTTTATGTAATTTTTTTGTAACTGGATAAGTAACAATGAGGGTAATTCATAGTGTCGATCTCTGCTAAGATGTCTTGTTCGTGATTTCTTTTCGTTTTTGACATGAGAATGTGATATGTGTTTGGAGTACAATGAGATGCTATCCGAGTCGTGCCCTTGTTGATTTCTCATCCGAGAAAGCAAGTGCATCTGCGAAAACGTGCGCATTGTCACATTAGTCCTTCGGTCGATAATAGAAAAATGCATGGCATATGGAAGATAAAGTATCGCACACTTAGTGCCGGTGAAAATAAAACGGTACTTGATATTTAATAATAGTGCAAAAATTTATACTAATAATAAATATTCATTTTGGTTCTCATTGGTTGGTCATCTCTGAGTTTCGTGCTAGATGAAATCTACAGGTGCGGATTGAAAACTGACCATTGTAAAATTTAAATATCAATATTTATAACATAGGGTTAGGAGAGTGGCCTAGGGGTAAGACATCTGACTGATGTCAAATCAGTCGGGTTGAAGCAATCAGACGTCTAGCCACACTGAGGAGCTGTGACAAAGCGAAACAGTCTATCTGTGGATGACTATATGTGCTCCCGGAAATCCAGTTGGAGCTCTCTAGGGAAAAGAGATTTTAAAAACAGCGGCTCATAATTTGACACCCGACCTTCTTTCTGTCACGACGCCAAATGTGACGTCGGTCCTTTGTGACGGGCTAACCCTGGGACATCGGTCGAAGTCTTGTTGGGTTCTAGTACCAACTTGTCGTACCCGGCTCGCTTCCAACGCCTGGTCACCGAAGCAACTACTTTGATCTCGATTCAACCTACCCACGTTGTGATTTGATCTTAGGCTGACGAGATCAATCAGACGTCGGGCCGTAGTGCCAGCCGAATCCGGGTCAAGGTGATACTGCACAATAAATGTAGACAAAAAAAAAACAAAAGCACAAACAACAACTTCAAGGCGAGCGACTGGTTAGGAATAGTGATTAATTTTATGTCGGTTTGTTGAGTTACAGGAGTGCGTCTCTCTTTTTCTCTCCCAGCCCGAAGAAAAAAAATGTGGATTGTAACACTTTTTGCGTTCTTAGCTACTTCTAGATATCTGGGTTGTTTTTCAACAAAGTCGTATCTGGTGGAGAATATAAGTCAGACTTCTATAATTTGTTCTTGGTTAGAAGTCTAAGTCGGAAACTTACTTTGGTAGGAAATCTAAAGTCGGACTTCAACAAATTTGTTGTTGTTTTGAAGTCTAAGTCGGAAGGCATGGAATCGTGTGGTCACCTGTGCGAGGCGTTATGTATCTGTTGAGTCTTGACTCAATGTTGAATCTCGCCTAATGCATGGAATAATAATGCAACACAAAATGTACTTAGAACAAGAATGTATTATAACAAGAAAGTCTACACAATAAGTACATATAGTATTTCTGTATATTTCTGGGAAGACGTTCCTGGAGAATGTGTTGACTAGTCGCAGTCGATCAGAGTCTCTAGTTGGATCTCGTGATTCCTCCTCCTCTTCCGGTACCAACCATTATTTATACAGTTGATAGTCACTTATGCAGATTAGGTGGATCCTACCACAACACCCCCTCCCAAGCCTTGGAATCCTTTTGGATTTCAAACTGGCTTCTATATGGGATGATGATTATGGTTATTTCTTTGTAGATCCCCTTTGCATAGTTCATATGTATATCTGTTTTTTTTTCAATATCTTTTTCGTTTTGGATTCACGTCCAATGGGTCCGTGAACTTTCGTTTCCTACCGGATCTTCTCGGTTCAGGAGCACTCTGCGGAGGTTCTACTTGAAAAGTATCATACATGGGATCTTCCTCCTCATCCGGTATACTCTCTTCATGCTCTAGCACGTAGCATTTTTTGAGTTGGTTCTGGTGCCTTTTATGAGTATTCTTCGGCCCTTTTATTATGTAAATCAGGTCACCGATTCTCTTGTCCACTATGCCTCGCTCCCAGAACTCAATGTTGTTTCTATAGCACTTGAAAAACACCTTCTCTCCGGGGGTGTATCTTTTTCTAGCTGTATACATAGTGTTCTTTATTCTATTTCTTCCTGGCAAAAGCTTGTCAAACACTGACTTAACTTTCCTAGCGAACATTAGTTCTGCTGGTGCCATGTTTGATGGTGTTCTCTGGTTAGGCGTGATTCTGTAAACTTGTAGGAATTGCTGAAGCGCCTTTTCCGTTGGAACTCCTGAGGCTTTCTTCAGAGCGCGCTTTAACGTATCTACAAATCTTTCTGCGAGTCCATTGGATCTCGGATGATACGGCGGCGTCGTTATGTGGTTAATTTGATATAACTCACAAAATTCCTTAAAATCGTCAGAAGTGAATTGTGTACCATTGTCACTCACAATACACTCTGGCACACCGAACCATGCAAATAGTTCATGCAAAAAAGTTGTTGTGGTATTGGACGTAGGCTTTTTGCAGCGTAGTACTTCCGGCCATTTTGTAAAGCTATCTACCACTATTAAGTAGTAATAATCTTCTACTGTACCAGCGAAATCAATGTGTAATCTTTCCCACGGATGATCCGTCTTTGGCCATGGTTTGTGTACTATAGGTAGTGCCTTAGCTGCTAACGCACACGCTTTACATCGATGAACCATGTTTTCGATATCCACATCCATTCCTTTCCAATATACAAAGCTTCGCATTAAGCTTTTTGTTCTATTAATCCCCGGGTGACCCATATGAAAGTCCCGTAGGATTCTTTTCTGCAACTTTTTTGGTACTACTACTTTCTCTACACTTGCGAAAGGCACGTTACGTTTCTTTTTAAATATAGGCATAGTATTTTCTTTTAATTCAAATTTAGCTTCAAACTTGTTACATCTTCCAAGACCAGGTGTAAAGGTTTCCGGAAACTTTTTCTTTAATTCATCTTTAATGTCCTGTCTTGTTTGCGTATTACTTTCTACTTTTCTGCAGAATGAGTTTAAAGGTTTATCCCACAATTCGAATGTTTCAATAAAATCTGTACCCAACAAGTTTTCTCCATTTCTCAGAATGAAAACTTATATTTTTTTAACGATCCCATTCAATTTCATTGGAAGTACAACCTCGCCTTCGAAGTTAATTTGTTATTTTCGTTCTTTTTATTTTCTTGTCTATTATTAAAATACGCTGAATTTTTTCTCAAATTTTTCTCTAATGGGTACTTTGACTGCTTTTTTATTTTTTTAATATAAGCAATACCAGCTTTTTCGATTTTTTGCGACTCTTTTTTTAAACTTACGGCCCGTTGACACTCCTCTGCTAACTTTTGCAGGGTAAGGCCTTGTTCAGATTCGAGTTTAGACAAAACTCTACGTCTTATTTCGGCACTCTTACTGGATACCAGTCCTTGAGCAAAAATTAAGCACTTGAATTCTTCAACCGTAATCTCTGCCAATCTGAAATTGTCACAATGTCTATTCACTATAGATGCATATGTTAAGTAATCCTGATCGTCGGATTTAGAGACATTCATGCATAACCATCGCTTATGCCAAAGCGACATATTTGCTCCAAACAGCTCTTTTAGCAATTTCACTGTTTCCGAGAATTCCAATTCAGTTGTTTTTCTCGGTAGAATAAAATCTACAAATTTGCTATATTCTGATGTACCTAGCTTTCTTAGTAATAGACTGACTTTTCTTGAATTCGACCAGTTTTCACAGTCTGTGTAGAAAATATCTTCATATCGTTTAAAGTACGCTTCAAACGTTTTTTCTTCGTCTGGCACATAGTTGAAAGTTTCCAGCGAATTAAATATGGTGTTATTAGAATATGAAGAATTTGCCTCATTTGCCTGATAGTTGTTTAATTTCTCCAGTATTAACTTTTGAATTTCCAAAAGTCCTTCCTCTTGACGTTCTTGATATTTTTGCATCGCTATCAGTTGTTCTTGCTGTGCTATCTGTTGGGATTTGAATAATTCGGATATGACTTTGGATAGTTCATCCATCTTTAGCTGATAGTGTTCATGCAACAAGGAATATACTTTTAATTTGTGTATCCACGAATATCATATAAGCTGACCAAAAAATCGAAACAACGTACGACTTTTATATTTTATGTCTTGCTTTTACATTCACGCCCGTACTAATCAACTTTGGTATTTTTTTTCGTTTTTCGCGAACAGAGAGCGTCGGACTTTTTTTTTTCGTTTTCGACTTCTGTTCGCGTATTTCAATGACAATGTCTGATTTTCTTATCAGAGGTAATTCGTCACTATATTGTTGAACAAATAATTTAAAAAAAAAATAATTTTTTAAAGTTTGTTACCTTTCAAAGTCGACACGGTGTATTTGTGCTCCTTTTAATCCATGCATGTTTTTGTAGTCGGCCAATTTTTCTTTTTAGAGCGGGTGTCTCGTTGTAGATAATTTTTTAATTTAAATTACCGTTATTCGTTTACGACACCTTTCAATTTTTCTGAGTGAACGTTCCTTTATGCTTAGTCGTCTTTTAACGAGTTCTACATATCCAGAAGTTCAGAATCCTTCGTCGATACGTTAACGTTGGAACTTTGAATTAATAGTTTTTTTTTTCTTTCAGCCTGGGTTCTTAAATGACTTGTCCCAATTGTTGAAAACTCTTACTATTAATTCTTTCTTCTTTCCGTATGGCTCGTTCTACTTCTTTGCCATTGTTGAAACTTGGCGTATGGATCGTTCTACTTCGTGGCCATTGTTGAAACTTGACGTATGGTTTGTTCTACTTCGTCGCCATTGTTGAGTCTTGACTCAATGTTGAATCTCGCCTAATGCATGGAATAATAATGCAACACAAAATGTGCTTAGAACAAGAATGTATTATAACAAGAAAGTGTACACAATAAGTACATATAGTATTTCTGTATATTTCTGGGAAGACGTTCCTGGAGAATGTGTTGACTAGTCGCAGTCGATCAGAGTCTCTAGTTGGATCTCGTGATTCCTCCTCCTCTTCCGGTATCAACCATTATTTATATAGTTGATAGTCACCTATACAGATTAGGTGGATCCTACCACAACAGTATCCGAGTCCCCTTGTCTCTTGGGCTCGACTGGATCTCTCTTCGAACTGCACTGCACTGCTCTCTCCTTACTGTACTGTACTGTAACTGTCTTTACTCTCTCTGGACTCACTGTCTAAAACACCCGAAAACGTTTGCTTATATGGACGCCGAACAAAACCTGGCGTGGGGTTGGACGTGGTGTGGCCACCACGTTGATTTCAAATCCCCAATAAGGATTTCCTTTGTTTTCGGTCAGAAATATTTATCATTTTCCATTTTTGGAAATCTTCTTCCACTCCCACCCTCTTCTGCTCTCATATAGGTATCTCACCATACTTTAGAGGGCGTCAACGGTTTTCCCACTTCCTCGCAGTAACATCTCATACCTATCCTCTCAATGGGCGGTGGCAGGCCTCCTCCCTGCGTCACATGATCACTTCCGCCTGGCTATTCGCCCAATAGGCGTCAAATGATAATCTCAAATTTTATCCAACCTCACGGCATATGGAATTCCTCAATCAAGTTTTTAACCAACATTAAGTGGACGGAATTTTGGCGAAAATTGGGTTAATTAAGAAAGGCACAATAACATGGCTTTTGTTATCACAAACGAATTTCAACAGAACACAGATGTCCTGTCCAGCCGACATCTCTTCAATCCAGGGCCGGACTCTGTGTGCGGTCGGCAAATGACCCATTAAATCATTTCCCGATAACACAAGTCTTGGCCACCATGACACAGTTAATGTTTTATCTGCCCAGAAGCTCTGGGATTCTTCAACTAATTTTTACGACAATGACCATCAGAATTTTTGTGGGTGGCCTTTTCTTTCTTTTATCATCTAAGTTGTTAAGTCTTGTCCCTCTGTTTCTTTCTTTTCTTTCTCTTTTTCCTTCCTTTGTCCTCGCAGAGAATTTGGCATATCTCAGCATCAAACTTCAGCGAGAAAGTAAAAATGATTATCTTAATTCGCACTTGAAAATAACAAAACAAAAAATCTTTTTCACCGATCCCCTGTTTTGGGAAAATAACAAAACAAAAAAGAATATCGCTCAGTATGTCTTTCGTTATATCTATCGGTTTAAGTAATCGCTCATTATGTCTTTCGTTATATCTATCGGTTTAAGTAATCCCCGTAATTAACTTCTGTGGTCAACCAATTGGTTAATTAACCTGCCGTTTCTAAATAGTGTTACAATAATGCCATTAAGCATTACTCTTCAAGTATGAATTGAGTTCTCCGAGCCGCTGGCGTATTTCGTAGAGAGAAAAACGTTAAAATTCCCTTCCTTTTCGTCGTGCGACGATGGGGTAATATATCAAATCAGTCGGGTTTCGATCCCTGCTTAAAGCAATCAGATGTCTAGCCACATTGAAGAGCGAAACAGTCTGTCTGTGGATTGCAAAAAATGCTTTATACCGATATAGACTTGCATACATACAATTGTCAGATAAGGTTAGGATACTTTACCTCTGTAGAGGATGAGGGCGAACAACGTAAAAGAGGCCACATATCATGTAGAGGCTTCTAAAGTCAAATACAAACCAGATCATTGTATACGTTCTGACTCAAATAGAAAGCGAACGACTATCAGACCTCTTGATACAAATATAAACAGGGCCAATGTTTGGCAATTGACTCACAGATGGACCTGATGATCGTTTACTTTCGGACTCAAAATGATACCGGACGATCGTTGACCTTCGCTGAACCTTCGTTGACAACTTTTTAGGTAGATATGTAAAAATACTTATGTAAAATTAATTATTATTTTAGCGAGAGAGAGAGAGAGAGAGACAGAAAGAGAGAGAGAGAGGGAGAATGAGATAAACATTTATACATACATATATATAAATACAACATAGACATATACAGACACCTGTATATTTTGCCTGATCTTTAACGAAAGGGGTACAAAATCAATTCCCAAAGTGCTAACAGAAAATGGCAATATATGCTACATGAAAAATCAAACCTATGCCATATTTAGAGAAGCATTACTTTTCTTAGTACGACATACGTTTAAAACTGAGCAGAGGTGGAATTGCAGAAATTAGATTAGACAGTGATAAGCCAGTCAGAATATTTATCTCGGCCTCGTGATGTCAAACACAATCGACACGAAAATACTCGTTGCAGTGATATTTTAGTGTATCATAACGATTGTTCACTCAGGGTGGTCCTGTTCCTTGAGAGCCTATTAAGACTTAAGTGGAAAAAGGCCCGGTTCCTATGCATGACTCCTCCTGTTACCATGTATCTTTGTAAGAGCCAGACCAGACACAAAATGGAGTACTCCTGCAATAAAACTTATACTGTTCAAGTTTAGTGTTAACCGTTATATTCGCCATATGTCCCGATAAATTGGGCCTCTTATTCTGTAACTTCCTCCTTCGAGTGATTCTTGCGTCTTGTACAAGGTGTGCCGCATTGCAATATATATATATATATATATATATATATATATATATATATATATATATATATATATTATCAATTGATAATTCGTAGGGATAATTCCAAGGGGGACATTAATCCAAAGAAATGACACTGTAAGTAACAGAGCAGTATAATAATAATGACAGACAATCCTTAAAAATTCATTCGGTTATAATTTATTTCATGAAAATACAAATATTTATCTCTTCAGGCCGAAGTTTTTTAATAAATGGAATCAATTTATGCAGACGAAAGTAAAAGGGAGAACAAAAAAGAAAAAAAGGAAAGGAAAAAGAATTTAAGTTAAAAGAGAAAGAAAGAAAAATGAGAATATAAGGTTTTAAAAAAATTGGTGGGTGAGAGAGAGGGGGAAGTTCTCCCCACCTTCTCTCTTAAGGATCGTCTGTACTTATATATATATATATATATATATATATATATATATATATATATATATATATATATATATATATATATATGTGTGTGTATACGCCTTAAAATATGGAGTACAAGTCCACCTGAAGATTTATAGGTCAAAATTCTGAGTTCGGAAAATAGGTGGACCCACAAACATACGTAGGGCTTTCAGTCAGTCAAAACTTAGGCTTACCGGTAAATGAAGTTAGGCTACAGTTTACGATAACCTTTGCCAAATCTACATAAGGCTACGCCACATTTTTCTGTATATTCACACATTGACACATTAAACGTAATATCTTTCTAGACGTGTGGTATAGCAAACAATCTAAACACACACACCGATGAGTACCGTATATTGTATCGTTATGACTTTTAACAAAACTATAAGTCTTCTGAAAAAATACATTGTGTCAATAAACTGTCATTACTGTCTTGAAAATTCGAAGATGAAATTGCAGAACATGTCTAGTATCTGAATGAGCGCCTGAGTTAAATGACACGTCGTTCAGTGTTTACAATTCGTGTACAGCAGTTGGGCGCGATTCGATCTGTAGCGTTAGTAGGATATTGAATTTGCGTTACTATTGTATTATTTTATATTATTTTCTGTTTTAATATGCCAAATATGTCCACAAAACATAAGCTTTAGTGGGATATTTGTGGCAGCCTGCTGGAGGAACAGTAAGTGGAGTACAGTTATTATTAGGATTTCTCTCTCATTTGTTTACAACTCCGTTGTAAAGCTTTGCCTTTTGTACCTGCCATATAAGTCGACCTCTAGTTTTGTGAAATATTTTTTAGACTTGTAAACTCGACATTTACGCCGCAACTTACGGTACGTTGTTCAACAAAGTCTTCCTGAACGATTTATAAAAAATGGACTTTTAAAACATAGGGAATATTTTATATTACTAATAGATAATGCGCAGAGACTCGACTTGCCCAGTAAATGATTATATATTTTATTTTTTTCCATCGTGAAGTCTATCACTGTTAAAATGTACACTAAACCGGATTTTGAATATATTAGGGTGGGATACTGTGAAGTGTACAAGTATTTCTATTCTCTCCTCTAACGCATTCAGTTTAGGTCTTTGAATATTGTCTTTCATTCGGTGTTTCATTTTGGAAAATTTTATTTTTGTTTTAAATTGAAGGATAACATATACCATATAATCATGACATATATCAAAATCTGACTAAAAATTTGTGGGAAAGTCTACTACTTTTTATTTACGTAGAATAACTGATCTTTTAGTCACGTTTTACATAGCAGTCATACGAACGTACAGCAATATCTGAAATTTCAACGGTGAAGGAAGCGTTTATTTTAGAGAATATTTATTTTTCAACTTTTATTCTTGTCAATGAACTTGATTCAATGGTGAATATTATTCACATAAACATTTTTCAATAAGTATCCAAATTAATGATAATAACGGTTCATCCCGACTAGAACTGCTCTCATTTAAGCTATAACTGAATGCAGCAATGGACGGGCATTTATTGCATATGAAAATCTCAAAATGCTTAAATAAGTGATATTCAGTCGAAGAGTTATCAGGTGAATAGGAAGAACGAGGCAAAATTTCACAATTCAGGCTATGCAGCTTTTAGACATTTGATTGAAAAGTGTGCAGCTGTGAATTGTCGTGCAGCAAAAGTCGACCAATCCTATTCACAAGTCTAGGATGTTTCTTTTTCAATTTTTCGTGCATACACATTACGAGGTTGCTGTTATTGTTTTCCACTGAGGAAAGAATGAATAAACCCTTTGAACACTCAAAGGAGACAGGTTGTTTCATACTAGACGCAATCGTCAGGCGGCCTGACGATTGCGTCCATCACGAAACAGTCTGTCGCCTCTGAGTGTTCACTTCAATGTTCACTTTTATATTTATATTTACATACGCTCTATTTCTGATATTGAGCACTGTATCCCAAAAATATAGCACACTATAAAACTATATTGCTTCATATATATATATATATATATATATATATATATATATATATAGAGAGAGAGAGAGAGAGAGAGAGAGAGAGAGAGAGAGAGATTTTCAAGACAGTAATGACAGTTTAGAGAGACAATGTATTTTTTCAGAAGATCTGATAGTTTTGTTAAAAGTCATAACGATACAATATACGGTACCCATCGGTGTGTGTGTTTAGATTGTTTGCTATACCACACGTCTAGAATATATTACGTTTAATGTGTCAATGTGTCAATATACAGATAAATGTGGCGTAGCCTTATGTAGATTTGGCAAAGGTTATTTTTTTGTTGCCATACAGTAACCATTAAATTTTTAGGGTGCAGTGGAGATTTCGGGTATTGTTTTTTATTTACTTAGATCAAACCTACTATTGTTTTGTTGTAATCATTTTCCTTAAGCTTATGAATAACGACATATTGAAAGAAAGATTATCTTTAAAGAATAGGAGTCAGGAATATATCAAGATTTTTTTGTATACTAAGGTGGTTACTTCGTTAAACAACCGGATCAACAACCAACCAAAAAAATGCGTCATTTCATGTGTGACAACCTAATAGTTTTTTTGTGATGTTAGACGCTCACTCGTGTTATTATTGTTATTCGTTGACCTAACGGTCAATGAATGCTCGTTATCACTTCCGAAATTCTCGTTGTAGACGAGACTTTGTAAACGCTGATACTGGTTGTAGTAACGCCTTCAAATAATACTCGCACAAATAATACTTGTTTAAATTGTAATCGCCAAATAGTAATTCGTATAATGATCAGTATAGAGAAATAGTATAGAGGATAGTACAGAGAGTAGCGATCCTTTAGACGTCACATTAATTCCCATTTATACGTACCTTTTACGATGACGTGATCTACGTATTTAATTATGGAATCGTCTGTGTTTGCTCACAGGATCTGTGTTTAAACTACGGTGTGAGTAAGGACACTTTATTCCTATACAAAACCTTTAAATACTTTTTGAAATGAAAGTAGTGACTTTATCCATCATGGATGCATCATAAAAAGCAGGCTCTGAATTAGTAAATAGTAAACACTTCAAATTCCACGGTGTATGAACCAGCTATAAAATAATTTAGTGTAGGCTATATAGAAATTGAACATAGTATAGACAGGATAATTGGAAATTGATACACAACCAGAATAATATCCTGAAAACTCGTATCATGTCTTTAAAAAGCCTCGTTAGATGGGGACTTACATGTGGATGTCAGAAATGACATCAGACGTTCAGAAATATCTGAAAGGACAATTGCGTACAGAATATCTCTCAGAATCGATGGCTAAATATTGCTTCGAGCGAGCGAAGCCTGTGGGTCTCAGTGAGGATCATTCCTCTTAGAACCTCGGTGAATTTGGCATGTCATAAACATTGTCCAATCATAAACAAAGGACAGTACTAGATAGCAGAAACTATAGCAGTCGACGTTCTAAAACACCACCAAAAAATGGATCGCATAGGAAGCAAGAAGAGAAAATAATGGCATAATCAAGATACTGACAATCTATAGGACCCATAACAAAAATAGGGAAGGAAACCCCTGTTGGGTTATTTTGAGTACATTATATACTAGTGAGCAAACCAAAATGAGCTGACTCATTTTATAGTACACCCATAGAAGGTTAACCAATCAGAAGACTTGAAATATTCGATCCAATGTGTATAAAGGCGGCCATTTTGTTTTCTTTTTCGGAATATCTACTGCTAGCCTGTCAGATGAGGAGACCTGCAGAACTACGTTTTCCTACTCTCTCCAAATATCTACTGCCAACCTCTGATATGGAAGACATTAAGAATTCCTGAATAGCTGCTACGAGACATTGGTGCTGTTGCATTGAACAAATTATTTCCTACGTCGGATTGCTACATTCAAACTACATTAAACATGTATTACAACCTCTGCCAGAACTTTTCAACTGCTACGAGTTTCAACCAACACCGCATATTGGTACAAAACATTAACATAAAACCTTGAGTTAAGTTCTTAAATAACAACGCCCTATCAATTATTTTATATATAGGCGCCATCCATGGCACACGGCTCGTTTAGAATTATTTAAACTGCTATTTGTATACATCCGATTTTTTTTTTCAGATCAGTGGTTAAAAAAGTTTTAAGTCTGTAGCTCTTAGCGATGAACATACTTTTTCGAATTTTGTGGACTGGCGCCAAAGAATCACAATAAATTGTACCAAGTAACAGAAAGGACATCGAGAGAGAACTTCCAGCAAAAACGGCAACAAAGAAGATGACTCTTCGATTTGCATGTGCTAAATATAAGAATACAAAAAATACCACTTCAAATTTTATAAAATTTATTTTTCCTCACTTTGCCAAAAAATATTTTCGCGCCATTCATTTTTATTTATTTTCACTTCGTTGTCATAACAAAAACCTGACATTCATCTAAGATCTTACCGCTATTTTTAATAGGCGAAGTTATTATAATGATCCCATAACGGATAAATATTTTTCTTATTAAGATAAATATATCCTGAACATTTTGCCAACGTCTGTTGGTTAATACTAATTTGATTTTAAAAACATTTATTTGCGAAGGAAAACATCACCCCGGGGAAGATAATCGAAGGAGGTCTCCGTAGATAGGTCTGTCGATATTTTTAATCTATCCGTTTTGGTCTGTTCGTATCTACAGGTCATAATGCTTGAAATCTATTATATTTAAGAGGTAAAGAGCACAAATTATCGAAAATAGAGCCTTTGTTGCTCCATAACCGATCTTTAGGCATGCTCTGAAGATTTTTGCCGGAGGAAATCTGACAGTAGTCATGATTTATAGATACAAACTGCCAAAACCTTCTTCTTTCTACACACACACACACACACACACACACATACACACACACACACACACACACACACACACACTTATATATGCGTGTTCATGTGCGTATATATATATATATATATGAAGCAATATAGTTTTAAGGTGTGCTATATTTTTTGGGATATAGTGCTCAATATCAGAAATAGAACGTATGTAAATATAAATATAAAAGTGAACATTGAAGTGAACACTCAGAGGCGACAGACTGTTTCATGATGGACGCAATCGTCAGGCCGCCTGATGATTGCGTCTAGTATGAAACAACCTGTCTCGTTTGAGTGTTCACTTCAATGTTCCCTTTTATATATATATATATATATATATATATATATATGTCATTCACAGAGAGTACTGTTTCGCTGTATCACAGCTCCTCAGTGCGACTAGACTTCCGAATGCCTCAAGCCAGGATTGAAACACAACTAATTTGATGTCAGCCAGAGCTATCTTCACTCGGTACAGTTACACAACTAAATCTAGCGTATTGTTTTTACAGATGTAAACAAATGTCAATCAGCCACAGTGCTCCATTAATTTTACTGAAGAGTTTTGCATTAGTGCAGGTGGCTGTTGTTTATAGAATTAGCTTATCACTCAACAGTGCTCAATTGAAATATATATATATATATATATATATATATATATATATATATATATATATATATATATATATATACA
>OZ038492.1:39083352-39108352 GCA_964036315.1 Acanthosepion esculentum | reverse complement strand
AAATAACAAAAAAAAAGTGGCTGTGTTTCTCGAGAGACGGTAGTTCAAACTTAGTTATAATGGCGTTGAAAGAGTATTGAATCTGTCCTCTACCCACAATTATCACGGGTAGATAATAGAGAAGAGCGGATTCTTCAGTATTGAAAGGAGCATAATATAGAAGGGATGGATAATTCTGAAGTTAAAAATCAAAGACAAAAACATACCAATATAACAAGTACAATCACCGAAATCTAATACACATAACAGTTCTGATTTTATCAACCTGGCTGTGGATTCAGGTAATTACATTCCTTATATATATATATATATATATATATATATATATATATATATATATATATATATATATATATATATATATATATATATATATATATATATATATATATATATCAATTTGTTTCTATCATTATATATATATGTATGTATATATAATTATATACATATATTTATCTCTATATGTTTGTATATATTTCTATATATTTATATAAATATTTACATTTATATTTATATACATATATATATATTTATATATATATATATTTATTTATATATAATATAACGAATAACAGGATTCGATAGGGCGTGAAACGTGCTTCAAAATGATATATAACATGTCTATATATATCAATGAATTACTTCAGAAATCATATATAAAATTAACATATGTGAGAAAACGACATTATTTTTGCATCAACCTAATATATGTATACATACATACCTAAACATGCGCGCACAAACACACACATATATATAAATATATATATATACATCTTACGTCCACATCTTCCAGCACGTCTTACAGGATATGTCCACAAGGACTTTATATTGTACATACTTCCAGACCTGCTAGTTGCTGTATCCCTGCTAATCCGAGGACGCATGTGATTCATGCATGATGAGGCTCCAGTACATTTATTCACATTTTTCACGATACTCTGGGTAGGTAGTGGAAGAGCGGTTCCAAGATCCTTCAATTTCCACCGACCTTAATCCTTAATTGGTTTATTCACCAACCATTAATAATCAAGAGACGCTACATCAAAGTGCCATGGAAGCCTATGAAACAATTCGACTCCGGGTGGGGCTATTTGAAAGGTCCTCCAGTCAATGATTCAACGGGTGCATTCGTCTGTAGAAGCAAGCGGAGGGCATTTTGGAAGTTTATATGTGTTGCTGTGTTACGGTACAAGGATAGCCTTTTGGAAATATATCTATATATATATTTCATCTTGTTTTTGCTGTCGGAATCCCGCCCCCAATGTTTGTAAAAGTATTTTTGGATTGTATCTTAGATTCTACATTTAACGTCTACCGCAAACTTTACTCTTTATATCTAAAAAAAGGATATTTTGGCATATATTTATATGGCCAATTGCCCTAGTTTTGGTGTGAGGAAACGCCCCCAAAGTTGTGAAAAATATTTTTGATACAATCAGTATTTTAACAGTGATACGTAGAAACTTATTGTCTTCTGTGTGTGTGTGAGTGTATATATATATATATATATATATATATATATATATATATATATATATATATATATATATATAAGTACAGACGAAGTGTTTTTCCTGTCAAAATTAGATTCATCCGGAAAACGGTTATATAAAATCGTGTGCAATACACAATGTAGGAAAAGAAGAAAAAAGCGTATATTCAGAGTTATTAAATATCACAATAAATGAATAGTAACCACTCATGCTACCATGGTTTTCTGACCACTAATGCTACTATGGTTTCTAAGCCAGGGGTACCCTGACGAGTTCTCAGTGGTTGAAAACACTCTAGTCTAAATGATTGAATCCAAATTTTTACTATTTAAAACACTGTACATCTAGCAAGTTTTAATATAACTGTCCCCTCGTCTGATTGAACATTTACCAACAACTTTTCATGTATATATATATATATATATATATATATATATATATATATATATATATATATATATGAAAAAATATAGTCTTAAAGTGTGCTATATTTATGGGATAAAGTGCTCAATATCAGAGATAGAGCGAGTGTAAATATGAAGTAAACATAGAAGTCAACACTTAGAGGCGACAGTCTGTTTCATGCTAGATGCAATTGTCAGGCCTGACGATTGCATCTAGCATGAACAGACTTAGGTAGAACTAGGTAGTTAATACACAGCTCATTAAGATTTATTTATTTTACTTTGGCTCTTCTTAGCGCATTGAATTTTTTTCTTTGTACCAGAAATTTAAGGTACTGGTCGATTTCTTTTGCCCTGTTCTAAGGTGTCTCTTTTTTCTTTTTTTTTGCCAAATTTTCTCCTTGGATACCAATTTGTTTCAAAATTGTGCTATTCAGGTTTATTCAGCCATCAATTTTAATAGCTTTACATTATATATATATATATATATGTATATATATATATATATATATATATATATATATATATATATATGTATGTATGTACATATATATATATATATATATATATATATATATATATATATATATATATATATATATTAACAGTGATAGATCGATAGATATGTACATCTGCATGGAAATGTTGATCCGACAGTAACAATGAAATCAAGGAATCTTCCTTGAAGAAAACTAGAAATGTTGATAGAATTCGCACATATCTAAAACTGATGCTTTTCATTTTCGATACCATCCTGAGTATATTCCCATTCGGTTCCTGTGTATTTAACACGAGGAAAGGACTTACTTCAGGAAATAAAGACAAATTCCATCATACACTTCAGTGCTTGAATCTCCAAGATCCAATCATAGCGCCATTTCCATTCATTGAATTCATCTCTTCCTGAAAATGAAACTGTTGACCAGTTAAATTGCCTGACACTCATGGTACCCTTTCGGACAAATATGCTCTTTCCATCAGCATCGTTTAAATTTCCCCATCTGATATCTTTTCAGAGATGTTGAATATTAAATGGATACCGTGCTATGCATGTAGATATATCATTTATCAAATGACGTATATATTGTGGATATTGCGATTATTTCCTAGTTCTTAAGGAAATAACGGTGTCGAGTTGACATTTCCTACAGAAGGTAGATCAAGAAAGCGATAAGTAAGGAATAGCCATCAAGTGCAAAACGAGTCCTAGATACGAACAAAGAATTAGAGTTGTGGAAATCAAGCAATTACGAACATATAAATGTCTGGGATGTGTTCGATCAGGAGACGGAAAATGTGACAACGAAAGCCGAAGGCGATTGGAATATGCAAAGGTGTGTTCCGAAAGTTAGATAAAGGAATCGGCTAAAGTCCACGTTCTTTCAGGGCGTAGGCGATCACGGCTCGTCACAAATTTCTATCTTTTGGTAAATTTTGTCTCTTCACTATCTCTCTCAATCCGTTCTGCCATCCACTAACTCAAGCTCGTTACGTATGCTACTTGTTTCTTTTCTGTCTTGTTTTCAATACGTCATGTGAGCATCAGATTCTCCAAGCTGACTTTCCTCATTATGTGTCCTAAAAATTTAAACTGTCACTGTAACGGTTCATGAGAAGAAGTTGCGTAGACACATGGTTGCCCACGTCCTGAAGGGTCACGGTACACTGAAAAGATGAAAAATATACCGACAAAAAACCCAAATTGACAAATTTGCGAAATTATTTGGCACAAAAATAATTTTAGACGGGAAATCTGGCTGATGTCTAAAGGTATCCCAAGAAAGACAACTACACTATTTACATTATTCAGACTATTTTCCTCATATTTGTCGCCATGTTTATTACAACGTTTCGGCCGTTGTACGCTCCGGCCTTCTTCAGGTAGTTGGAATGTCGAACTGAACCATTTATTTCGCTAACTGTGGTAGACTGTTCTAATTCCACGTGCCATGTTTAATGAATATCAGTTATCAGTTATCTCCTGTTAATTCACCTCTCCAAGTTCTCCATGCCTTAACCGGGTATTGAATTCACACTCTTTCGGTCTTGTCATTTGTTAAAGGCGTTGGTTAGATCCAGTGACAAGACCGAATGAGTGTGAGTTCAATACCCGGTTAAGGCAGTGGAGAACTTGGAAAGGGGATTTAACTGGAGATAACTGATAACTGACACCCATTAAACATGGCACGTGGAACTAGAACAGTCTACCCCAGTCAGCGAAATCAAGGGTTCAGGCCGGAGCATATAAACGGCCGAAACGTTGTAATAAATATGGCGACAAAGATGAGGACAATAGTCCGAATAAGGTAAATAGTGTACATAATACCTCATCTCTGAATTATAGACATATACTGAAAGACAACTACATTTTACTTTGATTTTCATATGGGATGGCAAAAAGTGAGTGAGCAGAACACAGTAACGCCTTCTTTCTATTAACTTAAAAAAAAATTACTGTATGAGGGTGAGTGGAAACGTTCATAGCCAGGATATGAACTATGATTATAGAGCTGTGAAACGTTGTATGTATTAATTCAAGCCCGAGTATCCTTCCTTCATTGTCAGACTATGAACTTTTCTGTCCGTCCTCGTAGTTTCAGAAAATTTATATCTATTGTTAGATCAAGACATGATTTCTGATGATTAAAAGAAACTATTTATCATGTTGAAAATCTTCCACTTCATGTTCAATATATCGCGAAAGCCTATCAGCAACACTTCTACAAACCATTTGATTCATTTTTACAGCAATTTCAAAATGTTTACCAGAAATTGCTTGTTTTAATTCAGGAATTGTTTTTCTTTTGAGCTTGTAAACAAGATCTTTCAATACAGCCGACAGGAAAAATATGGTGTTGTTAGGTCTGGTGATCGTGATGACCACTCAATTGCTCCACCTTAGCTCGAAATTAAAATTAAAAACATTCCCGAACGCGTTAATAGTTAATCTCAAGTCATCTTAAAATACATTATTTTTTTAAATTCGAAACAAGTTGATAACTAGAAAAGTGAGTCAGTTTTGCGACACATTCTATTATTAAATCAAAATATTAAATATACGTCTATACTTTTACTTGAGATCAAAGTGTACTATCTGTTTTTCACCCTCCCTGTTGTGCTTTTGTCCTCGCTTAATGCATGGTAAAAAGCTTTGATGGATAATCTCAGAGAGCCAAACACTGTTGCAACATCTCCTTCACTGCATTAAACAGGGCGGGTTGTTGATTATCGACGCCAGTGTGATAGTATTAAAACAGGCTTAAAACAGTTTATACTAGGTACCTCCACTAATTCAATATACGTAAGTTTTAAAATGATTTAAAAAAAAATGAAAAACCCTTCTTGAAGCTTTCATTTTAGCTTTAATTGAAAGCTAAAGGATTTAAAATTTACTATTTCCAGTAAGCAAAATGCTCTGTAGTGTATTTAAAACAGAAATTATATTGATTGGAATCGATTTTCTTTTTTATTAAAATAGATCAAAACGGCCATTTTTTACCTTTGTAAACAAAAGTTAATTCTCGGTTTTAAAAATATTGAAAAAAATATTTCGAAATTTTATTTGAGAAAAATTAGCAAATTCAAAGTTAAGTTAATCTAATTTGAAAAAAAAAAAAATTAATTATAGCAAAAATGTTGTATACCAAAATTTCTTAACTACAGGGTCTTGTTTTTCTGACGTGTGAAGCGATTTATTTACATTCGATTGACAGACGAACGTGTTAGCATGGTGGATCAGTCGAAAATGTTTGATGGTTATTTTCGCCGTATGTGGGGACAATCCTTAAATCATGTGACCATTATATGCTACATGTATCGATTAGTACATATATACTTCAGAAAGTATGTAAGTAATCATACTTGCAAAATAATCGAATTTTTAAAAAAAATATTCAGGGTCGCCAGATTGTAATAAGCCTTGCAAAATATGAGTAGTATATATAATTTTGCTAAATAACAATATTTCCTATGAATTCTCAGATTGAAAGTGAATTTTAAAAGATTTTAAAACTTTATAAATTATTCAATCTAAAATTATAAAAAATTAAAACAAATCTAAAAATTCATTTTGCGTCGAATTTTTTTTTCCGACAATATTGTCTTTGATATATATTATTCATAAAAGCAATTAAATGCTTCTCTAATTAATTACAGTCTTACATTTATAGCGTTTTTTGTTTTTTGATTCAGTACAGATTTTCGTTAAGACTAGGTCTGATTTTGCAATAAAAATAATTAAATAAAATAAAAAATAAAATTGGATGATTTAAATTCTTCAATGAATTCTGCTCTTAATTAATATATTCGCTAAAAATTATCGCGTTGAATTTCTCAAGTTTTCATGAAATGAAAAAAGGGACTAAAGCACAGATAAAAAAATATATATATTTTACCAAAATTTTCTAATAACAAGATTCAAAAATAATTTCATTCTTTTGTGAATATTTCCTGAAAATTTCATTAAAATCCAGCAATTATTTGATTTTTACAAGAATTTACTAATTACTGTGTCTGTCACCGCAAAAAAAAAGCCAAAATTTGCTATGCTAAATTTAGTACATTCGCTAACGCAAAGAAAAAAATATTTTAATCAAAATTTCGTATGTTCTGAAAATGATTAAAAAAATTAATTAATTAATCCAAAATTGCTTTAATCCTTCGTCGTGATAATAGCAAACGATTTTGACGATAAAACTGTTTTCCTTACGTTTTAGTATGTTTTAATCACAGTATGCTGACTTTTTAGGATTTTCGTGGATGTACCTAGGTTCTATTTACTATGATTAATTGATTTGTTTTCTACGACTTATCCAAGCAGTCACCCACCTAGACTCGACGTTGCGGTGATCTTACGGGAACTAGTGTTTCAATATGATGTGGCCGTAAGCCAGTTTTCAGTGTCATAGTGTCTTAAGACTTAAATTAGTTACTACTTCACTCTTTACATGGTCCGTGTTCTGTAAGGGCATGAACGATCGTGGCTCTCCACATCTTTCATAACTTTCCACACCATGTTCTTTCCAGGTAATTTTCTGTCATCCATTTCCACGATAAGTTGCTACTCGATAAATCCCTTCCGTTCCTCATTATATCCTTTGAGTGTCGAATCCTCCGATTAAAAATAAATGTCTTACTTGTTCCGAATTTTATTTAAAAAATTCCTCGCTAATCACATGTTCCGTTCATAGCATTTTCTGCATCTCTCCGTAGAAACACATCTAACGAAAATATTGATGAAAATGATTAACATACCTGGAGGCGTAGCAGTTGGTGAAACAAATAAATTAATTAGGGGCATGGATAAAAGGGGACACCGCTGGAATAAAAGAAAGAAATGCAACGAGACAGAACTGCAATGGAGAAAGTAAATCTGTGGTAAGTACCTGAACGAGTATAGAAATTTGGATGAACAGCATCCCTGCTGTCGGATGCAGAACGTAGAGACTGTCTTACATATATATATATATATATATATATATATATATATAATTTGAACAATTTTGTTGTTACACCAAGTATATATATATATATATATATATATATATATATATATATATATATATATATATACCTGGTGTAACAACAATATTGTCCAAATTATGTAACAGCAAAACTCTTCAATTGTTAGATTAAAATTTGAACTGTTGTATCTTCGAAGTGTTTAAAGATATCTTACTGGAGTTCTCCAAAGTTTTTATAACACTAATGGACTTTCTTGGGCAGTAATAATGTATAATTACTCTTCAAGCTTAACAGAAAAATCGTGATGAAATCGGTCATAAACGAAAATGACATGTTCACCATTAATTAATCATACCCAAGGATCGGAAGTTCATGAAGGTTTGAAGTAAAGTTCAAATGTAGATAAATTATTCCAGGACTATTTAACAACTTATTCAAGATTAACTTCACCCTCTCTAACCATCTAACTTTATGTCCTGAAGTAACAAGATGCCTCTTACGTTTCAATATGAATATGGAAGCCAGTGTATGAATGTTGGTACCATAACTGAAGGCCTGAATGATTTTTTCTCTCATCATTGCTCAGTTGAGAATACAGTGGAGCGGACACAAAACGATTTTAAACTTTTCTCTTTCTAGCTGAATAACATAAAAAAGGTTTTTCAGTGATCATTTCCACAAATGTTATCAAGATGGCTAAACGTCTTATCTGAAAACCCGTACAAAAGAAATTCAGTTAATTTAGTGTGATGTTTTCTTTGTTTTTTTACATATTAAACTTCTTTTCGGGAAGGACAGTGATGCTTTAACACGATTTGGATAAAAATAAAATGTCAATTGCGATACGTAATACACACTGGGGCAATCACGTCTCTTCCGATTCATGACTGCCTAAGCAGAAGGCTGCCGTTTCTTTCTGCGGTACGCTGGATATCTGCCTGTCCCTCTCTTCAATCGCTGGTAGGGGGTTCGGCGGAAGAGACTGTTTCATAATTTTCCCAATTTGCGTGTAGGTGAATGTAATACACTCGATTGGAATTCGAAATCGGCTATCCGATTTTTCATTACATCAAACCACATATTTTATAGCATATATATATATATATATATATATATATATATTTAAAGACATTTATATAATATGTTTAACGTTCTTTTTTTAACGTTTTTTTTTCGTGGCCGAACGGTTAAGGCACATCACGCGAAATGATGGTTCCGTATAGGATACAGGTTCGATTCCTGTCGGAGAACGAACATTTTCTATGAAAGTTTCTCGGACATTCAGGCCGATAAATGTTATTTAATACTGTTTATTATAAAACAGAGCATTTGCTTACATACTTGTATCTATAAAAAGAACGTTAAACATATTATATAAATGTCTTTAAATAAATTGTCAGACTATGTCCAATTCAAAATACACACATATATATATATATATATATATATATATATATATATATATATGAATGAAGAAATATAGTTTTAAGATGTGCTATATTTATGGGATAAAGTGCTCAATATCAGAGATAGAGTGTATGTAAATATAAAAGTGAACATTGAAGTCAACACTCAGAGGCGTCAGGCTGTTTCAGGCCTGACGATTGCGTCTAGCATGAAACAGCCTGTCGCCTCTGAGTGTAGACTTCAATGTTCACTTTTAAAAATTAATTTCGGTTGAGCCCTCTGGTTTGAGGTGTGAATTTATAAACAGTGACTATTTAAGCTAATACTGCACGACTCTTCGACAGAATTGAGTCACTCTTAGTCACTGTGTGTTTATCTGAATCTAAAAATAAACACGCTAAAATTCACCCTCATCCCGTACCGTACGCTGACGGCTTAGTGGGAGACTGACGCAAATTCAGTCGGGTTTCGATCCTAGCTAGAGGCAACCGGACGTCTAGCTACACTGATGAGCTGTGAAACAGCGAAACAGTCTGTCTGTGGATGACAAATATATATATATATATATATATATATATATATATATATATATATATGTGTGTGTGTGTGTGTGTGTGTGTGTGTGTGTGTGTGTGTGTGTGTGTGTATATCTTTCTCTATATCAGACCATTGTTGAGTAATTGCATGACAAATAAGATGATTTTAATTTGAACGGACATTAGAAAGTGCAACGATAAAAACAATTCTATATTAAACGAATGCGTTCGGCCTAGCTCTCCCCAAACTAAGTCGTGGCTTGATGAATAATGTGAGACAATTGAACATTGTAAAAGCATACTTTATACAAGAAACACATTACATAACGAGAAAGAGAATAGACGATGGCCAAAAACGTATTTTTTAGCGGTTAAAATCAAAAGATCTGTGACGAAATCCAAATATATGTATGTTTGGAATAGATAAAACATATTCATATTCTGCTTGTATTAGCTGCTTTTTACTTTCAAAGTGACAGCTCCAACAGACCCGAGACAGAAAACACATGCGACCTCTGCAACAAAGAGTGTCTCTCTCGCATCGGCCTCTACACTCACAGACGTCGATGCTCCAGCCAAGCTGACAATTTGGATGCTACCCAAGGTCAACCCTGACTGAAGGAAGCCTACTTCCTTTAATTATTCAGATTAGATCGTGGCCAGCATGCCTGTTATAGAAGTCGGCTTAAATGCGTCTCTTCGTTCTGTGTTCTTCTTGGCGTCTCTCGTTGGCGTTCGAATTCTATTTCGCGCCTAATTTTGAGACATACCCATTATAATAGAATATTATTATTATCAGTAGGAGCTCTCTACCAAAGGGAGATAACCTATATTTTTCATAATAGACATTTTAAAATATAAAAATTACCGTCCCTAGATTGTTCCTCTTTGGAGCATAATTGCAACCGACGTTTACGTTCATATTTCTCACTCCTGTTAAATTTATATAATCCCATCATTAAGAGCATTATTTTAGTCAGAGGAAGTACTTTTAACGGTGAAAACAGTATAGAATTAAGTTTAATTTCTTTTTTTTTAGCCCAGATTCATTGATAAAAAAAATTGCTAGTCTTAATTCCCTTCTACGGATGAAGTCATTTTGACGTTCTGTTACTCACTCTAGTATGTGAATCACCCCAGTTGATACCAAAATAAATGTCGCATTCAGAGTCCTTCAGAGAAGCCACGTACATAAGGAGACAGACCCGAGATCTCTCCTGTCCAACATGTTCATATTCAAGATTGACATCAATAAGGTAAATAAGTGGCCGACCAATCTGTATCTACCTTGTGCATGTGTAAGGAAAATATGACAGGAAGGTATTTCTTGAAATTCCTGAGAGACGCATAGTTGCTCCTTGAATTGGGAACGCCACAAATTCTACAAACATTGGTTTAAAAAATCGAATGCCCGCAAAAACCAGATTCACACATGAAAATCAAACAATACAAAAATAAAAAATATACCAGGAACTCTTTTATTCTTTTTATCCATATCCCATTCTCTGAGTAAGCGTTTATAAATGGAAACATGCTAGATTGATAAACATTCACTATTTGTTCTTTATCTTGTCACTGGTAGATATATAAAAAATCCACCTCACATTAGAGAAAATCTCATGAATCAACACGGGTATATAAGGTCCCTATTTGGAAAAAGGGCAGGACAAAAACACATGCCGATATTAATTGTATGTCTGGTGTCAATAAAGTAAATAATATATGTGTCAATAAAGTAAATAATGTATGCTATAAAGGTCCAAGACTAGAGTTGCAAAGAAAGAGGCACAGTTCAGGGGTATATTCTAATGAGAGCAGACGAGAATTTATCCTCCTATATATATATATATATATATATATATATATATATATATGTGTGTGTGTGTGTGTGCGTGTGTGTGTGTGCGTGTGTGTGTGTGTGTGTGTGTGAAAATATATAGAAAAATAGGAAGAACCGTTCGGTTAATAATCCGAAGTTATTTAATATTTTTGTTTTATTTTTTTTTAAAACAGACACAATGCACAAGTAGAGTCAATATTAAAATTATATTTTTTTACAAATTATGATTCCATCGCTACATAAGAGTTCTCATGTTTCAAATACAGAAGGTAAAAACTTCAATTTAATTGGAGCATTTAAATTAAAAGTACGTAGTTTTGTTTTATCCTCAAGTGAATATATATATATATATGTATGTATGTATCTATGTGTGTGAGTATATATATATATATATATATATATATATATATATATATATATATACATATATATATATATATGAAGAAATATAATCATAGAGTGTGCTATATTTATGGGATAAAGTGCTCAATATCATAGATAGAGCGTGTGTAAATATAAAAGTGAACATAGAAGTCAACACTTAGAGGCGACAGTCTGTTTCATGCTAGATGCAATCGTCAGGACACGAGTGCTGTTATTTTTCTCCGCTATTTATATATACGGGTCAGTGGTGCATTGTGGGTAGTATATTTTGGCGGTTATTTTACCGGAAGTCGTTTATTTGTTTATTTATTTATTTGTGTCAAATTATTTTGCCTGTTTTTATTTAATTTAATTTTTTTTTATCTTATATATTTTTTATTTTTTTCATTTTGATCGATGTTTTTATTAACGTAGTAAAAATTTGTTTATATATATTGTGGGTAGTCTATTTTGGCGGTTATTTTACCGGAAGTTGTTTATTTGTTTATTTATTTGTGTCTAATTATTTTGCTTGTTTTCATTTTTTATCTTATATATTTATTTTTTATTTTATTTTAGTCGGTGTTTTTATTAACATTTGTTTATATAGCTTATTTAATAGTTTTGTTTTTGTTTGGGAAGATAATTAAAGCTATTTGTTGAATTTTGGGGTTGGTTGTTGTGGTTTGTTCTGACTATTATTTTGGCGGGAAAAGTTTTTAATTTATTTATTTGGATTGATTATCTTTATTTGTTTTTTTCTAAACGGCTAGTTTATCCATATCGGTTGTTAGTTTATTTATATATTTGGATGTATTTAGATCAATTTATTATACTTGTTGTTATTTATTTGTTACACTGTATATTTTCTTTTTTTGGTTTTCGATTTTTAAGTAACGCAGTATATTATTTTTTTATTCAAATTTTTTAATCGTTATATAACAGATATAGTTATCTTTCGTCCGATTTTTTTTGTTTTTTGTTTTTGTTTTTGACCGGATGGTTAAATTAGCGAATTTATTTTGAGAAAGTTCTAGTATAGATTAGATTTGAGTTGGATATGGGTGTAGGTTTAGTTAAAGAATTGGTATGGATAAGAGATTAGTATTTAAAAAGTAAAACACGGACGCAAACAATGCAATAAAGATACCAGCTTACCTCGGTATGGATTGCGTAAATAAAAAACCGGATGTAGTAATAAGACACCATTATAGAGAAGAGGAGTGTGAAAAGCCCTGTTTTCATTGGCTGACGCTGACTGGCATATGTCAATAAGAACGGTCGAAGTCCAGCCTTGCTAGTTTATTGTAATTGCTGTTTTTTGCAATGTCGCGGTGCGTAGCACGAAGCTTTCAAGGAGGCGGCTTGTTTCACCTAGAATCAGGTCGGGGTTGCTGTTGGAGCCGATATGATGCGAAAGCCGAAATCGGCGATGAGAACAGTGTATCACTGAAGACCGCCCTTGATGCATCTAAAATGTATGATTTAACTATAAGATAAAAATAAAAATAAAATTAAATAAAAACAAGCAAAATAATTTGACACAAATAAATAAATAAACAAATAAACGATTTCCGGTAAAATAACCGTCAAAATAGACTACCCATAATGCACCACTGACCCGTATATATAAATAGCCGAGAAAAATAACAGCACTCGTGTCCTGACGATTGCATCTAGCATGAAACAGACTGTCGCCTCTAAGTGTTAACGTCTATGTTCACTTTTATATATATATATATATATATATATATATATATATATATATATATATATATATATATATATATACATATAATGTCAAAGTGGATGAAAGTAGCTTTGTTTTTGTTTTTCATTACTGTAAACCAGTCGGTGACAGCTTTGGTATTTTTACATTGGTTAAGTTCTAATTTTTCCCATAGTTTGGTGTCGATAATTTCTAATATGTTTTTACTGATTTTTCCTATTTCATTTTCACAGGCTTAATTAGGCGGAATGTTGGTATTTTTCTCGAAGTTGGTTTTGTGGTCTTTTGCTGTCAAGAAACCTTGTTGTTCGGCTATGTGGTTTTGCCTATATGAAAATATAGTAATAAATTCCCAAACCCAACAAAAGTAATTACTAAACATATGATCAGAAATAATTTCTAAATGCCGGCATGAAAACAAATACTTATTATCACAATTTATGCCAAACGGATAAAGAAAAATACCAACCAACACTGCTACATAAACCACCATTGACCCTATGAACACGAAAAGATAAACCACTGACACCATAACACCATCAATTATTTTCTAGATCAAACTACCATCATAATAATTATATTTATTGTTATTACCAATCCACCGCCATTGCTACAATGACTTTTACCATTTTACCATAATTACTTGCTACTACAATTGTTATTACAATAACCCGCTTCCCCTCCGTTTGTATCGCACCACAATTACCACTGTCGCATTAGTCCACAATTACTACCGCACCACAATTACCATTACCGCATTAATCCACAATTATACTTTCTTCCCCCAGCAAAATTAATACCACCGCATAAACACCAATTAGTATTATATATTGGAGTTTCTACCGTTTACATGAGCGCAATCGTCAAAAAGAAGCAAATAACCGTCTTTAAAACAATAACAACATAGCATTAAAATGCCTATACGACCAGTCCCACACTGTTCATATATGTTTGTTTGTGTGAGCTGCAATGCGTGAACGCACATGTATGTATGTCTTCGTACGTATCAGTGGAGTTGCAACGACAATTTTTCCTACCATAAAACACCGAAATACGCAACCATAATTAATTCCAATATTTAAAAATGAATCAGTTTGCCTGACGATCGCAGAAAGGGTGAAACCCAGGATCACAAACTCACAGCAATCCAACTAAATATGTTAGCTCTATCACTGATATTGAACGCTTTCCAATAAGTATCGCACATATCTAATATATTTCACACACACACACACACACGCACACGCACACACACACACACACACACATATATATATATATATATATATATATATATATATATATGTATATATATGTATAAATATAAATATAAAAGTGAACATAGAAGTCAACATTTAGAGGTGACAGTCTGTTTCATGCTAGATGCAATCAGCAGGCCTGACGATTGCATTTAGCATAAAACAGACTCTCACCTTTAAGTGTTCACTTTTATATTTACACACGCTCTATCCCTGATATTGAGCATTTTATCCCATAAATATAGCACACCTTAAGACTATATTTCTTCATATATATATATATATATATATATATATATATATATATATATATATATATATATATATATATATATGATATTAATATTATAAAAGAAATATGTATTCATCGCGACACAGAAATTACCATGATTCGGAACCAATGGTAATTTCTGTGTCGTGGTGATTACATATTTTTAAATAATAATATTATAATATTATGTTCTACTGTGTATCGAACACTGGCTTTAAAAAGAAATGCTAAAGAATGGTGTATTATAAATCTGACCTGTTCTTTCTTTTTATGTTATATATTTATCTTTATATATATATATCTATATTTATATATAGAGACAGAGAGACAAACAGACAGACAGAAAGAGAGAACTCTAGAACTTTATAAAACGAACAATTGAAATCTTATGAATTTAAATGCATATACGCATCTACAAACAATTTAACCCCTTGAATATTGCCTCAGATGAGATTGAAAGTACTTGGGAAAATAAAAAAAAATATTTGAAAGAAAATTTTGGTATTTTTCTTAATCAATTTTCTAAGGCTACCAAGAAATCAATCTTTAAAGTTGAAAGGATCCCAACCAAAATATAATCGACATATGTCTAAATAAATAATATGTCTACATTAATTAACCAAACCAGTTTTGAATATGTATATATATCTGTATGTGTGTGTGTACGCGCCGCGCGTTTCCTTTCATGCTCATATACAAGCACTTCTTTTTCTAAATGAATAAGCATGAGCCTATGTTTCTTGTAAATGACATTAATTTCCGTCTTTAGGTTTAGGACAATGACTCGTCAAGAAAACTGAGGACACGTACCTCACGTGATCTAACATCATTCATCACGTAGCAGTTTTATAGTCAAATAGAAACGTTCACACTCTCACTTAGATTGCAAACAATCAAGCTTTCTTCACGTCTGTTCGCCGCATGGCATGGCGTCACTCCATCTTCGTCACTTGCTGCTTATGTCTTGCCGGCTTGCTTGTTTCCTCTCTTTACAATAACTTACCCGGAAATATCGGTTTGTTTCCCGCTGCCCCGTCAAACTGACGTTCTCTTCGCCGCGGGCTCGTTTTCATTTCTTTTTTTTTTCCTGTTTAACACGGGCAACCAATGGATATGAGATAACGATGGGTTGCATTTAAACAGGCTTCCGAAATCATAAATAAAATAGTTAACTATTTTGTCACAGGTGGAAATCCAACATTTAAAATGCTGGTTTTCAGAGCAGTTACACTATCCTTTAGCATGTACAAAGAGATGATGTGGACAGAACGAGAAATAAAAAAAAAAAAACATATATGCTTTAGTATTAGCAAACATAGTGTTAGCACAAATTTCGTCCTGAGAAAAGTACCTGAGAGAAGAAACAAGGGAGTAAAGGAAAAAAGACCAATCATTAAGTTTTTTAAAAAAAACGAAATCTCTTGGTGTATTTTGGAGTTATCTTGTATTTTCCTCATAGGTTATTATGGAAGCAATCGTCAAGTAATGTCCGTATCGACGACAGCTATTAAAGTCTTTGTTTGACACATGGAAAATGAATACGTGTAACGCCAGAAATTCATAACCAGCCAGATCATAGAGCAAGTGAAATTTATAGTCTCACGAATATTATGAGTACACTGTTTCATAACTTGAAAGGTTGGCGTTCAATGGACAGATTGAAAGGAAGAGAGTCGGCGAAAAGCAACGCGCTACCTATCTGGTGATTTGAATAATGGATATCGGAGAAGGTAGGGCATGAAACGGATTGAAGAAAGACAATAGTTATTGGGAGCTGTAGATAGCTATGATCGCTAACATACACTAAACAGTACGCAGAAGATATCGGAATATATATATATATATATAAATATATATATATATATATATATATATATATATATATATATATATATATATATATATATTTATTTGTGTGTGTGTGTATTTGGGCAACAATCATTCATATACATTTAACTGAAAATGATTGTCACATATCTTATTCAGCAGCCCCAGAGTTAATTTCTGGTTTATACTGCTACAATAATAAGCATGTATTAGCAACAGTCTTTGTAAGATTGGGAGAGTCCCTACGCTGGGATCATCGCTCCAGGCCGATACTATCAAGTCTCCGCTATGGCAAAACGACTGTGGTGAAATTCGAAACAGGATCACATGACAAAACATTAACGTTTTAACTTCTCTCTCTCTCTCTCTCTCTCTCTCTCTCCCTATATATATATATATATATATATATATATATATATATATATATATATATATGATTTTGGCCTATTGCGCCTGACTATACCGGAAGTTTGAAACCAATATAGATGATCGGCTGATCTCTCTTTTTTTTTAAATTCAAAAGCTCTCCGTGTATTTTTTTTTATTTTCCTTATATCTGTATTGAGCACTTTTTTCATAAAACTGTTTCCTGGTCTAATTGAATTCTGACCAGTGACTGTTTTATAATTATATATATTATATTATAATATATGTGTTAGTAAGAATAGCGATTTTTTTAAGAAAATGCTAGTTTAGGAAACATTTGGGTTGGGTACGCGTGTAAGAGTAATTATTGTTACGGGATTAATATTTAAAATGTAAAACATTGGATTTAACTATGCAATAAAGAGACCAGCTTACCTCGTTATGGATTCCGGAAGTAGTAGATCAAAGCTAAACCGGATGAAGTAAAAAGACAACACTATATAGCAGAGGAACGTGAAAAGTTTTGTTTTCATTGGCTGATGTTGATTGATATGCCAATAAGAACGGTCAAAGTCCGACCTTGCTTGGAAAGTAATTTTTGCAATGTCGCGGAGCGTAGCACGACGTTTTCAAAGAGGCGGCTTGACTCGTCTTGAATCAGATCGGGGTTGCTGTTGGAGCCGATATGATGCAAAACCCGAAATCGGCGATGAGAACAGTGCATCACTAAAGTCCACCCTTGATCCATCTAAAAAGTATTATTCAACTATATATATATATATATATATATATATATATATAGTGACTGTTTTATAATTATTTTATATTGTGCGTATATATATATATATATATATATATATATATATATATATATATATATATCATGTCATTCACAGATAGTACTGTTTCGCTGTATCACAGCTTCTCAGTGTGACTAGACTTCCCAATGCCTCAAGCCAGGATTGAAACACAACTAATTTGGTGTCAGCCAGAGCTATCTTCACTCGGTAGAGTTACACAACTAAATCTAGCGTATTGATTTTACAAATGTAAACAAATGCCAATCAACCAAAGTTTTCCATTCATTTTACTGAAGAGCTTTGCATTAGTGCAGGTGGCTTTGTTTATAGAATTAGCTTATCACTTAACAGTGCTCAATTGAAATGTATTTTCAAGATCTAAATTATGTCATTCACAGAGAGCACTGTTTCGCTGTATCACAGCTCCTCAGTGTCTTTCAGTTATTCCGCCTCATCTGCTATTCCTCTTCCGCCGCACTTATGAGGCGTGCCACGCCGTTTGGGAACCACTGATGTAGGAGATCATGATTCTCTAATGCTTCTTTTCATAAATATCTCAGAATTGTCAGTACATCTTCAGAAAAATTATATGTAGTTGACCTTTTCCTCATTCTCATATTTGGACACAGAGAATCCATTCTCCTTGCGCGGGTGGATGCAAAGCTAGAGAGCCCAGTTTGCCCTACTATACTACCAATAGCCCGAGGAAGAAGATTTGAAATTGTTTGGTCGATTAAATCTCAGCGTCGATTGCGGTTAAAATACAACATATTCATAAGCAGAATTTACCGCCCACGTTGCTGTTCCAGGAGTTACACTAAAAATATGTCTCTCTTACTTATTTATTTTAACATACCAAATTATATCTGGATTCCTTACCGTTGGCCCGGAACATCGAAATAACGCGATAAACAGAGAAACATTTTATTTTAAGAATATCCCCAATCTAAATGTACTTCACTCAAGAAATACCATTTTTAAAGATTAATTTGAAGGTACTGTTGAAAGGTAAATATGTCAGAGACATTATCTTCCGGGTTATCGTATCCAATCCAGAATAAAAATATTCGTTGCTCCAAAGAATAAATAAAATCTTTCTGTCAAAGGAAAAATGTTTCCATCCAAATCAGTTTTACGACCGAAAATATAAAATGCTAGGATTATCTGTAAAACTTGCTGCATTTGAAGTAAGGAGAAAATTCGGAATCTGTTATTGACAACGACTATAATATTAATAGCCAGTATCGTTTATGAATGTTATACGTCTTGATCTGGCATCGCGTCTTCAATCACTTTCCCTGTGACTTTTCTATAAATAACTTCAAGGCAACTGTGGTACCCCGAATTCATGAATTGAAGCTGTGTACTAGATTGGCAGCTAGGACTCATCATTTGACTGGACAAATTGCTTCTCACTTCTTGCCTGTAGAATTCCTGAACCAACATACGGACACCAACAGAAAGAAATAAAACAGACTAGATTCAAACACGCGCACACCCCTATTCACGCGCATATATTGTTAACCAAATCCAGAATCCACCAACTAGAATTATGACACTCAAACATACAATAATTATATATACGAACGCTACCAGTTAAGAAAAATATATATGAGGTCTACTCAAGCAATGAAAAATAAACAACTCAAGAATAAAAAAATTCTCTTTTCTCAGAGTTCATTTCAGATGAAGCTTAAATCTAAGCGAAAGATGATATATATATATATATATATATATATATATATATATATATATATATATATGTATAGCATGTATGTATATGTATATATAAATATATGTACATATAGCATGTATGTATATATATATATATATATATATATATATATATATATATATATAGCACATTTTTCTCATCTTTAACATCAATGTTATTTAGAATTAGCAGACATAATGTCTGTAAATTATACAGACATGCCTAAAAGAGAATTTGCTGCCTAAATACAGACACACACACACGCACGCACACACACACACACACACACACACACACACACATATATATATATATATATATATATATAATTATTTATTTGAATATTACAACATAAATATGTTATAAAATGGGTCGATATATTTATATGTGCTTATCTATATGTATGTTTATGTGCCTACATATACATACAGATAAGCACATATAAATATATCGACCCATTTTATAACATATTTATGTTGTAATATTCAAATAAATAATTATATCTGCTCTACTCTGTATTGAGCACTCTTTAAAGAATAGTAATTGTTGGTTATTGGAATTCACTCCGTATATATCAATCCTAAACTTGGGTATATATATATATATATATATATATATATATATATATATATATATATATATAGATAGATAGATAGATAGATAGATAGATAGATAGATGTATGTAAAAGTGGAAAATGATTTTGTGTGTGACGTTTCGTCACTTAGAACTTCATAGGTGCAGCTGCACAAGCGCACGAACGATAGATGCTGTGTATTTTAGATTTAGAAACATTTTTTGTATATGTTTCTTTCGTGCGAATGTGTATTGTATCGACGTAAACAAACCTAATCCGATGAAATCCCAAGGGATGAAACGCCTCACATGAAAACATTTTCAACTTTACCATACATCTTCCCTCCAAAACTGTTCTTGATATCGAACTTTTTAATATCGTTTCTCCATACACACACACACACACACACACATACACATACATATATATATATATATATATATATATATATATATATATATATATATATATATATATCATCTTCTATGTTACCCCTCCCCTATATATCACTAGACTGACATATCTCCGTCTCTTTCATTTCTCTTCCTTTTTTTCTCTTTCTTTCTTTTTCTTTTTCCATTTCCTCGCTTTGAAAGTATTTTGTTTTGTGCCTAAAAAATTTTTAAACCCATTTATTTTTGTAACTGTTTGGTCTGTTGTAGCGAAATACCGTTTTCGCGAAATAGAATATTACCATGTGTTTCTAAAGTTTCCGCTTTCTGAATTATATATATATATATATATATATATATATATATATATATATATATATATATATATATACCGTGGGTAGCAAAAGTATTTAACACGTTGGTTTTTTTACATATCTCAAAAAATAACATATCAATTTCAACGAAACTTATAGGAAATATTTAAACGAACATTGTCGATCAGAAAGTAGAAGGAAAATTTAAAACCACTGTCTTGAGAAACATTTATTAACAATAAATAAAATAACCCATTTGCAAAAATATTTAACACACTTTACTAATATTTAGTACAGTAGCTTTTAAAAGTGTTTTTTTGGGGGGTCTGGATACGTTATTATTGCTAATTTTTCTTCCTTCTAGAGCCTGCAGACATCACTAACATTCCTCAGTGGCCTGGCTGGCCACAATATCTTCCAGCTTTCATTAGGGCTTTTGTTAATATTTTCCTTTCATTCCCACAGATCGCTGCCCAGTCTAATACAATTTATACGGCTTTCCATTCTGAACGATGACTTGTGGTTGTACCATCTCTTTTTGAAGCTGCCTTCAGTACACCCCACTTATATATATGGTCATCTGCATCCTTTGATTCCGCTTTTTAAAACACTCCTTCAGTTTTACAAACTCCATCCAGTGGACACTTACATTTATCCCTACCTTGATACGTTTCGCCATCAACTACATATTAACTTTGAAATTTCTTTTTACACCTGTAACTTAACTTTACTGAATTTCTATAAAAAATCATATGTAATTCAGAACGCTTAGGTAAGTGCTTACCAAGCAAATTGAAAAATATCTTCCCTATGTTAGATTTCACCTCTAAATTAAGCGGGGGTGAATAAAACAAATAATATTTCTTTATCTCCTTTCATTCATCGTTTGTTGACTCATTTGAGGTAAAATTCCAATTTAATTTTATGCCCCTTTTCTTTTAATGCCTTTTCGTATCCTATATGTTTTTCTTCAAAAATGATTCTGTAGGAGGAGAATTTCTGCTTAGCCTTCACTCTATTCCTTTAGGGATGTGCTTGATAACACCCGCAGTGTGGTTAGATCCAGCGTTCACATACCTCAGTTTTGAGTTGGGTTTCATGTAAGGCAATGCGCTACCTGTTTGTAAATTTAATTCCACAATACAATATTGGACGACTTTTTGTCATATCGTCTTCAATTTCAAATTCGCGGATCTTGAAGAGTTTAAAAAGCATTTTTATTATTTTATCTGTCAATTTCTCTTCTGCTGTCTGGCACCATCATCGGCCCGTCGTCCCTATACTGGCCGTGGTTGTCTATGTGGAATATTTCTTTCATTTTATTTAAAATTTACAGGCCCATTAATTCTGAAACCTCAGCACTGTCGAACGAACCTTGTCGGACATCAAAGACACACTTGACTGATTTCTTAAGACATGCTTCGCCATTGTGGAATAACACAGATTTACGACATAGCAAGATTATCTCTACCTGTTCAGATGGTATATCAACAAAACCCTTAGCAAACTTAAACGCCTCAAACAGTAATTTCTCGCACATACTTGCTATCACAATTCATGAATACATGGCTCTTATTATTTTTAATTCCAGAGAACGAAGAAATAGACACATATTTTCCTTCCATTGATTAACCAGCGTAGCAATTCTTAATAAGTTACAACCTTTTTGTAAGCTTCCTTGGTTTATTTTACCAGATTCAGTCTTAGTTGGGCTGATTAGGACCATCTGGGAAGTCATAATTACGGTCCTTTACGGCTAGAAATGCTTGCTTACCGCATGGTATCCGGACACTGTCACATGTACCCAACTTGGCTATGATTTTTTTTCGTCTCTTAATTGATGCTTTCAATGAAGAAAGCCGGTGCCTTATTATAAAACTCGGCGACTTCTTTTATGTTTTCTCGTAAACCCTCGGCTTTATTTAATATATTACGTGTTTTTTCGTCTTTAACTAGAATCTTTGGTGTTTTTTTAATTATTTTTCTTAATTCGGTAGATAATTGTTTTTGGAAATTGCTCTTAATTTTCCTAAATTTGAGATTGTCTATTACACCGAGCATGTCCTTTTCAAAGCCAGCCTGTTCTTCAATGGCAGGAGGCTATCCCCTGATTTTAGATTGGTATTGTCCATGCTTTCCTTGGACTTTACATATTAATGTAAAGAAAATAACGTTTTCCATCTCATTCTGGCAAGGCATATTTCAATTTTATTCAATGAATTCAGCGTGTATTCCTGCGTGCTGGTAATAGGGATGTTTTTGAGTATGGTATTTTAAAATGTCTCATCGTAGTTCCCTCTACAGACTCTTTAAATTTAAAGTATGTTTTCGGTTTATAAGAACCCGGTTAAAATTACGTTTAGTTTTTCTTTACTCTCGATTCCATCCTTTAACCTTAACCTTGCCCCAACCCATAACTTCTGTCGCACTTCCTGTTGTGCGAACCTAAAATAAGCAAACAAAGCGTTAGGAAATTAATTAGCTTCTACCGCTTTTTTAGATAATAATGGTTGAAACCATGTCAGTGTAAGTGGTTGATCTCCCTATATTTTTAACATTTAATATTTAAAAGCGCTGCACGATCGATTTTTTGGATTGTGTATCGAGCAATTTTAAATATAATCGTCCCTTGGTCTGCTTCAACTCTGAACAACAACTGTTTATATACACATATATGTTTTGTATATTTATACACACACACACACACACACACACACACACACACACACACACACACATATATATATATATATATATATATACATATATATGAAAATTTCTCAGAGTTAATCTTTATAAATATAAATGACAATAGGAAAACATCTGTGTGTATGTTTTTGTTTTCCATGTCGACAAATATTGTCATTTATATTTATAAAGATTGTCTTATCTACAGGTTAAATCTGAGAAATTTTCATATTAGTCGACATGAAAAACAGAAATATACACACAGATGTTTTCCTATTGTCATTTATGTTTATCAATATATATATATATATATATATATATATATATATATATATATATATATATATATATATGGGACGGACTGGGTTCTATAGCCTTGGATGGCAACTGGTCTAGCAGAAGGACAACTCTGAATTAAAAATCTGCGGAGGGTCGTTTGGGGACCTTGTGGCACTTAGTGCACCAGATATCTGTATTCAGTGCTTCAAAATCTGTGGATGGTCCTGCACGAAACCTTCACCACTATAATCAAATCTTGTGCTGTTGTCGGGCTGTCGGTTTCCTAGGAACTGATCTGCTTGATCCTCATACGTCTATATATATATATATATATATATATATATATATATATATTGTTTGAGCCTTTTATATAATATTCTTATTCATTGGACATTGAGTACTACCTGGATTCTATCCTCTTGGACATTTATGTATATATATATATATATATATATATATATATATATATGTATTGACGACTGATATTATCTATCTATCTATATATATATATATATATATATATATATATATATATATATCAATATATATATATATATATATATATATATATTTGTGTATTTAGGCAGCAATCCTTCTTTCAAGCACATTTCATTAAAAACGACTGACAAGGTGCTTTTATTTAGTTTTTTATATAATTTCTCGTGCGATCTAATAAAGTTTTTCTTTTCAGAGGATAAATTATATAAAAATTGTCCGAAAGTTCTTTTTATCCGAGCGCTTTCGGCTATACATTTAGCCATTATCAAGGATTATATTTCAACTGTTAGAATTAGAAATGGTTTGTTATGTGTATGTTTTATAAAGTGATTCATTTTTTTGTTTCAAAACACGGTCAAGATATTATGTCCATGTTCAAAGTTAATATTATTAAGTGTTGGTTTGTTTATTTTTATTAGTAAGGCTTCCATTATTTTTAGCCTTTTTTTGCAAGTGGATGATGCTATTATATTAGTGTTGTCGACAAGTATATTCCGAATAGTGTCCGGTAGGTCTCCATGAATATGTAAATGAGATCTAATTGAGCTATTGTCAGAAAGGTGTAGAGTTAATCTGCGTGTTAAACGATTTGTAGTGAGGCCTATATATGTATATATACGATTGAATAAATTACAAAAGTTATATCTGTTTGTTTTCATCATAGTAAGGCAAGAAATCCACTATAAAAGTGAGAATCACTTTATTTCCCACTGTTACAGTGCATCTCTTGCCTTATTTAATTGTAATAAACGGAAAAATATTTGTGAATATGAAAGGAT
>OZ038492.1:39063352-39078352 GCA_964036315.1 Acanthosepion esculentum | reverse complement strand
AAAACCACTTTAATATTTTTCGTTTTTTCTTTTATTAAATCATCTAAATTATTTGTCTGCGTTATTTTTAATAATAGAGTAATATATTTTTCTTTTCTGATTTAATTTTCCAATATCGTCGAAATCTAATTATCATTATTTGCTTTTTAAAATGTACATATTATACACACTATATATCATTGCAAAAAAAAACAACAAACTTATTTTTATCTTTTAATATTTATCAGTTTGAAAAGAAGACACAAATTGAGCAGTCCTGTGTGTTTCGAATAGATCCACAGATATTTCATCCCTTCCGATTTAAAAAAAATCCTTAGGAGTAACGTTAAAGTCTGTAGTTCTTTTTTTAATCATTTTATTAGTTTCTCGGTATAACGATAAAATACATCCGGCAGCCATGCCTCTAATCGGGAGATTGGAGTTTTTTAGGAGCGTAATTGCTTTTGTTCCCAGGTCCACCCTGACACGGGGTGATAGCACTTGCTAGAGTCCCAGCTGTGGGCAAAAAGTGAACACCTCAACAAAAACAAAACACTATGGAAATATAAATATATATTTTTATAGTAAAAATACCAGCAATACACTTTTATATAAAACTATAACCAACAATACCTAATTAAGCTGTTACTATCAAATTGTATTGACTCCACCTAAATCAGTTTTAACTACTACCAAACAACCAAGATAATAGCAATATCATAGCATTAAGGTGTATAATATCTTACAATTTCTTAGAAATCAAACTGTATTTCCAAAATATAACTTCAAGAAATATACAACGTAAAACATATATAAAAACATATATCACTGCCTCTAGTAATTATCTCCACACAAATATGTACATGCAAAAAAAAAGAAGAAAAATAAAGAAGCTGAGTATCAGCTACCACGTATTCAATTGTGAAAGCAGAATAACGTATATTTTATTACTTCCAAGTTCCTAAGGAAATTAAATTTCCGCATTAAATGACCCATAAGGAGTTGATATGCCTTTAAACAGAAAAATGAATCAATTCATCATTTCACCTCAAGCAAGACGATAATGCCATAATGAATAATAATAAAAGATGAATGAGAAGACATTCGTGAAGAGAAATGACAATAAAAGAATAGGATTCCGGAAGAGAGAAGCTAGCTCAGATTGCATTTATAGATTTGAAGACTTTAGGTGACAGGCAAGCAAGAAATCGGAAGAGATTTCCACAGGTGATAACAGCGAGAAAAGGAAACATTAGAATAGAACGTACGGTTATATCTAGCTATTTCAATTGTAAGACGGTGAGACCTGATTGATAATCTAGTAGTTAGCTTAAATAAATGCGGTCGAGATACCAAAGAGGAGAGGAATTATTCATAAAAAAAGACAGAGGAGAAATCACATCACGGCGCTGAGAAAAGGAGTGAAGTCGACATGCCAAGTCAGGACCGATAACATAACAGGCCCTTCTTTAAAATATATCTTCAGCGACAAAGTTCTTTATTAAACATCGTCAAAGGTGAGAACACAACGAATATGGAAAGCATTCTTTTTTTTGTTTCTATTTATTTTCCGTTTTACAGAACCCTGATTATCTTCTTTGAATAGAGGATGAAAAATGCAACGCCGAAATCCAGACACTCATTGGACGAACAAAAGAAGCATTGTAAAAGACGAAAAGTTACACTGAAAAGGGAAAATATACGTTAGAAACAAAGAAAAGAATGAAGCATTGTATGTGACGCCCATCCCTTTATATGGCAATAATTACTGGACAATCTCTTGAAGGATGAGTAGATAAATAAAGGCAGCAGAAATGTGGTTCTATAGGATAAAGAAAACCCTATGGACGAAACGATTAAGCACTAAGAAAGTCTTAAAGAAAATGACAACAGAATGAACACTTATACTCAAAATCAGGAAAAGATAGCTGAAATTCATTGGATACATAATGAGGAAGGAGGGTTTGGAAAACTTAACCCTCATTAGGCATATTGAGGGCAGGAGATATAGGGGAATGTACCGAACTACTTACATGGCGAATATTTCTAAATACATAGCGGAATGGGGTTAGGCACAACTGATAGGCGATCATGGACCTCCACAGCTTCCCACGCGGCACATAGGAGAAGCGAATGTGTTTATGAATAACAGAGGCGAAAACAACTGAAAAACGAAATAGTGTTTGATTGAAGGTCGTAAGTCAGCCGTAGAAACATTAGCTTGAGTCACAAAAAGCTGAACTCTTCCATATGTGGTTTCATCCAAAGAAAGATTACTCGAACGCATGAGCTTTGATAACGCCCTTTTTTTCTTTCTTATCGCTGCTTAAAAATTACTATGTATGTCAATTTTGACACAGCTGCAGTAACTTGTTCTGTCATAAGGAAGTTATGTCTTTGCAAAATACGTTTTCTTCCATGCGAGCCTTTTCGTAGATTATCGCAGTGAAGGAGAGTTCGAAAAGGAAGAGAAAAAAAACACGAAAATAGAGCACGCAATTCATTATCAAATGTGTTACCATAACACATCCACATAGTACTGAAAGCAAACATATACATCTCACTCCACACACACACACAAACAAACAAACACACATACATATATATATAATTTAATGGATGTATTTCTAATCTGGCATTTCATTACTTCAAGCGTTAGTCGTTAGTGGATAGCCGTGTTTGTAATCGAAAACCCATGATTCTTTATTTTATTATATAAAGTGTTTATCATGTATAACGCCCTGCGTACTTGGATAAACTTAGGTCGATTCTCCTGGAAAAGAGAACGTAGAGGGAACATTTTCTTCAGGTTTTGTCGAGGGCGCAGGCCGGTAGACAATGCTCACTGTTTAAAATAAAATTCGATGCCTCTATTTCAAACGTGGATTTCCACTGAAATAAAATTTGAATTGCACACACGCCATATATATATATATATATATATATATATATATATATATATATATATATATATATATATATATGTATGTATGTATAGATAGATAGATAGATAGATAGATATAAATATATGAATTGCACACAAGGGTGCTGGTGTTATAGAAACAGTGCTCAATGTTGCATAACAGAGCTATAAAGTATATATATATAAATGCATATACATATCCCGCAACGTTTGTACTAATCAGAGTTCCATTCAAAACTCAATCTTCTGTTCCTGATTGTATACTGACCGTTAAACAAATCTAAGTGGAAATTGTAGCTTTGGTTACTTTATTCATCTTACCCCCGCCCATTCGCTCCCCCCACAAACACATATAAAACGAACCGTATTATTAACTGGGCCACGCGTCCTCAAGGACATATGGCACAGTATATAAAAGCGTTAGTTGGATCCAGTGACTTGACACAAAGAGCTGAGATTTCACTACCTGGCTACTGCAGTGGTGAACAAAAACTTAGAGAGTTGAGTTAAAGGGAGATAAAAAAGACATTCGGAAGAGGCATGGCACGTTGAAGTGGACGAAATAAAGGATCCAGTTCGAAATTACAATCACCTGAATAAGACCGGAGTCGTGAATAGGAAAATAAATATGAGTACACCAGCTTGAACAATGTAAACTGTTACAATACATCATCTCAGAAATATAGACAGAAAGCTATATATATATATATATATATATATATATATATATATATATATATATATAATTTTAAATTCCATTGGTTCAACGGTCTGTATATGCTCAGCAACTGAAGATTGCCTTTGGCATGAAAGACTGAGTAGTGCAAACGGTGTGGGATATTACATTCATTAATATATATATATATATATAGATATATATAGATATAGATATAGATATAAATACACACACACACACACACACACACATATATATATATATATATATATATATATATATATATATATATATATATATATATATATATGCTTTATACAAGTACGTTTTTTTTACTCAATTTATTGAACAATTTAGTTCATGCCACATTGACTGAAAAACTCCTATAACAAAAAAATTCTCAAATTACCATATTAGTAAAAGACGCACTCCCTTAAATTTTCAAAAAAAAAAAATTCAATTCAACCTTAGCGTTGCGACTTCACGCTCCATAAGTTTTTATCCGTTAACAATATCACATTTCAAAAAAAAATTATTTCAATTCGCATTTAATTTAATTCGTGTCCGCTATTACCTGGATTTAATGAAAACAAAATGATTTCCATGCCTGATGAGGGCGGTATGTACAGCCGAAAGTACTAGCAGATTAAATAAAAGACCTTATACAACTTGAAGTTATTAAAAACAAGGATCATAACATTCATCGACTGATTCGTAGGTTAATGCTACTTTAAAAATTTGTTTGCAAAGTTTTTCACTATTTATATCATTAACTGTAATAATCTACTTTTTGTATGAATGATTCATGTAATATAAATTGAACTGCACCACACACTTGATATATATATATATATATATATATATATATATATATATATATATATATATATATATATATATATATATATATATAAGGAATTAATATATATTATTATTACCATATTACCATATTTAGTGGATACTCGTTTCTGTGTGTGTCGAAGACACTATTTTTTAAACCGTTCAATATTTAATAAAGGTTGGAGTCTCGTAAACTAAGGCCGGTGAACGGCACTTATAACGTTTAATAAGAAAGACAGATTTTTACTCAAAAACATATATACATATATATATATATATATATATATATATATATATATATATATATATATATATTAATAAATATCCATCTCAATAAGGAAAAGTTATTTTTCAACTGAAGGTACCACATACGCGTATGTGTACTAATTAATACATACATTTGTTCTGTCTAACCGCATTGAGCACTATTATGTTTACACCTCGTGCATAAATCTGACGATTATTTATGCACACCAGCACACGAGTACACGACTGCTTATATTTGGCCGTTTCATTTATCCTCTCTCTCTCTCTCTCTCTCTCTATATATATATATATATATATATATATATATATATATATATATATATATATATATATATATATATATATATGGAGAGAGACAAAGAGATAGAGAAAGACAGACAGATAAATGAAAAATATAGAGATAAATGATATATACATATATATATATATATATATATATATATATATATATATATATATATATATATGCATTATATGTTCATTCCGATATGTTTTATTGAATAATATAGACTTATTTTTTCTACTTATTTTATGATGGTCCTTTCCAGTTGTCTAATCAGTTTCTTCATGTTAACATGAAGTTAATCAAGGAAGGCACTGTAAATTTTTAACACAAGTTATCAAAATCAATCAATCAACCAACCAACCCTCAACAAAATTCATTATAAATATAGCAACAATATATTAAAAAAATAGCAACAACATATTAAAGTGAATATAGCATTTGACGCCATTTTACATTTTCTACTGATTTCCGTTCAGCTCCCTGATATTGAATTCCTTGAAATTAATTTCATAACTACAGGATGGTCCGAAAATCTCCTCACCCCTATATAACATAATTTCTATTTCAATGCTCGGCGACGGTATTATTAAGGAGAGAGTTTCACATGATCGATGCCAGAATACCCATCAGCTAAAGAAAGTCGTTCAGAGAGCCTTTACAACAATCAACAAAGCACAGCTTCATAAAATATCACAGGGGCCATGGCGCCGCATCATTTTGTGCCACGAAAATGATGGTGTTCGTTCAAACTCTCTAGGTGCGGGAAAAGCGTCAATGAAAGTGAATAAACTGGAGCCAGTTCACGTGCTTTGTATTACTGCAGTACTTATTCTTCAATTGTTCTCATTAATTTTTCGTAGGCAGTGACAAGACGTTCGGATCACCTTAGACATTGGATAAATTTAGAATTTTAGAATAATTACAGAACGCCTTCGTGCGTGTTTTTAAAAAATCGGTACCACAAAGAAATGCAGATTTTATTGCAGTTACAATAAGTTTGTCTTTGTAATTTACCTCTAAAGATGATCTTGGAAAAGATCGGAAGTACTAAGGTTAAAAAACAAACTGCGGCGCCTCCCTTGGTGATATTTCATCTTAACATGAAGAATCTGATTAGACAACTGGAAAGCATTAGTATAAAAATAAGGAGACACAATATGCCTGTATTATTCAGCTGTGAGACAAAGTAGAAAAAGCTTTTTTACTGACAACGCATTTCCAATCCGTATGCTCGTGAGTCGTTTTCAGGTTGGACTGAAAGAGAAAATGGTGTGTAAGGAATGTGTGCTGTGATTTTTTAAAGGAAATGTGGCAATAAATTTACGTAATCAGATCCAACAATCATAAAGTACTTTCTTTATGGTTTGAAACCGTTAACATTTTGTCGGACTTGAAATTAGTCGACTCCAAGTGGATTTCTGTTTTTTGGGGTTTTTTTTTCGATTATCTCGTAGACTGCATTGTGATGGTATTGCTTTTGGCATGACCGATAATATTATGCACGAACCTGACCTGGGTTTTATTGTCGATAATTTTAATGCATTTTCTTCATAGGGAATCCCTTTCTCTTCTGATCAGATTAGGATTTATTAAACCAAAATTCTGACCAGATGTCTTACGGTAACGACTAATGCGTTTCTAGAGTCATCTCAGTCAGTTATGTGGCTTGCATGATACACGCTTAAGAGATCATTTATATTTCGATACATAACTGACGAGGCGGATTTTGACCGCAGGAGGTTGCCATTTCTTTCTACGGTAGAGCAGTTGCCATCCAAGGCTATAGAACCTGGTCTTTCCTGCTATTTACCCATAGCTGCGGGGAGATGAAGAGGATTCTTAGCTTTCCCAAGGGTATTAGCACGTATGTGAATGTAATCGTTTCGACTGGAATTTGAACTCGACTCTTCTTGTTTCGCCGATATATATTAGTTGACAGTTTATGCGGTTTATGCTTTACCTGTTGTTGGTGTTACGTTTGGCGCTAACTTTGTCTCATTGCTTTAGAGGTGGTGTTGATAAATTTTCCCATGTTTGATGTTATTTTTTATGGTGGCTCATATGGAGTTCGTTGGTAGAATTATCTGCCTATTTTTATAAGGATTGATGGGATTATTCTGATGTCATACGCTTTGCGGTTGTCATCATACCGGAAAATATTTCGGGTCTTTGAGCATTTTGAATGTGTTTTCAATGTATTTCTCTTCCTCATATCAACTGTTTCTGCCTGATGTTAAATATATGTGTCCATTTTGTTTCCAGTTTCTCTAACATCTCGTCGTCGTTTTTCGTCATATCCAGTTCCCGGTATCTCGGCATCTTTATGTGAAACCACTTTTCTGTCTCAAATTTTCTTTCTTCCTCTGGGAGAAGATTGTCCATCATGAGCGAGAATTCAGTACTGTTAACTGCCTACTTTCCAAGCCAATTATAATATTGAAGATAATTTCACGCGATATAAAACTTCTTATTGGCTTCTAGCATGATCGTAATAATCTGATGTCTCTGCACCAAACAGATCCATAGCATTAGAATTGCAAAGAAAATGTAGTTAGAGGCAAGATGCAATATTACTCTTTCATATCTCTAAATAAATTGATTTACTATCGTACAATTTATTTATGAAATAAATGTGTTTCTTTACAGTTAGATTGTTGTTTTAACTTTTTCACGAGACCTAATACCAAGAAAGACGCCTATGTTCCTTGTATATGTGGATGATTATGTCTATAGCTTGGGGAATAGCGGACGGCAGCCCGAAACACTGATTTAAAAATTATACGTCGTTGTTCTTTTTTCTTCTTTTTTTCTTCTTCTTGGATCAATTCACTTCGTCACACATATACACAATCGCAAATTCCTTCTGACTATTCGTTCTTTCATTTCAAACAAGAAAGCAGAAATAAAAGATATGATTTTTTGTAGCGTTCACTGACACTTCCGTTAATGGCACTCGTATTCTTTTTGCTTCTGGATTATCGAGATACGCTATCGACTGTCTTTACTTGCAAGCCTCGTTCTCAAAGTCTCCGGTAGGGGATTTTCTTTTCCAATTGCTACCATACGTTCTCTCTAACTTATGACAGATGTTTTAATTTATTGCTCTAAATAAGTAGCAGGAAATAAATGATTGCCAATTCTCTTTTCTTTTTCATCTGGATAACATTCGTTTTATAACGACTCTGTCGTTTTGCACAATCCGAAAGTGAAATCAGCGGCCATGAGAGCTCGACTGGATAATATTGAGTTAATTAGGCCATTATTCTTATCATGTTTATACATATCTTCTTATAGATATCACATATCGGAAGTGGACTATCTGTATGCCTGTTGTTATTTGATTGCCCAGGCTAAGGGATATCTCACATTTGTTGGTATTATTAGTGGTAGGAGTGGCTTTAATACTTGCTTAAAGAAGGTTACAATTAACTGCTGATTATGAATTCAGTCTCTGGAAAAGGGAGTGAAAACCATATGCTCGGATTCAGATGAAACGAGGTAAGATCGACCCCACATTGAGCAAATAATACAATAATCACTTACAGGTTAGCTGTCATCAATCTAGCGAACAGTAATCTAGTTCAGTCAGTAATCCGGTACTAATAGGAGTAGATTAGTTCGCCTATAGTCTAATGCACACCGCTCACCGGTTTTTTGAACAGTAACAGAGGTCTATCTCTTGTTTCCTGTATAGGCTTGAGTTTCCGGTTTCTTCGAAAGTTTAATTCAACTCTATATTTCTTACATATCCGACTAAACTCTAAATTATTATTTTCTATTTTTTGTTATATCTTCCTCAATAAGAGTAGATAGGTTTTGCTATCGTCCGGCTCACACTCCTCCCGGTCCTGGGAACAGGAGTAGCGTTATATCCATTGTGTATGTTTAGGCTTTAGCCTACCTTTTCTTCTAATTCAACTCTATACTTCTGACATCTCCGACTAAAATCTAAATTTTATAACCTATTTTTGTTATATTTTCCTCAATAGGAGTAGATAGGTTCTAATATTGTCCTGTTCACACTCCTCCCCGGTCTTTTGAACAGGAGTCGACGTCTATCCATTGTTTCCTGTTTAAGATTGGTTTTCCGATTCTTTCTAAATTCTTATTCTATTTCTCTTCCAGTAGCTTCTTTCGTGTTAGTGAAATTATTGCCTTGTTTGGGAGGAATTTTTCTAAAACAAAAGTCCATGAGAGTAATATCTGATTATCATTATCTCCGCACAGATGTCGCTATTGTTTCATACCAACAGATGCTGCATCAGTTTTTGGTGTTTTTAGCACGTTCAAACACTGCTACGGCATTTTTATTTCTCTTTTATACCTTTTTATTATAACCCCATCATGGTGCCAACGAATACAGGAAATGCTTCTCGTGTTGTGGCGTCCAAAGTGCGATGTGTGATACCCGTTTGGGTAGTCATATCTTTCGATTCTTTACTGACTATGCAGAAGAGTTTTCTGCAGTAGGCTGCCATTTCTTTCTGCGGTCGAGTGTTTGACATCCAAGGCTAGAGAACCTATTCTGTTATTCAACCCATAGATGAACGGAGAAGAGATATAATCATACCTTTCCCAAGGGTATTTGGGCGTAAACGAATGTAACGAACAGGATTGAAATTCGAACTTCTCATTTCAAGCCTTACAGCCACTTCACGTTGAAACAGCGGTTCCTTTACGATCACCGAAGTTAAGCAAAGTCGAGCTTGGCCAGGACTTAGATGGGTGACTGCTTGGAAATACAACGGACTGGAAGCTTGAATGTGCACGTGGTGTAATGGATAATGGTTCGAAATTGTTATTTAGAGGGATGGAGTATTGCTGCCATATATGGTCTGGAGCCCCTTCTGTTTGCCTCGGGGTTCTTGATAAGATCCGGAGAAGGATATGCAACGTAATTGGCCCTGATCTGGCATCTCGTCTGCAGTCGCTCTCTCACAGACGCGCCATCGCCTCTTTCTGTCTTTTTTACAAATACTTTCACAGTAATTGCTCCGATGAGCTGCTTTCGCTGGTTCCCAGATGTTTATGAATTCAAGCGACCTACAAGGCTGGCATCCCGCTCCCACCCTTTCACTGTTGAAACTCTTAAATGTGACCGTCTCTTCTACTCCAATAGCTTCGTGTCTTGCACCTCTCGCCTGTGGAAATCCCTTCCTTATTCCTGTTTCCCTGACAACTATAATCTCCAAATATTCAAATGTAATGTCAACCGACATTTCCAGTTGCCTTGATCTATACACTATCCTTCTCCACATCCTTTCCTGTATCACTCCTATCTGTTCTCGCTCCAAATCTTCTGTAACCCCATGCGTGCTAGTGGCTTCCCTCCTTGCTTGGGGTAAAATGCTTAAAAAAAAAGGAAAAAAAGAAGAAGATCTCAAATTCCAGTTGAGTTCGTTATATTCACTTACGCACAAATACATTTGGGAAGTGATGAATCTATTTCTTCTCCCCCAGCTATCGGTTAATTAGTAAGACTGGCATCAATAAAATAATTATTATCTCAAAAACAGAATTGCGTAAAAAATATTTATGTTTCGACATTAAATAATCGATGGAGGTTGCTATGCCTATAAAAAAATTCATACGAGTTATTATTCATAATATCACATATGCATTATTACATATTTTACAAATGTTTAATGAAAAAACGAATATACTACTTATCCGAAGTTATTTTTGCTTCGTTTTCTTGTGAATAAAATGAAATTATTTTTTAAAATACACACCTATATACTACATTTTATAATCTATACTATATTACACTATAGACTACACTATATACTCTATATATATTACCCTATAAACTACACTATATTCTCTATGCTATATTACCCTATATACTGCAAGATATAGTACATATTATATGACGTTATATCATACACTATATAATCTATACTATATCACTCTATATACAACATTATATACACTATATTATATTACCCTATATACTGAACCATGTACTCTATACTATATTACACTATATACTACATTATATATACTATAATATATTACCCTATATCCAACACTATATACACTATACTATATAACCATATATACTACACTCTATAATCTATACTATATTACCCTATATTCTACACTATATACTCTATACTATATAACCCTATATACTACACTATATACTCTATAATATATTAGCCTATATGTTAAACTATATACTCTATACTATATTAAACTATATACTACACGATATACTCTATACTATATCACCCAATATAATACACTATATACTCTATACTATAGTAAACTATAGACTACACTATATACTCTATACTATATTACCCTATAAACTACACTATATTCTCTATGATATATTACACTATATACTGCACTATATAGTACATACTATATTACCTCATATCTACATTAATACACTATACTATATAACCATGTATACTACATTCTATACTCTATACTATATTACCCTATAAACTACACTATATTCTCTATGATATATTACCCTATATACTACATTATATGCTCTATAGAACTTTACGCTATATACTACACTATATACTCTATAATATATTACACTATAATCTGGACTATATACTCTTTTCTATATTACCCTATATACTACTATATATACTCTATACTATATTACACTATATCCTAAAATATACACTATAGCATATTAAATAATATACTACACTATATACTCTATACTATATTACCCTATACACTACACCATATTCTCTATACTTTATTATCCCATATAATACGCTATATACTCTATACTATATTACCCTATATACTACACTAGATACTCTATAATATGTTACACTATAGACTGGACTATATACTCTATACTATATTACCCTATATACAACTCTATATACTCTATACTATATTACACTATATCCTACAATATACACTATAGCATATTAAATTATATACTACACTATATACTCTATACTATATTACCCTAGATACTACACTATATACTATATACTATCTTAACCTATATACTACACTATATATTCTATATTATATTACCCTATAGACTACACTATATACTCTATACTATATTACCCTATAAACTACCCTATATATTCTATGCTATATTACCTATATACTTCAGTATGTAGTGCAAACTATATTACCCATATCCTACACTATATACTTTATACTATATTACCTATATACTACACTATATACTTTTTACTATATTACACCTATATACTACACTATATACCCTATAATATGTTACCCTATATATTACACTATATACTCTATTCTATATTACCCTATATATAATCTATATACTCTATACTATATTACACAATATCCTACAATATACACTATAGCATATTAAATTATATACTACACTATATACTCTATACTATATTACCCTAGATACTACACTATATATTCTATACTATAATAACCTATATACTACACTATATAATCTATACTATATTACCCAATATACTACAGTATATATTCTATAATATATTACCCTATATACTACACCATATTCTCTATACTTTATTACCCCATATACTACACTATATACTCTATACTATATTACACTATATATTGCACTATATACTCTATAATATATTACCCTATACACTACCCTATATACCCTATAATATAATCCCTATAGACTACACTATATACTCCATACCCTATAAACTACACTCTATACTATATTACTCCATATACTATACTCTATACAGATATACTATATAATATACTATATACTCGACCATAGTGTAAGTTTTTTATGGTCACTTTTTACGCAAAAAATAGGGGGTTGCATTATAGACAAGGATTTTTTCAAGAAGTTTAACATCCTGCATTTCACGTGATTAGTTGAACTATACACATGTAATTCATTCTGGATGGATTTTAATTCATAAGTCAGTTAAATGACATACGTGAAACAAGCTTGGTCGATCATGTTTCATGACTGGCTATGAAGAAGATTTTCTCGCAGTAGGTTGTCATTTCTTTCTGCGTCAAACTACTTGTCAACCAAAGCTATAACAACAAGTCTGTCCTGTCATTCACCCGTAGCTGGAGAGTGTGACAGAAGAGACAGTTTCATACATTTCTCAGGAGTATTTGCCCGTAAGTGAATGCAACAAACCCGACTGCAAACATCGTGCATTGCCCATAAATGATGAAGTAGAACTTGATTTTCATTCAATTTGTCTTTTACTTTTATTACCCAATGATGACAAAAGAAAACCATTAAGGACCTGATCAAGTCCAGGAAATATGGGACTGAAACGTTTTCTCAATATTAACAGATGTAACAACCAAGATGAGAAAAATAATTAGTTGGAGGGTTTGAATTCAGTTGTCGTTCAACGAGAATGATTGCCACCCAAAGCTATAGTACTCAGTCTGTCCTATGTATGCAGTCGACTTATACACGGGAATATACAGTATATCTCCAAGTAAAATCAACTGAACTCTTAACATTGTTTTCATGCTAAAATCAACAGTCAGTCAGTCAGTTAAGTGCCATACATGATACAAGCTTGGTCGATCATGTCTCATGATTTCCCACTGAGTCGGCTCCCGTTTCTTTCTACGGCAGACTGGATGACAACCAAGGCTATAGGTGTAGTGATATATAAATTAGGTACTGTATAAAAGTCAGTCTCGCCATGTCTACGCGAGAGTTATTTTCTCTTGGGAGAGTTATCTTTCCTCAGAGAATTACTCTGCTTCTCAGTATCAAGTCGACGTCCTGCTGTGCAGTCCAATTTCTTTCCGGCCAAGTTGAGTCCTATTTGTCAATAAGAAAAAAAGATGGGGTAGAACTTGATTTTCATTCAATTTGTCTTTTACTTTCATTACACTACAATAAAAAAGAAGACCAGTAAGCACCTGATGAACTCCAGAAAATATGGGATTGAAACGTGGACTCGATTTTAACAGATAAAACAACCAAGATGAGAATAAATAATTACTTGAAGATTTTGAATTCAGTTGTCGTTTTCCGAGACCGATGGGCACCCAAGGCTATAGGACTCAGTATATCCTACTATTTACCTATAGCTGGGGGCGAAGAAATGGATTCATCCATTTCCTGAATTCAAGTATATCATTATGAAATGATGAAAAAACTCTCAATCTAAAAATATGCAACCGCAGTTCATTGTCCTGGCTATGACGTTAAACTACATCTGGTAGCAAGACATCTGATTGGGAAATTAGAGGAGCGTAGAACCACCTCTTAAATTGTTTTTGTTCTCAGATCCAGCCTGACTCGGCGTGGTAGCACCTGTTAGTGTCCCTGCTATGGGCAGGGACACTAAATAACGAATCTAGGCTCAAAACAAGTATATAAAAATACACTTGAAAAAATTATCAGAAATACATTATCATACTAATAAAAAATACGAGCAATGTATTTTTAGAGAAAAAAACTTACCAAACGCTTACAAGAAAATAAAATGTCGGCTTTAAAAGGCTCATGTGTAGTTGATATGCCGTTAAAGAATGTAAACCAAATGAAACCAGTTTTTTTTTACCAAGGAGATGTTTTTCAGCCGGGACATACATATAATTTCCCCACAATCCTTTCATAATATATTCATATTTAATGAAAAAAAGACCTGTAAATGCGCAGCTAATTTATTATCTCAGCTTGATGATAAACGATTACGAACTTTTATAAATGTGTCAGCTTTTTTCACAAACATTATATTTTTAAGAAAGTAATGGGTGTTTCATTAAAACGGATCAAAGCCAGCAGTAAATAAATCAGTGTTATTGGTGAAAATGTCTTTCTTTCTCTATTGGATCACGTTGTTTAAGTCATCGCAATTATGTGTGAAAAATATCGGCCAAATGTCCGCCAAATCTGAAAGAAAAAGAAAAAATTCATTAGACGCTTAAACTTAATTCACATTTAAAACCGATCCAATTCATTGGCATACCCTTTAATTGCATATGTCCATGTTATGAATTATGAGACAACCAAAGAAGAATCAAGAGTAACCATAAAAAATCCGAGAATAGAATGAGTTTCTCTCATATGTGACT
>OZ038492.1:38908352-39060852 GCA_964036315.1 Acanthosepion esculentum | reverse complement strand
ATTTATTTTCCTCTCTCTCTCTCTCTCTCTCTCTCTCGATCTATCAGATTCGTTTTCCCACCTCTGTCTCTATATCTATCTATCTATCTATCTATCTATCTATCTATCTATCTATCTATCTATCTATATATATATATATATATATATATATATATTTCTCTCTCTGTCTCTCTCTATATATATATCTATCTCATCCATATTCCTCTCTCTCTCTCTCTCTGTCTATCTATCTATCTATCTATCTATCTATCTATCTATCTATCTACTGGTTGCCGTCGGTAAATTGTCGCCATATTATATTTTTAATTTCGTATGTTTGTCGACTGCAGAGTATAATATAGTCAGTTGATTTCCCAAGTAAATCTTTTTCACCATCAGTGAAAGAGAACGAGAATAATGTAAATTCTAACGTTCGTAGCATTATTTCAAAAGAGGGCTCACGACCAAGAGTAGTGCAATAATTATTTATTATAGATTTTGACATATGGACACCCCCCTCCCAAATAAAACAAAAGAAAAGATTAAAAAAATCACTACAAAGAAGCATTCTTGTTCCTCGACTGGTGAGAATCAAAAATGGTTACCATTTAAGTTAATCCGTTTTTTTACTTTTAGTTCCACCTGTCGAGACACAAATAAGTCATCGAAACAAGACTGCATCTTTTTAGTGGATTTTTTTTTGTCCACATGTAAAAATTTATAATATATATATATATATATGTGTATGTGTGTGTGTGTGTGTGTGTGTGTGTGTGTGTGTGTGTGTATTAAATTACGTTTATTTAAATCTATTGTATTAAAATATAAAGCCCTATACAACGTACATAATTTTAAATTCTCTGCTCAGCCGAGACAGAAATACAATAAGTACTAGTAACCTATTGTGTTATAAAAACAAACTCGAGCGCGTGATATATAACTAGTGAAGGACAGGCGTACATTTGATAATAATTCTTCTTTTTGTTCCTCAGAAATTATTGCTAAATTGTATTTTAAACTTTTCGTCACTGCATTGCATTTCGTTTTCCATCTAAATTAAATTCATGTTGACCAACCCCAACACACACACACCCAAAAAACAAAAATAAATATTATTTCTCTCATAATTGTTCTGGCGTTGCTCAATCCATTCTTTCCAGCTTAGGTTAAGAGTTTTAAAATACTTTACTCGATTTGGTGTGTGTTTATGTTTGTGTGGGGTGGGTTCGATATTCTCAGCTGCATCTTCCCCCCCCCAAACGCAATATTGCAAGCTTATCAGCCATCTATCAGAATCTCCATGATAAGTGTTAAGACTAACTTTAGTTCCGCCAATTCAGACCGAGATCGAGCAATGCTACATCCGCAGAGTCGAATCAGCCCAATTGATTCCAGTGTTCCAAATAGAGAAGAAAATTACTTCTCAGTCTTTTTTTCCAAGTGGATGCTTCTCTTAACACTAACATCTTAACATTTCCTTTTCTAAAATTGATCCAATAGAACGTTAGAAAGACACTCGATATATAATTTTAATAAATGATTGGTGTGATACGAAATTAAAAGGACGTATCAGGAAGTGAAGGTTATGATGATGCAGAGGATAGATGAAGATTGAAAGAAGCTCCTCAGGTAAAGATGAATTATATTCTAACCTTCTTATGCTTATAATCTTCACTTCTTATTCCCCCTATTTCATTAATATTAAACACCAGTCTAATCATTATAATTTGAACTGCTAGCCTCTCTATTGTGTGGTTCTCTATTATTGAAGTAGCACTAACCAATCTTCCTGACAACATAGGTTTGATATCGTCGTTAAATCTGCCATAAAAATGCATCAAATTATCCCGAAACTCTGTATGTCACCTGGCGGCGCCTCTCGCATTACCAAGTTAGAGTAGCAGGTCACATGTTTATCATTTCAGCCCATCCATATCAACAAAGCCACTAAGATGTAAGGGTTTGCTAAGCATTAGAGAATACGAGAAAAATAAAACCCTATTAAAGAGAGAGAACAACAAAAGAACACATGGATCTCTATCTATAAAAGGCAGGTTGTGTGTGTGTGTGTGTGTGTGTGTCTGTGTGTGTGTGTGTGTGTGTGTGTGTGTGTGTGTGTGTGTGTGTGTGTGTGTGTGATGAATGCACGGCCGCAATTTTCGACAGATTTGCACAAAAATTTACATGCACATGCTCCGAGTATATGGAAAGACCAAGACCGAGATTGCATTTCCCAACTCCCATCGATAGTGGAAATAATAGATTTTTTCATGGTTGTACGGCAGTTTTCATGTAGTTTGCGGCCATTTTCTACTGGCCAGAGTGAGAGCCTAAGGCTGACTGCCACGAATAGGCAGGAAGATTCTACTGGCCAGCGTCAGAGCCAACAGCTGACAGACACGAATGTTAACTAGCATGCAAAAAAAGTCGATAGCTGCATTCGTCACAAGTGGAAAAAATTTAAATCTGCATGGCACTTTACTCCAATTGGCTCATTCGCTTGCTTAAACACAACGTTGATTCTGATTCCGCAGAACTGGGTTGGGTGTGAAAATGTATTTGTTGTTAACATTCTTTTTTCATTCGGTTTTTCCAGTTACGAGTCCTTTTTTAAAGCTTATGGTTTTGTGTTCATTTTGTTTAGTTATTTTTTCGTAACAGATTTAATGTTTGGTATAGAGCTTAGAAAAAATTCGCAGAAGTAAGGCATGTAGCAACATCAGCAAGGCAACGGGCACTCCTTTAAAGGCAAGGAAGGGCAAAAATATTTTAAGTCAAGTGATAGCGATTGCTGTATGAGTCGTCCGATTTTTGAATCAAGCACGGGCAACGCCGGGCCATGCTGCTAGTAAATGGATAAAAGCAATATAATAATTACAATATCTCATCTCAGAAATATAGACAGACACTTCAGGCGAATGTTAAATCCTTTACTAACATTCTTATCCTTATAATCTTCACTTTCTATTTCCCTATTTGATTCATATTAAACACCACTCTAATCATTATTATTTTAACTGTTATTCTCTACCTTATGTGGCTCTCGGTTATTGTATTTGCGCTAATCAATCTTCCTGACAACAGAGGTTTGTTATCGTCGTCAAATCTGCTTCAAAATGCATCAAATTATCCCCAACTCCTTTTCGGGTTATTGCGTGCCACTTGGCGCCGCCTCTCTCATGACCAATTGAGAGTAACTGGTTATTTGTTTATCATTTCAGCCCATGCATATCAACAAATTCACTCAGACAAAAGAGTTACTGAGTATTAGATAATACGAGAAAAAAAGAAAACACTATTAAACTTCATCACTCTTTATGTGTCTTAATTTGTTGTAAAAAAATATTTAGCCTTTCACTGAAGGTGACTCCGATCCCTGAGCAATAGTGTGCTTCAATAAGATAGTTGTGTTGTCATATCCTTCTATGTCAACAGAAAATAAATTTGAGTGAAATTAACAAGGATACTGTAAGTGAGTGGGGTTGAAAAAGATGGCAGTGAAAACGGAAGTAATATTAATAATTCAGAGTGATAAACGTTAAGGAGAGAGAACAATAAAAGAACAGAAAAGAAGCCAAAAGATTAGAATTGCCATTGTATTTAAATGTAAATACTTGGTTGCTGGGAAGGTGTAACCTACGGCCGGAATTATTTTACAAATTAAATGTCACGTTATTTTCATTTTCGTGTAAACTAGATGAAAATCTTTATATCGCACCCTGTATATATCTATATTATTCATTTTCCTATCTTTTTATCTAATTAAATCTATCGTATTCATTTTACTTTCTATTTCTATAGCTATCTTCCTATCTATCTATCTATCTATCTATCTATCTATCTATCTATCAATCTTATTCTTTTTCCTATATATACATGTATCCATCCCTCTATCTCTTCATTTTCCCATCTCCCTATCTCTCTGTATGTATGTATGTATGTATGTATGTATGTGTATAGGTAGGTATCTATCAATCTACCTATTTTATTAATCTATCTATCTATCTATCTATCTATCTATCTATCTATCTATCTATCTATCTATCTATCTATCTTATTCATTTTCCAATCTATCTATCTATCTATCTATCTATCTATCTATCTATCTATCTATCTTATTCATTTTCCATTCTATCTTTCGTATTTATTTTCCTCTGTATCTGTATATCTACCTTATTCATTTTCATATCTATCTATCATGGTGGATTATTAAGCGCATTTACTGACTCGTAGATTTAAGTTTGATTGGAATCTTTAAGTAGATAATGTACTAATCATATTAGAATTATCCTTGTTTATCCATCAGTTAGATACTTAGTTATTTGACACATGCATTATGCCATCGCATTACGGCAGATAAATAATTGGTCATTCTGTTTTGAATTTAAAGAAACAGGGAAGAAAACTATGGATCAGAGACGCTTTTTGGAAAAGGATTGCATATGTGTTAAGAAACAATCTTAATCTCTGAAGCTGTATCTCATGTGTAATGTCGGTTCTGGGGAACCAATTGCGATATCGTATGTATCATTCCAATTACTAATCATAGGAGCTCGTTAATAATACATTTGGTGTGCATTAATATGCCTTAGCTTCAGCACAGTAATGGCTGCGTGCAAAGGGAATTGGCGAAGGGAATTCTTGACACCTCTAATGGGGGTTTTTGAAATTGCATTTACGTCATGCAATGTTATGGGAGTCCAGGAAAGAGAGTAATGCCATGGAGACGTCTAGAAAAATATGAAGTGTTATGTTTAAGGAGTCAAATCTGATCGGCGAGTACGAAACCGTATTGAAAAGTTTCGTTCTGGAGAAACGTTGGTGGAAAATGAATCTAGTTCGGGGCGTTCATCCGACTTTGATTATGAAGCTTTGAAGTCATTGGCGGAAAGCAATTTACGGCAAGCTAATCGGGAATTAGCAAATTTTTTAAACACATCACATGCTACGTACGATATGCTAACACTTACAATAGATTGTGGAAAGTTTGGGTGTTTTTCTTACTGAAAAGAACAAACCGTATTTCTTGCTAAGCAAAAACGGAAATTATTTACGACTGAACCTAAGAAGAGCGTAATCTTTGGAAATGTCAAGTTTTCATATAAGTTTACTTTGATGGCTTAACAAGGATATCGACTCATGATGTCCGACTTAGTAATTTAACCTATAGTTTTAAAATTGACTAGGTGTTATGGGGAAACACACCTAGTCTATAGATAATAGACTCTCCCATCTAATATAAGTAGGAGTCAGTGAGGGTCAAGGGGAGTCGAATACGAAAGTAGTCAGCTACCACAACTAGATTGCTCTGCGTAATACTTATTATAACAAGTTCCTAACGTTTTTGTACGTTGAACCTATTTAGGACCGAATTTAGTCCAAATATAGTTTCCACTGTGGTAATTACTCTACAACACTAGGGCAAAAACTTAATTTGCATAAAATAACTGGTAAGTGATTATGCTGGAAAATCTCTAGAGAGATGAAGAAAAAAATGGAAGCAACACAAATTAGGATTTATTGACGAAGGCGGTGAATATTGAGGGCAAAAATTTTAACAATGAGGCAATTTTTAAGGAATAAAGACGATACAAGAAAGTTATATTCAGAAAAAAACAGCTGGAATTTTGGGGATGCCTAATGAGGAAAGAAGACCTGGAGAATTTAACACTCACAGATCCTAATGAAGGCAAGAGAAGCGGGTAGAATCAGCGAGTAGCCTGTTTCATTGTTTTGTGTGAATGGATTCTAGTACAACCCAGCAATATTAAAAGGTTCTTCGACGTAAAAAAATGGATGCTGTGGAGAGCTATGGTCAATAATGTACTGAAAGTCTAAGTGGAAATTGAGCGAATTTTACACAAGCAGAAAATAGTTGCATGTTATTACAATAAAAAAGAATCACATATCCTTACATCATTCACCTTTGTTCTTTTGATCATTGAAAACTAGTAATACCCGTAGAGAAAAGGATAACTGAAACATCGACATTTATTGTTTCTAATTCTTTCTCGGCCGTGATAGGAAATGCTGCTATACCTATTCGAAGTAATGACTAATGCAAGTCATAAATCTTGCAAGAAAAGAACGGGTAGAAAGGCGTCATAGGAATTGTTTTAAGTTCATGTATTTTTTATTTTTTTACCTGAAGCTATAAAAGACGAACCCCCTAAAGGAACTTAAAAAAAACGGCAAGAGATGATTTAAAAAAATACAATAATCGCATAAAGCTTATGAATGAAGGCAGCGGGCGACGAGTGTTGAGGTGGACTGAAGATAGAAGTGAGGTCACTGATTTATCCAGGGAGCTCGACCGGATCAATAACGATGGGCAGAGGAATGTTACAGTCACACGGAGCCATTTCTCAATGTCGAATAAAATCTAACAAAAAAGATAAAAAAAAAATCAAAAACATGTACAGAAGGCAAACAACAGAATGCACAACAACAACAACAACAATAAAAAATACTTCAACATCGATATTTATAAGTTTTCGTAACTTTGATAAATTGACCACAGGGAACAGAGACGAGAAAAAAAAACTTGCTTAAGGTCAAAATGTTCGCCCCTGGGGTCGAATGCGTGCCAAGATGGTCGAGTAACAATCCATTTTTTTTTATATCAACGACGAGTGGAAGGAGATGGGAATATTAGAGATGAGGAGGAGAAATGATAAAGAGGAAAGATGAGAGGTAGGCTGGGAAGAGAGAAAAGCGGGGGATAACAAAAAGGGTGTAAGACAAATAAATTATTCGGCAAAAGAGACGACGCACGTCAGATTTTTGCATTGAAAAGTGTTCTTTTTTCAAAGAATTAAGCCTAATAAGATTCATGTTTGGGTTTATAGAATGAACAGTTAAGGTTTCTTCGCAATTTCATTATTTACTAGTTCTATTACAATCTTTCGTTTTTGATTTGATCCATGGATTTTCTTTTAGCGTACATTTTGTTCTTTCTTTCTTTATTTATTTCTATTCCTTTTTTCTTTCTTTTTAAAATTTTTTTCCATGCTTGTCATGATTATGATTTATTATCATTTTATTCTCTTATCAAGGAAATTTCTTTCTTTCTTTTCTTTCTTTCTTTCTTTCTTTTTGTTATATGTCTTTTTGTGTATTTCTTTTTTTGTTTCTTTCTTTTAGATGCTTTCTTTTTTGTTTGTTTTCTCTTTTAGTTTCTTTTTCTTTCAGTTTCGTTCAATCCTTTCTTTCATTTCGTTTTATCTTTCTTTCTTTCTTTCTTTCTTTCTTTTCTTTCTTTCTTTCTTTCTTTTTGTTATATATCTTTTTTGTGTATTTCTTTTTTTGTTTCTTTCTTTTAGATGCTTTCTTTTTTGTTTTTTTTCTCTTTTAGTTTCTTTTTCTTTCAGTTTCGTTCAATCCTTTCTTTCATTTCGTTTTATCTTTCTTTCTTTCTTTCTTTCTTTTCTTTCTTTCTTTCTTTCTTTCTTTTTGTTATATGTCTTTTTTGTGTATTTCTTTTTTTGTTTCTTTCTTTTAGATGCTTTCTTTTTTGTTTTTTTTCTCTTTTAGTTTCTTTTTCTTTCAGTTTCGTTCAATCCTTTCTTTCATTTCGTTTTTTCTTTCTTTCTTTCTTTCTTTCTTTTCTTTCTTTCATTTCATCTTTATTTTTTATTTTTCTTTCTTTCTTTTATGTTTCGTTTTTGTTTATTTCTCTCTTTTTTGTTTCTTTCTTTTAGATTCTTTACCTTTTCGTTTCTTTTTTTCTTTTAGTTTCGCACCATCCTTTCTTGAGGTTATATACCGTGCCTATGAACACTGATGGGTACGCCCCAATCCACATAAATACGTTGGACACTATTGCAAATGGGGGTAATATGCTGTCTAAGTTGTCTAATACTAGCAGTGGTTTACCTACTTCACGCCGCTGGCGAGCATTGTATTTTGCTGACCTTATAATGATTACCATTTCATTTCCAATCTCCGTTTTGGTTATTCCTCATTCAGTAACACTTCCTGGTTACAACACTTTCTTTTTTCCTTCCTTCCTTCCTTCCTTCCTGCCTTCCTTCCTTTTTCTTATGTTTTCTTTCTGTTGTAGCTTTAATCCTGTATATTGGATAAGTAAACATGTTTAGAAAACAAATCATGCAAATCAGTAATACGGATCCTCACTGGATGTTCCCAATGTTGATATGATATAAATCAAAATTAAACCATCCTCTGCTAGCAGTGGTTTACCTATTTCATGCCGCTGGCGAGGATTGTAATTTGTTGATCTTATAGAGATCTTATAAATATACTTGCTAACGTATATAATTTTGTCATCCCTAAAGGAGGTCTGACCTAATCTCTCTTTATCGGGCTGTTTGAATCTATCTCTCTTTCTCTCGGTCCCTTCGAATCTGTCACCCCCTATTTCTCTCTCTCTCTCTCTCACTCTCTCTCCCTCTCTCGGTCTGTTCGAATTTCTCACTCTCTCATACATACACGGTCTGTTCGAATCTCTCTCTTGGTCTGTTCGAATCTCTCTCGGTCTTTTGGAATCGCTATCTCTCATACACATGCGCACACACACATACACACAGTCTGTTCGAATCTCTCTCTCTCTCTCTCTCTCTCTCTCTCTCTCTCTCCCGGTCTTTTCAAATCTCTTACTATTTCACTCTCTCCTCGTCTGTTTGAATATCTCTCATTCTCTCCCTCTCTGTCTGTTCGAATATATATCTCTTTCTGTGTTCTAATCTCTCAATGTCTCTCTCTCACGGTTTTTTCGAATCTCTCTTTCTCTCTCTCTCTCTTTCTCTCCCGGTCTTTTCTAATCTCTCACTATTTCACCCTCTCCTCGTCTGTTTGAATATCTCTCATTCTCTCTCTCTCTCTCTCTCTCTCTCTGTTCGACTATATATCTCTCTCTGTGTTCTAATCTCTCAATGTCTCTCTCTCACGGTTTTTTCGCATCTCTCTCTCTTTCACGGTCTTTTCGAATCTCTCTTTCTCTCTCCCGGTCTGTTCGAATCTCTCTCTCTCTCTCTCTCTCTCTCTCGGTCTGTTCAAATCTCTCTCTCTCTCTCTCTTTCACGGTCTTTTCGAATCTCTCTCTCTCTCTTTCGGTCTGTTCGAATCTCTCTCCCGGTCTGTTCGAATCTCTCTCTTTCTCTCTCTCTTTCACGGTCTTTTCGAATCTCTCTCTCTCTCTCTCTCTCTCTCGGTCAGTTCAAATCTCTCTTTCTCTCGATCTGTCTTTGCGTGTGTGTATGTCTATGCGTGTTGATTGATTGATTACTGATTGATCGATGTAGTATGTCATTTTTTTATGAGACCGTCTCATCAAATTGCATTTTCATCACACATCTAAAGGTACTGCCGAGATTCGAAGCTTGTTGAAGATTAATTTGCTTATGAATGGAGCCCTGCTGACACTCGCAAGCAATTTGTCCCGTCAAGAATGCTATAAGCACCGTCTAAAAGAAACCGTAATTCTTATTAAGACGGATGTATACAATAAAGGCAGACATTGTGTAGGTCTTTAGAATATGTATTATCTTCCTTAGATATTACTCACTGTAATCTATATTAGGTAGCAAAGAGCGTCTGTCCATTCGTCTATCCAAACGTCTCTGCATTAATCAATTGCTTTGATCTGGACATTCGTCAGAATTGCGTTTACATGTAAATCAAATTCTTCAGCACTTATGTTCTGGGATAATGTCAAACATGTATCATCCGTTTGTCTCAAAGACTGACTTTTCTTATTACTTAGTCTGACAGAAGGCCATTACTCTTTCTCGTTGCTAACCAAAGAGTGTGGAACTCAATCCAATGTTTATATTAGATAGAAGGACACACACACACACACACACACACACACACACACACACACATATATATATATATATATATATATATATATCTTCGGCAGAATTGAATCACTGTCAGTCACTGTGTGTTTATCTAAATCTAAAAATAAACACGCTAAAATTCACCTTCATCCCTGCCGTGGTAGAAGTTCCGATGACGCAAATTCAGTCGGGTTTCGAACCTAGCTAGAGGAAACCGGACGTCTAGCCACACTGATCAGCTGTGAAACAGCGAAACAGTCTGTCTGTGGATGACACAAATATATATATATATATATATATATATATATATATATATATATATATATATATATATATATATATAGATGTATAAATGTTATTTAATTAAAATTAAAAAAAAACAGACAACCTTAAGGGTCCATTGATTATATATTATTTCCACGGGAAGGTGTTTTTTTCTGGTTCCCCAGATCAAATTAACAAGCATAAAAAATGGTTTTAAATTTACGTATTATTTTTATACGCTTTTGAGTAGTAGTTTTCAGTTGATGTAAGGTGATAGAGAGAGGTGGAGGAGGACGACGACAGATATGGTCAGAATTAGAGAAGGAAGGGAGAGATAGGAATAATTTTAAATCTATTTTTATTAAGATACAGTGGAAAAAATATAATCAGTGGACCCTTCAGGTTGTCTGTATTTTTTTTATTTAATTAAATTAATATTGGCTATGGATTGACATTGAGCTCTCTGGATTACATCCTCCTTGGGATTATCCATACGGATTACCAAACTTTTCCTTACCTAACTATATATATATATATATATATATATATATATATATATATATATATATGTGTGTGTGTGTGTGTGTGTGTGTGTGTGTATATATATATATGTATATATATATATATATATATATATATATATATATATATATATATATATATATATAGTGAGTGATAGATAGATAGATAGATAGATATGCACAGACTCTGATATCAAATTATCAACTAAGGTAATTACACCGAACCGACAATAAACTTAACATTTGAATCTAACAGCACTTTACACTTCCTAGATATAATGTTGCATAGAAATAATGACTTTCAGTTTGAGGTTTACAAAAATCTACAAACAAGAATTGTCAGTTTTTATTCCCACCACTCTAACAAGATAAAATCTGGAATAATTATAGGATTCTATTTAAGAGCGCTCAGAATCTGCAGACCCCACCAATACTTACCGAAATAAAAATTTAGATGGTATTTTCAGATACTTCAAATATCCTTATTTCATTCACAATGAAAAGTATCTAAAATATACGTCGTAAAAAAGTAGCACCAATGTCAACAACAATAACACTAATAATAAACTAGATAAAAACAAACATACCTACTAACTCTCGAACATCCACTATCATAAAACAATTGATCAAATCTAAACATTATCAAAATAATTAAATTCATATCTTCAAGTATAATGGATATGATCAGAACCAAAAATACACTTAACAATAATAATTCGGTAGCAGGTATATATAAAATAATTTACCAGAAGTATTAGTCACAATACTTTGGCGGAACTTGCGTAAATTGAATAAGCATATCTATGAACACAAAAGGGATCTTATATACAAGAACTTATTAAAGGCATCAGTTATACAGAGTAATAAATCCAACCACAACTGAAAAACAACCTTTCTTGCGTCAAGATTCCATTCAAGAACTTTGAAGAGGTTGCAATGAAGTGATCAGAGTATCGTTCTAACCACCATTAAGGAATAATGCACCATCAAGAAGAAGCATCATTCGACTACATGAAAGTCAAAAGCAAAATAAAACAGCTAACAATGTTCCTGCTGCACTTGGATACAGTCCATTCTCCTGAACTGTTTGTTTTTTTTTAATTCTCGAGCCGGTCACAAAATTCATGCCCGACATAGGCATGCAGTTAATTAATTCCTGGTTGTCGGAACCGCATACATCGAACTCAATGGGAGAGTCTCTCTCTCTCTCTCTCTCTCTCTCTCTCTCTCTCTCTCTATATATATATATATATATATATATATATATATATATATATGAACCAGGTAAACATAAGAGCCAGGTAAACCTAACTAGGTTTCACCTGAACGGATCGTCAGGGTGTTAAGTTGCTCTTCTTCGTGTATTGAGCACTTTACGTAGTTACTTTTATTCGTTTTGGAGGTTTTCTTCTTTGGACTCTGAACTTGAATTCTGGATCATTGTTTACGCCTCAATTTCATGTTCTTAGTTCTTTCTTTTTTTATTCCTCATTTTTCTTTGGCCATTGGTTTGTTCAATTACAAGCCGAAATACCTAAGTTTTTTCCAAATGAATAACACTATATATATATATATATATATATATATATATATATATATATATGTATGTATGTATGTGTATATATATATATATATATATATATATATATATATATATATATATTTCGCTGTGACATAGCGAAACAGTCTGTGTGTGTAGATGACGATATCAGCCCCCGAAAAATAATTAAATCGTTCGAGCACTGTGGGAAGAGAAGCGCAAATTTTTAAACAGTCACTACTACTGCTGATACTGCAAGACTCTCCAAATTTGGATTGCGTTCTGGTGGTCACTGGCGTATTCATGAAAGAATAAATCTCTGCCGGGCGTCGATAGCCTAGGGGTTAGAATCTCCGACTGATGTTAAATCGGTCCGGTTTCGGTACAGGCTTGAAGAGATCGGATGTCTAGCCACACTCAGGATCTGTGATACACCGAAACGGTCCGACTGTGGATGGCTATATATATATATATATATATATATATATATATATATATATATATATATATTTCTGTGTGTGTGTGTGTGTGTATTTAGGAAGCGAATTCTATTTTAGGCATGTCTAATTGAAAATTATTGATTCATTAAAAAATTGAAGCCCACACTGAATAGAATCAGTTAGGAATACTGTAATAATCTACTAAAATGCCTACAAAAAGAAACTTTTTCACGCTTTAATGAATGCTCGACCATGACATTCCAGCATAAAAGAAAAATTCCATAATAGATAAGTTTTCACGTTCTAATGAATGCTAAAGCATAATTGTCGGCCATAGCATTTAAAGCCAAAGAAAAACATTCAATAATTGATAGCTATGCATAGTTTTTGCCTGACAAGTTGCACTCATGATGATGATCGTAGATAGAGAGATCCAAAATACTTGAGAAACTAATGTGATTCTCAATGTTGCAGTGTATTTCTTGCCATATTTAATTGTAATATACGGAAAAATATTCGTGAATATGAAAGGATTATGATAAAAATATTCAGAAAATAATGTTTGTAATTTATTCAATCAGACACACACATGCATATAAGTTTGATTATTGATTACATTCAATGACTCTAAGAGTACTTTTTTCATTTTTTTAAAAAATCTTCTCTCAAGTTCATCCCATGAGAATTTATGGGGTAAATTACGAAATTTATTTTTTTCATATTTTTTCTTGTTAAAAATAAAGATTAAGATTGCTCGACTTTGATTAAGAGACTATGTGTATATATAAATAAAAAGAAAGAACAGTAAGATATATTATCCGGTGTTCTTATTGATATTTTTTATTTCTACAAAACAGTGCTCAATATAAATTTACAGAGCATAAATATTATAAATTAACTGGTTTAAAATATATTTGTTCGCTACACAGTAATAACCATGTTTCAAAAACAGAAGCTAAAACTTCAATTTTAATTTTATAATTAAATTAAAGGCATTAGTTCCGTTTCATCTTCAAGCGAAAGTTGGAATAACTTATTTTTAAATTTACTGAGTTTTAAACGCACATATATATTCATAATTTCCAGTTTCCAAGGATACAGAGAAATCCAAATATTCGGACAGGGGTGGTAGCGTGTTCATTTTTATTAACTATTGTTGTATCAATTATGAATTACATTCGAAAAAGAGGTTAAGTTTAAGGGAGGGTAGGGGTGTATTTTTCAACGAATTCTGACATCCGCTAAATGCATGTCGTCTGTTTTTTTTATTATTATTAACGGCAAAAAGGTTTTCGGCATTTTTTTCTTACTTGTATACTTAAAGATTCTTTCTAGGGATGTTTTAAGGGTTAGAATACGTTTTATTTAACTACAATTTTAAAATATTTTTACTCTTAATTACTAATAGACTATATTTCTTTTTAAAACAAGTAAATGTAATAGAATTACTTAAATTATTTAAAATTATTTTTTCATATCAAATATAAGTATGTATATTACCAGCTCCCATTTTTTAATTTTATTTTTAAATATTATTTAAGGAAAATGTTTGAGATTTTGGAAAATATTTTGGTGCAGACATCACAATGTCTGGTCTGCAGACCAATGGAAGCAAGCCATATTCTCAAACAAGTTCGGTTTTTCTCTTTTCCCAACTTCAGGTCGAATTTATATGTGGAAGCAGCCAAAAGAAGCTTACAACTCTAATTGCCTTCTTCCAACAGTGAAGCATGGAGGTGGATCAATGATAGTTTTGGCAGCCATCTCATAGAAATGTCTCGGTCCAATTGTTGCCCTGCATTATAGAATCAACTGCAAAGTTTACCGGAACATTTTGGGAGATCATGTTCATCCAATGTCCCAGACTTTATACCCTGATCGTGACTGCATCTTCCAAGACGATAATGCTCCAGTACATACCGCTCGAGTTTTTAAGAATTGGTATGAAGAGCATGGAAGTTACGTAGAACACATGGTATGGCTTCCCCAATTTCCATATATCAATATTTTTAACATTTGTGGTGCATTTTGGAGCGACAAGTTAGGAGCCGCTATCCTCCACCGTCGTGTCTTAAAGAGCTAGAGTAGGTGTTAATGAAGGAATGGCTGAAAATTCCTCTGGATGAAGTCAGGAAGCAGTATTATTCCATTCCTAGACGTATTAAAGCTATATGTGAGGCTAAAGGAGTACAAACTCCATATTAAATAAATTTTCTTTGAATACAACAAGTGTTTCAATTATTTTGTCCAACCCCTGTTGGATGACAATAATATAGGCTCCTGAAAAATTAATTTCGGTTGAGCTCTCTGGGGAAGGAAGTATGGGTTTGTAAACTGTGACTATTAAGGCTGATATAGCAAGGCTCTTCGGTAAAAGCGAATTGAGTCCTGTCGGTCACTGTGTGTTTATCTAAAAATAAATACGCTAAAATTCACCTTCATCCCTGCCGTGCGCCGACTGCTTATTGATGGAATTTCCGACTGACGCCAATTCAGTCGGATTTCGATCCTAGCTAGAGGCAACCGGACGTCTAGCCACACTGAAATGCTGTGATACAGCGAAACAGTCTGTCTGACAATAAGAACACCGGATTATATATCTTATTGTTCTTTCTTTTATTATAATATATATATATATATATATATATATATATATATATATATATATATATATATATATATATATATATATATATACATACACACACACACACACACACACATACATATATATATATATATATATATATATATATATATATATATATATATATATATATAGACATTTTTATGTTCGTACATTCTTTTTTTTATAGATACAAATATTTTAAATAAATGCTCTCTATATAATAAGCAGTATTGTCATAGAAAATATGCGTTATCCGCCAAGAATCGAGACTGTGTCTTTTACAGAACCGTCATATAGCCTGTCGTGCTTTTACCGATTTCGCCACAGAGGAGCGTTCGGTTAACAAGGTCGATTTTACTGTTTTTAAACTACAATCTTCGATGATTCTGTTTCGTACATTCATATCTGCTTAATGCGAATCCAAATGTAAACGAATGACGCTACACATTATGAAATATACAAGGTTTCTACAATTATTTTAAGACACTTTTATGTTTATACATGCTGTTTTTACAGATACAAATGTATCTATAAAAAGAATATATAAACATAAAAATGTCTTAAAATAATTTTCGGACTTTGTCCATTTCATAATATATATATATATATATATATATATAGAAGTCAACACTTAGAGGCGACTGTCTGTTTCGTGCTAGATGCAAACGTCAGGCCACAATATTTATTACCGTGATATACAGTAAATACGGCACAAGGCCAAAAAGGGGGATTGGGGAAAAGGAAGGTCATCACTGGTCTTAATCTTAAACTTAGCTAGTCCCGAGCACTGACCCAAACATACAAAACAATATTCCTTCCACCAAAACGCCACATTCATACTTACCCTTCATGCTACATCCACCAAAATACCTCATGGTCTCTATGAAAGTCCTAAATAACCCCATATGTACAATAAAGTCTGTGGGGGGCGGGAGTAAAAATTTTAAACAATAAATAATCCACAATGAATATATACAATATGACTAAATTTATGTACAAGAAACTAAACAAAATTATGTTAGTAATAAAAAACCCCCACAAATCCTATATGTGACAGTAAAATCAATTAACTGGGCAAAATCGACACGGGACTTTGACAATATAAAATGCACATTTATCCATCCCAACCACTCACACAAACACGCACTGATTCAGACTCAACCATACGAAAAAACTCACACTCGAAACGAAAGGCGTCCCGTATCCTCCAGAGAACTGAAATCACTGAGCACCTAAAGAGGGAAGGGATGGGGAGTTAAACTAAAGGAAAAGGAAAAGGGGGGGCAGAAAAAAGGGGGTCCAATGAGCAAACACACCCTAGCTAAGTTTTACAAAAAATGAAAAACTAAAATTCAAAAACCAAAAAAACCTAAACTATCCTAAATCCAGGGATGGGTTGCCAAAGTTCAACCCAGGCAAACAATATCCTGATGCCTAACCAGCATCAAAATGCCACTCAAGGTCAGCCCCTTTCCCACGGCACAAACGCGCAAGACTCACCCACCTTTCGCCAAATTCTGATGATGTGAGCCGCCGCCTTTCCGTCCTAATCTTGACTTTAAGCTGATGCCTAAAGAACAAGATCAGTTCGGAAGAAGCAAACTTCTCGCCACCATAGAATTCCTTCTGACGCGTCGTCCAAATCACGACTCTCATAACGCCTAGTAAGCAACAGAACACATAATGTTCAGCCTTCGAAATCTGAGGCACCACATTGCTACAAACAGAAACGGCATCCAGGACAAAGGACTTTCTCCGCAGTACGCGAACCATGAGGCCTTCAACAAACTTGCACAACGGCACTACCACCGTGCACTGAAAGAAGGCGTGACCAATGGTCTCGACTTCCCCAACACAGCGGCGGCAGTTTGGAGAATTCTGCAAGCCCGCTGAACAAAGTCTTTTGCCGACCCAGAGGGCTCTACGAATCACCCGCCAGGTGAGTGATGCCTCATCGTTAGTGAGGCATTTCAACCCCGGCGCCCAAGGCCATATTGAGCGAGCCTGCTGCTTCGTAAGACCGAGCTCGCTAATCAAACCATCTTGAACGGACCCCCGAACTAGCACTTGATACAATGCCCTACGAGACAACGCCTGGACGTTGGAGAGGCCTTCCGACGCCCGTAAGAGGCATTTCAGAGCGCGACGACATTCGTGATAGAAGGAGCTTTCGGCTCGGGGTCTACGGCGGGCCTCCCCCTCGCACGAGTGCACACTTCTCAGGGACGGGAAAATTTTCCGGGCGTCTTCCTTCCAGAAGGCTCCCACCTCGTCCGGTTCGCGACACAATCGGTCTAGGAACGCAATGCGAAGCATATGTTGACGAATCTCAATGCTTGGCATACCCAGGCCGCCCTCAGCGGTATGAAGGCAACAGAACTCCCGAGATACCATAGTGGCCTTGCCTCCCCACAAGAAAGAGAACAAGAGCCTTACTAATAAAATTAGTGGGGTAAACGGAAGTGGAAGTCGGTATACAAGGATTGGGAAGATATGTGAAACACATACTTCCGCCCTTCCCTTCAGGGAAAGCCTCCTCCGAGACCACAGATTAACCGCGATCTCGGCCTTCTCTCGTACCTCCGACCAATTCATTTCCAACTGGAGATCCGGACCGAACCAGACACCGAGTATCTTGATCGGCCCATCCGTCCAGAGGAAAGGTCCGGGAAGAGAAACTCCCTTCCACGCACCCAACCGCAAGCCAACAGACTTATCACGGTTGATCTTGGCCCCTGTCACCATCTCATAACCACTGACCTCTTTGCTGACTTCGTCAATCTAGGCTCTTCTCGACACAAGAACCGAAACGTCGTCAGCATAGGCAGAATACTTTGCTGAGGTGGTAGCCCCAGGCAGAGATATTCCACGCAGGACCGGATTCGCCTTTAACTTGCGAAGGAAAGGTTCCAACGCAAGAACGTAAAGCAAAGGCGAGAGCGGACAACCCTGACGAATAGAACGAGACAATACGAAAGGCTTCGATCTTACTCCATTCACTTCCACCAGCGCACCGGGGGTCGCATACAAGAGTCGGATCCAGGAGCGAAAGTCGGCTCCGAAACCGGCTGACGAAAGGACAGCCTCTAGAAAACGATGATCAACCCTATCGAAGGCCTTGGACTGATCTAAATTGATCAGCGCGGCTTCACCGTCGACTTGTTCTAAGATCAAGCGTACCATATGCAGGTTATCCTGAATAGTCCTGCCCTTCACAGCACAAGTCTGCTCGGGGCCAATCAGACTAGACAGGACAAGCTGCAAACGGTTGGCTAAGATCTTCGCCAAAATCTTTAACTCAGGTTTAACATCGTTAAAGGGCGAAAGTTCCCTAACCCATCCCCACCGTTCTTGTCCTTACGCAGCAACTTGATCACACCCCTGGTGAAGCGTTGAGGTATAGACCCCTGCTTCATCCAGTGGTTGAAAATCAGTTCCAGCAAAGGAACAAAAACGGGCGACAGCCTCAAGTACACTTCGTAGGGCAGACCATCGAGTCCCGGAGACTTATCCAGGCCAACCTGCTTCAGCGCTTCCCAGATCTCAGACTCTGTTATGGGACCCTCGCACCCAGCCGCTTCAGCTGCCTCGAGGCAGGGAAAGTCAGCCAAATAGGAATCGAACTGAGCAGAGCTCAGACCGGGCTCCCTGGTGAAAAGATCCTGAAAATAATCTCGAAAGACCTCACATATGCCCGCGTTTGTAGTCACGGTCCGATTATCCGGTAATGTGACGCACGCGATTTGTCGCCAAGACGCACTCCTACTCTCCTCTGCACGCAATTCAGCGGCCATATTCGTCGCCTCAGAGGACATTCTTTTTAACCTAGCCCTAACTACCAGAGCTTGATCCTTCTTGATAAGCAAGGAGGCCAACTCCGCCTTAGCTAAGGCTATATCCCCACTAACACGGGATTTCACGGCCCGATCGACTTTTTCTTCTAAAGCAGTTTGCGCCGCTTATCTATCTCGATTGAGTCGACGACTAAAATCGGCAGCAAACGTTCTAATTTTCTCGGCTATTTATATATACGGGTCAGTGTTGCATTGTGGGTAGTCTATTTTGGTGGTTATTTTACCCTAAGACGAATATTTCTTTATTTGGGTTAAATTATTTAGCTTGTTTTTATTTATTTATATTTTTTATGTTTCATATTTATTTTGATCGGTGTTTTTATTAACGTAGTAAAAATTTGTTTATATACCTTATTTAATAGTTTTGTTTTTGTTTGGGGAGATAATTAAAGCTATTTGTTCAATTTGGGGGATGATTGTCGTATTATTTTGGCGGGAACAGTTTTTAATTTGTTTATTACTTCATGTATTTATTTGGATTTATTATCTTTATTTTCTTTTTTTTCTAACGGCTAGTTTATCGGTATCGGTTGTTAGTTAATTTATATATGGATGTATTTACATCAATTTATTTTACTTGTTGTTATTTATTTGTTACACTGTATATTTTCTCTTTTTGGTTTTCAATTTTTAAGTAACGCAGTATATTATTTTTTTTTAATCGATATATAACAGTTATAGCTATTTTTCGTCCGATTTTTTGTTTTGATTTTTATAGTCTAATATTTTGGTCATAATAGTTTGCTAATTTGTTTATTATTTACTTTATTTATTGATTTTGTTTCTTATTTTTTATTCTATTTCGTTTATTCTAACAGATGTGATTTGGTAATTTGTTTTGATTAATTTATTTTGCTTATTTTATTGTCATTTTGTTTGTTTATGTATTTATTTAATTTTTCCGTTTTCGAATTTTAAGTAATGTAGTAAAAATTAGTTTTCATGTCTGCATTTTGTATATATGCTCCGATATTTTATTTAATAATTTATTTTGGTCTGAGAAGGTAAGCAAAGTTTGCAAGTTTTTGATTGGTTGTTGTAGGCTGATGATATTTTCCTTATTTTCCAAGATATTTTTGGTGTGGTGTGTGTTCTGTTTTTAATTTCCCAGATATACTTAGAAAGCATTGTGCTGTTCGCATATTTACTATTTGTAAAAGATGTTTCGTGCACACAATTTCTTTGTTTCCATGGTCCTTCCATGTATACTCTTTCTTCATTATAAGGTGATTTTATCGTGGCTTGGTATATTACGTTGTTTTCTAAACAATTACCGTTTAAGGGACATTCGTTTTTTATTCTGCAGTTGCACCTGGGTTTAATTTGTTCGGGTGGTTTATTGATAATTTTCCTTTTGCGCTTTTTTATTATTTGTGCCATGTTCTCGGTGCAACTGTAGCTGATTTTCCCTGTGTTTTGTTGAATATTTTGTGAAGGGTGCTTGATTCCGGAAGGTGTTTGTGTAAAAGTTTGAAGAATATTTTTCCTACATTTGTTTTTACGTTTTTGCTGTACGGTGGGTTGAACCATATGATATTTCTTTTCCTGTTGGCCTTTTTTGTGTTCTGTGGTGAGTATGTGAGTGTTGCTGGTAATCCGCTATCTTTTAGGGCTGTTTCGTAGTCTTTCTTAGTTTTGTTAAATATAGATTCATTGAAGGAATTGTCGGAAAGTATGCGGTTAATCGATTTTGGTATCTGTTTGATTATAGAAGGCGGGTGGTTGGAAGATGTGTGTATATAGAGTGGTTTATCATTGGGTTTTCTGTATGGCTTGTATGTGCCTTGTGTTATGTTGAAGGTAACATCTAGAAAATCTACTTCGTTTAGGTTAGTTTTTATATCTATGTCGAATCCGTTATTTTTCATAAATATTTATCATTGCTTTTCTAGTTTTGTCTGTGTTTTTTTACAGTTTCTTAAGATTATGAGATCGTCGTCCCTGTAGAGTCCTTTGTCATTTCTATCTATTATTTTGCTTAATTCATGTAGTAAGAAAATACCTACGATTTCGCATGTATCAGCACCGTCAAAGCTTCCCATTGTAGTGTCAAATATCCCATCTTTCTTTATCCATGCTTCTTCATGGTGAAATAGTAATTATTTACGTCAGTGCTTAATGATTTCGATTTCGTTTGGTTTTATTATTATTTGTTCCTGAGCTAAGTCGATGGCCTTATCTAACATGCGTTCTGTTATGGATGGGTAAAATTCTTTTATGTCTAATTGTGGGAAGTGGAAATTTTGTTTGTTATTTATTCTGTGGAACCTGTCAATTGTTGCTTTTGTGTTTTTCCACTGGTTTACTCCTATCTTCTTCCTAAATTCAGAATTAGTTCTTTCTAGTATCGTTTTACTTATTTTACCTAGTTCGCTTTTGGCTGGGTTCATGAGTCTGCATGCAGGGTTGGTTTTTAAATTTTCTTTGTGGTCTTTTAGTGTGAATCTTCTGCTGATGCAACTTATTCGCTCATCTAGGTCTAATTTTGGTTCGATTGCTTTAGCTTCTTTATTGATATCGTATTCTATCCTTTTAAGTGCCTTTTTGTATGTTTTGTTTATGTTGTTCTTGAGTAATTTATTGTGCGTAGGAGGGCTTAGTTTGCATAAAGTTCTTGTTTTGTCAGCTGCGATAAATACATTTGCTAAAATTGTTTATTGTAGTTATATCTTCTCAGTGGTGCATTGTGGGTGGTCTATTGACCCGTATATATTAATAGCCGAGAAAAATAACAGCACTCATGGTCTGACAATTGCATCTAGCATGAAACAGACTGTCGCCTCTAAGTGTTGACTTCTATCATCACTTTTATATTTACACACGCTCTATCTCTGATATTGAGCACTTTATCCCATAAATATAGCACATTGTAAGACTATATTTCTTCATATATATATATATATATATATATATATATATATATATATATATATATATATATATATATATGGGCCACTCGTTTTCCGATCGCTCCTGTCTGTTAAAGGGGTTATCTAGTCCCTGTTTCACATACGCCTGCTAAGGTACATTTGATGCATAAAATACATAAAATGCACAGCGTTGTGCTTTATAGTGCAACCATGCTGAGCCGACCTTAGTGACAGTGTTTGTCGGAGAGCACATATTTTCTTTAATAAAATTGCATGAACATTCAAGCCTGCATACAAAAATAAATATACTTTTTAATAAATAAAAAGAAGGTCTACTCAAACATGGGTATCCAATAAAAATAACGTTTAAATAATAAAAAAATGTATGTATATATATATGAATATATGTAAAGATACGAATTGCAAATCATTACTTTTGCCAAGCGTAAGCAATCCAGGTTAATCTCGAATGTTCTCTAACACTACGTCGACGTTCATTTATATATTCAGTGTCCGTGCTATGCTTTGACAATGATATTCAAACGCAGCTGTATAAAACAATGTGAGTCATGACCATCTGTCATTTCTTCGCCTTTTCTTCAGATCCTTTCCTTTGATAGCGTCGTTTATCCGAAGATCCATTCACTAAAGTAAAGCCTCATCAGAGACGGCGTCTGTCCTCTCATATTTTATCGAAATCAACATTGACACGTCGATAAATTTCCACCAGAAAAAGGGAGAAAAAATGCCTGATATCTCTGATTATAAATCTTTTGTATTGAATGGTCGATTTGTAAAAGAGGAAGTTCTACGTCTGTCGGCCTGTCTAATAAATTATCTACACTTAGTGCAAGACCATTTTCAGGTGGCGATTAAGGAGCCGAGGGGAGGAGCAAGGTAGCGATCGGCGTGTTTCGACATTTTAATGAGAAAATTAAATCGGTATCCCAATTAGCATAAAATACATATTCTTGCATTTTTTCTTTAATCTACCTGTTCTCGATATGCACATGATAAACTCGGGAAAAAAACAACTTCTTTTTTATGAAAAATAGATTTTTTCCCTTATACTTTTGCAAACTACTAGACGTATGTAGGGGAAAATGGCTCTGCTCATCTTTCTATCTTTTGTAGCTCTATGCAATATTTGTTTCCTTTCTATCTAGCCCAGACACTGATCAGCTATCCATTGACACAAGCTCATTAGGTTGTTTTTTTTCCTCAGACTCTCTTGCTTTTAAAATACCAATTACATGCCATATTTTCCGAGACACGTTTTGAATAATTTCACCGGAAGCAAAGCAACAAAGTCACTTCGAACTAGGGGGTTACTGAGTGGAACAGAATATGAGAAAAAATAAGGAAGAATAATAATAAAAGGATATTAATGGAACGATTGGCATAGAATTTCCATTTTTGAAGGACAAACTTGAGTGGAAAGCAAGAAACCATAAGAGTATTCCCACAAGCAAGAAGAGCGTGAAAAGAAACTGTTAGCCTAGAACATACGGTTTTATCAAGCAATTTCAACTGTAAATTGGTGAGACCTTGCCACTAATCTAGAACTGCACTTAAATTCATAGTGTCTAGGTACCATAGAAGAAAGTTTATCCAAACAATTACCATGAAAGTATTTATAGAAAAACAAAAGATGCTACATTACGGCGGTGGGAAAGTGACTAAAGCCAAGTTATTAGGTCAGGACCAATGACATTACAGATTCTTCTTTGGATTTTATCAAGATTCTATGAATACATAACAGAGGAACCAGACTAGATGTGGCAAAAATATCTTATGCTTGGACGAATGGTACACTTATAAATATATGACGAGAAAAATTGTCTAGCACGACACGGTGGACCAACATTTCGAGCAGCAGAGGTAGACATTCATTCAATATAATCTTAGCACTTCCTGTCACCCGAAAACGTTAGCCCGAGAACAGGCAACAGTCACATGGAGGTTAGCATTAGCCATGCTGATATAACTCAGAAAGGATTCAATCAGACAAGCAATAGAGAGCAGTTTCGTTTTGGAGGCTTTACATTTATTGAATGTATGTTATTATTTTAGATCAATTTAACCTACTTCATTATTTGTGCCCAGAAATTGTAAATGCTTCGAATTAAACAGCCATATGTCCTTCAGCGGCTGCTTCTTGATTCTGAAATCAGTTGTCCTATTTTCTTAAAACATAATCGTTACTAACATACTCCTTCAATTTTATTTTCAATAGTTTTCCCTTGTGAGACATATCTCTCGGCTTAAATCTTTTCTTCACCTTCTTCTGTGAGGAAATTGTCTAACATCTATGCTCCATAGGGGAATTGCTATTGCACATCATTTTGGCATTCTTTTCTTGGCTTCTAACGGAATTCTCTTCTTAATACTTTCTATGGCTTTTCAAAGACATCATTCACTAGTCTAATGAGTCAATAGATTTCGGTGCCACATTTATCGGTGCCCGTTAAAATAGTTCAGAGAACTAATAAAATCGACATCTGAAGACGCATTTTCTCGCATTTCATTTTATATGAAAAATGCCACTTAATTAAATGTATTTATTCAATCATTTCACTCCAAGCAATGTAATAAGGTCATTTAGACGCAATACTTTAGACGACATTTCATCCAGCACCCCCCTGTACGTATATAATTATGTTGCAAACCTTCTGAAACCTCAGTCCTTAATGTTTGCATTCAACCTATTAATGAGGGCATATCCACTTTTCTCGGCGGGAGTCCTTTAAACACTGTTGTATAATCACGTACAAAAAAAGGTAAATCTATATTCTGAACGAATTTTGAGAAGAGGTATTTACAATGGAAAATAAACGTGCTGAATTTCTGTGGCTTATTTTCATCTTGACCTGTGCCCAGAGAGGCAGAGACTTTCAACAAGGGAAAGAGAGGTTTAAATTCATAATTTTCCTTTTGTCACTAACACAGTTTATTTTTATAGAGGAAAAGTAATATTTCAAAAATTAAATTAGAAATAGCATTTCTTTTTTTCCAATTAACGTAGCACACACACACGCACACACGTACACACACACACACACACACACACACACATATATATATATATATATATATATATATATATATATATATATAAAATATATATATATATATATATAAAATATATATATATATATATATATATGTATATATATTTATATATATATATATATATTTATATATTTATATATTAAGGAAAAACAAAAACCGTTGATGTAACCAACGGACAACATGCCAAAGCATGAAACCCTTATCCAGATAACGTCTCGAAAAAAAACTGAAAAAAAGAAAAAGAAAACATGCCTAAAAACTAAAGTGCTCCAAGCCTTGATTATCTAGACAGATCAAAAAACGATTGACAATATTAAAACCTATGAAAAGGCGGCTGTCGTGTTTATCTCAGTTTCACGATCACGTAAATAAAAAAAGGGAGGTGTGAGCTTTATATAACCCGTGACCATAAATACCCGTCCCCAGAGAGTGGAGACGGGTGGTTTATGGTCACGGGTTATTTATATATATATATATATATATATATATATATATATATATATATATGTATGAAGAAATATAGTCTTAAAGTGTGCTATATTAATGGGATAAAGTGCTCAATATCGGAGATAGAGCGTGTGTAAATATAAAAGTGAACATAGAAGTCAACACTTAGAGTCGACAGTCTGTTTCATGCTAGATGCAATCATCGGATCCGATGATTGCAATTAGCATGTAACAGACTGTCGCCTCGAAGTGTTGACTTCTATATTCACTTTTATATATATATATATATATATATATATATATATATATATATATATATATATATATATATATATATATATATATATTTAAAGATAATTTTGAAGGTACAAAATTTTATCACCGCAATAAAAGTGTGAAGCTTGATATTACCAGACATATTAAAAGCGGGCGAAACAAACGGTTAATTGAAATTAAAAAACACAGAAAATGTACAATGAATAAGAAATGCGGTGTTTTTTCTATCTATCTATCTATCTATCTATCTATCTATCTATCTATCTATCTAATTTGTTGCTCATTATGGATTTGAATAACATCTCTGTAGGCTGATCTATTTGTTTTGTAAATAGAAAACAGTTGCTACATCCACAAGCCAATTTTGGCTACTCTGATAATTAAGGAATTTGAATAAATCGTTTAACATTAAATGGAAATGCTTGGAGGAAAAGAAATAAACAGAATAGATAATGAACCGAAATGACAGGGATATAGTTGCGCAAAATAGGAAAATAATAAACGGCTTTTAAAGATTCCGATAATAGTTCGAAGTATTCACTGGATATTAAACAAATCACTCTCTTAAAATTTCAAATAAGTATAAAGAAAAAGAAAGCGAAATAATGCAGGAAAAAGGACTAAAATGTCTGCTGTAAAATCCATAAAATTAAAAGAATGAAACTAAACGGTAAGATGAAAAAAATCTGTCAATGATCCAAAAATTACACGAGAACTGAATTTTCGGTGAGAAGATATTTAGTAATGAATTCAACCCAAAGTGAATGACCAATATCGACTCCTTTCTTTTTATGAATTATGTAAATTGTCGACGCACTTGATTATCGATATTCACAAATTCCCTTGATTTGAATCTCTAAGCTTCGTTACACATTTTAAAATTAAATACTTTTTAGGCAATTTCAGTCACCAGGGAAGGCATTTCTCCTGCCATTGCATTTATCTCCAATCCCCAAATAACAGTATATTTAAATTTCCCGATTGTTATATCCTGCAATAGCAACAGTAAAGAAAAGTCTTGACTAAAATCGAGATCACGGTTACTGTAGTTTTTTATTTTATTTGAGGAGCCTCAATATATATAATCGAAAGGAAAATAATATTTATGAATAATGTACATTGCTAAAGTTCAAAAAAGAACATTACAAGGGTGAGCTGAAACGATTATAGGCTGACTTTTAAGGAGTGATGCTAAAGCACATTTTTCATTCTTTACAGGTAAACCGGCAAGTAAACTGTTATCTGACTGTTCAAAGAAGATGGTAAATGTAAAAGATTGCGAATTCTCTTGAAAATGAACAAATATTGGAATCGTGGTATTGTTGAGCACCTGCAGAAAAATTACTTAAACATCAAGGACATTCATGCATACACTGTTGCTTTATTAGGGGTGACGCTCCACCTGTATCAACAGTGCAAAAGCGGGCAGCTGAATTTAGGAGGGTAAGGGAAAGTCTTTGAAGATTTCCCTGTCTCGACGTCCCGCAACTTCCACCACCGGGGGAAACATTGATCCTGTTCAGAACATGGTGATGGATGATGCACAATTGACTATAAATCAAATAGCCAATGCAATTAGCATATCCCGTAAGAGAGTTGAGAATATTCCGCTCAATGAACTTGGCATGACGACTGGTTCTGCTCGGTAGGTTCCATGTCTTCTGACGCCTGATCAAAAGCGCATCAGACTCATCATATCACAGGAAATCTGATATTGTCTGAGACAGATCCAGCTGGTTTCCCTGAACGATACTTAAACCAGGATGATTAGTGGGCTAATCACTGAGCCAGATCCAGAGAGACAATTTCTGAAGTGGAAACACTTCTAAGCTGCTCCCAAAAAGTTAATATTGTTTCCTCTTCTGGGAAGATGATTGCTTTAGTTTTTGGGATGCAAAGCCATTGTGTCTATTAACTATCTTCAAAATGGTCACATCATCGATGGAGAGTACTATACCAATTTGCTGAGGTAGTTACGAAAGGCTATCAAGACCGAACGGCGAAGAAAACTGCCGAAAGGTGTGTTGCTTCATCAGGACAATGCTCCAGCGCACAAGTCCTTGGTTTCAATGGCTGCTTTGTATGACTGATTTTAAACTGAATGAACACCGTCCCTATTCTCCTGATTTGGCCATAATATGACTATCATATGTCTCCAACATAAAAGAACATTTAGCTGGGAATCTATACCGCAATGATCATAACGACGTCATATCTGTTGTACACATTTTTTGACAAACAGGATGAAGGCTACCTCTCTAGTGGTGCCCAATCACAGCGACCCCGATGGAAGAAGTGTGTGCTCCGCAAGAGGAATCATATTTTAAAATAAATCTCATTTGGTAACATTCCATGAGTGTATCTTGATCAGTCTGTGAACTTTTCAGCCAACTCTCGTAGATTTGTCTCACAGTAAGCATGGTTATTATTCCTTAATCAACATGTTCCTGTTATCTAAAAACACACCTTTTTATGCCACATAGATAATGTTCTCCTTTATTCTATTATGTGCCATGTACCTTAAGTATGTATGTTGTGGTGGGATCTACCTAATCTGCATAGGTGACTACCAACTATATAAATAGTGGTTGGTACCGGAAGACGAGAGGGGAGGAATCACGAGATCCAACTAGAGACACTGATCGACTGCGACTAGTCAACACATTCTCCAGGAACGTCTTCCCAGAAATATACAGAAATACTATATGTACTTATTGTGTACACTTTCTTGTTATAATACATTCTTGTTCTAAGTACATTTTGTGTTGCATTATTATTCCATGCAATAGGCGAGATTCAACATTGAGTCAAGACTCAACAATGTAGGAGAAAATAGTTCTCTACAGCTTCCATTCCTTTATAGCTCTAAGGAATATATGACTCCTTACTATGTAGACATGACCCTGTTTGTCTATGCATATACAAAAACTTGTTAGATTTTCTAATTCCTCTAGCCCCTCTTGCTTCTAATATAAAATTTGCATGTCATACTATCCGAGCCGTCTTTACTCCTTATATATTCCAGACCTTTCAACTGCCTCGTTTTGATACTCTTTGCAACAACATCATTTTGAAACATCGGTTCCTGTACAATCAGTGAAGTTAAACAACATTGAGACTGGTCAGTACCTAGATTGGTGCCTACCTGGGAATACAAGATGCTGTAGGCTTTGATGTGTGGTAGGTGGAATGGACAAAAGACTCGGGATTGTTAAACGGAAATCCGAGGTCCAATTCTGTATATTACATATGCGCAAAAACCCTTGTGAAAGGCATAAATATATCTTTCCCGCCAAAAACCATTATTATCTAAAAAAAAAATCCTCACAATTTAATAATATATACTGGCTTTAAATAAACTGCAAAGGGTTAATAAAACGTAGAAACCGAATTCATCAATCAACTCATCTTCCTGTTTCTAAGTAAAGGTGTCCTTTTTTGTATATATTTTTCTTAAAACTTCCTGCTTGATCACAAGTTTCATGTATTGTATTCTCAGCATTCTTCTGCAGAACCGCATCTCTGTTGCCACAATTTTCTTCTTCAGCAGCAATGAAACTGTCCAGCAATCTCTGTCATATAGGAACATTGATATTATTTTTTTTTCATCCCACACTTTTCTTACTAACATATTTCTATGTTTTAATAATTTATTTGGATTCGGGAAAGCATCTTTCATTATTTTCGTGCGCCTTCGGATTTTGGTGCCACATTTCCTATTGAAACGTCGGTAAAATTATGTAAGAAACTTATGTTGAAAACACAGTTAAAATAACATTTCTTCACAGAATATTTTAAAACGCGTTTATCGTCTACATTATTTACATTATTCGGACTGTTGTCCTTATCTTAATTGCTGTATTTACAATGTTTCTGCCTTTGTACGCTCTGGCCTTTACAGGTGATTGGAATTTCAATTGAACTTTATTTTGTGCACCGGGGTAGATTGTGCTATTTCCACGTGCCATGTCCACAAGAACACATGGCTCAGTGGATAAAAGCGTTGGTAGGATCATGTGACTTGACCCAAAGAATTGTGAGTTCAGTACCTGCCTACGTGTGTTGAGTTAAAGGGAGATAACTGAGATATCCGGAAGAGGCATAGCACATGGAACTAGAACAAACTACACAGGTGGACAAAACAAATGGTTCAATTCTAAATTCCATTTACCTGAAGAAGGCCGGAGCGTACAACGCCCGAAACTTCGTGAATATGACAATAAAGATGAGGACAACTGTCCGAACAATGTAAATAATGTAAATAATTACAATATCTAATCTTAGAAATATAGATACATAATGAAGTTATCGTTCACACCATGTGTCTTAATGAAATGTAAGAGACTTTTAAACAACCAGAAATATACAGTGAACATGGAGCACTAAAGCAAATATTCACTGTATGTCTACAGCTATCTATCTATCTATCTATCTATCTATATATATATATATATATATATATATATATATATATATATATATTGTCATCCGCAGACAGACTGTTTCGCTGTATCACAGCTCATCAGTGTGGCTAGACGTCCGGTTGCCTCTGGCTAGAATCAAAAACCGGCTGAATTCGCGTCAGTCGGAAATTTTACCCTGAAGCCGTTGGCGCACGGCAGAGAAGAAGGTGAATTTAAGCGTATTTATATTTAGATAAACACACAGTGACTGAGAGAACTCGATTCGATTTACCGAAGAGTCTTGCATTATTAGCCGTAATAGTCACTGTTTACAAACCCACACATCCTCCCCAGAGAGATCAACCGAAATAAATTTTTCAGGAGCATATAGTATATATATATATATATATATATATAATTCTGTTTCAAATTCAATCTTCTGCAGAATTTTCCTTGCCACCTGTGACGTTTTTGTTTACCGTTGTTGAACAGTCCAGCGTATCAGAGTCTCTAGTTGGATCTCGTGATCAAGCTACAAGGCCTTTGACCAGAAGGTTCTGAGGAGCGTGGAACAACCTTTTAATTGCTGTTGTTCCCAAGTCCATAGGCGAATAGAAAACACCCAAACAAAAACAATACATTATAAATGTACAAAAATCCATTTTTATATTAAAAGATACAGCAATACATTTTGAGTTGAAAAATATTAATAACGATACATATTAATACTAACATCACCAACATCACCACCAATACATATTAACAATAAAATTACTAAAAATACATTTTATTTGTAGTTGAAGACATATAATTGCGCTCAAAATATATTTAGTTGAATCCATAAAATTATTCAAAATATTTGGATTTCTGCATTAAATAAACAAGAGAGATTGATATGCTACAGAGAATCAACAAAACAACCAAAAGAAATAATTTTCATGGCAATAATCCATAAAATATACTACAATTTCTTGAAGAAATAAAGCTGTAATCAAAAATATAACTACAACAAAACTACAATATAAACACACACATCGCCTCTAGAAATTATGTTCACACAAACATGTATATGCACAAAATCTGAGTATCATCTACCATGTATTCAATTCTGATTTATTACTTCAAAGCTTCAAAAAAAAATGAAATTTCGGCATTAAATGACCCGTAAGGTGTTGATATGCTGCTAAACAAACAAATCAATGAATTCTTTGAATGAGGGTATGTTTACCCCGCTGGTCGATGGTATTTTAAGTAATTTACAAGCACAATGAAATTTGAAAATATTCTATTTTTCGAACAACTGTTGGAACGATAATAATTCTATCCAAAATTCACCTGCTTCTTTTATGAGTTATGTCACTTCTGGATCTCGGCGATCATGGCTTTCCACAATTGTCTGACGCTTGTAGCTCTTAGTAAATGTTGTCTTTTTGCTCTCTTTCCTAACCTCTGTTCTGCCAGCCATTTACGCAAGCTGGTTTCGTAGGCTGTTTACATCTGTCCCCATTACATTCAATACACCCTGTGAGTTTCAAATTTTCCAAAACGTTTCTCCGCGTTACGATCCCTAGAAATGTCATCAATCTCTTTCTGATGTTAAATATAAGTGTCCTTTTTGTTTCCCTTTTCTCTAAAACTTCGTCATTACTCACATGTTCAGTCCATGATATTCTCAGTATCATTCTGCAGAATCAAATTTCTGTTTCCTTCAGTCGTTTCTTCGTCTGTGAGGAGATTGTCCAGCATTCCCATCTATATTACACAAAAGTTTAGTAGTCTTTTTCTCGTTTCTAGCGAAATATCTCTTTGTAATTACTTTGCGTAGTTTTGGAAAGCGTCTTACACTATCACATTTGACCTTCGGATTATGGTGTTGCACTTTCTGGTATCCGTTAAAATTATTTCCAGATATATAAATTTTTGTGTTTGCTTGAATTTGGTACATCCAGTTATAAAAAATGTAGTTCAAATCTACGATTCTGAATGCTGAATTATTTGGAAAATTCGAATCGGCGAGCCAAGTTCAAATCCGGGGCTGCTCTGTCCGGATCACTTTCGAACCTACCTCTTATTTAGTCCTGGGCATGACGATAAACTACATCCAACAGCAAGGCCTCTGATCGAGAGATTGGAGTGTTTGAGGGGCGTGGAACAACCTCTTAACTGCGGTTGTTTCCAGGTTCACCCTAAACCGGGGTTGTAATACCTCCTAGCGTCCCAGTGAAGGGCAAATACTGAACCGCCAAAACAAAAAACTAAAGACATTTTATAGTAAAATACTAGCAAATCATTTTTGTATATAATAAAAGTACGAACCATACAAAATTATAATGAAATTAACATCAATGCCTATTTATAGTGAAAGTACCAATCAGTAAATTTTATATGTAGATGAAGGCATGCAATTGCGTTCAACATATTTGGATTTCGGCATTAAATAACCCATAAAGACTGATATACTGCTAAACAAAATTAACCAACGAAACCAAAATGTAGCTTCAACAAAACTGCACCATATATATATATATATATATATATATATATATATATATATATATATAGCACCTATCGCTGCCTCTAGTAATTATGTCAACATAAACTTGTATATGCACAAAAGCAGAGTATCTTCTACCATGTATTCAATTGTGAAAGCAGAATAACATATCTTATTTTTATTCATTCAAAGCTTCTAAGAAAATTCAATTTTGACATTAAATGACCCATGATGTGTCAATATGCCATTAAAGAAACAAATACGTCAATCAATCTATTTATTACTTCTTCCTCCAAAACTATAGGTGAAATAGAAAAGTAAGCTGAGATATCGAGTTTTGTTCAGCAGCCATTCTAGGAGAATGGAAACCATGAATTCAAGACATTGGAAAAGGCAAGTAGAAATCATTCCAATATTCTTCCCAAGAAGTCATGACAAAAGACTGTTAAGAAAAGAAATCAGTCTGGAACAATAATCGCCTTACTTCTGATGGAATATAATATTTATATTAAAAAAAAACAAGTTATCTTGAACACTGAAATTTAGCATAACATTATCAGCATTTCATCTTTAGAATTAATGGAGGTCAATAAAGACTTTACATCTTTAGAAGTAACGCATGTCAATAAAGACGTTCTATCGTTATAATTAATACATGCCAATAAAGAAGAAAACACTCCCTAAAAGAAGTGAAATCATTTTATGCTTACAAGGCCATAACTGTACAACAATCTATTCTTGGATTTCTAATTGGTACAACAAATACTTCTTTCTTTTACAGTTCAGCCAACAACAATCACGTGTTGACGGTAAGCCATTTAGAATTATTTTCGCCAGAAGGGCTCAGTAATTAATAATGTGGACATCATAGTTCGCACCTTATTGATTTTTATTTCCTTTATATGTCGTGTCTATTCCATGCGCAGACGAACAGGGCTCTCTGGAACTTCCTATCTTTTGCGACTCTAAACACTATTCGTTTCCTGATTATAACTCGCAATCCCTGTAATGTCAAAACTTCGTAAAAGCTCTTTAAGTATGTTACTCACTGTTTCCATCTGCTCATCTTCCATTCGTGTTTCCTGTGTCAATGTTTAAAACATTTCTTTCTTCCTTATATTTCGAAGAAATTGAAACTCTTTCTGATTTTAAGTAGCATTTTTGTTTCCATTATTCTTCCTCTTGGTTTATCTGTTTGGTACATGAGGAGGCACGGTGGAGTAATGGATAGAGGCTCGGATTGAGGAATCGCAGAGCCGAGTTCGAATTCTAGTCGAATCCATTACATTCACTTACGTACCAATATGAAACCTCTTCTCTCACAGACTTCGATGGCAATTGGTCTACCGCAGAAAGAAATAGCAAATTACTACGGGAAAAATCTGCCTCGTCAGTCATTTATCAAAAGATACATGATCGCCTAAGCGTGTATCACGCATGGCACATAATTAACTGACATGGTATTCTAACTATCCTTCTGTATAAAGACGTCTGTAGTTTTAACGAAATTTTCCTGTGTCTTAATACATTGCTAATTTTCTGGAATGCCTCTTTCGTTATTCGTATGCCACTTCTCTGTGGATGTGCGTGTGGCATAATGGATTTTGACTTGGAATGAGAACTCGGAGAGCTGAGTTCGAATTCCATCCAAGTTCGTGACATTTACTTTGGCAAATTATGAATCCATCCTTTCTCCTCCCAGCTATTGGGCGAACTGGGTTCTATAACTTTGATTGGTAACATTTCCAGAGATAGCGCCTCGATAAAATCAATCGTCTCCCAGAAAACATGGCTCCCTCGTGGGATGCATCAGCCCATGAATACGCACAGTGAGTGAAACTCTTCAGTCTCCGCAGGCGGAGGAAGAATTTACGCTCTCAAGTTTCTGTATCATATTTTCCGTCGTCTGTTAGCAAACTATCCAGATAGAGGGTTAAATCTTTGTCTACTGTACTTGCAGACGACCATAAAATCTGTTTTTTTTTTTTTTTTTTTTTTTTTTTTTTTGTATATTGAATAAGCCCGATTATCTTGCTTTCGTCTACTCGTTTTTTGAAGTTTTCCTTCTAAATCTCTCATTAGAACATTACGTAATTTATATTGTGAAAATTGTTACAGTCGATAATATATCCTGATAGGGCTTAGAGTTTTATAGGATAATTTCGCTGCATGGATTAAATAAATCAGGTGATTACTCTTCTTTTTGTGTGCATTATTGCAGGTTGCCTTCATCTCTGCTTCCAACAGTATCGAAATGTAGCGAAAAACGTTCTAAAATCATTGTCAAAAGCTATGGGCTGAACTTAGAATAATTTTTAAAACGTCAACAATGCACAATTACTTAGCCTTGTGTCTGATATCTGTAAACGGAGAGAATGCACAGAGCGTTTCCAACATTCAGTAGAAACCAGCGAGAGTTGTCACCTCTGGCAATATACATTTACTATAATGTATACAAAGCAGATTTACACATTATTAAATTAGAGTAAAAATATAGGAGAGAATGGCCATGGATGAGGAAGGATTGAGAGAGGGGATGGATGAAAAAGAGAAAGAAAGAAAAATAGAAAGACGAGAAAGAAAAAAGAAAGAAGAGAAAGAAAAAAGGGAATGGAAAGAGAGACAGTGAGCGAGAGAGAGAGAGAGAGAGAGGAGAAAGAAACAGAGAGAAAGAAAAATAGAGGGATAGGAAGAAACAGTAAAAATGAAAGAAAGAACGAATCATAGGGATGGAAAGAAATAGAGAAAAAGAGAGAAACAAAGGGAGTAAAAGAAAAAAACAGAGGGGACAAAAGAAACGGAGAGAGAGAGAGAGAGAGAGAGAGAGGTAAAGAAAGAACAAGAGACAGAGAAGCACAGAAAGACAGAAACAGTGACAGAGAGGTGAAGAAAGAAAGAAACACTGACAGAGAGGGGAAGAAAGAAAGAAAGAAACAGTGACAGAGAAAGAGAAAAGGAAATAAAGGAACAGTGAAAGAGAGCGAAATAAATAAATAAATCAATAAATAAATAAAAAAAGAAAGAAAGAATGGAAGTATGAGTGAGAGGGAGGGGAAGAAAGAAAGTAACAGTGGCAGAAAGAGGAAGAAAGAAAGAAACAGTGACAGAGAGAGATGGGAGAGAAAAGAGGAAAGAAACAGAAAGAGGGAAACAATAAAGGAAAGGGGGAAACAGATCGAGAGGCGTAAATAAAGAAACAGAGAGAGAAGAAAAGAAAGAAAGAAAGAAAGAAAGAAAGAAATAGGAAGAGAAAGGAATAAGTATAAGAAAAGGGCTCTTTTTCTAAAGATATTCCATAAGCCTATAATAAATCCTGCAGAGCCGGAAGTGAAAATAGAAACCAACCGAGTAGACGTGAATGCTACTTTCAAGGTAATTTCAACATGGCAGAAAGAAGCCACATGACTAACCAGAAACATCGCCTGAACACGGTAGAAACATAACTGTCTGCAGCTTTCCTCCACCTGGCGACATACCATCGCCAGTATCTCACCAACTTGTCTACGGTAGTTCAACCAACAATCCATTAACCCGATGAGTGAGTTCGGGAAGCTGTGAGGCTAGCACCACGGTTCAATACTATCACATCTCTGTTGAGGTGGGAATCGAAAAATCGCGAACAGTGTCGTCCACAGTAAAATGTAAAACATTACCATACAACACACAGCCGCGAGGCGCTACAATATATTGACAAAGATTTAAAAACAGTCGGAGAGAAAGAGAACGGTGGTTTACTGTATTCTGTTGATTGATTTTGTCCATCAGAAATAGCTCCGTGGCAAACATTCAATCGAAAGCTGAAAGTACTGAGAATCATTGTCTGAACTTGATCAGGGAAAGAGGAAAATCGATGTAAAATCTGAAATTTCGTTGCCAGACGTATATTCGGATTTAGTTAATTAAAGAAATAACTATGTACATCAACATTATTTGGCTACCATCTCTTGGTTATTCGAAATAGTGTGCTTTCGGTTGCGTAACGGCTAACAAGGTTTATCCTTTTGTCATCCCTCTCAACCCCGTTCCGCCATCCATTCTCTCAACATCGTCAGTTTACGGGCCTTCTACCAAACCATAACCCTATTGACTTTGATATGTTCTGTGATTGTCATATTCTCCAAGCTTTACTTTCTCTTAAGTCCAAGAGAATTCTACTGCCACTTTCTGATTTTTTGGTATAAATTAATTTTATGCATCCTTCTCCCTTAGAACTTTAGTGTTTATCGACATTAAGGTAGAGAGAGAGAGGGGGTAAAGGCAGGGAGCCACTTAACTGACGAGCATGTGGCAATGGATAGCGGAGAAAATTTCCACAAGTCGTGGAGAGATATGATCGACTATGTCCAAAAGAGATGAGGTACAGGGAAGAAAATATTGAACATCAAAAGGAGACAGTTGATTTTTCTATGGAACATAATGAGGAAAGATGGCTCAGAAAATTTGACACTGACATGACATATTGAAGGCAAGAGAGACAGCAGTGCATAACCTGCCTAACGAGCTTGTAGAAATAGCTGACAGAACAGGGATTAGGTGAGAAAGCGAAAAGACAAAAAGCTAAAAAAGGAGAGAAAATTGTGGAGAGCCATGATCGTCCATATCCCGAAGACAGAGGTTACATAAATTAAGAATGATTTTAGACAAATGATACATCTTAGCTCAATATCATTGTCATAGATTTGAGACACGTAGACAAATTCGATCTTCTCTTTATTTCTCAGTTTCAGCAAAAGTTAGATCACTCCATTATCCCAAATTTTCTTGCCGTGTATGTTACATTACATGAAAAAAAAACTGCAGCTTGCGGGTTGCAAAAGATTAGATAGCACTAGTTTAGATATAAGGTACAGGATACAAGTAGAAGCCTGTTCTGAACAATATTTTTTTAATCGAAGTTACTCCATGCAAGGCATGAAAGTCGCTAAGACACAAGAGGTTACTAGGTGTCAAAGAATTAGAAGACATAAACATTATTGAGAACAATATAAGAGTAATCAGGAATACAGTAAATAACGATTAACATTGAAATTAAATTTTTCAAGATCAAAGTTGGATGGAAAACATGGAACCGTAAGAGTATTCCACAAGCAAGAAGAAACTCTTAGCAAAAACCTTACGGTTATATATAATCAATTCGACTTTGAATTGATGAAACTTTTTGTCTAATTTAGTACTGCACTTAAATTCATAAAGTCTTAGCGAAGAACTCATGCCAAAAATTGCAATGAAAATATTTTTAAAAAAGCACAGGGAAATAAAATGTTACGGTGATGGAAATGTAACTGGGAGGACAAGTTAGAACCAGTAACATTGCTGGTTCATTGGATTTTATCAAGGGTCTCGAAATATATAGCAGGAGCACATGACCGTGTGTGGTAGCACTATTCTAAGTATGGACGAATGGTAGACTTATAGATATGTAAGATAGATTCGGAAGTAAACCAATTTTGTAACACTTCACCTAGCAATTGATTCAATATAGTTTTCATGTCAGCCGAGAAGGTACAACAAATCACTCTCCTGGTATTTAGCACCAGCCATTTTGAGAGAAGCCAAAAATGGGTCTCTCAGTTACTAAAAATTGATCAGCATATAAATTGATCAAATATATATATATATATATATATATATATATATATATATATATATATATATATATATATATATATATATATAATAATAATAATAATAATAATCTTATAAATATAAGTAATTATACTTGTCCGGACTATCCGCGTAGGTGAGACCTAAGTAGGTTTGTCTGGCTCTTTAGTTTCATGCTTATATATATATATATATATATATATATATATATAGTGTAACCCGGATATAAGAGAGTTGTCGGAATTTCTTATATCCGGGTTTGGTCTATTTTGTTTAGGTAAGTATGGCTCTAATTTGGGACCAGAGAAAAGCTATCTTATATCCGGGTTTCTCTTATATCCGGGTCTCTTATATCCGGGTTACACTGTATATATATATATATATATATATATATATATATATATGGGCGGTGTAAAAACAGGTATATGCGTATTAACAAACATTATGGCTTACAAATGACGAAAACGATAATGAGTGTGCATGAATGATGGAGAAAGTTTCTGGTCAATGTATGCGTACGTACGTGTGTGTGTGTATGTATGTATGTATGTTGCATGGCGTTTCCCCTCGAAGGGAAAAACACAAATTCTCCACAGAAGGTTTACGTGTTGTCGTCAGCTGTAAAATGAGAAGAGAAAAGAGGCCGAGGGAAGAAGTCACCAAGTATTGATAAAAATGGAGAGCATCCTCAACTGACAGTTTGGAAAATTAAGAAAGTAAGGAGGGGTTAACTCCGAAAACAGAATACAAATAAATTTTTATTGAAAAAATAGCAGAAATACATTTTTATATAAAAAAAACAAATGACCAACAATTATATTTATAATGAAATGATCAACAATACATTTTATCTATAGTTAAAGGCATACAGTTGTTTTCAAAATATATAGATTTCTGTATTAACGCATATTGGGCTATTTTTCCTGCTTTGCGCTGTCTTCTGGCAGCTGATGATTTCTAATATTGATTGGTAACCATTTTAGGAGAAGAATACATTTTATAAGCAGCAGTGGCCGATGTAATAGTAACAGATCCTTCCAAAAGCGAAGTAAAATTTATGTTCAGATTCACAGAGAGGAAAGAAGGTTTGGAGAATTTGACAGCACAAGAGTGACGGAGCGAAACAGCGGTTATCACAATAAAATGGTTTCGACGAGCAGGCTACGGATTTCGGTGAAATGTGTCCGTATTCGATAAGCGTTGATGCACTCTGCAAACGTATGGTTCATTCACAATCTTGTCTACTCTTCAATTTTACGTTAAATAAAAGTTTCGAAAAATTATCGGCTAGACCTATATTCCCAATATCTCATCAAATGATGGAACATCGGATATTTTCGATGGTCTTCGAGGTTTTCAAATATAAATTAGGGACTAGTCTAGAAGAAAAAATGCATCTCTGTCGTAACTTGCTTTGTCCGTATGTAAAAATTATAAATAATTAGTGCTACACTCTTGGTATTGAGCTCTCATTTGAATTAATGTTGTGAACCTTACAATTTATATTATGTTCGTGCTCATTACATTCCGGTATATATATATATATATATATATATATATATATATATATATATATATATATATATATATATATATATATATATATATATATTTGATAGTTGTATAATTAAGCAGCAATCCTTCGTTTATGCATGTTTCATTGAAAACGACAGACAAGGTAGTACGGTTTTTCAGATTAATTGTGTGTGTGCATTATGAGTATGTCCTGTGTGTAGTAGGGATGTTTTTAATTTCCGAATACGGTTAGCACATTGTGGCTTTGTTCGTAGTTAATATTGTTAAGAGTTGGCTTTTTCTTTTTTATTATTAAAGCTTCCATTATTTTTAATCTTTTTTTTTTACAGGTAGATGCAGTTAATATATTTGTGTTATCTAAGCTGAAAAATCAAATCATCCTTGATAATGGCTAAAGGTATAGCCGAAAGCGCTCGGAAATATAAAACATTTGGACAGTTTTTACACACCCTTTTTCCAGAACCTTTTTTTGAACACAAGAAAAATTAAATAAAAATCTTAACCGTCGTACCTTGTCTGTCGTTTTTAATGAAATATATATATATATATATATATATATATATATATATATATATATATATATATATATATATATATATAATGATTTTTGTCAAATTCCAAATTCCATTACAAAGAAGAATTATGGCTCCATTTTTCTTCTTTTCTGTAAATATTTTCTCGGCATTTTTTATGATATACTTTCATGGACTTCATGAATTTAAGTGTACTGATAGATTACCAGCCACGTCTGATGATTTATCGTTCAAATAGCTTGATGTAATCCTAAGTTCTATTCTAATTATCTATTTTCAAAAACTTCTCGATGTAGAACTCTTTTACGGTATTCAAAAATTAAAATATAACGTCAATCGCTATCTTCTCTTGCTTTAAATCATGTTTTTTTATTGACATTTCTCCTTACTAAGTCAGTCAGTTATTCGCCATGTGTGATACACGCTTAGACCATCATGTATCTTTCGATACATGACTGACGAGGCAGATTTGTCATTTCTTTCTGCGGTAGATCAGTTGCCATGCAAGGCTATAACACCATGTCTGTCCTGCTATTTACCCATAACTGGGGGGAGAAGAAGAGGTTTTATACCTTTCCCAAGGATATTATCACGTAAATGAATGTAATGGATGAAAATGGAATTCGAACTCGGCTCACAGATTCCTCAATCCGAGCCGCTATCCGTTATTACTTACTAATGATTTCTCATTTTCTTTCACTTTCACCAACCTTTTAGTGAGCTTAATAGCTTTATCTCCTTTCTTGGGTTGAAATTATTCAAAGAAAATTTACCGTTTAAAGGATATAAATAAAAATGAAACTTAAACATGTCATAACGGATATACGCCGTGAAGATATAAGAGTACGTATTAAGAATACGTCAGAAAATTTGTTTTCTTCTTCTTCTTCTGTCTTCTTCTTCTTCTTCTTCTTCTTCTTCTTCTTCTTCTTCTTCTTCTTCTCCTTCTTCTTCTTCTTCTTCTTCTTCTTCTTATTATTATTATTATTATTATTATTATTCTTTTTCTTCTTCTGTCTTCTTCTTCTTTTTCTGTCTTCTTCTTATTATTATTATTATTCTTTTTCTTCTTCTGTCTTCTTCTTTTTCTTCTTCTTCTTCTGTCTTCTTCTTCTTCTTCGCCTGTCTTCTTCTCTCTTCTTCTTCTTCGCCTGTCTTCTTCTTCTTCTTCTTCTTCTTCTTCTTCTTCTTCTTCTTCTTCTTCTTCTTCTTCTTCTTCTTGTTCTTCTTCTTCTTCTTCTTCTTTTTCTTTGTGTCTTGTCAGTTCAGGACCTTGGTTATCATGGCTCTCAACAACTTCGTGTTTATTCTTCTGTTTACAAAATTGCAATTTGAAAAGACTGAAAATTTAATTTATAGAATAGGTCCGGTCATAGATTACACATTTCCAGCAACAAAGTATTTAAATTACAATGTCAACCGTTATCTTTTGACATTTTAATCCTTGTACATTTGTTGTTCTCTCTTTAATAGGATTTTCTTTTTTCTCGTATTCTCAAATACTCAGCAACCCCTTGCATCATAGTCGCTTTGTTGATAGGCATGGGCTGAAATGATAAACATATGACCTGCTACTCTAACATGGTAATGAGAGAGACACCGCCAGGTGACATACAATGACCCGAAAAAGAATTTCTGAATAATTTGATGTATTTTTATGGAAGATTTATTGACGATTACAAACCTATATTGTCAGGAAGATTGGTTAGAACTAATGCAATACTCGAGAGCCACACTATGTAGAGGACCGTAGCTAAAATTATAATCATTAGTGTGATGTTTAATATGAATGAATGAAGGAGAATAGGAAGTGAAGATTATAAACATAAGAAGTTTAGAAAAAGATTTAGCACTGGCCTGAAGTGTCTGTCTATATTTCTGAGATGAGGTATTTAATTATTATATTACTTTTATCCACTGGAACATGTGTTCTCATGTACTACGCACGGGGACGCATGACCCAGTGGATAAAAGCGTTGGTTGGATCCGGTGACTTGACCAAAAGTGATGTGTTAAGTAACTGGCTACAAAAATTTGGAGAATTAAGTTAAAGGGTGATAACTGAGACATCTGGAAGTGCTATGGCACGTTTAACTAAAACGGTCTGCGCCGGTGGATGAAGTAAAGGGTTCAGTTCGAAATTCCAATCACCTGAAGAAGGCCGGAGCGTAAAACGGCCGAAACGTCGTGACAATGGCAATAAAGACGAGGAAAACAGTTCGAACAGTGTAAATAATGTAAATGACCTGAAGAGGTTCATTCAAACTTTATCTATCCCCTGCATCCGTGTCTTCGAGTTACCTCCTTTTAATTTCATATCACACCCCTCATTTTTTTAAATTCCATATTGAGTATCTTTCGAGCATTCTATTGGATTATTTGAAAAATGTCTAAATCTCCTAAAAATGTAACATATTTCCGTCATATCACTGATAATCTACTTATATATATTGTGATACTTATTTAGCTGATCTATTAGATTAACTAAACAAAGTTAAACAGACAATGGAATTTACATGCGTAATGGAAGATAACAATACCTTACTCTCCTTAGGTATCAAGCTACACCGCGTTAATAACACTTTGAGACTCTGTGTCCACCAGAAATCACCAAACAAAAACGACCTTATAAATTTATTTTCTCATAATAAGAACAACATAAAATCTGGAATAATCATTGGATTCTACCTAAGAGCACTAAGAATATGTAGCTCGGATTATTTACACGAAGTGTAAAATAGATTGAAATCACTTTCAACTTCTCCAGTACCCTAATTATTTTATATTATATGCTAAACGAAAAGCCCATAAAATATTTAGAAGAAAACGAACCCTCCTGACAGACCCAATGAATAAAAGAATACATAATCCTGCCTACTAAATATATCTCATCTACAATCGAAAAGAATCTATCTACCTTCTCCAACATCCGTGACATTAGAACCAACTTCTGCAGCGTTGAGTCTTTCCTCATTGCTAAGTGCCCGGATATACTCACCCTGTGTGAGACCAATCTTGACTCCTCTATCCCTTCCTCTGATCTCTCCATCCCTGGATACCTCCCTCTCCTCAGAAAAGACTCTCTAACCCACATGCATGGCCTGGGTGTCTACGTCAAGGACCATCTCCCTCTGGCAAGAGAGTGCTCTCTCGAATCGCTGGATCATTCGTACTTGTTTCACCGGCTATCTCTTCTCAATGCTGTAAGCTATCTTTTCTTCCTCTACCGCTCTCCATCCTCTCAGGACTGTGGGATACTCGATGTCATTTCTGACAGCATAGATAGGGCCCTCTCTGTCCATCCGTACGCTCACATATTTGTGTTTGGCGATTTTAACGCCCATCACAACCAGTGGCTAAAGAACGCTACCACTGACCTCGCAGGCATACATACTCTCAACTTTTCAATCTCTCAATTCCTCACCCAGATAATCGATTTCCCCGCGCGTTTTTCCTACAATCGTTACTATAAGGCCTCACTCCTCGACCTGTGTTTTACCTCCATCCCTGAGTCTTGTAGTGCCACGCAGCTCTGTCCTATCATGCTGTCGTGTCTGTTAGCATCTCCTTCAGCCCCAACCCCTGCAAAGAGCCTCCTACCACCAGAAGCACATTCTGCTACCAACGGGCTGACTGGGACTCGTTTCGTGACTTCCTCAGCGATGTCCCCTGGATGCTGTATTTAAGCTCCCCACTCACGATTGTGCTTCTGAGTTCTGTTCCTGGATTAAAGCCGGTATCGAAGCTTTCATCCCCTCCAGGAAATTCAAGGTCAAACCGCGCTCCTCCCCCTGGTTCACAGCTGCTTGCTCAGCCGTTATTGCCCATAGGAACCACTTCTTCCACCGTTTTCGTAGTGATATGTCCGACTCCAACAGACGTCTATTTATCTCTGCACGCAATGAGTGTAAGCGTACCCTCGACGATGCCAAGTCACTATCTGCTGCTCGGATGAAGGAACGTATTGCATCCTGCAAATTTGCCTCCAAGGACTATTGGCGCCTCTGCAAGAGCGTTCTGAATAGTAACAATCCCTCCATTCCTCCCCTGTTCAATCAGTTTGAGGTCCTAACCACCTCTGCCGACAAGGCCGAATGCTTCGCTCGGAAGTTTTCTTCCAATTCTACGCTTGCCTCTTCAGGGGTACCCTTGCCCGATTTCCCTCCCAGAACTGAGGCCCTCCTGGACGGCTTGCACATAACCCCGTCGTCGGTACTAGGCATTATTTCTAACTTAGATCACCACAAGGCTACCGGTGGAGACGGAATACCAGCCATTGTCCTGAAGAAATGCGCACCAGAACTGGCGCCTGCCCTCTCTAAATTGTACAACCGCTGCCTCAAGGAGTCCTGTTTTCCTGACTGCTGGAAGTCCTCAACCATTGTTCCTGTCTTTAAGAACTCTGGCGACCCCTCCAATCCTTCCAATTACCGTCTTATCAGTCTCCTGCCCCTCTTCGGCAAAGTCTTCGAGGCCATTATCAACGCTGAAGTGATTAATCACCTGATATCCCACGATCTGCTCTCAGACAAGCAGTATGGTTTCCGCTTTGCCCAATCTACTGCCGATGTGCTTACGGCCATCACTGAATTTGTCTACCAAGCTATCCATAATAACGGCGAAGCTCGTGCCGTGGCCCTTGACATCTCCAAAGCATTCGATAGAGTTTGGCATGCAGGCCTCCTTCGCAAGCTCCAGTGTTATGGTATCACAGGTCGATTGTTTTACCTAATACAATCGTTTCTGTCAAACCGGGATTTGAAGGTTGTTCTCAGTGGATTCATCTCCAACTCCTATCCCACTAACGCAGGTGTTCCTCAAGGTTCCATCCTTGGCCCTACTCTGTTCCTCATATTTATAAACGACCATCCTAACGCCATAGACTCCCAAGTCGGTATCTATGCTGACGACACCACTATTTACTCCTGCCTCAAACACAAATCTAGTGAGGCGGACAAAATTAACCTGGCAGCTCAAATTGAAAAGGACCTCCAATCGGTTGTGGACTGGGGAGAGAAATGGATGGTCAACTTTAACGCCTCTAAAACAAAACTGCTCTCCATTAACCACCACAAGGATCCATCCCTGCATCCCATTAGAATGTCTGAGAACCAACTTCTCGAGAGCTCCTCTCTGCGGCTGCTCGGTCTCACGCTGTCCGCTGATCTGAGATGGAACAAATACATCGATTCAATTGCATCATCCACCGCAAGAAAAGTTGGCTCCCTGTGCCGAGCCAGGAAATGTTTCTCCCCGGTATCGATCCTCCAAATCTATAAATCGACCATTCGCCCTTGATTGGAGTACAGCTGCCATATATGGTCTGGAGCCCCTGCTGTTTGCCTCAGGGTTCTTGATAAGATCCAGAGACGGATATGCAATGTGATTGGCCCTGATCTGTCATCTCGTCTGCAGTCGCTCTCTCACAGACACGATGTTGCATCGCTCTGCCTTTTCTACAAGTACTTTCACGGTAATTGCTCCGAGGAGTTGCTTTCGCTTGTCCCTAGGCCTCGTGAATTTAAACGTCCTACGAGGCTGGCATCCCGTTCCCACCCCTTCACCGTTGAAACTGTTAGATGTAGGCGTCTCTTCTACTCCAATAGCTTCATGTCTCGCACATCTCACCTATGGGACTCCCTTCCCTATTACTGTTTCCCTGACAAATACAATCTCTAACGGTTTAAGTGTAGCGTCAATCGTCATCTCCAGTTGCCTTGATCTATCCACTTCCCTTCTTCACATCCTTTCATCTTTCATTCTTATCTGCACTCGCTCCAAATCTTCTGTAACCCCCTTGCCTTGATCGACCCTCCGTCTTTCTCTTTCTCCACATCCTCTCCTTTACCACTCCTATCTGCTCTTACTCCATCCCTTCTGTAACCCCATGCGTGATAGTGGCCTCCAGCCTTGCTTGGGTTGATACGCTTAAAAAAAAATACTCAACATACAATTTGTTACCACTACAATAAAAGGCTTTGTCAATACTAAACAAACAATAAGCTAAAACCTGAATAAGTTTACTCCATCGCCTGTAATAATTGTCACAAAAATACGTAGCAGAAACCCTAAAAAATCTAAATAAAAGTTTATATGAACCCAAAAAGGGCATTTTAGAAAATAATTCGTCAAATGCGTTGGTTGCCCACCGTAACGAGACTGACCACAAAAAAAAACCATAAAACATGCTACTCTGCTCATTTACGACGTAAATGTCGAGACAGTGTCTTACTTGCAATGTCATCTACAGTAAATTTACACCCTGGCTCTTACAACATTTCACCATTCCTAGCAGATCTTCTAATATCACAGAGTGGAATGCCTACTTGCAAAAGTGATTTAAGGTAAAAGAAAAATACTCCAAAATTAATCGGCTCGATGAAAAATTTTAAAATTCCCGGTACCCCTCTGGCGATTAACACCTATGAAGTCCTGACGGACGAAACGAGTCACAAGTAAAGTTATTCCATTTTATTATACAATTTCCCTAATAGAGTTATATATATATATATATATATATATATATATATATATATATATATATATATATATATATATATATATATATATATATATATATATATATACGTAATTATGGATAATAGACACGGGACTGAAACAAATTTCGAAGACACTACAAAGCAACAGCACCGATAAACACCGAATTGGGATCCATGTAAAAAAGCCGAATGCAGTAATTCGATGTTTAACGGTGCTGTTGCATTTTATCTCGACTCCAGGATTTCTGAGAATTAACCTCTGTTAATTACTCAGTCCACTCTTCAGAGTGTATCAGCGACTGACTGCTTGTACTTTTCGATTTTTCCTTAATATATGCACATTTATTTTCATAGTCTGTGTGTATGTGTGTTCGCCCGCAGGATAATTTGTCGTTTTCTGTCGTTTTTCACTTTACAGCGTTCTAGTGTTTCCTTGAATCAGGAAAATTGTACTTCAATTGAATAATTATTCATTTTAAAGCCTAAATAGTAAAGTAAATTTTTATGTCTTCACGTGGCCATTATTTCGTTTTCTTTTCTGATTTGGATATGTTTTAAGTATTATTAGTGTATTAATTGAAAGAGGTTACGTCTATAATTACATTTTTATCTATTATTGTTCGAAGGTTTTAGCATATGCTTATATATGAGTGTGTGTGTATAGTTTTGAATTTAAGCAGACAAAGCACAGCGATTAATCTTTTCATTAACTTTTTTTTGCATTCTTTTCTTTTCTTTTGTATTATTTTACTTTCTTTTCTCGTCATAGACTATGTAAAAACTGTCCAATGATCGGTGGATCCGACGGTTTCAGCTAATTACTCATCTATTTGCTATTAATGATGTTTTTTTGTTAATATCAATATATAATTTTTTTTAATTTTTAATATATATATATATATATATATATATATATATATATATATATGAATGTTTTAAATTTCTGGACATCGCTCATCATTATTCATATATATATATATATATATATATATATATATATATATATATATATATGTAAAATGTATATTTTGCCAAAATATATTTTTATGTTTTTCTCATCATTTTTCCGTTTTTGAAGAGTTAATGAATATGAAAGTTGTCCCTAATTTCTATTGAAGTGTTTTCGGCCACTTCTATAGCAATTTTCAAGGATGTTTTGCCTCTGGTGTTGTTATTTTTTCCTCATGATTTGACTGCTACGTTGTAAATTATGTTTGTGTTTTTTTTAAAGGTGCGTTCATTCCAAGCTCTCACTTACCGTAGGCCTGGAATTTGTTTGCGGACCTTTCTATTTTAAAAAGAAAAATCTGTCAACACTCTATTTCCACTATTAAATAATATAAGTTTGACGGTAGGTGAGCATTGTTTCATATATAGGGCCTCTTGAATAGTGCGATGTTTCTGATAATGTAATTTATATCAAATTCTTTAATTTTCGAACAAAATTTGCCTTAAGGATTCTTGTAAAATATGGATTAATAATTTTTTATGGCACTATGATCAGATAAGTGACATGTTTAGACGTCTACTTAAGGAGATGGCTGTGTGTTCGATATAGGTATTTGATTTGTGACACGAAATACAGTCTTGCACTGAGCATTGTAATTGATACATTATATTAGTCATCGCTAGTTAAGATTTGATGGGGTTATTTTGATTAGTGACCACATGTTTTACGGTTTTCCATTTCCTGTAATTAATTATAAATTTTATATGTTTTTCGGGAATTACGGCATAAATATGTATAGTGGATATATTGGTGTTTAATAATTCTTCGTATAGTTAATTCGTCTGATTATAATTATTGTGCATCTGGTTACAGTAAAATGTTTTAGTGCGGTATTTTTATTACTGGTGTTGTGTTTTTGCTTTTTTGGGATGAATAATTTTATTTGTTTATCAATGATGTAGTTGGTAAAATTATTGTTGACTAATGTTTTATTTCTCTCAGAAATATTCCTTGAGAAGAGGAATTATTATGTGCTCTATTTAAGAATTTTCTTATCACTGCTATTTTATCACTGCTATTTTATATCTTTCTTTTAAGCAGTGTAAAAATCAAGAGTTCCTAGTGGTGGGGTTTTATACCGGTAAGTGTTATGTTATTTGGACTTTACTTTTATATCAACATCTAGGAATGGGATTTTGTTATTAACGATGAGTTCATATGTTAATTTTAGCTTTGATTTTTTTTCAGAGTTGATTTTAGATTTATAATTTCGTCCTTAAGAACTTGCCATATTGACACCATTAGTTTAGACGTAGCTGTTGTCATTATGGTCATAAATTGTAGTTCGTAGTACAGGTGTGGAGAAGCTTTTGAAATGTTGCTGGTCAAATTTTAGGAGGAGGGATAGCTGTAGACGCAGTCGATAATTATAGTGATTGTTTCTTCAACTGGGACGTTAGTAAAAAGCTTTTCAACATCAAGCGAAGCTAGAACATTGTCGATGGATTTGTTGCTTCTAGGATATGGAGAAATTCATTAGTTGATTCAATGCTGTAATTGTTGGGTATCTATGGAGAAATTCTGTGATTGAGGATTTTTGATATTTAATATATAGGTGTAAGTATTTGTAATATGATAGGTCCGAGAGGAAAACCTGATTTATGGGTTTTTACGCTACCCTATCCTGATTGGTAATCACCGATATTTTTCTTAATTTTTAAAATATCAGCCTCAAGTTCATTTACGTAATTTTAAAGAATCTGTGGATTTTTTTTTTTAGAGAACATCGTTGTGTCATTTCGGATAATTATTTTTTTCTTTTGTTTGCTGTCGGATTGATTGGTAGAGTATTTCGATTTTGGTTTTCTTTTGAACATATATATATATATATATATATATATATATATATATATATATATATATATATATATGAATTGTTAGCGGGATTTGAATAATCATAATCAAGTAATTCATCGAATAGTCATCAGAATGCAGAAAGCACTGGACGGCCGTCTCGTCCTATTTTTCGGAGTCATCCGCAGTGAGCGTCCCCTACCGAGAATCGAACCCTGACCGTTATATATATATATATATACATATACTGTATACTGTTATATATATTCATATACTGTATACTGAGACACTAATTGCAATGTATTTCAATAGTTACTTGTATAGCAATCAACCACACACACATCGCTAGGTACCAAATATTGCATCGGTAAAACTCATCGAACATGTAAAATTTTTAGTTCTAATGAAAAACACATTAAAATCAACATCAACATCAATAAAATATTGATATCGTAGATTAGCCATCATACCAGGTAGATTCTGATAGTACTGCTACATATTGTAATTCGCTGTCAGAATGACCGCTTGAGTCGCTTCGGTCAGTTTTTTTAAGAATTAGTGTATGTGATGTTGGATGCGATTTGAGCTGTAAGTTTAAAAATACAGAATTTGTGTTACTATTTTATTATTATGCATTAATTTGTATGCTATTATGAAAAATATGTTCACCAAACAAGACTTTTAGTGGGATATGTTTGTGGGAGTCTGCTGGATGTACGGTAAGTGGTATACATTAATTGTTAAGAGTGATGTTTACAACTCGGTGGTAATGGTTTGCATTTTATACCCGCCATATAGGTCGACCCCCTAGCTTTAGAAATAGTCTTTTAGGCTTGAAAACTTTACCTGTACGTCGCAATTTACGGTAATAACAATAATTAATATTACTAATTATTAAATACCGATATTGTTGTCTTGTTTTTCGTGAGTGCGTTTAAGTAAAACATAGAAACTATTTGAATATTGTTGGAAGAGTAAATCAATTGCTTTCCAATAAAATCAAGACATCAATTGATTTCTATTGAAATAAATAGTCCATCCGGCAGATTTCATGAATATTATCTAATATATATACTACAGATGAAAGGTTTGCGGCCATCCTCTGGATTTAACAATTAATAAGTTTCATGCTTTTTTGTTTTAACTCCTACTAAGCTAGAATTCTGAAACGATTTAACGCATTAGTGCTTGGCCTTTAATTTGTTTTACAGCGAGTTAACTCGCTCTAAAATTACAATTACCCAGCAAGGTAGATTAGGAAAAATGCGCCAATAACTTAACTAAATTTTACGCAGTAATGGGTTAATGTTATTGCTACTATTATCATCATCATCATTATATTTCGATTTCTGCTATGATCACACTACCTACCAACTCTGCAGGAAAACCTAGGGCAGGGAGTGGCATCAGGTTATGGCTATATTTCATGATTTTTTTGTAACTCCCATAACATCACTAGCATTACTTGGACAAAGTTCTTCTTAATGTCTCGGCTCTACTTCTCAAGACAATTGTTTGTATTTCTCTTAAGCTGGGATTTCCAGGTATTTGCTCAATGTGTTGTTGTGATTCTTTTTTATCATTCCAAGCGCACCTACTATTACTGGTACTATTCTTATTTTCAGTTTCAACATCTTTTTTTCATTCCACGTCTTGATACGTCTATAGTTTTTTTTTTAAATTTCTTGGTTGCTATGTTACAGTCCGGTGGACAAGCCATATCAATTAGTAGACATTTCTTTTTTCTTTTCGGATTTGGACAATTATATCGGGCTTCAATTTCCCTATCTGTAAAGATGGTATATTCCCATAAAATGGTGACGTCTTCTATTTCTGTAACCGGTGCTGGGTGATATTCATACCTGTGCTTGTTAACATCTTTTCCAAAATGTTTGCACATTGTCCAATGTAAATATTGCCCCTCTCTATCGTGACGATTTTTTTTTATTTATTTGGCACAAGTGCAGAACATCCTGAGATTAGACAGTTCATGTTTTCCTGATATTTGTCACAGACCCTGCATTTTGAATTCACAATATTATGTATAATATTTGGCTGAAAGTTTCTAGTGAAAAGACACTGATTATTATTATTATTATTATTATTATTATTATTATTATTATTATTATTATTATTATTATTATTATTATTATTATTTTCTTTGATATCTGGCGTTTACACATTTCTTTCAGGGTCCCGCCCAGGGACCTATGGTTAGAAATGGCATCATGAAACTTTCCACTGCAAGAAAAAAAAATAATTACATAGATAAAGCCCTTCGTAAAGTGTGGGCTGTACTTGTCAGAACAAGTTTTTGTATCTCTTTGAGGCATGGACTTCCAGGGATCCCTTCAATCAGCCTACTGGAATCTTTTCCAATCGGTCCAAGGGCTCAAACTACAACACAGAATGTTGATGTTCCCATGTGCCACATTTTTGAGATTTCTATTTCAAGGTCCTTGTATTTTGACAGTTTTTCGAATATCTTCAAAGATACATTGCAGTCTGCAGGGACTGCCATATCAATAAGGAGGCACTTATTTTGTTTGTGGTCTTTAATAACAATGTCTGTGCGGTTGTCTTTGATTGTTCTGTCAGTGTGTATTGTGTAGTCCCATAGAATTGTAACAGGTCCTATCTCTGTAACCTGGTCAGGGTGGTGTTCGTACCAGTTTCTTTCAGTTTCCTTCCCGTAGGACATGCACATTTTCCAGTGCAGATATTGGCCCACTCTGTCATGCCGGGTTTTATATTCAGTGGGTGTCAATATCATGCAACCTGATACAAGATTATTATTATTATTATTATTTCCTTCTGGCTCTTAACCAAACAGCTAAAGTCAGAAATAGCGTCATGACATTTTCACTGAACATTTTGGGAGCTAAGATCGCACGCATTTTACATTGATAAAGCCCTTCGTGAGGTTTGAGCTGTACTTGTGAAAACAATATTTTGTATTTCTTTAAGATTATATATATATATATATTACATTACATATATTCCGAAAACGTCCGAATGAGGATATCCGAATAATTTAAGTAATCACAACACCTCATCTCAGAGATATAGACAGATATTAATTCTTTATATATATATAAATTGAATTTTTATAAGCCTTTCCACATTAAAATTGGGAATTGTTTTATATTCAGGTGTGAATATTAATTTCGGCTTTTAGAGTATTAACGGAGATACTTATATTCAGTTTAGCTTCTATAAGTAATCAATAGAATTGAAAGTTGAGTCAGAATTTAGGAGACGTGCAATTACATTTATTAGAGATGAACTCATTTGGATTTAGTGTAAACAAATCATGTGTTTCGGTGGCATCTCAAGGGCAAATTAATCAAACATAATTAACTAAGAAGTATCATTAAATTTAATGAGATATCCATTATATATATATATATATATATATATATATATATATATATATATATATAGATATAGATATATATATGTGTGTGTGTGTGTGTGTGTGTGTGTGTGTGTGTGTGTGTGTGTGTGTGTGTGCGTTTAGGCAGAATATCTTCATTCAAGCATGATTTATTGAATAATAAAGACATATTGTGTCTTATTATTTTCATACTGATTCTTTCCAGTGGTATAATCAGTTGATGTTAAGATAAAATTTATCAAGGAAGGCGCCATAGTTTTTTTTGTTTTTTTTTTAACCCAAGTACTTTCGATATTTTCCAAGATCATCTTCAGGAGTAAATGACAAAGACACACTTATTGTAACTTCGATAGATTCTGATTTAAAAAAAACACCGGGTCGCGAGTTCGGTTATAGTTATTTTAAAAGGTAAACTTTATCCGTTGTCGTTATGGAATCTTTTTGCAAAACAAGCGTTTCAGTATAAGGGAGCAGAACGTAAATTTGTAGAAATGCAAAATGATATTAAATGTTTGTTATGTACACTTTAATAGGTTATTGCTATAGTCGTAAGAAATTGTATTCACCGTTAGTTGGTGGATTTTGATTGAGAGGCCCCCGAGAATTTGAAACTTTTGATTATTTTTTCTCTGTTTTAGTATATTAATCTTGCTTTCTATAAATTTATTATCACAACGAATGATGATTTTATCGGAGTTATGCGTTTGTTTTGTAACGTACCCCTGGAGATAATATTAAAATGTTTCGAAAGTACTTGGGTTGGAAAAAAAACTACGGTGCCTTCTTTGATGAATATCATTTTAACATTAAGAAACTGATTAGACAACTGCAAAGGATCGGTATAAAAATAGGCAAAATATAACTATATTATTCAAAGCAATACATACATATATATATATATATATATATATATATATATATATATATATATATATATATATATATATATATATATATATATATATGCGTGTGTCTGTGTGTTTGTGTATGTATATATAAATGTGTATATATATGTATATATGCATATATACATATGTATATATATATATATATATATATATATATATATATATATATATATATATGTATGCATATATATATGTATATACATATATAGTGTTTGGAGCCCTCGGTTTGATTAGAAATAGTTTTGATGGACTAATTGAAGGAACATAAAAATATTATTCATTGCAATATAAGCTCTGTTAAAAATATGCAATAATAATAACGGAAAAATTTAAATATGAGCACTGGAAATAATCGTTGCTGAGGCATTAGGTTTATAGGTCACAGAAATACATGCACAGATGTCGTCAAGGGCACTTGGCCCAGTAGATAAACACGTTGGCTAAATTCAGTCACTAGACCTAAACAGTTGTTATTTCATTACCAGGCTACAGCAGTAAATAAACATTGAGACATGCGGAAGAAGCATGGCTCGTGGAACTAGAACAGTCGAAATAAAGTAATCGAAATTCCATTCAACTGAAGAAGGCCGGAGTGTAAAACGGCCGAAACGTTGTGAATATGGCAATGAAGATGAGGAAAGAAGTCCGAATAATGTAAATAAATGACTAATGTACTTTATTTTTTTAATCGGACGTAATTGTATTACTCCAAACGTTATATTTAATGTGTAACCGTATTTTTAAAAGAATATGTTTATTTCGTAAATTGGCCTGCACCCTCGATGGAGGACTTAAAATTAAGAAAGTGTGCTCTGCTCAAATACATGTATCCACTGAAAAATAACATCTGAATTAATATCTTGAATCCCTGAGCAATTTAACCCATAAATATAGCATACCTTATACATTTTTTTTAATCAGTATCACTTCATGAAAAACAGTAAATCCACTAAGACACAAGGGGTTACAGGGTGCGGAAGAATTAGGAACAGAAACATTAATAACGAACGGGAAGTGAAAAGAGTAATCAGGAGGACAGTAGATAGCGTTTGATACTGCATTTAAACTTTTGCAGATTAAAGTTAGCTGGAAAGCATATGATCGGGAGTTCCACAAGCGATGTAAATAATGTTAGTATAGAACCTACAGCTATATTTAGCCAGTTCAACTGTAAATTGATATAATCTCGACACCAGTTTCTACTGCGTTTAAATTCATAAAATCTATATACAACAATGAAGAGCTTATTTGCACAATTGCCATGAATTTATTTATAGAAATGGCACAGAGAGGCAACCTTACAAAACCACTTCTTTTCTCTATTTATTCATTTTGTTCTTTTGTAGATACACTCTCTCTGAATATATATATATATATATATATATATATATATATATATATATATATATATATATATATATATATATAAGTGAACATTAAAGTCAACACTCAGAGGCGACAGGCTGTTACATGCAAAGTGCCATCATCAGACGGTCTGACGTTAGCGTCTATCCTGAAACAGCCTGTCGCCTCTGAGTGTTGACTTCAATGTTCACTTTTATATTTATATTTACATACGCTCTATCTCTGATATTGAGCACTTTATCTAACAAACATAGCACCTTAAAACTATATTTCTTCATATATATATATATATATATATATATATATATATATATATATATATATATATATATATATATATATGCACACACACACGCACACATTTCACACGGTTCCTAGATTGGAACTGAGCTGCTTGACCCTCATACGCCGAATACGACGGGAGAGTCCACTATCTATCTATCTATTTATCTATCTATCTATCTATCTATCTATATATATATATATATATATATATATATATATATATATTTGTGTGTGTGTGTGTGTGTGTGTGAGTGCCTCTGTGTGTGTCACTCTTTCACTCTTATTTTCGTAGTTAATAAATTAGTGGCTCAGTTGATGACTGCAGTTCTGAATTTGATTTCACAAGAAGTGTATAAATTGCGGTATATTACGAGAGAAAACGGAGCTAAATTTCATACTCTCAAGTCCCCTACTCTTGGAGTATTCAGCAATTAATAACTTGCTCCAGACAAATCAATATTAAGTAAAATTCCCGATGCTGTCAGCTTCACGAATAGCATTCTACGTACAAAATTATCTTTATTTTTCTTTCTTTCTTTATTTTATGCATATTGCTCAACTTTTCGATCCACCACGGACATTTTTATCATGAATATTTTATACGCCGATTCCAAATTTAGATGACTTAATCTTTGTTTCTATTTTAAGAGAATACGCTATCTGTGGGGGACAAATTGATGTACGTCTGCGTGACTATTAAATTATAATACTTAATATAACAAATGTCGATAGTAATTTAACTTCTACTTGCAGAATATATTTGACTACGTGTAGAAATGGTTACTACAATAGATTTAGTTACATGAAATTTGTATTGGTAATGTTTATTATGTTTTTTTTCTGGCTGTGCGATTATTCTTCTGGGTTTAATATATGAAGGAAATATGAATCATCTTTTACAGCTATGATATATCGGCTATTTGTTTTTTCCGTTTTAAAGTTTTAAGAATAAAGTTAATTTTATTAATAAGAAATTTGGTAATGTATTTTTGATTAATGAGAAAAACTTTTTTTTTCTAAACGCTTTTGCTCGTCACAAAATTATTTTTGCTTCCCATCCGTATAGAAAATGAGAAAACTCATTGCGTCTCCTTGGTTTTATGTTTCTTGTTCAACATTTTCTTAATGATTGTAAATAAAAGTTTAATTTGTCTTTCTTTTTTACTTAACACCTCGGTCTTAAATTATCCGTCTATAGTGTTCTCTGTCTCCTCCGTTTTCATTTTCGTCTGTGAAGGAAATCGTCTAGCATTCTTTTCTTAGTTTCTAAAGAATTTTTAATGAATCTAGCATTGGCTTATATCTCGGAAGGAATATTTTGTTATTCTAATAGGCGTTCGGGTTTACCGGATATGGAAACTTCTGTACTTGTTTGAGTTGACATCTCTCCGCTCTTGGATACTTAAAAAAAAAGGCAGAAGGATTTTCAGTTAAGATATTTATTTGAGCTTCTCCCAATTATCGAAAATCAGTTAACATCACAGTAATTATTATTCATTAGTTTTGTGTGAAATTTCTGTCGAGAGAAATAGTCCCTTCAATCTATAGCTTTCCAAACTGGTATTGCAGCTTTTAATTTGAAAAAAAAAAAATTATATAAAATTTGTAAATATATTTGAATACAATAAGTAAATGAAGTTCCCTTTTGATTTTACTTCGTACAAGCCAATGATGTCATTAAACGCAAAGTATTGCTGAGGGTGAAAGAATATGAAAAAAGCAAACGCTATTAAGCGAGAACAATAAAAGAACAGGAATTATGAAGGCAGATGATAAAAATGAACAATGTATTTACATTTTTGACTATCAAAGTTGACTGGAGAGCAAAATCCAGAAGGGAGTTTCATAAGCGACAGAAGAAACTGTTAGCCTAGAATGTACAGTTACATCTAGCCAACTGAACAGTAAAATAAAGAGACTCTGCCGTCAATCTAATACTGCACTTAAATTTATAAAGCCTAGGTTCCATCGAAGAATGTTCATTAGAACAATAACCAAGTATTTATAGAAACTGCACAGAGCGGCTACGTAATAGCGGTGAGAAAGTAACTGAAAGCGAGATACCAGGTAGGTACACATAATATTGCAGATTCTTCTTTGGACTTTATCAAGAATCCCTAATAAAATAACAGGAGCACTAAATCAGATGTGGCAGCAATATTCAGAGCAAGGGCGAATGGTAGACTTGAATGGTAGAATGTCTAGCTCGGCACAGTGAACCAACTTTCCTAGTAGCGGGCTGCGCAAATGATTCGATATAATATTTCCACTTTATGTCAGCGGGAAACGTTATTCCGAGAACACGAAATGAATTCCTCTCCTGGAGGTTATAATCAACCATTCTAATTGATTGTAAAACGGTTTCTTCCAGTAAAATAAAAGAGAGCAGTTTTGCAGTTTTGTATTGGAGGCGTTAAGAACGACAAGTCATTCTTTGCACCAGTTAACAACAGAATGTTGATTGTTTTAAGATCAGCTACACACTTGACCTTATCGAACCGATTTGACTTCCTATTAAAGCATGAATAAGTGGTTGTTTGGTTTGGTTTGGTTTGTGGCATATCAACCTCAAAGGGTTATTTAATGCCAAAAAGATTTTTGTTGCAGGTAATATTTTTTTATTTCAAAAATACATTGTTGGTAATATTTTTTTCTTCCAAAAATGTGTTGCTGGTAGTAAAACCTATTTTTAAACTTTCATGTGTTTTGACCCAAGTTTGGGGGTTAACTATTTGTCCACATCTGGGACAATAACAGGTGCTACCACCCTGGGAATAACAACAACTCAGTGGTTCCACGCTCCTCAAAACCTCCTTATCAGAAACCTTGCTGTCGAATTTGTTGTGGTCTTACACCTATGCAGAGGTACAGTCAGTGTATTTTGAAGCCCTAGAGTGGCAGGTTTGGTTTGTTTTGTTTTACGGCATATCAACTACAATGGGTTATTTAAAGCCGACAATTTTCATTAATTGTAATATTTTTTCTTCAAACATTTAATACTGATAATAAATTTTTACAAAGTATTTCTCGTAATAAAATTATTCTCATGGTTTCATAGCGTTTTGACCCCAGATTAGGGGTTAACTATTTGCCCATACGTGGGACCCTAACAGGTCAGAGTGGACCTGGGTACACCAGCAATTAAGAGGGGGTTTCATGCTACTCAAATCTTACTGATCAGAGGCCTTGCTGTCGGACGTAGTTTATCCTCATACCGAGGACGGATAAATAGTTGTCATTGATGAAAATTAGCAATATCGTAGGTCCAAGGATAGAGCCATTTTGCATTAAGGCAAAATGATCTGAAAGAGTTGTCATTCAAGACAACTTTCATTCTCGATTTGATAAGAAACCAATAACAGAGCGGATTCTTCTTTGTACTTTATCAACAATCTCTAAATGCATTATTGAAAAATAGAGAGGAAACAACAATTCATAGAATATACTTAGAAAATACAGATATTTTTAAAATTATTATATGGATTGGCAATTGCTTCTTGCTTTCTTCTCGAAAACGACATCATAACAACGGGATTGACGGTGGGATCTGAATTGGTATTAAAAGATACCGATTTCGTTGAGGCATGATTAAGATGTTTTGCTGCTCACGTTAAAACGAGAAAAAACATGATCTCAAAGAAATTGGTAGCCTGAAAAATTAACGGATCAAAAGCTGGATACGTTGCTATAATGAAGCTTTCTCTATTGGCTCACTAGAAAACGCTTAGAGGGATTGGATTTTGATGAAATACGAGAAGTAAGGTAATAGTTAAGGTGCCAAAAATTGATTACCTCTGAACGGGCAAATATATATGTTTATGAAATGTACACTCTGTAAATATTGTAAAAAAAAACAAACATCATCTTTACACCGGATCCAAATATTGCGAATTGTAAATCTAGGTCAAGGGGAACAAAATCAAAAATGAATTGATACAATTTATTGACGTAAGGAATTAATATATAAACATATAATTTTTCTCACAGTGCAAAAATGTTTAATTAATAAATATACCTTTCTTGTGGAGCACGAAGAGCGCAATTGTTTATATACATAAGGAAAGGCACGGTGGAGTAAGGGATATGTATATGGATAGCGACTCGGTTTGAGGAATCGGAGAGCTGAGTTCGAATTCCAGTCGGATTCATTACATTCACATACGTAAGAATACCATTGGGAACGGTATGAATCCTCTTATTCACCCCCAGCTAATAGGACAGACTGGGTTCTTGGGTGGTAGGAGAAGGAAAAACTCTGAATTCAAAATATATCAAGCCAAATACAAGGAGTATATTTTTAACAAGTATTTTAAGACATGAGCAAAATATTGATAGTTTTACAAATTTGTTAAATTTCAGAAAAATCTCCTTAATATACATCAGATTAGCGGAAAATTTCTGGTAAGCAATGGAGATGACTAAGTGGCATAATTTAATTTCTAATAAACGAATGTGTGTAAAACATGTTCCTGAATTTTTTATGCAAATTAATATTGAATTTATTTTAGCTCATTTTACTTATTAACGATTCCAGCATATGTGACAAAAGCTCGGTGTTCTTTTATTCGTCTGACTCATACACTTCCAATGAGTACTGAATAACGAACTATTCTCTCTAAAATGTTTAGTCAGATTATTTACTGTTTCTTCAAAGGAAATTTATCCAGTTTTTTTTTTAGTTGTTATTTTTTTGTTAGGACAAAATTACAATATTATTCATGTTCTACTGCTACTAACTTTCTCAACAAAAGACCTTTTTTTTCTCGTCTTCACAGTTGCTGCATTCTTCTTTGGAAAGTTGCTCGTATCTTCTAAAATAAGCAGAAAACGTAATTCCATCATCTGAATTGTATGTGAATTCAGTTATGGCTTTTGCCAGTGCGTCGGGAGTGAAGGAAGTTGGAGAATTTTCCGTTTTCTTCCGCATTTTTTCGATTCAATTTTGTTGTTTCTGGAGTTGCAACAACTGCTGTTGTTGCTGCTGCTGCTGTTGATTTTTTACAACTTGTGTTAATAACTCTTCCATAATCAGAGAATATTTGTTTTTTTTCCTTCTTTCACTTTTTTTCTTTTTGATACACACTGATGAAAAAAAAATTAAACCAACGTGCTTCTAAATTCTCCTCCTCGCTGTCATGTTCGCCTAAGCAAAAAGTAGCTTTACCTAATCCTTATGAGTGTCGATTCCTCGTCGCCACTGTTATAATTCACTCCCCGTGGTTATAATATTGTCTCTCTTATGCTACTTGCCGTGAATTCATTAGAAATTCTGCCCGACTGACTTCAAAGGACTGGTATTTACCAACATCCCTTCAAGGCAAGATGTAGCACAGGGCCGATTTTTGATATGGGGCAATTCCGAGCCCATATTCTCGGGCAAAATTTCTACACAGGTCGAGTTTATGTACCACCCCAAACGAGAATCTGCCCATAGGCAGAGGATCGTCTGGGTTCCTCTCTGCCCGATGAGTGTTCGACAAGTCAATCGCGAGCCTGGCAGCGAACTACCTGACTGCGATGAAATTCAAATGACTCACTTTGAATTTAAGGAGTCTCGGCTAGTGAATTTGAGTTATCTTATTTACAACACAAAAATGTTAATATTTTTCTATGACCCCGGCCACCATGTCTCCAATTTTAATCTCTTCTTTGTATCTGTTAGCCCACAATGGGCAGCATCGTTTACACTTTTTAAAATATATATTTTCTTACTGTTTGTGGTGGTACTATGACATCTTCATTGGATATAACGCCGTTTTTCATCGTTAATTTATGTCTTATTTCTTTAGGTATTACAGTTTTGGTACAATTGCTCAACCTGTTTCTTCTTATTCTTTCAACAATCTTGCTAAATATTGGTTCATCTAAAGTTTCCGATGCCAATCTTTATAGAGATAACATGTGAGGTTCATCACATTGTAATATTTCTTAATAAAGAATTTCCATTTTTTTAATAATTTTTATCAAATGGTAACCTTGACAGCGCATCGACATGTGGTATTGTATTTTCTTTTACATAATTAATGTCCAAATCATATTCCATTAATTTATTGTCCAGAATTCTGGAAGATGTAACTTTTGGTCACTCGTTTCTAAGATTAAAAATAAACTCTAGAGGTTTATGGTCCGACTTCAATATAAACGACTTCTTTTCTTCTTTTTATGTGCCGTGTCCTTTTAGAACGTAGGCGATCATTGCCCGCCACTTCCCCCTATTCCTCGTGGCTCTCAACAAGTTTTGTGTTTCTGCCAACTCCCCCAGTCCACGCTGCTTTCACCTGTCTCTTTTCACCTCTTTTCCTCCCGTGAGGATCAGATTCTCCATGCCCTCATTTCTCATCACGTGTCCCAGAAATTTCATCTGCCTAATAAAAAATATCGAATTCTCTGTGCACCAGACAATGACTATTCACCTTGAAAAGTACTATATTTCATGGCTTTGTTGCGATGAAATATGCTGATCCAGCTCATTCACTCGCATCCATAGTTAAAGTAACTTTTTGGGATAAAATATTTTTCCAATTTTTGTTTTTTGCGTGAATATTTTTAATAACATCAAACAGTAAACTTTGCCTCTGAGTCCATTTGAATTCACTATTCTTTTGACGCAGTTCAGCATATAATTTTATTAAGTCGCTCTATCTTGGTAGGTATGACATTGGGGGAATTCATTATTTTCCCTGCTAGCTATCAGACAAATGCCAGCTTAGGTTAGGTGGCAAAAACTCTAAGTCAAGATAAACTCTGATTTTCAAAGCGTTCAGGGGGCAACAGGAAACCATTTCCCTTTCTCAATATTAGATGGAAATTCACCGATAATAAAAATAATCTTTGGAAATTATCGCCTATATCCTGAAAAACTTCTTGTCTGCGCATTGTACCCTCAGGAGAGAGCCGATCATGACTCTCCACAACTATGTTGTTGGGGTTTTTGGGTACTATGGTATACTAGTGAGCCAGTCAAAATGAGCTGACTCATTTTATAGTTCACCAATAGAAGTTTTAACCAATCAGAAGGCTCAAAATATTCAATTAGGCGTGTATAAAAGGCGGCCATGTTTTGTTTCCGGAATATTCACTGCCAGCCTTTGATATCGAAGGCTGAAGAATTGCGGAACAGCTGGTGGTGGTATTGGCGATATAGTCAGATTCAGTAGAGTGTCTGACTCGTGAGTGTTAATCTTTAACGTTGTTTCATTGAACAGATTACGTACTGCTCTGGATTCTATATTCATAGACTATGGTGAACATGGTCAACATATGTATCCCTTGTAGCTTTCACTGTCATATAGTAGGATATATATTACATACCAGCTCAGCATTTTCTTCTTTGTTTCTAACGAAATTTTGTTATTTCTTCGTAATTTGTTTAGTGTTTGGAGGGCCAATTCATGTTCGGCTTTCTGTGTCGTATCCGGCATTACAAAAAGAAATGAATGATAGTTTCATAGCTTTCTGTTATTTATTACGATTAATTAAGTCTTCATATTAGGTTAGAATTATAGAACGTTAGTATAGTGGCTGGCCTCTCGTATGACTGTCTATTTGGACAGCTAGCCTATCTCTCTTGCAGATGCCTGTTCAGTGTTTGTTCAACATCCACAGAGCTCACCTGTTGTTGTGTAACCTTATTTACTCTTAGATGAAGTAAAGAACGCATTATATGGCATGATCAATTATTTGGACAAGGTCAGTACGCTCAACACGTGGTCCAAGTTGGCACGACCATCGACAGCTCAAAAACTAGTTCCGTCTACCCAATTTCACTCACAAGGTTTGAATTAACCCGTGGTATGGTTTTCCCACCCCATGTCGATAACACGAATAAACCACCAACCTGATGAATCGATCCTGATGAGATTCGAACCCGAGTCCCATTGTCGGAAATCAAACTGTCTAACCACTTGGCAATGCGCGTATATGGAACGTATAATAAGCGAACTGGTTCATTATTTGTGAATCCTGCGAAACACGATATCATGGATATATGGGTAAAAAGAAATGAAAATGTTTCAGAAGTGATAACCCTGTATGCGTTCATAGTTTGCCATACGACAGATATCATGTTCTAAGTGTGGCATGTTCGTCATTTCCGGTAAGGATTTTGTATCCTCTTCATTTTTGTAGATCAACCGCCGTATCTGCGCACGCATAACGCTGTCCTTCTATCATTCGCTCACAATTTTCACGTTTTGCTGATAGGTAAACTATCCATTTATTTCACTTCGATTTTATTGCGTGAACAGTGAAATTAATAACAACAAGCCTACATTTTCTTTTAGTAGGACTTCTTAATTTAGGAAGCACGATGGAGTAATGGCTAGATTGCGGAATCGGAGAGCAGAGTTCGAATTTCAGTCGAGTTCATTACATTCATTTACGTGCATCTACGCTTGGTATGAACTCATCGATTCGCCCACATTTATGTGTAAAATAGCATTATAGATTGGGTCCTATAGCCTTGGGTGGCAACCAGTATAGGAGGAGGTATCTGTGAATTCAAACAGGATAACATTATCATAAAAGTGTATATATGTGTGGCTGGGTATGGAAACTCCTATTATTGGCACTTTTTCGGATGCAGCGTTTTTCACAGTTTAAGAAAAGAAACAAAAAGAAACAAAATCAAAACAGCAGTAACATCCCAAACGCGTATACATACTAAAATAATATTTACATAATGATACACACACACACACACACACACACACATATATGTGTGTGTGTGTGTGTGTGTGTGTGTGTGTGTGTGTGCGTGTGTGTGTGTCAGACTAAAAGACTCCCTTCGTGCGGTCTTTAGGCTAGCTCCTGCGGAGTGCTTTTGGGCCTTTGGTTTTTACCTTCAGCGTCCTATGTACGTCAAAGTTATAAGAATTTGGAAATAATAAAATTAATTTACTTTATTCAACACCTTAATTCGTCATAATCTTTCTTCGCATACGCAATAGATCTCTGTAGTTTGTTTACATTCATTTTGCGCGCAATTTTTATTTTCTTTTAAAACTGGCTCTCTATGAGACCAACCTCGACTCGTTTATCCCCTCCTCTGGCTTCTCGAACCCCGGCTACTTTCTTTTCCTTAGAAAATATCCTCAAACTCTCGGCCTTGGAGTTTACGTCAAGGACCATCTCCCACTGGCTAGAGATCTCTCTCCCTCTCTCTCTCTCTCGAATCTCCAGACAATTCATACATGTGTTTCCGTCTATCTCTTCTCAATGCTGTAAGCTACCATTTCATCTATCGCTCGCGATCCTCCCCAGACTTTGGTGTACTAGAAACAATTTCTGACAATATAGGCAAGGCTATCTCTCTTTATCCGTTTGCTCATATATTCATGTTCGGGGACTTTAACGCTCACCATAACCAGTGGTTTAAAAACTCTATAACTGACCTTACTGGCATAGAAACCCTTTTCAATTTCTCAATCCCTCACGCAAATTGTTGACTTTCTCACACATTTCCCCAACAACTTGAACGGTAAGGCTTCCCTTTGCGACCTCTGTTTTACCTCCTTCCCCGAGTCCTGTCGCTCCATGCATCTCTGCCCTCTTGGCAACTCTGATTATGCTGTTGTGTCTGTCAACATCTCCTTCTACTCCACAGCCAACAAAGAAGCTCCTGCCAACAGAACATCTTACTGTTATCAACGAACAGACTGGGACTCTTTCCGGGATTTCCTTCGCGATGTACTCTGGGATGTGGTCAGTAAGCTTCCCACTCATGAATTCGCTTCCGAGGTCTCCTCCTGGGTAAAAGCTGGAATCAAGGCTTTCATCCTCGCAAGGAAATATAAGGTTAAATCGCGCTCATCATCTTGATTCTCTGCTGCTTGCTCACTTCTTCCGCCTATAACGAGTGCAAACGTGTCCTCAATGAAGCAAAGTCACTATTTGCTGATAGAATGAAACAACGTATTGCATCTCGCACATTCGGCTCCAAGGATTATTGGCGTCTCTGAAAGAGTGTCAGGAAATCCACAATACCACCTTTGTTCAACCAATTTCAGGTCTTGAACTCCTCAGCTGATAAGGCTGAATGCTTTGCTCGGAAATTATCATCCAACTCAACGCTCGATTCATCCGGTGTACCCACACCCGATTTCCTTCCTAGAACTGAGGGCCTATTGAGTGAGTTGCATATAACCCATTCGTTGGTACTGGACATCATCTCTAAATTAGACTCCCATAACGCTAGCGATGGAGACAGGATAGCAGCAATTTTCCTGATAAATGTGCTCCTGAACTGGCCCCTGCCCACTCCGAATTATATAACTACTGCCTCAAGGAATCTTGCTTTCCATCCTGTTGGAAGTCCTCATCTATTGTACATGTCTTTACGAATCCAGGAGACCCTGCTGACCCATTTAACCACCGTCCTATCAGTCTCCTACCACTCTTCGGCAAAGACTTTGAAGCTTTTAATCAACGCCGGAGTGGTTAAGCACATGATCTTCTCTCTGACAAGCAATATAGTTTCCGCTTTGGCCGTTCTACAGCTGATACGTTCACGACCATAACTCAAATTATGTACTAATCACTACACAATAACGGAGAAGCTCGTTTAGTGGATCTAAATATCTCTAAAGCGTTTGAAAGGGTTTGGCATGCCGGCCTCCTTCGTGCGCTTCAGGGATACGGAATTTCAGGTCGATTATTTGACTTAATACGATCATTCCTCTCAAACCGTCTAATAAATGTCGTCCTTAACGTATTCCCCTCCAGTTCCTTTCCCACAAATGCAGGTGTTCCCCAAGGCTCTATCCTGGACCCTACTCTATTCCTTATCTTCATCTTCTCGATGACATCAATTCCAAAGAAGGCATCTACTATTTACTCCTGCTTCAAAAGCAAATCTGGTATCGCTGACAAAAATAATCTGTCCATTAGTCTCGAAAAAGACCTCCAATCGATTGTAGACTGGGGCAGGAAATGGCTGTTTAACTTTAATGCCTCAAAAACAAAACTGTTCTCTAGTAATCACCACATGGAACCATCCCTGCCGCCCATTATAATGTTTGATACTCAACTCCACGAGAGCAACAATTTAAGACTGCTTGGTCTCACACTGTCCACTGAACTGAGCTGGAATAAATACATTGAATCAACAGCTTCATCCACCTCAAGGAAGGTTGGTTCCCTGTTTCGTACCAGAAAGATTTTCTCGCCGGAGTCCATCCTTCAAATCTATAAATCAACCATTTTACCTTGCATGGAATACTGCTACCATATATGGTCTGGTGTCCCACTGTTCATCTTAAGGTCCTTGAGAAAATCTAGAGATGGATATGCAATGTGATTGGTCCTGATCTGGCATCTCGTTTACAGTCGCTCTTTTATAGACGTGTCGTGGTTTCCCTCTGTTTTTTCTACAAATACTTTCAGGGTAACTGCTCCGACAAGCTATTTTCACTAGTATGAATTTAAACGTGCAACTAGGCTGGCATCTCGACCCCACCCTTTTACTGTTGAAACAATTAAATGCCGCCGTCTCTTCTACGGCAATAGTTTCATGCCTTGCACTTCCCGGCTGTGGAAATCGATTCCTATTACCTTTTTTTTTCCCCTGATAGCTATAATCTCCAAATATACAAATGCAATGTCAATCGACATCTCCAGATGGCTTGATCAAATCCCTGTCCTTCTCTTCATCGTTTTCTTTATCACGCCTCTTTACTCTCACTCCCACTCTCTGTAACCCCTTGTGTGCTAGTGACATACCGCCCTGCTTGGGGTGACATGCTTAAAACAATCACAGTTTTTATTATCCCATCATATAAAATTACTCTTAAAAGACTTTCGGGAAAACGAACAATGTAATATTTCGAATACGTCAGTGTATGCGTGCTAGAAAAAGAAAACAAACACATGAGCAATGTACCGTGCCCCGTTTATGGGTTAATTACCGTTTAATTAGACCTTAAGTTTAATTCCAGCTGCACAGAAAAGCGAAATTAAAGTCAAACGTTTAATGAAGAATTGTTATTTAAACCTTTAACTCTGTTCGATATTTAAATCTAACTTTAAATGAGGTATGTATTTAATTTTAATTACGTGTAATGACAATAGTTATTATCTGTTAGTTCAGGTTGTTTATGATTCGACGAAACCGAAAAACGATCGAACGGACGGACACACGTACACTACACTTTATTTATATAGAATATATAATGATAGGTGTACGAACGTGTGGATACATTGATAAGATAATGGACATTTTGGTTAAGAAAAACGGTTTATGAATTTTCATAAATAAAGTAATCGATGCGCGTAAACAATTATGAAATTGGTAAAATCAATTAATCATTTGTTTAATTAACTATGGAGTTTCGTTTTTAGGAAAAACATGTTATATTCCCAAACAAAACTTAAATATACATTATAATAAATGCTGGAGTCGGAAGCGAATTTTTGTTAAATGGATGATGCTTAAGTTCCTGACGTTCATAGATCATATTTATCTTCTCTTCATTTGCATAAATGAATCGCAATGCAATTGTTACTTTCAGGTTGGATCATTTACTCTATCGATGTAGTCATATGACTACGCTTTGTGCAGATGTAATCCACCTATCTTCTGAAAGTCGGGGAGGTCGTGTTCTTGCTGATGCTGTTGGCTCCATGATGGTTAAAAAAAAATCACGTCTCACACATTCCATTGGTTATAACAGAAAACGGTTGGAATGAACCGGATGTGGTGCCTACGGGGGTGATGGAATATACCGGATATGCTGTCTGGATTCGAAGGCATATAAAGTTAGCGATAGTAAACCGGCGGGGGGGGGGTAGCGAAAAAGTGCCGATCACGGAACGAGAGGATTTTGTAACCAGTTTATTTCTGCTACACTTTTTAAAAATTGTTTTCACACATTTTAATATTAACTTCAGAATTTTAATCTGATTGATTGGTTCGTTTTCTACGGCTTTTCAATTCTTTACACAATATTTAAAGCTACAAACTCTTTTTTGATCACAAGAAGCTCTTGTCCCTCTTGGTGCTAATAATGGTTTCGTGATAAAAGACTTACTAATTAATCCATAGTTGGGGAGAAGAGGTGGCTTAATATTGTTCCAAATGGTATTTACGTGTGAGTGAATATAACGAGCCCAACTGGTATTGGAACTTGGTTAACCAATTTCCAATTCCGCGCCGTTATCCATTACACCACCTACACATCCAAACTTACAGCACCAGGAATTCCCAAAGAGTCACCTATCTAGGTTTGCTTAACTTCGGTGATTGTACGGAGACCTCAGAATTTTAAGATTGAATTGAGAAATGGTGAGCTTGATTTCAGTAATTTAAAAATAACTTCAGCGATTTTAAGATTGACATTAGAATGTTTATGTTTTAAAGTAAATTTTGAAATTAACTACACACCATTTTTAAATGATTCAGAAATTTTAGTTTGATTTCAGAACAATTATCATTAACTCCAAATCAATTAAGAACGACTTCGTCAATTTTAAAATTGGTTACAGAAAATGGAATAATGACTATGTTAAGATTGACATTGGAAATGTTAAATTTGATTCAAGATATTTAAGATTTACTTTAGAAATTTTAATAATGATTCAGCAATATTAACTCTAAATTAAAAGTTCCATGGTGTTCATTGATATTCTAGTTAATTAATTGCTATTTTTAGTTTAACATTAATAAACGAAACTTTAGCAGGTATAAATCCCAGCAAGATATTTTCATTTCTTAAATGGGATAATTGAGAATGTCAATTTTGCAATGACTTCTCATAACCTAATTGATTAAGGCACACATGATTTAAAGGTGTTTTCACTCAGGTGATATAGGTTCGAATCTTGTCGGCAGACACTTTTCTTGAGTAGGATTTCTCTATCGTTAGGCTGGTTAGTATCTATTTCACTAACTTCTGTCTATCTTCTAAATGAATAAACGGCAAATTTTGTCTGTTCGTCCTTGTTTCTGATACCTGTCTAACTCGGGCTACTCTTGCTCTCCATAGAGATATTATACGGTTTTGGAATTAGGATGATCCCATCAATGAAAGTCTGCCATTCAGCATGTGCTTGAACATCCTGCATTAGAATTTCTTTCCGGATGAGGAATAAACATTTAAAATTCGAACTTTCAAATAACCGAAAAAAATAATGATTTTATAATTCTTTAATTTATACTGAGTTTAAAGTAACACAAAAATTTGAATTTAATTTTTTTTTGTTTTAAACTCAGTTTAAAATATCTCCAAAATTGATTTCTTCTATTTTATTTCTTCAAAATGCCAAGGAATCAGAATTAAAGTGAGAGGTTTCGTGACGTGAGGTTTTGAAGTGACTCAGTCTGTGATTCGAAGAATTCAAATCAAATGATTTTCTGATTTGAAGAGCGCAATTTTCGGCCTGAATTTTAATTTCGGCCCAAATCAGAGTCTCGGGAATTTCACCCTAACTCGTTTTTATTGGACATAAAGTGAGGTTTTGAAGTTCCATTCTGCATGTTGTTTTATAAAATCAACGTTTTGTGTTTATATCTACTGTTCTTTCAAATCATACGTATCCTTTGCAAGAATATTACAGGATATGTAGTGTATAGGAAGCACAGTGGCGTAATAGATTGCGTTTCGGAGTGAGGAAATCAGAGAGCCGAGTTCGAATCACGGTTGAGTTTGTGCGGATCTATTACGCACAAATATACATACATACGAAAATACAAATCACATACAACGCCAAGCATTCATTAGTTAATTAATCAACACTACGTTATCATAGGCAATTTACAAATCGTAGTAATGCGACTATTTTGTAATCGCTCTATTTTTCAGTAGTTAATTTTGTGCACTTTTGGGAGAAATGGACCACAAAAGCTTTCTTAAGTCTCCCCAAATCTCGCTCGCTGATTGGTCGGTGCCAACCAATCAGATCGTTTGCACGTGTAGAATAATTCTTCCCACGCAGCGATTTGGAGCCTACAGTTTTTTTTTCATCTCATTAGTGAGATTTCAACTGCCAAACGAATCAACGACAGTTGAAACCATGCGCCAAATTCCTCACTCACACACCACGCACATGCTGAACATACCTTGTACACACTGACATAAACTCTTCTTACACAGCAATATCTTTCAAGAATAACCATTACAAGAGACTCTCATGAACATTCTTCCAGTGAACTTTGGAACACTAAAGTAACAGTTGAAGAGAGACAACTCTTGATTAATTTAACCTTTTCTTACTTAAATGCCTGCTTTCTTTCACATCGTTTTTTGATATTGTACATCTTGTTAAATACATATTTTATGTGTAACAATGTCTTTCCTTATCCTTTTCTGCGTCAGCCCTGTTTCCTAATCTAAAGTTAAATTAATGTGGCGCACTTCACCACAAGTTCATTACATTCACTTAAGGGCTAATACCCTTAGGAAAGGTGCGAATCCACCTCTTCTCTCCCAGGTATGGGTAAATAGCAGTACACACTGGGTTCTATAGCCTTGGTTGGTTACTGGTCATGGACAAGGAAAACACTGAATTCAAACCAAGATGTATATTTCAACAGGTGTACCAAGTATTAAAAAGTTTATAGTAGTGTTTTAAGCAGTATACTAACCTTTACGATTATTCTTAACCATAAAAATGGCTAAACCAGTCTCCGTGATATTTTAGAGGCTGCCGGTTATTAGAAATTCTTGTAAAACAGAAGTGAATTTCTTTTTCCCAAGAGATTGAGAGAATCATGTTTGCAAATGCATAGTAAGTTAAAACCAGCATTTAATCAGCCATATGAGAGTTTTGTTTCTCAAATTGCTTTCTACAAGATGATGAATTTTTTAAAAAGCCTTTATAGAGAAAAAATATTTATGGGAGAAATAGGATATATACACTGTATACAAAGTGGTTAATTGAATGATGCATTTGGAAAAGAAAAGTCTATGCAACGCATCCCGTTCTTCAAAACGACACAGCAAATGAATCCTTTAGCACTTAACGAACAGAAACCGTCATCAGATACTATAGAAGGGTGATAAGAATAAAAAAGGACGTAACCAAAACAAAAAACAAAAAACATATCACTTGAAAACGTCCAGCACCATCAACAACTAAAATGGATAGCATATGTTACTAAAGGAGGGAATATTGTTATGATCTAGATGTCGATTGTCAACAATACCGTAAAAAAGACCTGGAAGACATTCACATGAATACTAGAAGCAGTAATAATATTTATCGAACATGAATATCTTATTTTTCTGAAAAACGAAAAACTAGTTTAAAAGACATATTTTATAAATTGCAGGTGGATTGAAAAGTTCAAAGGCTGTCTATGAAGGAGTGATGCAAGAATAGTGGCATGTTGCATGCATTAATTTTCACTCTTCTTATTAGTAACTGGTTGTGGTGTCCTCCCTCTAAAGAGTCTACGTTGGTCTCTTCCGCCTACTATAAGATTAATAGGAGAGAAGGCATTGAAGGAACAGTCGAATAGATTATAGGCAGTTAACAGCATTTTCAGACCTGATACGACTGGTGTTTCCACCTGACATTTTCTTCTGCAACTGAACTCTTTTTTTTTGTTTTTTTTTGTGAACCTCAAATTCGTTTCTGTCTGTTTTTTATTTTTCCCTTTTCTTTCGTTCTACTTTTTTACTGACTGTTTTTTCTTTTTCAATTTCTTACTCTCCCTATTTTATTTTACTTTTTGCTTTCATTCTTTTTCGATTAGGTTTTTGATTTTCTCCTATTTTTAAGTTATATTTTGGATTTATTTTTGACGTTTTTTTCTGCAATCCACCGCTAGAGGTTATCTGTTTAATTGTTCGACGTCCGACTTTATTTTTCTTTGTTACGTGTTAATTTCGTTCTTTGTTTTTTTCTTATTAAATATCCGTTAAGTTTTCTGTGTTGTACTTGCTAAATCTTTTGTGTAGATTTTCTTTGTGTAGCATTTTGTTTTTAGTTTTATTGATGTTTTTAGTTTTATTTTACTATTGTTGTTTGAATTTCTTCGTGTATTATTTAATTTTGAGTTTACGTACGTGTAACCGTTTTTGTGCATAGTCCTTTTAAAGGAAATGTGTGATTGTTATTGGTCTTAACTCCTTTTAAAGTTTAACGTTTATTCTCGTCGTTCTTTTGCGTTTTTCTTTTTCCACATCCAGCTGTTTTATTGTATTTGTGATTTATTTTGTATTTGCCCTTTTATTTCTTTGTATTTTATCTTCCGTTTTTCCTTAAAAAAAACTTAAGTGTTAAAACTGGCTCCTAAGAAGACTGTGAAATTATCTAATTGGGACAAAAAAAGAGGGACCCACCAGACAAGAAATCTGAATTAGACAAAAATAAAATTATGGATACAGAAAATGGCTGTAATGGTGAATCCTCAACAGCTATGGTGGCCGGAAAAATCCAAAATGTAAAGGTTAATATGGTAGCCGAAAAAAGTTCTGTTTCCTGCTGAAAATATGGAGGCCGAAACAGGCCAAAATGTCCAAACTAAAATTTTAAAAAAATGGTATTGTTGCCGAAGCAGGACAAGATTCTTGCAAGGGACAAGAACCTAACACCGACAGTACTAACAAAGATGTTAAAGTAGCGGTCTGGGAGAGACCCTCCTGCTGGACGTACTCTCAAAAATGCAAACTCAACATTACAGACTTCCTGAGATTGTGTCGATCCACAAAAGACACCATCATAAAATCGCTGACGTCCCTGGGGGATTAAGCCACAGAGTGTCTTAAATGGTAAAGGCTTTTTTATGTGGGACATACTGTTACACACGCCTGCTGATTGTGAAGCTGTTAGCACACGAGTCCTAATAACAAAAGCTCTCCTTCTGAGGACAGAATATCAAAGCAGGCGTACGACCTTTATCAGTACATGAGGTCCCTCCTCAGATTGTCGGGGAACACTTGTTTGCTTATCTGTACGAATTTGGGCAGACACATTGCTTCCATTGAGGATGTGACCGGGGAATGGAGAATGGAGATAATGGTAGATCGTAAGGCCTTTGTCTCCTTCCCCAACTGCCTGGATGTAGAGGGCCAGAAGATGCAGTTATAATGACAATTGAAAATTCGGAGAGACTGGTCACCTCTCCACTTCCTACCCAGAGAAGAGGCCCTCTGGATTTCTGGCCTCCGCCGACCCAACTCCTTCTCTGGCCGAGTCTGTTGTGTCCGTCACACGGATCCTATTCCTCGAAAAGCCTTTGCAAGCCGTTAGTGCGGTTGTGGGGAAGGAAAAGGGGGAATAGCAGGTTGTTGGTAAGTCAAGAGGGGAGGTCCGGGCAGCGGATCCTCGTCCCACTGAAGCTCCAGCGGGTATCTATATAAAAAATCCCACTCCATCAACCAGTTCTAAGGGCGACTCCCTGACCTGCTATTCTGAAAGGCTGCGGCAACAAAACAAAAATATGAATCATCTTTTGACAATGCCAAAAGGAAGTCCATCATCGGAAACCATAGATTCTTCATCACAGAAGAAAAAGTCTAAATCTATTTTAACATAGGAGAAGTCGTGTGCCGGGAATTAAAACAACTGAAGGACAAGGCGCTACAGCATTCCAGAAAAATGAAGAACATTAAAACACTTGTTAATTTCAGGAAAATTAACAATCTGTATGTCGAAAACACGAGGAATTTACCTAAAGCAAAAAGGGTCTTAAATGTGGTTCGAGGGGGTGAATCCATCTACAAATTTCTGCCATGTTCGGGGAGGATAACGAGGTCTTTGGAATGTTTCCTCACATGGCCTGTTTCGACGACAAAACTGAAATAAATTGCAACAATTTTGTTCAGGGAGGTTCCCGCTTTTTGTTCGCCTCTCCCTGTATAGATTTTTAAAGGTAAACTTCCCGCTGGACATTGGCAGCCTGTCCCCCGACAGCACCATCAAAACTGAGATGGGAATTGTTTCGATGGGAGAGGCAGTCGGTGTTCTTTCCCCGTCCATGCTTAATGCAGGAGAGCAACCTTAATGTGTTTCATTACGGCTTTCTGGTTAGCTAGTGTGAATATCTGAGGACTGCGCCTCTCGTGACATTCAGCACCTCGAGGTGAATGTTTGTTGTGTACAGGAGACCCGGTTTTCTACTCAGGACTATGAGGACATTCTGTCTAGATGGTTCTCACTCTATTCAGCATGTTTTGATGGTCGTTCAAGAGGTGTCCTTGGCTGGTGAGCAAGTCTTTGAAGGCTGCGTGTACTCTTGTCTTCGCAGATCAGGCAGGCAGGTTTTGTGTTCTGGATGTTATCATAAAAGATAAAGCTCTTCTTCTCATTGCGGTTTATTCGCCCAATGTTTATTCTGAGCTGCCTGTTTTGTTTCGGCAGATTGAGCCGTTTTTGACGACATCCCGTTAGGTAGTCTTATAGGGGGATTGGAATGCCGTCCTTGACCCCGACATAGGCCAAATTCGGGGACTTACAACCAAGACGTGAAGCCATTTCGAGAAGTTTGATCTTGTCGATAAGTACCAGAATGAGCACCCTTGGGAGGTAGTTTGGACTTTGAAAAATAGTGGCGGATCGGCTGCAGGGGTCTTTCTAGATAGCTTGACCGAGTCTGAAGGGAGTCGATGTAGGCTCTTAGGTGTCCAAGTTTTCATTAAATAGTCTATTTGGATCATAGGCTTGCCCGGGTCCGTGTAAACTTAGATAAGCATAAGGTTAGGCTAGCTGGCTACTGGAAATTAAACTGCTCATTATTTGCTGAGCAGGATTTCTGTGACCAGCTGCTGCTAATGATACAGAGGGAATTGACGGGGCCGGGTCTGGGAATGCCTGGTGTGATAATTTATAATCTAAAATTAGAACGTTTGCTGCTGATTTTAGTCGTCGAATCAATTTAGATAGATTAGCGGCGCAAACGGCTTTAGAGCAAAAAGTAGATTAGGTAGTGAAATCCCGTGATAGTGGAGAAATAGCATTAGCTAAGGCAGAGTTGGCCTCCTTGCTTATCAAGAACGATCAAGCTCTGGACAAAAACGGTGGGGATAGGCTACGTAATTTTCGACCTTTAACCATGTTAAATACAGAGTTAAAGTTTTTGGCAAAGATCTTAGCCAACCGTTTTCAGGCTGTCCTGTCTAATCTGATTGGCTCCGAACAGACTTGTGCTCTCAAGGGTAGGATTATTCAGGACAACCTTATATGGTACGTTTGATCATCAAGCAAGTCGACAGTGAAGCCGCGCTAATCAATTTAGTCCAGTCCAAGGCCTTTGATAGGGTTGATCATCGATTCCTGGAGGCAGTCCTTTCAGCAGCCGGTTTCGGCCCGTATTTTCGCGCTTGGAGCCGACTTCTGTATGCGACTCCCCGTGCGCTGGTGGAGGTGAATGGAGTACGATCAAAGCCTTTCCTATTGTCTCGTTCCATTCGTCAAGGTTGCTCGCTTTCGCCTATGCTTTACGTTCTTGCATTGGAACATTTCCTTCGCAAGTTAAAAACGAATCCGGTCCTACGCGGAATTTCCGTACCTCGGCCAGGTATTTTGCATATGCCGATGACATTTCGGTTCTTGTGTCGAGCAGAGCCGAGATTGACGAAGTCAGCAAAGAAATCAGTAGTTATGAGACGGTGACAGGGGGTCAAGATCAACCGCGATAAGCGTTGGCTTTCGGTTGGGTGCGTGGATGGGAGTTTTTAATAATGGATCTTTCATCTGGATCTTTCATCTGGATCTTTCATCCGGTCAAGGTACTCAGGTCTGGTTCAGTCCTGATGTCCATTTGGAAATGAATTGGTCGGAGGTACAAGGGAAGGCCAAGATCGCAGTTAATCTGCAGTCTCGGAGGAATCTTTCCTTGAAGGGACGGGAGAAAGTATGCGTTTCACACATCTATCCGATTCTCATTCACCGACTCTGTACTTTCACTTCCGTATGCCACACTAATCTTCTTAGTAAGGCTCTTGTTCTCCTTCTTGTGAGGAGAAAAAGCCGCTAAGATATCTCGGGAGATCTGTTGCCTTCATCCGTCTGAAGGCGGTCTAGTTATGCCTAGCATTGAGATTTGTCAATATATGCTTCGCATCGGGTTCCTAGATCGAATGTGTCGCGAATCGGATGAGGAGGGCGCCTTCTGGAAGAGAGAACTTCCCACCCCTGAGAAGTGTGAATTTGTGTGAGGAGGAGGCTTACCGTTTACCATGAACCGAATGATCCTACTACCGTAAATGTCGCCTTGCTCTGAAACACTTTTTATGGGCGTCGGATGCCCTCTCCAATGTCCAGGCGTTGTCTCGTGGAACATTATATCAAGTGTTAGTCAGAGGGTCCGTTCGTGATAAGATTATTGACGAGTTTGGGCTTACGAAGAAGGAGGCTCGCTCAATCTGGCCTTGTGCTCTCGGGTTGAAATGCTCCAATAACGATGAGGCATCACTCACCTGGCTGGTGACTCGTGGGGCCCTCTAGGTCACCAAAAGACTGTGTTCAGCTGGCTTGGAGAAATCTCCAAACGCTGTGATGGGGAAGTCGAGTTCTTTCATTGCAGGGTCGTATGGTTCGTCTGCTACAAGGAAAGTTCTTTGTCCTTGAGGCCACTTCTGTTTGTAGCAATGTGGCACCGCCTTTGACGAATGCTGAAAATGTGTTCTTTTGGTTACTAGGTGCTAAGAGTGTCGTGATTTGGACGACACGTCAGAAGTGATTCTATGGAGGCGAGAGGTTCACTTCTTCCCAACTGATATTGTACTTTAGGCATCAGCTTAAAGTAAAGATTACGACGGAAAGGAGGCGGCTTAATTCATAAGAATTTAGCAAAATATGGATGAATCTTGCGCGATTCTGTCAAGTGAAAGGGGCTGAAGTAGAGTGGCATTTTGAGGCCGGTTAGACATCAGGATATTGTTCGTCTTGGGTTGAATTTAGGTAACCCCTCTTGAAATTAGGCTAGTTTAGGGTTGTTTTTGATTCTTTAGTTTCCTTTTTCCAGTTAACTTAGCTAGGGTATGTATGCTCACCGGCCCCTTTTATTTCTGTCTCTATTTTCCTTAATTTGATTCCCCGTCCCCTCCCTCATTACGCGGTCTGTGATGTCAGTTCTCTGGTGGATGCGGGGCGCCTTTCGTTTCGGGTGTGTGTTTTCGTTTTTTTTTTTTTTTGTTGTGTCTGAGTACCTGTCTGTGTGAATGTTTGGAATGAATGAATGTTTTATATTATTATAATTCCACATTGATTTCGTTCAGTTAACTGATATTTCTGCCCCATTTAATGATTGTCGAGGGCTTTATTACTAACATTATCTTGTTTAGTTTCATATAAATAGATTGTATTCCTATTGTAAGTACTCATTTGGGTCTTTTTAAATTGTTGTTTTATTCCCCTCCACAGACAATGAATTGTAAATATGGGGATTAGTTAGGATTTTCATGACAATGAGGTATTATGGTGGATATAGTAAAAAGGGTACGTAAGAATGTGTTGTTTTGGTGTAAGAAATATTGTTTGTATGACTGGGTTAGTGTTTGTGGCTAGCTTAAAGTTAGTCAGAAGAACTCCATCCTTTTCCTCAATCCCCAATTTCAGCCTTATGCCACATTTTTTGTAATTAAGCAGAAATAAATATCACAGTCGAATAGATTGAACGCTGGGTCAACCGACACACACTCACTAGTCGTGTAATACTCTTCTGTTGTACTTACTGTTTAATATATGATATATCTGTAACACTTGTTTTGTTATTTCTTTAAACATATAACTGGTCACAGCATAAGTGAATTGTAATTATTGCAGACAAACCGTCATCTGAGTGTTCAAAGAAGACTTCAGATATAACTCGTAGAAACTTCGCTTGAAAATGGACAAAATGATTATAAGCAATATGTGTACAAACTGCACCAAGTTTCAATAAGTGATAAGCTAACCTACGAAGGGGTAGGCTGAAATGTTCATGGGCTGACAAGTTCATAGGCTGACTATGAAGGAGTAATTCTATGCATGCCTTAATTTCAATACGTCTTATTAATAATCGCATTGTCTCTTCCGTGGTAAAAATATATCTGACTGTTCAAAGAAGATGTCAAATATAGCCGGACGTGAACTCGCTTGAAAATGGGCAAAATTTTCATCGTGATGCTATCAATTACTTGAAGACGTAGGGTTTAGCCGGCAAGGACATTCATGCTGACATGGTTGCCACATTGGGGATGACGTCCAAAGTTTATCAAAAGTGCAAACTTAGGCAAGGGAATTTAGTAGGAGAAGGGAGAATCTTGAACATGACCCAATGTCTGGATGTCCTGCAACTGCCATCACCGGGGAAAACATTGATCGTGTTCGCCACATGGTGGAGCAGGCTTTGAAGAAATAAAGTAAAGGAAAAATGAATTTAAAAAGAATGAAGCAAGATTAAAAATAAAATTAAATAAATTGAAAAAAGAAATGATGAAACTGTAAAAGAAGGGAAAGAAAGAAAGTTTTTGAAAAAACAAGTGGCGTGGCTGAATGTAAGAGTTAAAATGTTTTAAAGAAAATAAGGAATTTAATGAAAAATAGAGGCGAGATTAAAAGTAATAGAGGAAAAAAAGAAAGAAAAACAATGCTGGAATCTAAAAGGGGGAAAATAAAAGAAAGAACAAAATAAAGGAAAAAAAGAAAAATGTAATATCAAATGTAAATGGAGGAAAAGAAAATAAGGTTTTGAGTTGAAAAATAGATAGAAGCGTAACTGAAAGGAAGAGAGGGTAAGGATGAGAGGGCAAGGAAGAGATGGTAAGGAAGAGAGAGGTGAGATTGACGAAAAGAATGAAAGAAAGAAGAATTAATTGTTGAATCCAGCTTTCGAAAATGTGAACACCCGTATAACGAATAGATAGAAGCGTAACAGATAGGAAGAGAGGGTAAGGAAGAGCGGGTAAGGAAGAGAGGGTAAGGAAGAGTGAGGTGAGATTGACGAAAAGAATGAAAGAAAGAAGAATTAATTGTTGAATCCAGCTTTCGAAAATGTGAACACCCGTATAACGAAGCCGTGCGGACACTGCATTCAGTGTGCAGATTCCATCATTATATGAAATGCTGAGTGGATAGTCTTTGAATATGAAAATGAAATTTTACAAGGAATTGGTTTACGGTGAATGGAGGTGACGCATATGCAAGTGCAATAGTTCTGTACATGGAAGAGTGGAAGACAAGGTTTAACGTTTCATTGCGCGAGAATGCCAAATGCGCATTTTAGACAGGAAAATAATTAATATTTAATGACAAAAAACAACTCAAGTGACAAGGAGAATAAGGAAAGAATGTACAGAGAAGAAAAAATAATTAGAAACCATAAAAAGAATTCTGAGAATGGTCGGTGGATGTTCCGAGCTTAAATTAAAAAAAAAGTATACTTGATTAATCAGTTATGTGCCATGCGTGATACACGGTGAAGCGATCATGTATCTTTCGATTACTTTCAATTCCGTGCTAATATCCTTGGGAAAGATATTAATCTTCTACACCTCCTATCAGCTATGGGTAAATAGTAGGACAGACCGAGTTCTAAAGCATTGGATGGCAACTGGTCTAACGCAGAATGAAATGGCAGCCTACCGTGGGAAAAAATCAACTTGACCATTAATGTATCGAGAGATAACTGATCACCTAAGCGTGAAACATGCATGACACAAAACTGACAGTAATTGCGAAAGATGCCATCTAGAAATTAAGCAAAGTATTTGGGAATCAGAAACAATGAACAAAAATGCGCTGAACTCCTACGTAATATTAATCGTTCTATGTGAAATGTATATCAAAATGTGTTTCGAAACGCTAAGTTTGAATTCCATTGGAATCCATTACATTCACTTATGTGCTAATACACTTGAGAAAGATATGAATCATCTTTATCTTTGTCTCAGGTATGGCTAAATAGCTGGACAGACCGAGTTCTATAGCCTTGGACGATAAGTGGTCTAAAGCAGAAAGAAATGGCAGCCTACTGCTGGGAAAAAATAGGCCTCACCATTCATGTATCGAAAGATACATGAAAACATAATCGTGAATCTCGCATGACACATAACTGACAGTAATTGCGAAAGATGCCATCCAAAAATTAAGCAAAGTATTAGGGAATAAGAAAAAATGCACAAAAAATGCGCTCAACTCCTATGTAATATTAATAGCCCTATATGAAATGTATTTAAAAATATTTTTCGCAACGATAAGTGCGAATTCCAGTCGAATCCATTACATTCACTTACGTGCTAATACACTTAAGAAAGATATGAATCCTCTTCTTCTCCTCCAAGCTATGGGTAAATAGCAGGACAGAACGAGTTCTATCGCCTTGGATGGAAAGTGATCTAACGCAGAAAAAATAGCAACCGACCGCGGGGAAAAAAATCAGCCTCAAGATACATATATCGAAAGATACATGATCACCGAAGCGTATATCCCGCATGAGGCATAACCGAGAGTAATGGCGAATTATGCCATCTACAAAATAAACAAAGTAATTGGGAATAAGAAAATATGAACAAAATAGGGGCTAAAATCCCATGTAATATGAAACGCCCTATATGAAATGTATTTCAAAATCTGTTTCGCAACGCTAAGTTCGAATTCCAGTCGAATCCATTACATTCACATACGTCCTATAACCCTTGGGAAAGGTATGAATTCTCTTCTCCTGTCAGTTATGGGTAAATAACAGGACATACCGAGTTCTATAGACTTGGATTGCAACAGGTCTAAATCAGAATGAAATGGTAACATACTGCGGGGAAAAAATCAGCCTCACCATTCATATATCTAAAGATACATGATAACCTAAGCATGTATCACTATTGACACATAACTGACAATAATTGCGAAAGATGGCATCCAGAAATTAAGCAAAGTAATTGGGAGTAAGACAAAAATGAATAAAACCGCTCAAATCCTATGTAATATTAATCGCCCTATAAGAAATGTATTTCAAAATGTGAATCGCAACGCTAATTTTGAGTTCCAGTGGAATCCATCACATTCACTTACGTGCTAATTCCCTTGGAAAAGGTATGTATCCTCTTCTTCCCCTATCAGCTGTGGGTAAATAGCAGGAGAGACCAAGTTCTCTAGATTTGGATGGCAACTTGTCTAACGCAGAACGAAATGGCAACCTACCGAGGGGAAAAATCAGCCTCACCATTCATGTATTGAAAGATACATGATCACATAAGCGTGTATCACGCATGTCACATAACTGACAGTAATTGCGAAAGATGCCATACAGAAATTAAGCAAAGTATTTGAGAATAAGAAAAATGACCAAAAAACGCTATCTAATATTAATTGCCCTATATGAAATGTATTTCAAAATCTGTTTCGCAACGCTAATTTCGAAATCCAGTGGAATACGTTACATTCAATTGCGTTCTAATACCTTTAGGAAAGTTATGAATCATCTACTTCTATAAACTATCGGTAAATAGCAGGACCGACCGTGTTCTCCAGTCTTGGATGACAACTGCTCTAACGCAGAAAGGAATGTCAAACTACCACGTGGAAATAATCAGACTCACCTTTCAAGGATAGAAAGATAGATTTTCAACTAAGCGTGTATCACGCATGAAACTTAACTGAGTGTAATTGCGAAAGATGCAAGCCGGAAAATAAACAAAGTTTAGGAAATAAGATAAAATGATCAAAAAATGTGCTCAACTCTTATGTTATATTAACCGCCGTATATGAAATATATTTCAACATATCTTTCGCATCGCTAAGTTCCAATTCCAGTCGATTCCATTACATTCAGTTACGGGTTAATACCCATGGGAAAGGTATGAATCCTCTTCTTCTCCTATCAGCTATGGATAAATAGTAGGAGAGACCAAGTTCTAGAGCCTGGATGGCAACTGGTCTAACGCAGAAAAAATGGCAACCTACCGCGGAGAAAAAAACAGACTCACCATTCATTTATCGAATGCTACATGATCACCTCAGCGTATATCACGAATGACACATAACTGACAGTAATTGAAGAAGATGCCATCCAGAAATTAAGCACAGTATTTGGGAAAAGAAAAAAAATGTACAATATCTCACTCAAATGCTATTTAATATTAATCCCCCTATATGAAATATATTTCAGCGTATCTTTCGCAACGCTAAGTTCGATTTCCAGTTGAATCAATTACATTCACTTACGTGTTTATACCCTTGGGAAAGTTATGAATCCTCTTCTTTTCCTATCAGCTATGGGTAAGTAGCAGGACAGACCGAGTTCTATAGCCTTGGATGGCAACTGCTCTAACGCAGAAAGAATTGGAAACATACCACGGTGAAAAAATCAGTCTTACCATTCATGTATCTAAAGATACATGATCACCTAAGCATGTATCACGATTGACACATAACTGACAATAATTGCGAAAGATGCCATCCGGAAATTAAGCAAAGTAATTGGAAATAAGATAAAAATGCACTAATAAAGCGCTCAACACCTATGTAATACCCAGAAAATAAGCAAAGTATTTGGGAATAAGAAAAAAAATGAACCAAATAGGGGCTAAAATCCGATGTAATATGAAACGCCCTATATGAAAATTATATCAAAATGTGTTTCGCAACGCTAAGTTCGAATCCCAGTCGAATCCATTACATTAATTTACGTGAAAAGTATTCGTGAATAAGAAAAAATGAACAAAAATAGCGCTCAACTCATATGTAATATTAATTTCCCTATATGAAATGTATTTCAAAATGTGTTTCGCAACGCTATGGGAAAGGTATGAATCCTATTCTTCTCCTATCAGCTATGGATAAATAGCAGGACAGACCGAGTTCTATAGACTTGGATTGCAACTGGTCTAACGCAGATAGAAATGGCACCTTACCGGGGAGAAAATAGCAGCTTCACCATTCATGTATCGTTACATGATCATCTAACCGTGTATCACGCATGACACATAATTGACAGTTTTTGCGAAAGATGCCATCCAGAAATTAAGCAAAGTATTTGGGAATATGAAAAAAAGAACCATAAAAAGCGCTTAAATCATATGTAATATTAATCGCTCTATAAGGAGTGTAATTCAAAATGTATTTCGCAACGCTAAGTTCAAATTCCAGTCGAATCCATTACATTCAATGCGTAAGATGCCATCCAGAAATTAAGCAAAGTAAGTGGAAATAAGAAAAAATGAACAAATAAAGCGCTCAAATCCTTTGTAATGTTAATCGCCCTATATGAAATGTATTTCAAAATGTATTTCGCAAAGCTAAGTGCGAATTCCAGTCGAATGAATTACATTCACTCACGTGCTAATAACCTTGGAAAAAATACGAATCCTCTCCTTCTCCTCCTATATATGGGTAAATATCAGGACAGAACGAGTTCTTTAGACTTGGATGACAACGTAACTAACGCGGAAATAATTGGCAACCTACCGCGTGGGAAAATCGTCCTCACCATTCATGAAACAGAAGATACATGATCACCTAAGCGTGTATCACGCATGACACATAACTAACAGTAATCGCGAAAGAAATTAAGCAAAGTAATTGGGAATAAGAAAAAAACAAAGCGCTTAAATCCTATGTAATATTAATCGCCCTATGTGAAATGATGCAAAATGTGTTTCGTAACCCTAAGTTCGAATTCCAGTCGAGGCCGTTACATTAACTTAAATTAGCTAATATCGTTGGGAAAAATATTAATCATCTTCTTCTACTACCAGCTGTAGGTAAATAGCAGGATAGAACGAGTTCTATAGCCTTGGAGTGCAAATTGTCGAACGCAGAAATAAATGGCAACCTACCGCGGGGATAATCAGCGTCACCATTTTTGTATCGAAAGCGTATAACACGCATGACATCTAACTGACATTAATTGCGAAAGATGCCATCCAGAAATTAAGCAAAGTATTTGGGAATAAGGGAAAATGAACAACAACAACAAAAAACGCTCAACTCCTATGTAATATTAATCGCCCGATGTGAAATATAATTCAAAATGTATTTCGCAACGCTAAGTTCAATTTCCATCCACTTACGTGCTAATACCGTTGGCCAATGTATGAAATCCTCTTTTTCTTCTCCCCAGCTACGGCTAAATAGCAGGTTTCTATAGCCTTAGATGGTAACTAGTCTACCGCAGAATGAAATGGCAACCGACTGCATGAAAAATCTGCCTCGTCACTGATGTATAATCACCTAAGCGTGTATCACGCATGGCACATAACTGACTGATAATTCCTTAATATTCACTAAGTCTAGATCATCTTTAACTTAACCAGGTGTTTCTGGGGCAATATAATAATGATTTATGGGCTCCTGAAATTTTCCATAATCTCAAGAATATGTCTTGCAATTTTTATTAAAAAAATAGCATTATTCCTCAAATGTTATCAAATTTCAGACCAGGTATTTTTCTTGATTACATTCTAAAGAAAGGGTCATCATTTACTAACAAAAGATGCTGATGAATATCGATAAAACATTCAATAGACCGGAGGGGATTCAGATTTATAACTGAAAATCTTCGAGGGCCTGTTTGAAATCGAGATACCAGCTGAAATATTTTACAGTTATCTACAAGAACAGTTTAATATCTTAAAGAATTCCCAAATGGATTTCTACAACGAATATTAAAACAAAATATATATGCAACAACTTTCCCAGTCGATTCAATCAAAATATTTGGTGATCCTGATAGAATATGCAAAATACATCTTATTATGGGGAAGATCTCAACGGCGAACACGTATAGTTGAGCGTGTCTTTATGTCTGGTCCAGATATACATTTAATAGTGTCTAATTCATCCTCCGAAGTCATGTACTCCAACCGTCAAAGAGTTGCCTTTGAATCTGAACCCGCAAATGAATTGCTTCTTGAAATTGAAATACTGTAGCATTCCTGTCTCTGTGATGGAGTTCTTTATCTCAGGATTTTACAAGAATGTGCAATCTTATATTCTGGGTTATACGTTCTTCAACTCGGCTTTTATTCATATCAGCTAAATTCTGTCAAATTATTCTGGACAGAAACTGAAAAGCATCGTGAAGCGAAACATGTGTGTACCGGCAAAGATGGCCTTTTCTGGAGTTCAATCATAACCAAGTTCTTTTCAAGATCAGCTCTCCAGACTGTCAACCGTCCTGGGTAAGACGATAAACTACGTCCAACAGCATAGCCTCTGATCGCTGTTTTGAGGAGCGTGGAACCACCTCTTAATTGCTGGTATTCCCAGGTCCACCCTGACCCAGGGTGGTAGCCACTGTTAGGGTCCCAGCCCTGGGCAAAGAGTTTAACCTCCAAAATGGAGTCAAGACTCTATGAAAGTGTAAAAATAGGTTTTAATACCAGAAATATTTTGTAAAAAATATATTACCAGTAATATATTTTTGGAAAAAAATATTACCAGCAATAAAATTTTGTCGGCATTAACTAACCCACTGTGGTTGGTATGCCGTAAAACAAACCAAACCAAATCACAAAAGAACCCGATGTTAAATTTTTTAAATTATAATTTTTGAACATTCATGCCCTGAAATATATCCCTACTTATAAAAAAATGCCGGAAAGAAATGTCTAACATATTTTTCTACATTTAAATATTTATGCCTATTACCTTTAAAATATGAATATTTTTTGCCAAAGTTTAACAAATGTACCCGCAAAAATGGTATGTGAAAAGAACCGTTTTCCTCTTGACACTGCTTTTACCATATACACTCACGGCAAATTTTTGTTTTCAAAAAATCTTTTTTATAATTTTAATAAGACCCAAACATGAGGATGTAGATCTAAACTTTTTTTTTATTTTGGGGGAAATTTGCCAAGAACAATATTAAACATGATATTTTTATTAGAATGTTTATCTACAAGAATAATTTTATATTTCCAAGATTATAACAAATAGGGAAAGTAACTACATTTAATAAGAGTAGATAAGCTCGCATATCGTCCAGTTCATACACTTCCCCGGTTTATTAACAGGAGTGACACTTTATCCCTTGCTTCCTGTTTAGGATTGGGTTTCCGGTTCCTTCAACTCTGTACTTCTGACATCTCCGCCTGGCATTTTATTTGATAGTTATTTTCTTCCTCTACCAATAGGATTAGTTAGGTTTGCCTATAGTTTTTCTCTTCCCCACATATCATCATAAACAGAGCATCTTACTCTGTAATCCTTTTGATCTAGTGGGTCTTGGGCGTTGCCCAGGGTGGACGACATTATAAAATACAAATCATTTTGCCCGTCATCAGCATGGTTGATGCTAACTTCCACTGATCCTTCTTGGTCTAGATTTTCCGCTGACAAGATGTAGAACGATAACATTGATTGAGTTACTAAGTGTCACCTTCGGAAAAATGGTTCCCTGTGTCGTGACAGACAATTTCTCTTGCATTTTTATGCATCTACTGTTCGCCTCTGCATCGAAAATTGCTGCCGCATCTTTAAATTCCTCCATTCTGAGAAGTCTTGCACCCAACGACATTCATCGAAATGTGCCCAAATTATGTTTCCCGAGAATTGCACATTTCCCGCGAATTAATGTATACGTAACTAATAGAAAAGGAATCTCGTATATATGATTTTCAAATCAATTTCTCGTAATTTAATAGCATGTTCTATCAACGGGAATCAGCGTGTATCTTTTAAATTATATATCGTAAGAGAAAAGAATTCAAAATTTAAGGGAGAAATAATCTTGATTTTCCGTTCTGGTTTTCGTTGTACACGACTTGACTTCTACTAGTAAATTGCGATTATTTTCAAACAGCTAAATATGAGTATTAAATTTAACGTGTCATGTATGCAGTGTCTCCCGCGTCTATTTCGACAGATCGAAAGTCCTCGTCCGAAAATAACAACCACTGGCGACTCATATAAGTGAGCTATGAAAATTTATGGAAAGTTCTTCGTTATTTTCAGCTTGTATTCTGATTTTCCCCGTTTGCTATTTTATTTATTTATTTCCATTTGATTTGTTTTTATTTGGGGTGGCAGCGGAGGAGGGTGCTTATTTCCAATTCTCTTCTAATGTCACCTTCTTTCACGCAACCGCAGAAGAGAGGAGAAAAAGCAAAAGAAATATGATCAAGACTTAAACAAAATTATGTGCGGAGTAATTTTCTGCATGGTGTTTAAACGAGCGTGAAATCAGTTCGGTTAGCCATAAAGAGCCGGAGTATTTTCCTATCACAGCCGCATGCATATATACGCGCACACAGTTTTAAACTTCTCAGTTTATATAGAGATATATATGTGTATAGTGAAGAAAAGAATTCGGAATGAATATCCATTGCTCTCTCTATCTATCTCTCGCTATATATATATATATATATATATATATATATGTGTGTGTGTGCGCGTGTGTGTGTATATATGTATATACATATATATATATGTATGTATGTATATATGCAAGTATAGGATTGGTGCATACGGATGAATTCCAATAACCAAAAAATACTATTCTTAAAGGAGTGCTCAATACAGGGTAGATTGATTGATTGATTGATTGATTGATTATTTAACCAGCATATCGACCTTCGTTGGGTCATTTAATGCTGAAAAAGTTTTTTTCCAAAAAGTATAGTTGGTAATATTATTTTTCAAAAACGTATATCTGGTAATAATATTTTTCCAAAAACGTAGAGCTGGTAATAACATTTTTTCAAAAACGTAGAGCTGGTAATAATATTTTTTTTTTTTTTTTCAAAAACGTAGAGCTGGTAGTAATATTTTTTCAAAAACGTAGAGCTGGTAATAATATTTTTCCAAAAACGTAAAGCTGGTAATAATGTTTTTTACAAAAACGTAGAGCTGGGAATGTTTTTTTCAAAAACGTATAGCTGGCAACAATATTTTTCAAAAACGTATAGCTGGTAATAATATTTTTCAAAAACGTAGAGCTGGTAATAATACTTTTCAAAAACATAGAGCTGGTAATAATATTTTTCCATTTTCATTCTGGTTTTTCAAAAACGTATAGCTGGCAATAACACTTTTCCAAAATCGTAGAGCTGGTAATAATATTTTTCAAAAACGCAGAGCTAGTAATAATATTTTTCAAAAACGTAGAACTGGTAATAATATTTTTCCAAAAACGTAGAGCTGGCAATAATATTTTTCAAAAACGTAGAGCTGGCAATAATATTTTTCAAAAACGTAGAGCTGGCAATAATATTTTTTCATTTTCATTCTGGTTTTTCAAAAACGTATAGCTGGTAATAACACTTTTCCAAAAACGTAGAGCTGGCAATAATATTTTTCAAAAACATAGGGCTGGCAATAATATTTTTCAAAAACGTAGAGCTGGTAATAATATTTTTTCATTTTCATTCTGGTTTTTCAAAAACGTATAGCTGGTAATAACACTTTTCCAAAAACGTAGAGCTAGTAATAATATTTATCAAAAACGTAGAGCTGGCAATAATATTTTTTCCACAAACGTAGAGCTGGCAATAATATTTTTTCAAAACCGTAGAGCTGGCAATAATATTTTTCAAAAACGTAGAGCTGGTAATAATATTTTTTCAAAAACGTAGAGCTGGTAATAATGTTTTTTCAAAAATGTAGAGCTGGTAAAAATGTTTTTTTCAAAAACGTATAGCTGGCAATAATATTTTTCAAAAACGTAGAGCTGGTAATAATATTTTTTCATTTTCATTCTGGTCTTTTGTGATCTTTTTAAAAAAGCAATTATTTTGTTGATAAAATTTAATTTAATTGCTTAGCTACTCAAATAAAGTTCAAATATGCGGATGTAGTTTGTCGTCATACCCAGGACACGGATGTAGTTTGTCGTCATACCCCGGACGCGGATGTAGTTTGTCGTCATACCCCGGACGCGGATGTAGTTTGTCATCATACCCAGGACGCGGATGTAGTTTGTCGTCATACCCAGGACGCGGATGTAGTTTGTCGTCATACCCAGGACGCGGATGTAGTTTGTTGTCATATCCAGGACGCGGATGTAGTTTGTCATCATACCCAGGACGCGGATGTAGTTTGTCATCATACCCAGGACGCGGATGTAGTTTGTCGTCATACCCAGGACATGGTACAAACATGGAATTTCACTATTTGCCCATAGCTGGGACCCCAACAGGTGCTACCACCCCGGGTCTGGGTGGACCTGGGAACACCAGCAATTAAGAGGTGGTTCCACGCTTCCTCAAAACCTCTTGATCAGAGGCCTTGCTGTTGGATGCAGTTTAACGTCGTACCCAGGACGCAATACAGGGTAGAGCAAATATAATTTATTCGAAAATTATAACATAAATATATTATAAAATCACAACAAAAATAGTCATTTTGTTTCAATTCTGGTGTCTTATCAAGTGATGGTGTTGAATGTAGAACGAAGGGTTTTAAAAGCTATTTTGTAGTTATTTTATAACATATTTATGTTGTAATTTTATAATATATATATATATATATATATATATATATATATATATATATATATATATATATATATATATATATATATATATATATTCATAAATGTATCGGCAAGTACTTCATTAGTTAGGAGCCGAGTGAAAAAGTGATTTTTTACTAGTATTTATTTTTTTTACTATGGTCTCTTTTCTCTATACAACTCATATCCAGTAATTAGATAGGGTATTCTTTGAAGTATTCAAATCGAAATGCAACTGATGACTTTGTAGGCAAACGAGAATACGCACACACACAAACACACACACACACACACACACACACACACACATATATATATATATATATATATATATATATATATATATATATATATATATATAGTGTTAATTTGGATACTGAAAAAAAATTGATGATTTCTCAGTGATTTGCTGAGAGAAAGGCATTTGAGAGTAGTCTGAAGTGTAGTCCCATATATGTGACGACAAAACTTCGAAGTGAGTATGGCACAAACGCTACAAATAAATGATCATTTTTACCTTGTATAATTAAATTTACAGGATTTTTCAAACAGACAATCGATGATAAATCTTTAAAATAAAAAAAAAACAGACAAGTGAGAGGAATGAGAGGTAGACAAACAGGATTAAATACGAAGGGATTTATACGAGTAAATGTATATACATATATATATATATATATATATATATATATATATATATATATATATATATATATTACTAAACAATGTATATTCGTAAATTCTTAACCTCTATATATATATATATATATATATATATATATATATATATTTATGCACACACACAGAGGCATTAATCCGTTTGTATATAATCCCATTTATATGTATCTATGTATATATATATATATATATATATATTATTTCATCTGTGATATATAGTGTGAGTTTCAATTCATAGTAGCTATCTATTTTAAAAATAAATATATTAATTCACTTGATGAGTGCAAGCTTCTTCAATGAATAATATTCTATTACGCCAAAATATAGATTTTATTCTTGAAGAAATTGAAGATATATTCAACAGAATCACATTTGATGACCACAACCTCATTTATTCCAAAGAATCCGTTATTGTGCTATTATACACGTTAATATTGGTTCCTTGGTAGACTTTGAGAAAGAAAGAAAGAAAGAAAGAAAGAGAGAAAAAAACAAATATATGATGAATATAAAAAAAGAGGTGTGAATGAAAGTAAGAGTCGGAAAGAAAGAAAAGAATCTTGAAACTAAGAGAGGAAAAGAATGCGTGAAAGATTTCTGTGTTGAAAAACAAATATCCGCTGGAAAGAAACGAAAGAAAAACTATAATTAATCGAAACATGAGCGAGTAAATAAATAATGAATGAATGAGTTGATAAATAAATAAAAGAAGAAAAGAAAGAATGAAAAAATTGCAAGTTGAATCTAAAACGGAAACGAGGTGCGACTGAAAATTAAATGCAGGAAAGATAGAAAGAAAAACGAACAGTTTGCTATAAAAGAAGTGACAAAATTGGAAGAAAGAAAATAAATAAAGAAAAAAATATAAGAACGTTAAGAAGAAGGAAATAGATATAAAAACTAGAGAATAAAATCGCACTGAGAATTTAAACTGACATTTTTACTTCTAAAGAAGCAAGCACGCAAAAACAACAATAACAACAACAAAAATGAAAATGCACCACCCATAAACAGATATTTGTTAGATTGATTGAAAGAGAAGAAAACTACGGAAAATTTACACCAAAATTAAAAAGTAAATCAAAAACGTTGATGTGGAGTCAACTAAAAAGACAGAAAGAGATGTGCTTAATTGAGAGGAAGGTTTTGAAAGAGGAAAATAAATAGAGAGAACGAAGCGATGATGAAAAGCTTACAACAGCGCGAAATGATCTTTAATAAATAAATATATAAATGAAAGTAACGTACAAATAAATAAAAAAAACAAGCAAGAAAAAAAATAATATAAAAGGAAAACCCCGAAATGAAAGCCTTCATAATGAGAATCCTATCCACCGTGCTACTCTCCCCAACAAGTTATAGGCGGTTGATGCGAATGTCAGCCAATGGTGAGGTAACGGTAATCAGCTCCTAATGACGTGTTACACAAGCGCACTTGCCTGCACGTAGACGTACGCATTCGATGTAATCTGCGCGTTGGGTCTAATTGCTAACGAGTCGCTTTTATTTGTGAGCATGCGCAAAAGGGCCCGCCAGGGAAGCTGACTGACGTCTTCCTGATAACAGACTCGCCTCTTTCAATGCTATTAAATTGACGAGTGTAAAAGTGAGCGGTTAATGCTCAAAATTACGCGCACCCAAGCGCAAAAAATATTATATATATATATATATATATATATATATATATATATATATATATATGACTCATGAGATATATTTTCGTGAGAATAAAGGCATATATATATATATATATATATATATATATATATATATATATATGAAACCGTATTCAAAAACATTTCAGTACTAATGTGCTTGAATATCGATGAATGTTTTCATATAAGTTTGTAAGATTGTGTGTATCCGTGTGTCTCTGTCTTTCTCTCTATGTATATAATGTGACTATATATATATATATATATATATATATATATATATATATATACAATGTGATGACGTGTATATACATATGATGTAATTGTGTGAGTAATGTGATTGTGCGTGACTATATATATATATATATATATATATATATATATATATTGATACACACACCGTATATATATATAATGTAATTGTTTGCATGTAAACACACACACATATATATATATATTTATAAATATATATATATAAAATGTATATAAATTTTGATTGCATGTATATCTATCTATCTATTTATATTTACACCGTACACATTTTATTTTAGAATGATATCTACTTTGTAGAACATGTTATAACATATATATGACATAAAGAAACTGTAATTAATATATTAATTCTTTTCTTTTATTTATATTCTAGCAATAAACAGCCTGTGCATAGTCTAAAATATATACACCGTTTAAATTTGAACGTGGCAAATTTCCTACATGGTAAAACATATTCACATATATATATATATATATATATATAACACAGAAAAAATGTAATTAAAATTATTACAAAGATAGGATCTATAAAATGTATTTAGACAACGACAAATATATATATATATATATGTATGTATATATATATATATATATATATATATATATATATATATACATATATATATATATATATATATATATATATATATATATTACCCTACGTTGATTGCACAACTCAGTGTTTCATGCTTTCCGCAATCTTCTGGCGAATGTTTGTGGTAACTCTCTTTCTATCTTCTTTATGAGAAGAAATAAATACATTTAATCTCATCCACTATCTTGATTATATCATATTAAATGGCAAACAGAAAGCTCATCAAATTTGTAAGCTAAAAGAATAAATGTTATAATTACACCTAATAAAAACAGACACGTTGAATCACGTTGGTAATTTTGAGCAATAGGAAAAGTGAATGAGAGACAGAAAGTTTGTGAGGTAGGGACAGTTTCGCCGGAGACAGCCAAGATTTTGCAAGTATTCGAGTTATTCGTAGTTTTCAAAAGATTCCACAATTCTGGACATGCGCATTTTTTTGGCAACCCGATACACTTCTGTCACAAAATAAAAATACTACAACTTTTCTTAAGAAATTTGGATTTCTTCAGCAACGTTTTTCTCTGACATTATTGCCATTTTTTGATTCACTTATGTCTTTCTTTTTTCTATGTGCCGTGCCCTTTCATGACGTAAGCTCTCATAGCTCTCCATCCGCCTCTATCCCTTGCAGCTATCAACAAGTTTCTGCTTTGTTTTCACTTGTCTCTCTTTCCCTCTATTTCACTTGTGAGTATTAGTTTCTCTAGACGCCCATTCCTTATTATGTGCCCCAGGAATTTCAGCTGCAATTTTCATGATGTTAATTACAAGCCTCCTCCTTGTTTGCATCCATTCTAAGAACTCATCGTTGCTCACACGCTCGGTCCCTGATATCCTTAGCATCCTTCTGTAGAACCACATCTCCGTCGCCTTGAGTCTCTTTTTCATCTTTGAGGAAATCTTCCAACAATCGGTCGCGTAAAAGCTCATTATTCTTTGTTTTCTTTTCCAAAGAATTCGCCTGCCTCGCAATACTCAGCCTAGCTTTTAGAATGCGTCGTTGGTCATCCCAATGCGTCTGCTGATACTAGTGTCGCATTTACCATCCCCTGTCTTCCCAAATATTTAAAATTCCGCATCTGCTTAATTCTAGTGTTCCAGAATTTCAAATCGCATTTCGGTCTCATCCTTTTACTGATGACAGTCAACTGAAAACTAGGTCTTTTCATCTTTGAAATTCCAGTGTATTTAACAATCTTTTTCTCAAAACTCTTTTCAAACATGATTGCCTGCTGTTTTTTTTTCCAGTTACCTTTTACTTGATATATCCCCCCAACTCAATATGAGATCTAATCTATTCCTCCTAACGTTAGGAAAAAAATATCGTTTTTTTTTTTTTGTTGTGTATTTTGGTTATCTTTATCCTCGTGTTCCAGCTCCACCCGAAGATGTTATCACATCTAATCCTTCACTCACTATCAGGAACGTCCTCATTTTCTGTTGTGGATGTTCTGTCATCTGAAATACAAACCTACATCAATGTGACAGATTTATCCCTTCTCAAATTAAAGAAAAAATGTCTTTCTACCTCCACATGTCTCATTTCGTTGTGGCATTTGAATTGGTCTTCTTTCTCCAGTGAAACTCCGAGACGTCTTGATGATTTCACTAATATTCTTATCAATATTGTCGTTTTACATGTATGCAAAAAATTCGATGATTGTTTTAGGTTTCCTTAATATGATTTACTAAATTATTTTTTGAAGAATTTAAAAACAGAGACCCATAAAATGTTGTAGATCCTGATGTCATTAGTTCCCAAGTACGCATCTATGGAGTCGACACCACTATTTACTGCTGCCTAAATAGCAAATCTGGTATCGCCGACAAAACTAACCTGGCCGTTGGTCTCGAAAAGGACCTCCAATCGATTGTTGACTGGGGGCAGGAAATGGCTGGTTAACTTTAATGCCTCCAAAGCAAAACGGCTCTCTATTACCCACCACAGAGAAGCCTCCCTGCCTCCCATTAGAATATCTGATGCTCAAATCCACGAGAGAACCTCTTTCCAACTGCTTGTTCTCACACTATCCGCTGACCTAAGATGGAACAATTATATTGAATCAATAGCTTCATCTACCGCAAGTAAAGTTGGTTCTCTGTGTCGCGCCAGAAAGTGTTTCTCGACCGAGTTCATCCTTCAAATCTATAAATTAACCATTCGCCCTTGCATAGAATATTGCTGTCATATATAGTCTAGGGCCCCTGATGTTCGTCTTAGGGTCTTCGACAAAGTCCAGAGCCGCATATGCAAAGTGGTTGGCCTTGATCTCGCATCTTGTTTAGAGTCGCTCTCTCACAGACGTGCAGTCGCCACCCTCTGTCTTTTCTACAAATACTTTCTCGCTGTTTGCTCCAATGAGCTATTTTCCCTAGTTCCCAAACTGTATATATTTAAACGTGGAATTTCGGCATCTCAGTCCCGCCCTTTCACTGTCGAAACGGTTAAATGTAGCCATCTCTTCTACTCCAATAGCTTCATGTCTCGCACTTCCCGTCTGTGGAACTCCCTTCCTATTACATGCTTCCCTGATAGCTATAATCTCCAGCTATTCAAATGCAATGTCAATCGACATCTCCAGATGCCTTGATCTATTCCCCGTCCTTCTCTTCCTCCTTTCCTTTTTCACGCCCCTTTACTCTTGCTCCCACTTTCTGTAATCCCTTGTGTGCTAGTGGCACTCGCGCCTTGCTTGGGGTGAAAAGTTTAAAAGAAAACAAAAACATGTGTACCCTCTCTTTTAAGCTATGGATATTATTGGTGGGGTAGATATTTATTCACTTCATTGGAGGAGAACTCAAATAGTTATTGCCGTACTTAAAATTGCTTACACGAGGTCAAGCTCGATACTGCTACTGTAAAAGTATTGAGTGTGTCGAGGAATGAATTTATTAAAACTTATTAAAATTTGTGGAAAATATTGGCCAGGAAAACGGTTCTCCGTCCGCGGAGTGCGTGTTTGAGATCTCTAGCTTAGATGAAGAAATGAAAAACGATCGAATTTAATTTCGCATGCAAAACCGGTTTACAGATATTTCAGTCTCTTCCCCACCGCCGCCCTAACGTAGCTTCCTTGTGTCTTTTCCATAAATATTTTCATAGAAATTGTTTTGATGATCTATTCCGCGAATTCTCGGATTTAAATGTAGTAGTTGATAGGCAGCTAGGTTTCATACTTTCACTTTTGAAATTACGTGGTTTATGATGATATTTTCATCTCTCGCATTTCTCGCTTGTGGAACTATCCTCCTGCTTTCAGTCAATCGTTATCTTCTGTCTCAGTGAATCCTGGCTTATCAATGTCCTCCTATATTCAGCATTTTTACAATTTCTTCCACACGTGGGATCCCCCACCCATTATGCCTTAGTGTCTTTATCAACTTGCTTCTGTTAAAATGGTTGACAAACCATAGGTTATTCTTCGCGTGATAATCTGAGAATAATTCAGGATGTGAAATTTTCAAAAAATGTCAGTGGAACATTTTTGAAATTCCGTCAGATGAATTTCATTTTATGAATTATTGTCCTCTGTTTGGAAATAAAACATATCTATTATTGGATTGTTTTCATGCACCTGTTTATTGGTATCTCATTTACAATTAGGTTCAAGTTAATGGATAATAATAAACTGTCACAACGCTGAAATAAATGGAAGAATTGAAATTTGATATATGAGCAGCTCACATTATGCTCACCAGTTAAAACGTAATCTTTATTTCTTATGCATACAGACAGGGAGGGTGACTTGATGTTGAATTCTTTTCGACCAGTTAATCTCTCGGTATTTTTTGGTTTCAGTGAGTAAAAGCTTTACAGTATGCTACGCATTTCTGACATTGCAAAACCCCAAACCAAAAATACAAGCTGAATTTGGTACATGTACATTTAAAACTATATTAAATTTACTCGTCTTTGAGGTATATACATATTCCCTATATTGAAACAGAGGGGTATTTATTCCCTTTACAAATCATGATTTTGTAAACACACTCACACACACATACACGCACACGCACACGCACACACACACACACACACACACACATATATATATACAGTGATGTTCGATAAAAGTGACTCACCATATCCTTTGGATTTAGCTCAACTTTCGTTTCATCGGAGAAGAGAACATTCTTACAGTCTTCTACGGTGTCATTTTTGTAATAGTGAGTCCATTCAAGTCTCTTGGCTTTTTCGGCTTTGCTTATTAGCGGCTTAAACCTTCGTGTACAAGATTCGTAGCCTTGTTCTAACAGCCACCGACGGACTGTTGAAGAGGCAAGACTAACACCTTGCTCTTCGCTTAGACTGGCTGCAATTTCTTGGCTAGTTCTATTCTTCGCAACTTCTCTCTTCTTTACCCTGCCAGTTCTATCATCAATCTTTTTCTTTCGTCCCCTTGTTTCCTTCCTTGGAGCAGGAGTGGAATCATTATGTGCCCTAAGCACTCAAGAGACAGTTGATTGCGAGGTCATAGCAATTTCTGCAATTTCTCTCGTAGACTTGCCTGCTATTGAGAGGGCAATAATAGATGCCTTAAGTGCTTCTGATGCGTGTTTGTACACTTTCATCTGGTTAGTGACTTGAGTGGCTATTTCAAGCTGTTTTTATACTCTATGAGGCTTTCTGGAATATTCTGAAATACTCTAGATTTAATTTAAGCTGTTCTAGAATTCTCTAGAATATGGTTCTGAGTGTATTGTAAAATAGTTTTCAATATTTTGTCAAGAGCTCTTTAAATTTACCAGTTTAATCATTAGAATGCGATATCAGGGTCACTTTTTTTGCACAGATTTTTTTCCTGAATCTCATTTACATCCAAATTTATAATTATCAATAGAATACCTTAGGGTGAATAAACTTTTTTCTTAGGTTTTCGGGAAGGTGTCTTTATATTAGTATTATTCAAAATTATTTTAACCCCAAAATCAATAGACAAAAAATATTTTTAGTAAAAAAATTCAGGTGAGTCACTTTTATCGAACAGCACTGTAAATATAATTAAATTAAGGAAAATTAAAGTAAATTAATTATCTATTTAAAATATAAAACAGTTAACCTCATCGTCAAAAACAAGGACTCACATTGGAAGTTCCAAATTACAGAGGACCAATATAATTTATGAATTTACAAGCCACTTAAGAAACTGTTTTCCTGATCAAGAAAAATTAATGGATAATTATATTGGGTATGCCAATACATACCTATCAAGAAGGCTCACGTTACATCTCTCTGACCAATTAGGCCTTTTTAAACAGACGAGTAAACCTATCAACCTCCGTCCGCAACATACTTGTAGAAAATTCGTCTATTTATTGCCTCGTTCAGATGTTAAAAAAGGATAAAATAATGAAAGCATCAACTATAAAAAAGAAAAGGCCAAAACAAATAATATCAGTTATGAACACGACCACAATGTGCTGGCCTTGTTTGGAAAAAAATCACGTCACTACACACACACACACACACACACACACACATATATATATATATATATATATATATATATATGTAAATTTTAAAGGTTAGTAGAATAGCCAAAATACTTATACGAACAATTAATTTTTTTAATAAAAGGTTTAAACGCTGTACCTTATCAGTCGTATTTAATTAAACATGTATAAAAGAGGGATTGCTGCCCAAATACATAAAGGAGGGTAGATAATGAGTGGGCCTTGAATTGAAGCATCCACTAGGGAGTCTGTTTCACAAAGAAGCAGTCCTTGTGAAAAAACATAAGTGGAACTTTCTCTTTATGTTTGGAATACGGAGGAAATGAAAAATATTCAACTTCCAAGAAGTAGCATCACGTGACCTTGTTACAAAATCTACACTGGTGAAATGAAAGAATTTAATTCGGCCGAAAATTTGCAATGGGACTAGACATATAGAGGCGAAAGCCATACAACATTGGGTATCTGGGAATGAGCGTGCTCTATGGCGAATAATCTTTTTCAATAAAAGCCCTCCTAAGCGATTCTGAATTCTATCAAAAATGAATACTGAACAGCAGTCGGCCAAATCTGTCAGCTATGCACCATTTTTGTCTAATCTTTTACTAAGATAAAAGTACACCATAAGAGCTAGGAAATATCTAAACTGTCAGCTATTTACGACCGCTTTCGCAGATGAAGGGTTAAAGTTGGCCCCGAGCGAATTAAGTCTCTAGGTCTTAGAGAGGGCCATGGATCTTCGAAACTCGTCGACTCTCGCTCCAACATCACAAAGTACCGTACCAAATAACATAAACCATATCGCTTGAGGAGTTTCAAAAGCAGCAAAAAGTAAAATGGATAACATATGTAACACGAAGGCAAAATAATGATATAATCCTGTTGTTGACACACCACAGTGCAAGAAGCAAATGGGTAAGACAGAAACTCCATTAGTAGTGGAAACAGCAATAGAAGTTAATATACTTGAAAAACCATTTTTACTGAGAACATTTTATATATATATATATATTTCGTCCGAGAATGGCACTGGTCATTCGGTGAATGCCGTCCTAAGTATGACAATAAATTGCCTCCGACTGCAAGACCACTGATTGGGAGGTTTAGCGGAGCGTGGAACCACCTCTTAATTGCTGTTGTTCCCAGGCTCACCCTGAAACGTGGCAGTAGTGTCTCTTTGGGTTTCAGCTATGGGCAAATAGTGAACCTCCTTAAACAAAAATCAACAGTATAGTTTTATAATAAACTAACCAACAATACATTCTTATAGCAAACGGACAATCAATACAACACCATACAGAAATAATCAACATTACATTTTACTAGTGAAATTACCAGCAATTCATTTAAAAAAAATTTACCAACGATACATTTTATCATCTACAAACTATGGTGCGATAGGTAAATTGTCATCATATGTTATTTTAAATTTCACACATGAGCCTTTTTGTTTGTTTATTTTGTCGATTGTACACTATAGTAGGGACAGTTGGGCACCGTCTGTGAGAAAAAGAGAACCTTGATGTAATTCACTCCGTTAGAAATTTGGAAATGGCATGCTGTCATGTCTGACATTCGCGTCGGTAGTTCCAATACGAACATTTCAGTGAGTTTGGGTGTCAATCTGAGTAGAATGCAGAGGATTTGAAAAGAGTTTTATGAGTCTGATGGTGATTACGAAGTTACAGCAGTTTGGAAAACACACTGTGATCGTTCGGATGAGAAAAGAACTCCCGAATTTGTTGTTGAAGGCCTTAAATTAACAACAATTGGGGAGGTAGTGCTGTTCTGAGCAGTGGTAGAGCAAATGGCTTAATGCCCAGCCACCGGTTGAATGGTGAGTAAACACTTGTAAATATTTTTATAACTACCATGAAACATTACATACCAATTATTTGCCAATTTTGACTCAATAGCTTAGGCAGAAGGGTTACAATTGTTGAGGAACGCAGGGCTCAGAGGGTTAAGGCAGGACATCGCTGCTCTTCTTCATGCCCGTGTCAATAAAATTTCTGTAATGTGTTTTGAATTGTTGAGTGATTTGTTTTTGACGGCTTATCAACCTATGTGAGTTATTTAAAGTCCAAACATATTGTTGGGGTTGTAACAACAGTTTTTCAAAGTTAATATTGCATTAACACTTTTTTTGGAGTTAAGAACGATTTTTCCAGATATAAGTCCTACTGTTTAACTGATAGCTGGGTGGTGGACATAAATACATAGCTTACCGGAGGGTGTTTACGCGTAAATGAATGTAACAAATCCGACTGAAATTCGAACTCGGAGGTCTGAATTCTCATTCTGAGCCGCTATCTATTACACCAGCGGAACATCCATTTTTCTTAAGCGAGCTGGCTTCAACAAAGTGAGCTGTAAATTTAAATATATCCGGTGGTTTATTTTGGTCTTATTCACACATCTTTGCTGATTACTATCGATTGTTGCTTAAACACTTGAGAGTAGCGAAAGAAAGCACTTGAAATAAAAAGACACACGTACGTACCAAGCCATTAGTTAAGATGACAATATTTCATCAAATAAATTCTAATGATCTTACTTGTTATTGTACTTGAACAGAAGTTCAATGGTTATTGTTTCAAGTAATAGTGACGTATAATTATCCTAATAAACTATAATTCTTATAACGAGTACAAGAAGTTTGAATCTTTCATAATTAATATTACATTATATGCACATCAAGACAGCCTCGGTTACTGTCAACCAAAATACGATTTATACGGTTTTTCATAGAGGAAAATCAAATTTGTTTGCAGAATTCAGAATGAATTATTATTCCTACCCTGTCATGCATAATTGCATAAACTTACACAATGAATTTGGTATATTCTCTGACTATATATAAGTTTTTATTGATTGATTCGTTTTGTACGGCTTATCAAACTTTTGAAGTTTATTTAAAACCAGAAAATATTTTTTCATTAAACAGTATGGATTTTTTGCGGGCAGATAATAATGGTTTGGTGGTGATACTAGTTTAAATAATTAATACATTAGGGGGGGGGGGCGTTTCATGCATTTCTTAAGTAAGTGACTATAACGAACTCAGCTAACAATTCTGATCCATTACACGATCCGCAGTTCCATGATTACAGCACCTGTTTTTCCCATGCTAAGTAGAGACCAATGTCAACGTTGCTTAACTTTGATCATATCAAGGGAACCGGCGAGTCAACGTGATCTTGTCGTAAGCCTACAAAAAGATAGAACCTAATAAAAGTTACAAAAAAATCCTGAAGTTGTAGGGGGAGCCATGATCCCTCATATCCTAAAGGGATCTGACACATATAAGAAGATATATTTATGATAATGTTTAATTTATAAATTAAGTATGATAAGAAATTAGCAATAATCTATGTACAAACCGGTATTTCAACGGGATATGGCCGTAAGCCTGTAGAGTTTTGGCTTTCGTTTCGCGTTGACAACGTGATGGTAATAGCTATAAACATTATTTTTCCATAATTTATCTTCTAGTTTCTTGACAGAATAAAAGGATTTAAACCAGTATAAAAATATACCAACCTCGATGTGAAACTTACTTTATCGAGAACGCAAAAATGATACTCACCTCCAACTGCAAAAAACGCTCAAAAGATTATTTAAGCCCTTATAATAAACAAAAAAAACACTTAACAACATCAAATATGAACATGACCATAAGTTACTGGTTTTATTCGAGAATTATATTTGTCTTCAACAACTTACAAACCGTTTATAATACTAAATAGTATATATGCATTATCAATGTTTTATACATATTTTAAATACTTTCTCAAATGCTGCCATTTGTGAGAAAACTATTTTACTTATTAATCATTACATTCATAAACAAAATCCGGTTATTAATGATACAAATGTTATTAAATAATACCAGAATATTATATATTCACCCAACCTCCAGTTAGGTCTTGGGAACTGCAAGTTCAGATGCACCACCACTTATCGAGGTATTGTTACTATAAGTAGCGACTCGAGGAATTAATCGCGTAGCATACTGCACCTGGTATTCAGCAGCAGTTACCCCTCTGAGAATTGATCACATTCGACGTGACTTAACTTAAGTGGTTCAACGAAGCACGTGTTTAAGCGTGATACGCCCTTATGCCCTGCTATATAATGCATTCTGACATGTAAAAAAAAAATGAAGCTATTTCATTTATACTTGTACAACAAAAAAACCTAAACAGGCTGACTATATATATATATATATATATATATATATATATATATATATATATATATATATGTATGTATTAAAATATATGGTTTGTGTTACAAAACTTTATGACCGCCATGAAAAGAGAAAATTTATTTTAATTTCCACTCATGATGATAATACAAGGTAACCAAACAAGTTCTGTCCGTTTTTTGATTAGTCATTGAATGAAGTTGAAATATATACGAAATGCGTGTAGCAATTGTTTTCAAATTCGGACAGCCGGAAATAGGAACATCAGACGTTATTAAAAACACGCGCACCGTGCCCGGCCATCAGTTATAAGCCGGACAGCTGTGAGAAGGATGGAAGTGTCTAGAGATCTCGTTCGGGGCTGTTTGCTTTACGACTTCAAAGTGGGCTTATCAGCAGCTGCATCAAGTCGCCGCATATGTGAAGCGTTTGGAGATAGTACTGTGGATGAACGTACTGCAGGGCGTTGGTTTCGAAAATTCGAGAGATTTGTCTCTCCATGATGAGCCTCGCAGTGGACGACCATAAGTCTTGAATGACGGAGTCCTGGAGGCGGCTATTGAAGAGGACAGTAGTCTAACGTGTGGTGAACTTGCAAGACAGTTCAACGTTTCCGATGAAACAGTTAGACTTCAACTGCACTGCCTAGGTAAGACGTACAAACTGAACAAGTGGGTTCCACAAACGCTGTTGGAGATCCACAAGGGACAACGAGTGGCAGCCTGAGTATCGCTGCTTTCTCGCCACCGTACCGCATCCTATTTCAATCGAGTGCTTACCAGTGATGAATATTGGGTTCTGTACGAAACTCCCAAGCGTTCCAGACATCGGTTGTCTCCTCAGGAAGCTGACCCTCACACCGCAAGATCGCCTATGCACCCACGTAAGATTATGCTTTGTGTCTGGTATACAGGTGGTCAAGTGGTTCATTATGAAAGGCTACCAACGGGCCAAACGGTCACTGGAGACCTGTACTCGCAGCAATTGAAACGTGTGAAACAGGCATTTCGCCAGAAGGATCCAGCACTGGTGAATCGCAAAGGGGTACTTTTCCTCCATGATAACGCCAGGCCGCATGTTGCGCGAGTGGTCAGGGATACCATACAGCAACTTGGGTGGGAGACATTGTGCCATCCACCTTATTCCCCTGGCCTTGCGCCATCTGATTACCACCTCTTCCACTCCCTGGATAATCATCTTCGTGGGAAATTCTTCACCAATGAAACAGACTTGCGCAAAGCCCTCACGAACTTTTTTGCGTCAAACCCCCCTGAGTTCTACCGCAAGGCCATTGAACAGCTGGAGACACGTTGGCAGAAGGTGCTGGATGCCGATGGCTATTACTTCGAAGACTAAATATAATTTTACAGTATCATATGTAGACTATTAGTAAATTAAATATAGTATTTTAGATATGTATAAATAAAAATATAAGTATAAAATTATGACTTAATCATATTTGAATACCCCTTTAAATCTCGACATGGTTTTAAAAAGAAAATGAATAAAAAATGCCAAATATATTTTAGCGCAAACCTTAAAAAGATAAAATAAACCAAACAATAATAACTTGACTGAAAGAAAGTTCGTGTAGCTAGACAAAAATCCTAATCCCCACCCAAAATATAGTAAATCCATAAGAATGGATTTAATATATGTTGGTGGTGTTAAGAGAATTCCTAATTTTTTTATTAAGTGGGTGTTGGCATTGCTTGAGAATGGAACCGAGCTGCGAATATCAAGTTTAAATTTAAAGATTAAACTTTAAGATTTAAGCTTCGGTTTCGAAACATAGTAATTTTCCTGTCGCGATTGAGGCACATATTATATATATATATATATATATATATATATATATATATATATATATATGTATATATAACACGCACACACACACAAACACACACACACACAAACACACACACACACACACGCATATATATATATATATATATATATATATATATATATATATATATATATATATATATATATATACGCATACAGGATATGTCAGTAATACAACACAACAAGGACAAAAGTCCATGTAAACATATGTCCGCAAATCCTTCGCTTTTGAGTCTTTAGGTTTACGGTACATGGCGCTGTGTTGCGACGTAGACAAGGTTAGATTTGGCATTTGTGTAATTTTGTGGCTAGTCTATCTTCAAAATTTAACGCATGTGGTTGGAAGATAAGTGAAAAATGTTCTGTTTAACAATAGCAGGATATTCATATCGTGAGCAGGCAGATATGACTTTTACATACGGTTGCGCGCATGGTAATGGACGCGAGGCAGCACGGCAGTATCATATAACGTTTCCAAACCGAAGGCAACCGAGTTTTTGTCGTTTATTATCGCGTTGCTGGGACAGGATACTTGGCACCACAAACTATGGATCGAGGAAGACCGACATCCGCTCGAACCCCTGGCAGAGCAAATAATTAATACACAATAAAAAATGAAAGTGATTTTGACTTTATTGTGTATTAATGTATACAGACGATCAATTCGCCCATAGGAAAGTAGATTTCCCTAGAATTATCAATGCAAATACATTTACTAAGTAAATGTATTTCTAATTTTAGTCAATGTATTTGCATTGATAAGTCTAGGGAAAAAACTACTTTCCTTTGGACGAAATGCTCATCTGTATGAAGTAAATTGTTGGGACCTCATAAATTATAATTCACTTCTATGCTCCATAATAAAAATCATATTGAGCTCGCTTTTGTGAATCAGTTTTAATATCAGTTTTAATTCAGTTTTGAATATTTTTTTTTCAGTTTTTAATATTTTATATTAATAGGATCTACTTGGATTGCTTACCCACAGAATCTTTTTTACTGTTATATATATATATATATATATATATATATATATATATATATATATATATATATATATATATATATATATATATATATATATATATATATATATATATATATAATGACTATCAAGGCACTTCTGTTAAGTTTAATTTTATGATTCTTGTACTTGTGTACAGAAATTGTCCAATCACTTGGAAAATCTCTACCCACACTAATTCCCCAAAAAGTTGTCAGCATACAAGAAAATTTCAATAAAAAGTCCTATAAAATGCGTAAGGAAGGTAACTTTCAGATACTTTTAAGGAAACTTGTATTAGAGTGGGAATGCTTTCCGAATATAACACTATTGAAATAAGCAAGTGTCATGTTCATTTTCTTACTATTATTATTGTCTTTCATTTTCTTTTATCGCTGGCATCATCAGAGATCATTATCTAGTCACCAAATGAAAGAATATATGAAGCCGCCACCTGCAGCAAACGGAAAGTCTTATCAGTCAACGAAATACAAGGTGATATTTTTCATATCTCAGAACTCAGATAAAAATGTGCTCCGTACAAACAATACAATATGAACTAAATGTAATTCAGCTTGGTAATAAAATATTCACAATTAAATTTCAGCATAATTCATAATATATTTAGCTTACGGTATTGTTTCATTATCTATGTATATTCAATAGAAACACGTCTTTTACACCTATAAGCATAATCATATGTTGGAATATATATATATATATATATATATATATATATATATATATATATATATATATATATATATATATATATATATATACACGTGTGTGTGTGTATAACGATAAAAGACAATAGGGAAACATATTATTAGCCCACGCGTTTCGTCCAATGTGGACTTTTTCAAATCGAAAACGAAATTATTTTATTGAAAACAAAATAACTATTAACAACAAAAAATGTCCTTAGCAACTTCAAGAATCTTGAAAATGCTATTGTATTCATATTGTCAAATGAAAATTACGTCAAGTACTTTTACGTGTAGACAATATCAAAACAATAGCTTTTTCTTAATTCTCCTAGATGCCAAGGGCAATTTCTTTGTTGTTAACAGTTACTTTGTTTTCAATAAATCCATTTCGTTTTTGTCTTGAAAATGTCCATATTGGACGAAACGCGTCGGCTAATAATACAGTTCTCCTGTTGCCTCTTACCTTTGTATATATTGTCTTTTTTTACAGGTTATGTCAGAAAATTTCCATATATATATATATATATATATATATATATATATATATATATATATATATATATATACTGGGAGCAACAATCCCTCTTTTATAAAAATTTCAATGAAGCCAACTCAGTACACTGTGATTAAATATTTTATCAAATTATTCTTGTATTCGTAAAACTTATTTCTCTTCTGGACATAAAGTTTGTAAAAACTGTCTATACGAACTGTGGATTCGAGCACACTCATCTAAATCTACCAGCCATTATCAGGATGCTTTTTCTTTTGTTGTTTAACGGTATATGTACATTATTTTCCCATGTGTATAGAGGGATGGGCATGATTTTAATTTCCGAATACGTCCAGTACCGTTTAGCAGTATTCATAATTGATATTTATCGTCATTTATGCACCGTGTTCATTCAAGACATGAAGGGATGATAGCTTTCGGCAACATCCTATCCGTTGTTTTTATGAGCAATGGCAATTGTAATATAAACCGTTTCGCGACTAATTCAAATTCAACATTCATTCACCGATCATCCGTTACTGTTTTCGGTTGAAATTTATAAAATCTTTCTCTTAAAACAGTTCTTTTTTTAGTGTTGATAGGGGGTTACCTTCCTGACCTTTTATTTGAAGTGGCGTGGAATTTTAACATTTTGATTATGTCATTTTCTCTTCGAGTTACATGTGCTATCCATTTTAGTTGTTACTGTTGTTGGTAGTCATCAAATTGATTTTGTTCTGTTAATTTATTCAGTTCTTTGTGATTCTGTAGCGCCAGTCTACAATGTTCAAAGAATGATGATCTTTGCCAAGACCCTCAGGATTTATTTGCTGGGTGATTTTTTTTCGCCGTTGAACTTAGGAAGTGGTCGTATAAAGCTGACTGTTTACATATTTCTGAACGAGTTTGGCGCCATGCATGACATCGATATGAAACTCTCGATCTGACGATGCTATGTAAGGACATGACTCTAGATTTCATGTTGAGGTTTCGGTTTTGTAGCAATTTGCGGTATTGGGCGAAACTATCTTTGGCACAGCCTATTATAAGTTTAATTTATTTTTCTCCTATACTTGGTTATTTTTATAGCTGATTCATAAACGGGGGTATCTGAAGTGTTTATATTTACTAATAAATGCCTTTCAGCAATGTTTTTTTGTTTTAGTCCAACAGCGTTTTCCTGCATTTTAGTATTTGTTTAGCATTTATTTCACTATACGCCTACGGATTTCATTATCATATTTTCTTTTGCCTTTTACAATCCCCCTACCTACATATTTAAATTTCGGCACCTGTTTGATTCCTACTTAGTCGTTATGGTCGGTGCGAATGGCTAACTAACAATCACGGCTAAGCACCAAATTATAGAAGACGTCGTTGAAAGAAAAATAAAAAAAACACCTAATGAAACAAAACGTAAAACATAAAAAAAGGGAAAATGTTTTGACAGGTAAAATAAAAATAACTACGGAACAAACTGCTGAGAGCAAAAGTAACGACAAAGCCACGAAATTCTTAAAGAAAACCCCAGTGAATAAACAGTGTTGGAAGCAGGTGTTTGTATGTGAAATCGAGGATACGACTGAACTGGGGCAATCTTGCTCGGGTCAATTCAATGACAACGAATTTGGCCAAACTATTTCATTATTTATAAATGACAAATGTAGGCTGATGTAGACATAATGATACGCTGAGTGGGACTGGAATGATGTGACACGTTACCCAGTTTAAATTCACACGTTTCGATTCAATTTCTAATTATCAAGCCTCGCGTGATTCAAATCAGTTTTCTCCCGTGTTAATACATACAATTAGTTGTTGGCCAATTCGACGTGGTGCAGCGGTTGGCAAGTTTGTAACGCTAAAGGAATTACGGCTGAATGGTGAGTTCGATCCTCACAGGGCGTCCCGTACTTTCGGAATTGTGCCACGTCTAAGCTACGCTTAGATATTCACCGTACAATTAGTTGTTGGGTTCTCCGACGTGGTGTAATGATTATGTATCGCTAGATCATTTACGACTGAATAATGAGTTCGATCCTCACAGGGTGCCCCGTACTTTTGGAATTGTGCCACGTCTAAGCTACGCTTAGATATTCACCGTACAATTAGCTGTTGGGTTCTCCGACGTGGTGTAATGATTATGTATCGCTAGATCATTTACGACTGAATAATGAGTTCGATCCTCACAGGGTGCCCCGTACTTTCGGAATTGTGCCACGTCTAAGCTACGCTTAGATATTCACCGTACAATTAGTTGTTGGGTTCTCCGACGTGGTGTAATGATTATGTATCGCTAGATCATTTACGACTGAATAATGAGTTCGATCCTCACAGAGTGCCCCGTACTTTTGGAATTGTGCCACGTCTAAGCTACGCTTAGATATTCACCGTACAATTAGTTGTTGGGTACTCCGACGTGGTGCAATGATTATGTATCGCTAGATCATTTACGACTGAATAAATGAGTTCGATCCTCACAGGGTGCCCGGTACTTTTGGAATTGTGCCACGTCTAAGCTACGCTTAGATATTCACCGTACAATTAGTTGTTGGGTACTCCGACGTGGTGTAATGATTATGTATCGCTAGATCATTTACGACAGAATAATGAGTTGGATCCTCACAGGGTGCCCCTTACTTTCGGCATTGTGTCACATCTACTCTCCGCTTAGAATGTCACCATATAATTAGTCGTTTGATTGTTATTAACCCTGCAGCTTTTACTACTACTGTTGCTACTAGTAGTAATACTAGTACTATCGCTAACAGAACCAACTTCAATCATATTATTTCTTTGTCGTCATCCTCACTAGCGCTCTCGCCACTCCACTGCTACGAAGTTTACTTCTTCTTCAATCTCTCCCCTTCAAAATGTATGCGATCATGGCACCGCCGTAACTTCCTGTCATTTGTAGCTCTTGATTTGTCTTTTCACCATCCTCCCCACCCACTGTTGTACCACCCCTTTACTCAAGCTCGTTATACATTTTACTCGCTGTTTTCGCGTATCCCTTATTAAGTCCTGTGAGTGTCAAATACTCAAACCGTCTTTTCTCGTTATGTGTCCTAGAAATTTCAACTGTTTCTTTCTGCTTCTAAATATAAGCGTCCAATTTGCTTCCATTTTCCTTGAAACTTCCCCACGATTCATATGTTCAGTCCATGGTATTCTCAGTATCTTTCTGTAGAAGTACCTTTCTGATGCCCCCAGTCTACTCTATATCTCTATATATAAGAGGTTAGACTCCATTCTCTGACGTATACAAGAGGTTATACTATATAAAAGATCAGTATTCTTTTCGTTGTTGTTTCTAAGAAAATTTTCCTGTTTCTTAATACTTTGCTTAACTTTGGGATGCCATCTTTTGATATTCTCATGTGTCTTCGGATTTCGGTCACATATTTTCCGTCTTTTGTTAAAACACGTCCCAGATATTTAAATTATTGTACTTGCTTGATTTTGGCATTTACAATACGATGTTCGCATTCTTGCTGACAACCATACATTGCGTTTTTTTACCATTAATACTTAGTCATTTCTTTTCCCTTTTCTATAGAAGCTCCTTCAGTTTCCTTTCTGTGTTTGGTATTAACACTGTATCATCTGCCTACCCAATGTTGTAAAGATTGTGGACGCCTATTAAAAATGCTGGTAGCACTTCTAACAGACACAGGATGGCCCCGCTGAAAAGATTGAATAAGTCCGGGAAGAAGACACATCCTTGTCTTTCTATTAATTTCACTATTAATTTTTTTTCTATTTTAAGGTATATAAATGAAAGAAAAGTATTTTTTTATTACCCTGGCAAAGCAGATAAGTTATATATTTCTATGTAACTGGTGGGGGTATTTAAAGTCAAAACGTATTCATGAAATAACGATGTATATGATTTATATATCGAGAACAGGATTGGAAGAAATATATATGGCAAAGTGGAAAGAAATTTCCTTTGAGTGTTTCATCCAATATGATTACATCGGATTAAGGGACGAAACACTTCACATGAAAACTTTTCCACTTTCCTTTACATCTTTCTTCGATATATATATACTAGCAGCATGGCCCGGCGTTGACCGTGCTTGATTCAAAAATCGTACGACTCATACAGCAATCGCTATCACTTGACTTAAAATATTTTTGCCCTTCTTTGCCTTTAAAGGAGTGCCCTTTGCCGTACTGATATTGCTACATGCCTTAGTTCTTGCCTATCTCACACTGCGAATTCTTTCTAAGCTCTATACTAAACATTAAATCTGTTACGAAAAAAGAACTAAACAAAATGAACACAGAACGATCAGCTTTAAAAAAGGACTTGTAACTGAAAAAAAACGAATGAAAAAAGAATGTTAACAACAAATACTTTTTCACACCCAACACAGTTCTGCGGAATCGGAATCAACGGTGAGTTTAAGCAAGCGAATGAGCCAACTGGAGTAAAGTGCCATGCAGATTTAAATTTTTCCCACTTGTGACGAATGCAGCTATTGATTTATTTTGCATATAGCATGCTAGTTAACATTCGTGTCAGTCAGCTGTTGGCTCTCACGCTGGCAAATAGAATCTTCCTGCATATTCGTGTCAGCCAGCTATAGTCTCTCACACTGGCCAGTAAAAAATGGCCGTAAACTAAATGAAAACTGTCGTAGAAGCATGAAAAAATCGATTATTTCCACTATCGATGGGAGTTAGCCTTCCCTCTAACTTGGAGCATGTGCATGTACATTTTGCTGCAAATCCGTCGAAAATTGCGGCCGTGCATTCGATACACACACACCCTGCCTTATATATATATATATATATATATATATATATATATATATATATATATATATATATATGAATAGTGGATTAAGCCGAGTTCGAATTCCACTCGAATCCATTGCATTCACTTACGTGCTAATAGATTCGGGAAAGTTATGACCCTCTTCTTATCGCCGCCAGCTATGGGTAAATAACAGGACAGACCGAGTTCTATAGCCTTGGATGGCAACTGGTCTACCGCAGAATGTATTGGCAACCTACTGCGGGAAAAAGATCTGCCTCGCCAGTCATGTATCGAACGATGCATGATCGCTTAAAAGTTTACCACGCATGGCACAAAACTGATACGATAGATAGATAGATAGATAGATAGATAGATAGATAGATAGACTAGTAATATAATAAAACTAATCAAGAACCCTCTGAAGGAGTTATTGTAAAAGCCGTCCGGCTTGTTCAGGAGTTTGAGGGTCCCTAAGTCATTACCTATTCTCAGCATATATATATATATATATATATATATATATATATATATATATATATATATATATATATATATATATATATATTTGTCATCCACAGACAGACTGATTAGCTGTTTTACAGCTCATCAGTGTGGCTAGACGTCCGCTTGCCTCTAGCTAGGACCGAAACCCGACTGAATTTGCGTCAGTCGGAACTTCTACGACAGCGCACGGCAGGAATGAAGGTGAATTTTACCGTGTTTATTTTTAGACTTAGATAAACACACATTGACTGACAGTGACTCAATTCTGCCGAAGAGTCGTGCAATATTAGCTTAAATAATCACTATATATATATATATATATATATATATATATATATATATATATATATATATATATATATATATATATTGGGAAGGATCTGTGTCACAACGTTTTATCATCCACAAACTTTTCAGCCAAATATCTTGGCGTGTGACATTTTGGATAAAAAGGAAAAGTTATGATTGCAATAAAAGCCAGTTAAAATGAACATGAGTCTTTCTACAGTATAAAGTAATCGTGACCCCACACAAAAACAAGAATGGTTGCTTATAAAACAATGTAGCTGGGAAATATAAGTAAAACATCCCACTTAAACTAAATCAAATTTTGCCATGTAACCAGAAAAAATGAATTGCCGTTAATGTTACGGATATGGGTATCCGACGTTCAATTTCGACCTAATCATTTTTTTTTTTTTTTGACAAACTAATATTCACGTTATACTAGACCCAAGGGCCACTTATGATAGAATGCTAGTGTATGATGTGTGTCGTATGACAATAAAAGTAGAAAGTGAAATTTGCGAGGACATGACAGATAGATAGCTAGATTTGAAGAGGTTAGAAATGTAGTGTTCTGGGAAACTTAGACACGGGATTCCGTTTCACAAAGTAGCATTTCTTAGGAAGAAGCTATCAGAGTGGAACGCCCTTCTTACGAAAGGAATACGTATAGGATGAGGGTGTGTTGTATGGAAGCACCACACGCCTTCTCTACACTAATGGTTCAACATAGACTCGTCCATTCATTATGAGTAGAATGTCTGGTCATAGGAACAGGAGACGCCAATTGAGTCGTAGGCATTGCCGCACTAACTACGGCATTCGCTATTATTTTATCATTAATCCATGCGACTAAATAACTTCGTCACTAATATTTTGTTCCATTTTTAAAAAATTAACCAGAACTACGTGATATTACGAGCATTATAACAGAATGATTCAACTCTCTGGACGTAGCCAAACTAGTCTCAGAGAAAGAACACTTTATATTCCAAAACAGAATAAAGCGGAAAATCATATCACTTTCTTTCCCAAGAATACATGACAATTCACAATTTTACAGATTAGATTTTCAAAGAATCTGTCCATTGTACTTACTCAGCCCCTATAAAACTATTTTTTTTTAAGCGTATCACCCCAAGCAAGGCTGGAGGCCACTAGCACGCAAGGGGTTACAGAAGGTTTGGAGGAAGAGCAGATAGGAGTGGTAAAGGAGAGGATGTGGAGAAAGACAGTGGATCGATCAAGGCAAGGGGGTTACAGAAGATTTGGAGCGAGAGCAGATAGGAATGAAAGGTGAAAGGATGTGGAGAAGGGAAGTGGATAGATCAAGGCAACTGGAGAGGTCGATTGACGTTACACTTAAATAGTTGGAGATTGTATTTGTCAGGAATAAGGAAGGGAGTTCCACAGGCGATATGTGCGAGACATGAAGCTATTGGAGTAGAAGATACGTCTACATCTAACAGTTTCAACGGTGAAGGGGTGGGAACGGGATGCCAGCCTCGTAGGACGTTTAAATTCATGAGGCCTAGGGACCAGCGAAAGCAGCTCCTCGGAGCAATTACCATGAAAGTATTTGTAAAAAAGACAGAGCGAGGCAACGTCGGGTCTTTGAGAGAGCGACTGCAGACGAAATGACAGATCAGGGTCAATTACATTGCGTATCCGTCTCTGGATCTTATCAAGAACCCTGAGGCAAACAGCAGGGGCTCCAGACCATATATGGCAGCAAGGGCGAATGGTCGATTTATAGATTTGGAGGATCGATTCCGGGGAGAAAAATTTCCTGGCTCCGCACAGGGAACCAACTTTCCTTGCAGTGGATGATGCAATTGACTCGATGTATTTGTTCCATCTCAGATCAGCGGACAGCGTGAGACCGAGCAGCCGCAGAGAGGAGCTCTCGAGAAGTTGGTCTTCAGACATTCTAATGGGATGCAGGGATGGATCCTTGTGGTGGTTAATAGAGAGCAGTTTTGTTTTAGAGGCGTTAAAGTTAACCATCCATTTCTCGCCCCAGTTCACAACCGATTGGAGGTTCTTTTCTATTCGAACTGCCAGGTTAACTTTGTCAGCATCACTAGATTTGTGTTTGAGGCAGGAGTAAATTGGGAGTCTATACTTATTTGAAAACGCTGAAACTGTCAATATAATGTGATAGACATTTGTAAGAAAAAGGTTTATACTAAAACATATAACACCTACAATATAATATAACAACCATATATCTATAAAAACATACGTTTACCCTGAAAGTATTGATTGGTTCGTTTTTTTTACGATTTATCAACCTTTACAGTTATTTACAACCAGAAAATATATTTAGATGTTGGAGGTAATAATGATTTAGTGATATAAGTCTAACAAATTAACCCGCAGATCGAAGGTAAGGGGTGGATGTATACCTTTCCCAAGGTTACTTGCGCCTAAGTGGCTATAACGTAACCAACTGTAACTCGAACTCCGCACTTTGATGAACATTTGCGAGCCTTTATCCTTACACTGCCCGCACATCCATGTTTATAGCACCTGGTATTCCCAAGCTGTTACACGTGTATATTGTAATAATATTGATTTAGTGAGACAAGTCTTATTAATTAATGCATAGCTGGGAAGAGAATAGGTGGCTTCATACATTTCCAACTAGTATTTGCGCGTAAGTCGATATAACGAAATCGACTGGAATTGGAACTCGGCTCACAGTTTAACGATTCCGAGCTCTTATCCATTATACCTCACGTACACCCAAGCCGGTATTCCCAAACGGTCACCCATCTAGGTACTGACCAGGCTCGACGTTGATTTAGTTCAGTGAGCGTACGGGAGCCGATGTTTCTAAGTGATACAGGCGTAAATCACTGAAGGTACACAATTATGCACGAAATATATTCAGTTGAAACCATTAAATTTCCTTCAAAATATTTAAATTTCGGCATTAAGTATTCCATAACGGTTGATATGCTGCTAAACGAAAACAAATAAATCAAAAAAAGGAATGTGTGGAGAGCTATGATCGTATACGTTCTTGCAGGAACATGGTATTATACAAATAAATAAATAAACAAATAATTTGTTCTAAATGCAGACGGAATATTAGGCCGCTTCTTTCTTTGCCTGCTGTATTCAGAGATTGTTTTGTTTTCTACTTATTTTGTTATTTGAATCAATTTTTTACGACTACAGATGGAGGTCATAATAATTGACTTCATTCTCGTCTCACCATATACACAGCATGACCTTTGGAAAAAAATCGGTTTTTCTCATGTTAATACTGTTTCAGTTCACTTGTGATACAATTTCTATCGCTTCGTGCTGCAACGTAACCACCCACCCCGCCTGTCAAAAGACACATACTATTCTTTCTTTCTTTCTTTCTTTCTTTTTTTCTTTTCTTTTTCTTTTTTCTTTATTTTCTATTTGTTATGACAAACATAAAAGCAACGTGTGCAACAAACTCGGTGCAAAATATTTTGACACTTGATTTGTATATTTTTAATACGTTCCTTCTCTTCCGGGATGTGTGGACAGCGTAGTGATTATCGAGGCGTTAAATTGAATTGATTGTTAACTTTCAGAATAAATCAATCTCTTCTCCCGCTAGCTATGGGTTAGATAACTGGGTAGACTGGGTTCTCTAGCATTGGGCGGCAAGTAGTCTAAAAATCTAAACTTCAAACCGTGGAGACAGCAAAAGGGATGACACCACTATCTTTTTTAATGAGGCGTTAAAATTCAAATATATTTACAAAAACAAAAAAAAAAATCAGCAGAGACCAGTGATTGCTCGCGCCATTAAGCCATCTATAAATGCCTTTCACGTATTATTATTATTATTATTATTATTATTATTATTATTATTATTATTATTATTATTTGTGCAACTTCCCTTCACCTCATTAGCGATCATGGCTCTCTACAACTTTCTTTCTTGGGTGGTTGCTAGCAGTTTTTTTCTCCTTTTGATAAGGCCTCCAACTAGGTTACGCCTCCATTCACAGAAGCTTTTCAGCCAAGTGACTCGCTGTATACCTATCGCGCTAACTCTCAATATGCCCTGTGAGTGTTACGTTTTCCAAGCCGTTTTTCCTCATTAGATGCACAAGTTTTTTCAGCTGTCTTTTCCTTATTTTGAGTATAACTGTTCCTTCTGTTGCAATTTTCTTTAAGACTTCTTTGTTGCTCACTCGCTCCGCTCATGGAATTTTCACTAACTTTTTGTAGAATAACATTTCTATCACTTCTTGTCTTTTCTTTATTATGCGGGAAATTGTCCAACAATTACAGTCATCCTAGACGATGGTTACCACAGCACGGTTTTCTTTGTTTCTACCGAATTTTGTTGTAATAGCTTTGGTGTGTCTCTTTGGCTAAGTTCAATGATATTCGGATCTCGGTGTCACATTTTCCATCCCCTTTTAAAAGGATTCCCAGATATTTAAACTTCAGCTGTCTTTTTCTCATCCGGCTTCTTTCGCCAGTCCAATGTGTGTTCGGATCTCAGTATAGCATTTTCCATCCTCTGTTAAAATACGTCCCACATATTTAAACTTCCCCTGTCTTCACCTCATCCTGTTTCTTTCGCCAGTCCAATGTGTGTTCGGATCTCGGTGTCGAATTTTCTATCCAGTGGTAAAAGGCATCCCAGTTTTTTAAACTTCAACTGTATTTACCTCACTCATTTTTTTTCGCTGGTGTAATGCGTGTTCGAATCTTAGTATAGCATTTTCCATCCCCTGTTAAAAACTCTTCCCAGATTTTTAAACTTCAGCTGTGTTTTCCTCATCCTTCTTATTCGCCAATCCAATGCCTGTTCGGATCTCGGTATATCATTTCCCATCCTCTGTTAAAATACGTCAAAAATATTTAAAATTCAACTGTCTTCTCCTCATCCTGTTTCTTTCGCCAGTCCAATGCGTGTTCGGATCTCGGTGTCGCATTTTCCATTTTTCTGTTAAAACGCTTCCCAGATATTGAAACTTCTTCACCTGTCTGATGTTTCTATCTCCAATTCTACCATCGAGAGCGCTTTCTCTTCCTGATTATAATACATAGTCTTCTTGCGGTTGACGGTTATTCATATTTTTCTCGCTTTCTTCGACTATCCTGTCTAGTCTTAGTATAGTCTAGTATAGTTTTGTTTAATCCCAAGTAATATCTTCAAAAGGTCGGTATTAAGGTCAACTGGTCAAGCCAAACATGGAACACCGTTCGGTGAGCAATTCCCAGCAAAGAACTTTGACAAACTATTCTGACAGTTTCGATCATTCACCGTACAACTTATTTTTTATTTTTATTACTCTTTGTTTGGGTTGCTTTTTTCTTTGTTAAAAGAAACATCATAATATACTGCAAATGTTGTATATATTCTATCCTCGTAAAAAAAATTAATAATAAAATAGAACCGATTTTGATAATATTATGCTGAAACAACGGTTTCTCTACGATCACCAAAGTTAAGCAATGTCGGACATTGTCACTACCTAGATGGTTAACCGCTTGGGAATACGAGGTGCTGCAAACTTGGATGTAATGGATAATGGCTCAGAATTGTCCAATTCCAGTAGGGTTCCTTTTTTTCATTTTCTCGCAAATGTCTTGGGAAAGGCATGAAGCCACATTTTCTCCCCCAGATATGGGTTAATTAGTAAGGATTGTATAACAAAAAAATCATTATTATATCAAAAGTAAAAATAAGATAAAATTGTGTAGAGACATTTAGATTTTGGAATTAATAATCCATAAAGGCGTTAATATGACGCTAAACAAAAACAACGAAGTTAAATCGCTCCTCATGCTACCTGACGACAACCTTGAAATAAACAAATTTTGCTGATTCAATAATAATAATAATAATAATAATAATAATAATAATAATAATAATAATAGCTGCAGTGTTATAACATTGCGTTGGTTAGAAAGGTGCTGAAAGGTGTGCAATAAATTATCAACAACAAGTTGCAGTCATTTTTGTACTAAACCCCTTTGAAAAGTTATGTCTCCTACAAGCTTCTAAACTTGGGTGTGTTTCCTAGGCGCTGACACTTGGCATATCACCTTTATTGAGTGAATAATGACCACTTCCAAAATGTTTTTTTTAAGTATTTCACCCCAAGCAAGGCGGGATGCCACTAGCACGCAAGGGGTCACAGTGGGTGGGAGCGAGAGTAAAGAGGCGCGATAGAGGAACGGATAAAGAGAAGGACAGGGAACAGAGCAAGGCATCTGGAGATGTCGATTGACATTACATTTGAATAGTTGGATATGATAGCTATCAGGGAAACAAGTAATAGGAAAGGAATTCCACAGACTGGAGGTGCGAGACATGAAACCATTGACGTAGACGAGACGGCTACATTTAACTGTTTCAACAGTGAAAGAGTGGGACCAAGAAGCCAATCTAGTGGCACGTTTAAATTCATGAAGTCTGGGAACTAGCGAAAGTACCTCGTCGGAGCAGTTACCGTGAAAGTATTTGTAGAAAAGACAGAGGGGGGGCGACGGCACGTCTGTGAAAGAGCAACTGCAGACGAGATGCCAGATCAGGGCCAATCCCATTGCATATCCGTCTCTGCATTTTGTCGAGGACCTTAAGATGAACAGCGGGTACACCAGACTATATATGGCAGAAGTATTCCATAAGGATGACGTAGTTAAGGGTACTTGCGAGGGCGATATGAGAGGCTTGATTACCCGGTCTGAATGTATTTTTATCTTTTTTCATTTAATCCTTTTACACTAGGCAAGGTAATAAAGCTATTAAATCGCAAGGGGATACTGACTGTTAGAGAATATGAGATAAAAAAGGACTATTAAGGAGAAAGAACATTAAAAGAACAATAATTAAGAAGACTGGGTAATAGCAATTGGCATTGTATTTAAATTTCTGAAGCTGTTATGTAATATCAATTGGCCTGTATGGCGTTGAATTCCGGACAATCGCCTCACAGATGAAATAGAGACTTTAAGCCACAGAAACAACAGCTCTATAGAAGGATGCTGAGAAAAACATGCAGCGAACACGACGAAGTTTTAAAGACAATAAAAACAAAATGGACACGGATAATGAGGAAGAGATAGTTGAAATTTCTGAGGAACATAATGAAGTTAGAGGGCTTGGAAAATTTGGTACTTGCAGGGCATTGGATGTAAGTGAGACAGACGAAAACAACGCATGACACACCTGCCGAACTTGATTGAATGGATGGCAGAAAAGGATTCTGGATGGATAACAAAAAGACACAATTTATTAAGAGATACAGAGGAAGTTGTGGAGGGATATGATCTCAAACGTCCTGAAGGGATACGGTCTATAGAAGAAGAATTGTTCCTTTATTGACCTGAGAATTCGAGAGTCTTAATAAAAAAGATTCTGCTTTTCGACTGGGCTTAAATTAGTGTCTTCCATATACCGGGTGTAACAGCAAAATTGTCCAAATCGTGTAACAGGATAATTATCCATCCCACAAAATGTTTAATATCTAAAAAAAAAAAACACTAAACTGAGTTACTTTTTTTTCAGGTATTCAGATAAGACGTTTAGCCACCTTGGCTCGTAAGAATCAAGGACACGCCCTTTGATTTATTCAGCTTAAAATAGAACAGGGTAAAATTGTTTTGTGTTGCCCGACTGTGCGTTCCAAAGTGAACAATGGTGAAAGGAAAAAGATCATTCAGGCCTTCAGTAATTATACTAATATTCATACTTTGGCACTCATCTCCAAAGTCTATTCAAGAACCACCAAGAGAACGGTGAATAAGTTTAAAAAAGAGTAGAGAGGAAAACTGGATCCGAATGTATTAACTGGAAGAGGGATCATAATTTCAAATTAAAGCTAAAGAGATCAATTAGAAAAGATCCAACTCAATCCAAAAGACGTTTGGCACGTGAGAAAGGAGTTTTAACTATGACAGAACAAAGAGCAGTGCAAAATGTAGGAAATGTAATCGTACGTGAAGCATCTAGTTACCATCTGAAACTACACGCGCACAGTACTGGGAACGCCATGTATTGAAAAAAAAAGACGAACTTATTCAAGGTCCTAATATATATATATATATATATATATATATATATATATATATATATATATATATTTGAACTTTATATCAATACTTAATGACCTTCCGATACTTAGCTATGATTAATTAATGATGAACATGTCCATTTCGCTTTTGATCGATTTAATCACGATTCTTCTCGTGGATGAATTATACATTCTTATTGCTCAACGTTGAGTCCAAAAGTGTTATAAAAAATCTCGGAGAATATCTTTAATCATTTCTTCGATACAACGGTTCAAAACATAATCTAACAATTGGACAATTTTACTATTACACGATTTGGAGAGTATTGCTCTTACACCTGGCATAAGTCAAGCCACTTTGTGATCAGGAGTGGTTTACACCACTCAGCCACGAATGATATCAACATAATCCTTTTTTAAGAATCTATGGTTAAAAACTATCGAAGAAAACATTTGATAACATTTATTTTTCCATAAAAACGAAACGAAGTAATTCCTAAGTAATTCATTGATTTTATCTATCATCCAACATCATTTAATATAACTAAAAATGTGATATGTAAAGAACACAGTTGCTTGAGTAATAAAGAGTGCAGCAGAAATGACACCCAGAAATAAATTTAGCATTTTACCATTATGTGAGACTACCCACCTCTGCAACTCGTTGCACTAAGATATAGATCCCACGTCGTAGAATTTCTGTGCGGCGGATCGAGCGAGAGGTAGGCTCACAGGCAAAAGAAAAACACAACTACAAACTTGGGTATGACGAAAAGAGGAGGGAAGGCGTGTGACCTTTTTGTGGATGATTAACTCTGGGCTGATTCTCGGCTGGCAAAAATTATATATATCTTAGCTAACAATGTCCGGCTGCTAATGGGTCGCTCTTCGTTGTTACGTGCTCCGGTCTAAATCAACCTTCCTCGAACCTAAACTAAGTCTAACTAACTAACTGCCGTGACCCAAAGCGCTCCCGTATATATGCAGAATCCTCTTTCATCATTTCCGGACAAGGGACACCCACGAATAAACCCATAACTTTTTCATGACCATTTCTCTCTTTGAAGAAAGTGGACATAAAAATATTTCTTAGCCTAGCTGACTCCGATTCAGGGACATTAAATTCAGACCCTTTTAAGTTTTGACCAGAGCCGGTCTTCGTATTTTGACAAGTACTTAACACTTATCTACCCTTTTGGCCATATGTCCAAAACATGTTTTTATCTAGATTCCTAATCTAGTCATTGGGTCTTGAAGTTTGATACCCAGGTCAAATCTAACTAATCTTCTCGCACATATGTGTGCGCGCGCACGCACACACATATGTGGGGGTGTATATATACACACACACAGATGTGCGGGCGCACACACACACGCGTGCGCATATATCCAACTCATAGTGTCACAATTATGAGGAAAGTATCTCTGGGAGTTATATATCGGAGGTACATCTGCTACAGACTTTATTAAATGGAAACACGTGATGATTATAAATAAAAGTTCATTAATTTCGCTGCAAATTAATTTGCTTACTTTTCAGATACGAATAATAATTTAGACATGGGCTTCGAAGAGCAACCTATAATCTTTCTTGACTGAGCGCTCTAAATACCTCAGACCAGATATAAGGTCGATGCAAGACGATATTTCTTTGTTAAGACTCATGAATGTACAGGCAGCGATGAGATTAGAATACTTGTCACCTGCCTGAGGTCGAAGATTTTTTAAAAATCAGGGCTGTGATAACAAGGTGCTGGGGGCTTTCTAGATTAAAGTCAGTATACAAGACGGAGAATTCTTCCGAGAGAATCAACAACCACATAGGCGAAACTCAAAGTCGAAGGACATCGATTGGGATTTGATCTCAAAATGCTGCATTGCACTGTCTAAAAACACGTGGATCCATTAAGTTCATATATATATATATATATATATATATATATATATATATATATATATATATATTGTATTGGGGCAGTAGGTCATTATTCAAACATATATTGTTAAATAATTAGACAACTATTAGTTGATAACACCAAAATACTCACTCATACACACAGTAAAAAGAAACTTAAGATATTGGAGGCTATTTACATGAAAACAAACAAAGCCACACTCAACAAAATTACATTTCTGAGCATTCACAACATATTACAATGCATTTAAACTCAGGATTCTGTTCATAACATTTCTTGCCCTCGCACGATTCTGTATAACTTTATAGAACCACAATACGAATTTTAAGACCTGCGTCTGCTATTCCGCGACTGTTATCGTCACATACGTCCATATAAATATAACACGATGTCATGTTTGATGTTGAACATCTCCGTTGCGATGTCCATATAACCACTCTGATGATGACTCATGTGCTTAGATCGAGGAAAGGCATAATAAAAAAATTATATAATTGTTGGATAGTTTTCGCCTTTATTTACTCCCGAAACTAAAGCCACTATACGAAGCTTACGACAGCTTATGATCAAACATAATTGATATTCGTTGTCTGTATATATATATATATATATATATATATATATATATATATATATATATATATATATATATATATATATATATATATATATATATATATATATATGGAGGTGGGATCGAGTGGATAGAACTTTCACTTTATGAACGTTCGCTATCTCAACCTTGTAGATTTGTCAGGAAGTAGACTCCTTGATGTTATCTCTCCGGAAGGGGGCAATCCCAGCGTGTGTCAACTTTGGAAAGTACCTGAAAACCACACCAAGAGTTGAGCCAAGGCTTTTTTTTAAATTGGATAGATAACCGTACTAGCACGAAGTCACAAGTCATAGTGACCTTGAGTATGAGTGTGCTAGCCTTGTTCAGATTATTGATCTCGCTAGATAACAAACTCTCTCCCAGAAACTGTAACTAAGGTCTGCACAACATAGTTGCAGTATAAACAACAGGTTGGTTCTGTGAGTGTTGAACAAACACAAATGTGCCTGATGGACGGGTATCCTCGAATACGAGTAGCCAGCTATTATATATATATATATATACATACATATATATATATATATATATATATATATATATATATATATATATATATATATATATAAGAACAGTAAGATATATAATCCTGTGTTCTGATAGATATTTTTTATTTTTACACAGTAGTGCTCAATGTAAATTTACATATTATAAATTAACTGATTTAAAATATGTTTTTCGCTACACAGTAATAACCATGTTTCAAAAATGTAAGCTAAAAACTTCGAATTTAATTTTGTTATTAAATTAAAGACATTAGTTTCATTTCCTCCTCAAGCGAATTTTGGAGTCTTCAAGGACACATGTCACTGTGGATAAAGGCGTTAGATCCAGTGACAGGACCCAAAGAGTATGAATTCAATACCCGGTTAAGGCAGTGGAGAACTTGGAGAGGGAAATTAACAGGAGATAACTGAAAACTGACATCCATTAAACATGGCACGTGGAACTAAAACAGTCTACCCAAATAAAGGGTTCAGTTCGACATTCCAACCACCTGAAGAAGGCCGGAACGTACAACAGCCCAAACGTTGTAATAAATATGACGACTAAGATGAGGACAATAGTCCGAATAATGTAAATAATGTACATAATACCTCATCTCAGAAATATGGACAGATACGATCTGTATGGGTTCTTTAATGGTGAAATTTGAATATTTTGAATACAATGTTATTGCTTCAACTATAAATAAAATGTAAATGTTGAAATCAGTTAAAATGTAAGGTTGGTAAGTTTGTTTTTTTTTTTAAATTTTCATAGAAAAATGTATTACTGTTTTATTTACTATAAAAATTTAATTTTATATTTTCATGGTGTTTTGCTGGGAGCGGAGTCACACTTTGCCCATATCTGTGAACCTAACAGGTACTACTACCCCGGGTTAGTGTGTATCTGGAAACAACAGCTGTTAGGTTGTTCGACGTCCCACAAAATCTCCAGTCTCCTGAGCAGAGGCCTTCCTAACGGATGTAGTTTATCGTCATACCTAGGACTGCTCTGTATATCGATCCTTTGAATGTAATAATGAAATTAATAATATTAGTGATGATTACATGTGTTTTGTTTTCACACATCATGATCAATCATACTCGACAAGTACAATGTAATAATGAAATTAATAATTATAGTAATCATTACATGTGTTTTATTTTCACAGATCTTGCTCAATCACACTCTACAAGAACACGTCTTTTAATGATATTTGGCGTTGTCGAGAATATCGTCCTTTGTCGAGGACTTGCGTTAAAGAATTCGTCGATTCTTTGGTGATGATCGTTCAGGATTTCTGTTGATCTCTCTTGAGGCACCACCTGTAATTAGCTCAATTTTTATGCATGTTTAGAAGATGTTTTTTCTTTTTTATCATTTCTTTTCCTTTATCGGCCGCCTTTTAATTTTTTGAAAATTTTCAATGTTATTTTTCTAGTTTTCTTCGCTTTAAAAACTAAAAAATTCCTTTCTGTTCTGACGTGATAGAAGATTTTATTCCATTTTTTAAAAAAAAATGCGTTTTCTGTTTCCTGCTGACATAACTTTTCTGTTTTATTTGATCGTATCGATTTTCTTCCCTGCAGGAATATAACAAAGTAGGTGTTTTCAATGGGTCTGCAAAATTAAGTAAGACAAAACAGGATATTGTTCTATACGAACTCTGGAACGATATATTTTTCCCAACATATATGATTGGATTTCTTTATGGTAAAGCACCAGGTTAAAGATGAAGTCTGAACAATTGAGTATTTTTTAAAGAAAAATTCTTTTAAAGAAAAATTCTTTTAAAGAAAATAGGAATTCAAATATATTAGAAGCTTAACACAAGTTTGTAAAGAAATGAATATTTTTATACATTTGCTCGCTTTATATTTTATATTTCTTTCTCTTCTCATCCTTATCACTATACTCTAGTCTTTAAATGACTTCATAATTGCTGGCTATGTTTATATTTAGTATGCGTAACCTGAGATGCTTAGACCAAACCTCCTATTAATGGAAGGCTTCCTTACCTAGAAAATTAGCATTTGTAGTTGTTATGGTCCCAGTTTAGAATCAAGGAAGAACACGAACACAAGAGTAGAAATAACAAAGATATATTACACAGAATAATAATACAAGATGTTGAAGGTGTTAGTATGACTGTCAGTCTGGTTTGGAGTGAACTACTATTGGCTCGACTCGATTCCGTCTCGATATTTAACAACCCTCCCACGTGGGTCGAATGTGGCACAAGGCCGGTTTAATGTGGGCTCCCCGAGCCCGTAGGCTCGCCAAAAAATATGCCCATTTAGAACCCGTATAAACGGGTTCAGGGACTGTCTACCTCCCCGGACGAAACTTTGCCCTTCGGCAAAGCCTCGTCCGGGTTCCTCTCTGCCAAGCAGAGAACTCGACAGAAGGAGCAAACAGACAGAGACTGCTCACGACTCGATCCCGTCTCGTCCTTCTCTCTTGAGAGGCGTAGTATTCATAGTATCAGGAAGAGTTCACTCTGTCGTTAGAGGTAAGGTCCCATAACAGTAATATTGGTTTTATAACTAGACTAGAACTGTGATAATCTGGGGCATTATGTGAAACTTCACTTCTGAGTGATTTGCATAATTCAAGCATTGATATAAAATTTCGTCAAAGTTTCATATCCAAGAGGAAATTTTATTTCAGGTTCTAATTAGATTGTAGGACTTCAAGTAATAAAAAAAAATGTAGAAGTCACCAAGTCGTCAAATTTTTCCGAAAATTTAAATTTACAAAATGGCGACAAATTGCACTTCCGGAAATATTGTTGTTGCGTCACAATTTCAAAATCAACATATTGTATATCGATAGAAAGTAAATTTATTGAGGAGCAGTAATCTATTAAGAAATGGGTTAAAAATGTACTGCTGTTGTTTTGGTTTGGTTTATTTTGTTTTACGACATTTCAACCTCACTGGGCATTAAATAAGCCAAAATGATTTATGAATAGAATATGTATTCTTCTTAAGAAATCAGTTTTTAGATCAGGTTTCAGTGACGTATTTTTATAAAGAGCGCCTTTCTCCTAAGGTAAATATATTGCTTGTAATACTTTTTCAAATATGTATTGACCTTAAAGGAGGCACGGGGGAGTAATGGATAGTGGCTTGGATTGAGGAATTGGAGAGTCGAATTCAAGACGAATCTATTGCATTCCCTTACGTGCTAATACCCTTTGGGAAACGTGTGAATCCTCTTCTTTTACCCCCAGCTGTGGGCAAATAGCATGACAGATCGGGTTCTATAGCCTTGGTTGCCGACTGGTCTTCCGCAGAAAAAAATGCCAACCTACTGCAGGAAAAATCTGCTTCGTCAGACATGTATCGCAAGCGTGTATCACGCATGGTACATGACTGACTGATTGATGTTGATGCTCTTTTTTTTTTTTTCCACAATCTACTGCTGGTATTTTTACGATAAAATTCTATTCTATATACTTTCTTGACAACATCTAGGGTTTAACTATTTGCCTATAGTTGGGACCCTAACAGGTGCAACCACCCCGAGTCAGGGTGAACCTGGAACAACAGCGATTAAGAGGTGTTTCCACGCTCCTCAAAGCCTCCCGATCAGAGGCCTTACTGCTTGATGTAGTTAATCGTCATAGAACTGACTGATGTTGGAATATCTTCAGCAGTGAAGCTGACATGTCTAGGAATGAAAATGTGACCGATATGGACTTATGAAATACCTTTTTATTGTATTTGTGTCAGCATAGGAAAGGAAAAATGATATATTTTATAACAAAATTTGTATGGCATTTTAACGCGATTTATAGCAAAAAAACAACTGTTTCTGATATGAGAAACGTTTCAAAGCTTGTAAAATACTGACCAAAATAGTGTAGAGATATTAGATATGGTGACATATAAATATATATTCACAAGAATATCCCAGATTCCACGTTATCAATTGGAATTAAGACCTTGAAATAAAATTCAAGAAAAAAGAAAAAAATCTATGGAATCGATTTAAAAGCATTGAAATGTTCTTCTTTCCTTAAAACATTTATTTTTTGTAAACCAGTCAAGAGAGGTAATCAATGAACCAAGCGGTCAACAACACAGAACATGGAATCGCCGAAATGAACGCCATCTTGAGCTGCGTTAACCTACTTTTTTAACTTTTTTTTTCATCGCCCTAATAGCATTGGTCAAAGACATATATAAGAATATATGATGAAAAAAACATTTAAAAAGTTCATAATTAAAAATGTAATTATAATAAATTATTCTTCTTTTATGTGTTGTGTCTCTTCAAGACATGATGGATCATGGCTCTCCACAATTTCCTGTCATTTATTGTTCTTAGTAAAGTTTGTCTTTTCGTTAACTCTCCTAATCGCTGAACTATCATCGATTTTCACAAGATTGTTAGGTAGGTTATGTGTTGCTATCTGTCACACTTGGCTGTCAAAATGTCCTCTCAGTGTTAAATTTTCTAAGCCATCTTTCCTTATTATGTATACTAGAAATTTCAATTGTCTCTGAATTGTGCTTTTTCTGTTTCCATTTTCTCTAAAACTTCGTAATTTCTCACATTCTCTGTCCATGGTTCTCTTCTGCAAAATCACATTTCTGTTGCTTCAACTCTCTTTGAAGAGATTGTCTAGCATTCTCTGCTTTATAGGAGGCCCGAAATTAGATCAGATTGAAGTAATCTTTTCTTTGTTTCTAACGGGATTTTCCTGTTTCGTAATACTTTAGTTGTTGGAAGGCAGCTTCTGCTTTCCCAATGAACCTTTGGATTTTCAGTCCTCTGTTAAAATAGATATGTTGTACTTGATTTATTTAGGCATATTCACTTTGTAATTTTCATGTTGGGCTCTTCACTTTGCTGACTACCGTAGAATCTTACTTACATTCTTACTTCTTACAATAAGATGTTTAATCGTTTCTTTACACTTTCCTTTATTACATTCTGTAAGAGTCCCTCTATCCGTCCTGGTTATGACAATACACTACATCCGCGTCCTGGGTAAGACGCGGACGTAGGTTATCGTCACACAACAGTAAGGGTTTTTTGAGGAGCTTCATACAACAGCAAGGAGGTTTTGATCAGAAGGTTTGGAAGAGCGTGAAACCACCTCTTGATTCCTGATGTTCCCTGGTCAACATTGAGCAGGAGTGGTAGCACCTGTTAGGGTCCCAGCTATGGGTAAATAGTTAATCCTCAAACTGTGGTCAAACACTATGAATGTGTAAAAATAGGTTTTAATGCCAGAAATACTTTGTACAAAAATTATTATCTGCAATGCATTATTACAAGTAATACAATTTTGAAAAAAAAATTTCAGCAATAAAAATCTTGTCGGCATTAAATAACTCATTGAGGTGTTGATATGCCGTAAAACAAAACAAACAGTTCCTTTATTTTCATTTGTGTTCCGCTGACAACACTGTGACATCTACATATCTAATGTTGGTAAGATTACACTCTCCAATAATGAATGCCGTTAGGAATTCTATTTCTCTCTTTGTAAAGTTTGAATAAATCTAGTGAGAAGAGACTCCCTTGTCTTACTTACTTCATTTTCAATTCGGATGCAGGCGGTTTGATCACAGAATAAGTTCTGGATTATTTTAAAATATATCAAGCTGACCTAACCATTCCAACAGTTATATGGAACTTAATATATTGTCATCCATAGACAGAATGTTTCGCTGTATCACAGCTCATCACTGTGGTTAGACATCCGATTGCCTCAAGCCGGGATAGAAACACGACTGATTTGGCATCTGAGCTATCAGCGCTCGGTAGAAAGAAAGGCGGGGTTTTACGTACTTATTCTTTGAATAAACACCATAATGACTGAGAGGGCCCAATTCATAGATCTTTGTTGTAATAGCAGTAGTAGTCATTGTTTACAAATTCACGCTTTCTCCCAAGAGTGCTCGATCTGAATTAAATTTTCCGGAGACGTAATTTAACAAACCCTTTTACATAACCTATTAAACATTGGTATAAATCCCTTTGTATAATACATTTATATAAATGACAACGGCATTTTAAAGATGTATTCATTGCTAGAATCATTTTTAGTAATTCTAAAATAAACATTTTGTTCATCTGTCTATATTTCTGAGATGAGGTATTGTAAATGTTTACACTATTTACATCATTCGGACTGTTATCCTCATATTTATTTTCATATTCCACAGATTTTAGACGCTATACACTCTTCAGGTTATATACGTTGGAATTTCGAACCAAGGACCATGGCCCAGTGGATAACATCGTTGGTTGCAGTACTCCAAAAAAATGATCAAAAGAGTTGTTAGTTCAATACCTGGCTACAGCACAAAGAACAAAGAACTTGGAGAGTTGTGTTACTAAAGGGAATTAACTGAAAAAGTCATTGCACGTGGAATTACAAGATTCTATCCTCGAGGATTAAATAATGGGTTTGGTTTTAACGTATATCAAGAGAAGGTCGAACATCGTGAATATGGCAATAAATATGAGAACTAAAGTCCAAAATGAATACTTTGATTTAAAACAAAAAATATATTTCTTAAAAATATTTAAAGAAATAAATTGATGCAAATAACTTTCAACGATCCAGCATCTTCTTAAAGCAATTTGTATATAAAAATTATTTTAGAAACTATTATGTTCAAAGTATATATTTAATATATGATATACTATGTTCAATCAAATATGTCTTTTAAAATTTCACATAAAATATTTAATCAGGATTCCTTGGAGTCTGTTAGTTATAATCAATAAGGAATAACAGAGAAAAAACTTAGTATTGCCTTTCTTTTTATACCCATAAACACCATTCAAAATGCCCTCACCCTCCCTATTGTACATTTAGAAACAAACAGCTGCCATGGAATGTATTATTTGGAAGACGAATATACGGCAAACATTCACAAGAAGTGTTTATTTACGAATCCTCTTGACACAAGCACAATACGTACCTTCCCAATTGCATACATGGTAGATGATATTCAGCTTTTGTGTATATATATATATATATTGTTGTGTGGTCATGATTACCAGATGCAGTGATCGTTGCATTTTATATTGTAGTTTTGTTGGATATATATTTTGAAATACAGTTTGATTTCATTAGGAAGATTTAAGATACTATATGAATTCATGGCAGATTAAAGAGATCTTTCATCTTGATTGTTTGGTTGGTTTTGTTTAGCAATATATCAACACCTCTACCAGTTATTTAACACCGAAATATAAATATTTTGAAAGAAATTGCATACCTTCAAATACAGATAAATTAAATTGTTGGTAATTTTGCTATAAAATATATAGTTGGTAATTCATCTATAAAATGTCATGCTGGTCATTTTGCATTAAAATGTATTATTGTTAATTTTATTATAAACATGTATTACTGGGCATTTTACTATAAAATGTATTGTTAGTTATTTTATTATAAACATGAATTGCTGGTAATTTTATTATAAAATGTATTGCTGGTTATTTTATTATAGACATGTATTGCTGGTCATTTTACTAGAAAATGTATTGTTAGTTATTTTATTATAGGCTTGTATTGCCGGTCATTTTACTATAAAATGTATTGTTAGTTATTTTATTATAAATATGTATTGCTGGTCATTTTCCTATAAAATGTTTTGTTAGTTATTTTATTATAAACATGCATTGCTGGTAATTTTATTATAAAATGTATTGCTGGTTATTTTAAAATAGGCATGTATTGCTGGTCATTTTACTAGAAAATGTATTGTTAGTTATTTTATTATAGACATGTATTTCTGGTCATTTTACTATAAAATGTATTGTTAGTTATTTTATTATAGACATGTATTGCTGGTCATTTTACTATAAAATGTATTGTTAGTTATTTTATTATAGACATGTATTGCTGGTCATTTTACTAGAATATGCATTGTATAGTAATTTTATTATAAACATGTGTTGCTGGTAATTTTACTAGATAAATGTATTTTTAGTTATTTTATTATAGACAAGTATTGCTAGTCATTTTACTAGAAAATGTATTGTTAGTTATTTTATTATAGGCATGTATTGCTGGTCAATTTAAGGTAAAATATATTCTTGGTTATTTTATTGTAAATATGTATTGTTGGTCATTTTACAATAAAATGCATTGTTAGTTATTTTATTATAAACATGCATTGCTAGTAATTTTATTATAAAGTTTATTTCTGGTTATTTTATTATAGACAAGTATTGCCGGTCATTTTACTAGAAAAGTATTGTTAGTTATTTTATTATAAACATGCATTGCTGGTAATTTTATTATAAAATGTATTGCTGGTTATGTTATTATAGGCATGCTTGCTGGTCATTTTACTAGAAAATGCATTGTTAGTTATTTTATTATCGACATGTATTGCTGGTAATTCTACTAGATAAACGATTGTTAGTTATTTTATTATAGACATTTATTGCTGGTCATTTTACTAGAAAATGTATTGTTGGTTATTTTATTATAAACATGCATTTTTATACTTACATAATATATTTGCTTGGTGAACACTCTTTGCCCAGTGTTTTTCAAGTTGTTTGTTTTTGCTTATAGGCTTATCACTCTCTATGAGTTATTTTATGCCGAAATCTAAATCCTTACAACACAATATTATGGCTACAACTACAAATAAAATATACCGTTAGTCATTTTGCTATAAAATGTAAGTTTTTTTCATATAATTAATTTTTCCTGTTATAATTACTATAAAAATCTATTTTTATACATTCATAGTGTTTTGTTGGCCGTGAGGTCATTACTTGGCTATAGCAGGGACCCTCACATTTGTTGCCATCACAAGTCAGAGTTTATCTGGAAACAACACCAGTTAGGTGGTTCGACGCCCCTCGACACCTTCAATTGCTGCCAGATGTAGTTTATCCATGACTAGTGAAAGAAAGAAACTATGTTGATTTGTATATGTGCGATGAGCTTGCTTAGTTTTTTAATTTATGTATTTCTATCATTACATTTTATAAAAATAAAGAACATTCATTAATTTCTTTTAAAGAACTCCTCACTGCCGTATTCTGTAGAGTAAATGATGAGAAATTTGTGTTCCACTTTCCGTAGTCTGTTACGGCACGACTGAAATAGTTCTCCAACAATGGCCTCTCTGGAATTGACTTAACAATTACCTTCTCAGGCAGGTCCACGAACGTTATTGTTAATGGTTAGTTTTCTGAACTCTTGTGATCAATGCGGGCTCCCAGAAATCTCTCTCTTTGGCTATACCTTCTTTCTGCTTTTAATTAACAACCTTCTTTGGAACATTCTCCGATCTTTTCAAACACCATTTCACATGATACCACCTCCATAAATCCAGATGAACAGAGCTTTGCAGCTGATCTCTTCTCAGACCTAGATCTGAAGCCTCATTGAGCGAGCTACTGAATTAGAGTTTTCAGTACCTCAAATACGAAGCTAGTATCGTTCATCATCATCGGACGGATTCTAAATTTCATCCAGTCATTATGAACGCTTGCACTCTAAAGGAGGCTAATTATTTGAACCTTTGTTGAAACTGATTTTCACGTCGTGGAACACAACTATACGATCCATCGTCTGAGATGGATCGTATAGATGTTTTTCTAAAAAAAGTCCTCAGTTTCTTGCATTGTCCCTACAATTAACTGACCCTTTATGTCATCCTTTATCAGATAACACTTAGAGCAACAATGCAGTCTATTGTAATATCCGGCTGTAATTCTCCAGTCCTAATGTTGTATAGCCTCCTCATGCTTGGAGGTCTTGGGCGACGGCATCAATTCTATAATAAATTTGCATTATCTTTTCGCGGCCGGTGATCGCTAGTTTTTTTAGTCTAGAGATAAAAGAACTTCAACACAGTGAATTTTAACTTAACAATTTTATTAACGTTCATGTCGACGTGTTTTTTTCTATCAAATCGGGGTCGTTCCTCCTCACTGTGGAGCCGTTTCAGACACGAAAATAAACACGTCCGTAAGTCGCCGCTGAGATACAATATCCCCTAAAAATAATAGTCTGCTAAGCTCTTATATAACGCAAACATAAGAGAGATCAGAGTCATTTATGATTCCTTGTTGAGGATTGTTTATTTTCCACCCCTGTAACCCCCTTTCTACTAATACAAAGTCGCAAGCTTATCGTTACTCTCTTCCTACTTCCATGGAAAAAGTTTAGAAGAGTTCCATTTTTTTTTGCGATATCAATTCAGACCTTCATACATAAGACCGGCCTCGATACGACTACAGGTTTGAATCACCCTTGTTCTCTCCGTATTCCATTAGTAAGATGTAAATTACACCCAGTTCATTCCCAGTAGAAACTACTACGATTCAGAACAGACACCCGTGTGTATTCTTTCCAGAAATCTGCAATCATAACCTATTATTGTCAACCGTTATCTATCCACCACATTCTCATAAACTTCTTTTCTTACTTCCTCTTCTTATATTCCTGTTGTTGAATGGCTTTTGACAATTATATTGGGTGAACGATCTTCTTCTCTATGCCGTGTCCTTTGAAGACATTGGCGGTCTTGGCTCTCCACAATTTCATGTATTTTTGTAACTGTTAATACATTTTGTATCTTCTTTTATCTCTCCTAAACCCTTTTCTGCTGTGTATTTATCCAATCTCGATAGGTACGATAAGCGTTGTACTTCTCTGTCCCTATTGCTTTCACTCTGTCCTGGGAGCATCACATTTTCCACGCCCTCTTTCCTCATTATGTAGTCTATAAATTTCAAATCTCTTTCCGGTGTTAAGTAACAAAGGAAAGAAAAAGAATTACAATTTCTGCACCTGACTGATTTGATACCCCAAATATGCAGCGTATTATAACTATAGTAGCATTGGTTTCGCAAGGTAACCTGACGGAGTCTATCCTTCTTCAGGCTGCATTATTAGTAGTTATGACAATAATAATAATGATAATTATGACAATGATATTATTGATGATTTCATTGAGAATATAATTTTGTTATATTATTTTTAATCAATTCACCCCAAGGAACGCGATAATGCCACTAAGACGCAAGGACTGCTGGGAATGAAAAAGAAGGAAAAGAGATTACAAGGAACCGGAAACCCAATCGTAAACAGGTAACAAGCGAAAAATTCTACTCCTATTAAAAAAGCTGAAGAGCAATGTAAACCGAACGATAGGCGAAATGATCTACTCCTATTGTGGAGTAAAATATAATTAGTAAATAAAACTTCAGAATGCAGGCGGAGGCGTTCGAAGTGTAGTTGAAGTAGATTTTAGAAGGACCTAGTCCTAAACGGGAAAAGGGGATACACATCTACTCTTGTTTAGAAACCAAGGATGAGTGAAACCAGACGGTAGGCGAAACTATCTACTCCTATTGAGGAGAATGACATAATGGGTAAATAAAATTTTAGAGATCAAATCGTATTTCCTTTAATGTTAAATTGCTTTATGCTTCCTTAATTAAATAAAAATTATTTTTTCCATGTTATCTTTTGATTGTTTTATAATAGTCATTACAAAAGCGTGCATTTTTTAATGTCAAAACTGTTATATTCTATTTATTAGCTCCAACACTGAAAATAGAAGAGAGGAAAGCAATATTTTCAGAAGATTATGCTTCTTAATTTTTAAGACTTTGCTTTTCATTATTTTTTATTTATGGAGAAGGTGATGAATGATCCAACATATCAAAAATTGGTTTCAAATCATAGCCAAGAGATTTCTCTCTGAACTATGTCCCTATACCGTGAAGGCAACTGTGGTACATTCCCTCAAGATAGTCAAAGATAGCGTTACGAAAAATTGCATTAATTGCATCACTGCTTTGATGTGTGACTTCCACATAAATGAAAATACATATTTAAATGGTCCATTTTCTCCAAACTGAAGATGATCAGCTGAATGATAAAATTAATTAATTTACACTAATTTGTAACTCAAGAAATTCCGAGGTAAGCACGAACCGTACGAAAGCACGGACTTTAAGACGGTACATAAAACAGGTAAATAAATAACGATGTAACCAAAATTATCCAGAAGGTAACGAGCTGGTAATGCCTTAGTAACATTTTATAATATAATGAGCTGGTATTGCCTTAGTAATATTTTGACATCTGAATAAAATAATCACTATGATAACTGACTGGTTCCATTTAGGACATATTCTTTCATATTAAAATCGATTATAACATTTAAAAATGAAAATTCCACACTTTGTCATTGTGCGTTTTTCGGCCAACGAAGGTGATGCTGCACATATGGTGGACTTTCGAGGGATTTCTCTAATATAAACAACCTTCATAGAAGCAAGCAATTGATTTGACCAACTAGTAGTCCATGATACAATATGTGAAAGTAGCAATTAGCAAAATGAATTCTGGAATTGACTAAAAGGAAAAAAAACAACGTAATATTCCCCCCGGAATGAAAGCACATATTTCTCTGGTAAACAGTTTTTTCTTTATCTCTATCTCCTCTGTATTCAACAGAGATCACACCTTATAAATATCACTTAATCCATCATTTTCCAAACCCAAATTTCAACGGTCACTTTCTGATTTTAAGTAAAATATTCAAAAGATACATTACTGCACCTGACTGATTTTGACGCCCCGCCAATAGGCAATTTACAACTTGTACTGTCTCTTTTGTTGACAGTTTAGGATTCTGCCTTCATACAGTTTATGTTTAGCCCTTTCTTGTAGCCTTCATTTAATTAGTAACGAGAAAATCTCTCTAGATTAAAAAATACTGTAAAATTATCTGAGATTTTTAAATAAAAAACAATTTTCGAAAATGAATCTGATAGTTGTATTTAATCTATATGATAGTTGTAAAACGAATAAGAGAATTGGAAATACGAAAACCACGTGTAACCAGCCTGCATGCTCAAATATAGGATGAATGATTCAATATCATCAATTATAGAATTTGAAAATGAAAATTCAACACTTTATCATTGTGCATGATGTGGATGCTGTGCAATTCTCTAATATAAGCTCTCTTCATAAAACCAAACAATGGATTTAATCAAGTAGTGTTCCATAATAGAATAGGTGAAGGCGGTAATTAATTAACTAATTATTAAAAGAAATCTGAAATTGGTTTAAAAAAACGTAATAATTCCGCCATTATTAGTTTTTTCTATATCTCCTCCGAATTCAAAATAGATTAAAAATGAGAATTATCGTTTATTCTAGTACTTACAAGTTCTCTTAAAGAAATTTCTATTCCTCCAAAGTCATTTAAAGCGGCTTTATTCTTAGAAAGATAAAAAAAACACATTTTAGGAGAGTTTGGTTATGAATTTTCCTGAAAGACCTCAGCGGATACTGGGTGAGGAGACATTGTTCGCTATAGTTAATGTCAAAAATATTAGCATGTATGAAAATTACTTTCGTTTTGCTAATCGTTGTTAAATCAACTCATTAATTCTTAAAGTAACATCCAATGCCGAAATAAAGATTATGTAAGTCTTCTCATATGAAGGTTGGACAAACTCCTCACCGATGAAGAGGAAAACTGAGGAAGCATAAATATATTTCAACAGAAAGCTGCTGGGAATAGTATAGACTAAACTTGTCACTAACGGCTAAGTTTTAAGGAAAATAGGGGGAAAAAGGAACACTTAAATTTATAGTCAAAAACATACAATTGAAATTTCTTACTTTTAAAAAAAATTCGGATTCACCCCAAGCAAAGCGGTAAAGCCACTAAGACACAAGGAGTTACTAGGTGTGAAAGAATTAACAAACAAAAACATTACTAAGGAGCTAGAACAAGCAAGAAGAACTAGATAACTAGATACCTATAACTATATATAACTATTGACATTGCATTTAAATTTTTGAAGATCAAAGTTAACTGGAAAAAAGAGCCAAAAGAGACTTCCACAAGCAAGAAGTGTGAGAAAAGTAAATGTTAGCAGTCACGATTGAGTTTGAAGTGTCATACTTTAAGAAGTGTGCAAATAAGTTCAGTTCGATCATATAAAGGAATGTTAAGTCAGTCAGGCCGGAAGTATGAAAGAAATTATGTAGAGACAATTAGATGCTAATGAGTAGTATAAAAAAAGCAATAAAAAAAAACTTTGTGAAAATGGAAAATTTATCTCACAGATCGAGGACATATTAGTGTATAACAGAATGAAGAAGTTAGAAAGCAAAGAATTATAGAAAAGTAACATGGCTTCAATTTGGCAATATAAAAACAAAAATAACTAAACACGTCATCTGATAGTGAAATATTAGAACGCGAATCTAGGTTTTAAAATCTGCTTGCTGAAGAATCAAGATTTGTTTTTAACTCTTTAACAATACACGCTAGATATATGAAATAATAATAATAATAATAATAATAATAATAATAATAATAATAATAATAATAATAATAATAATAATTTTTGTGGTAGTGAATGATGACAATAATGAAGTGAAAAATCCACATATATCGGCCTGGGCCATAATTCAAGTGTAGATTTGTTTATTGAAGTCCGGCCACTAAGGAACATCTAAGACTCTCTGTCGGATACCGTGGAGCGAGCACAGGAAATCCAGCAAATTAACGTCCGTGCAACGTGATGGACAGCAATCAAAAATTTCCAAATGAATCTTGTATATGCTTTGATTTAGGGCTTTTTTTTCTGTTCTTTTTATCCACGATTCGATAGCGGAAGCATATGCATAACCGTTGCTTCGTATAGAGATGGGCATCAAAGAATTTATTTTTCTCTTTCTCTCTCACCTATATATTCATTTATGGTTTATTTTTGTGCGCATGCTTGGATAGACACTAGTAAAGAATGCGGATCGGTGCTCACACTCAGGAATGATAGGAAGTCAAAAAAATAATACAAAAACGAAAACTATGAGAAAGAAAAGGGATAACAACGTGTAGAATTAAAAACGGGAGAAAAAAGTAGAGGGATATCTAAAGTGAGAGAAGAAGGAAAATAAGGAAAAGTAAGCACAGCTATTGATAATACAAAAACAATACATACACACACACATATATATATATATATATATATATATATATATATATATATATATATATATATATATATATATATGTATATAGGTTAATTGAAAAGAAACTCCCTATTTTATGTATGATGGACTCTCCCGTCTTGTAAAAATCATCGGTGAACGGGAGAGTCTATCATACATAAAATAAGTCTGTATATATATATATGATTGATAGGTAGAAAGAGGAACAAACATATATCGGATAGATAAATGTGAACAGATGTGGATGGAGAAATTATTTCATTTCCTACGATTTATCAACACGGTTGGTCACTTAATGCCAGAAAAAAAAACTTTTAGATTGTAATTTTTTTAGATAAAATTGGGTTAGTAATACAAATCATAATAATAAACCGATAGATGGAAGGAGAAGAGGAGAATTCATACCTTTCCCAAGCGTATTTGCGAGGACGTAAATTTAACGAAAGTGAATGAAACTGGAACTCGGCTTACCAATTAATAATTCGGAGCTATTAAGAAAGATATATATATATATATATATATATATATATATATATATATATATATATATATATATAGAGAGAGAGAGAGAGAGAGAGAGATAGATAGATAGATAGATAGATAATAAGAAATAGACAGATAGATCGTAAGAAAAAGATAGATAGATAGATAGATAGATAGATAATAAGAAATAGACAGATAGATCGTAAGAAAAAGATAGATAGATAGATAGTAAGAAAAATATAGATAGTAAGAAAGAGATAGATAGATACATAGATAGATAGTAAGAAAGAGATAGATAGATAGATAGATAGATAGATAGACAGACAGACAGAGAGACAGAAAGAAAGAACGACATCGATACAAAAAGGGAGATAGTTACAAAAAGAGATAGATAAAAAGAACGTGATAGATAGATAGAAAGAAATAAAGAAAGAAAGGGAGATATATATAAAAAGAGATAGATAAAAAGTACGAGATAAATATAAAGAAAGACGGAAACAATGAAAGAGATTGATCGATTGATAGATAGAAAGAACGACATCGATACAAAAATGGAGATATATGTAAAAAGAGATGGATAAAAAAGAACGAGGTAGATATAAAGAAAGATAGAAACAATGAAAGAGATAGATTGATAGATAGTAAGAAAGAGATAGATAGATAGTAAGAAAGAGATAGATAGATACATAGATAGATAGTAAGAAAGAGATAGATAGATAGATAGATAGACAGACAGACAGAAAGAAAGAACGACATCGATACAAAAAGGGAGATAGTTACAAAAAGATATAGATAAAAAGAACGTGATAGATAGATAGAAAGAAAGAAAGAAAGAAAGGGAGATTGATATAAAAAGAGATAGATAAAAAGTACGAGATAAATATAAAGAAAGACGGAAACAATGAAAGAGATCGATCGATTGATAGATAGAAAGAATGACATCGATACAAAAATGGAGATATATGCAAAAAGAGATCGATAAAAAAGAACGAGGTAGATATAAAGAAAGATCGAAACAATGAAAGAGATAGATAGATAGATAGATAGATAGAAAGAAAAAGACGGAAAGAAAGTTAGATAGCTAGAAAGAGATAGAATCGTAGAAATACATAGCTATAAATAGATAGATTGAAAGAGATAGATAGATAGAAAGAAAGAAAAAAGGGAGAAAGTGATAGAAAGAAAGATAGACAGAAAGAAAGATATGTAGAAACAAAGAAAGATAGTTAGAACGTGATAGAAGCATCGTAATAGATAGGTACCTGGAAACAGATAGATATACAGATATAAACAGACCATCACATTTTATGACTGTGTAAGAAGAAATATATCTTTTCTTCAGATAAAAGCTGTTCGAAAATACTTGCATGTTTACTTATTTCTAAAGTTACACCGTGTAAAAAAAGCGATTGTTGAAAAATATGAACTCTTCTGTTGTTTTCATTATTTTCTGTAGACATTTAATGTATGTACCAGTTGTGTATCGAATTCTGGTACAGAATTTAGTATCGATGGTTCAAATTACTGGCAAATCTCTTCTGTTCATTGTTGCTAAAATATAGGCTCGAGAAAGGAATCAATCCGTTTCTTTACTGTGCATCACCTAAGGGTTAAATAACAGATTTTACAATTTGTCTCAGAGAAGGAAATCTCTGAACTTTAAACCATGGATAAGCTAACCGGATTAAAAAAGAATGCTTGATGATTCATAGATAATAAAAGAAAATTTAATCAAATTTATGATTCCCTACGTCCTGAAGATATATCTCATTTAAAATGTAGTAACAAATGTAGATAATTTAGGATTAGTTCATTTTGACATGACTAAAACTTTGATACAGGATTTGTTTTGTTCTTTCGACATATTAGTTTCCCTAACGTCGCATAGCAATTAATTGTAAATATTATAATCTTTTCAATATGTATTTTCTACAGCTCGCCAGGTTGACATAGACATTATTAAGAAAATTAATGACAAACTGGAAAAAAAAAATTCGCGTGATGCGTTTCATCTTTTAAAACATTATCAGACTGAAGTGATGTTTGCGGACTGAAGCGATGGACATATAGTTTAACCAGTTACATTTAGTTTCAATTTTCTTTTTGTCTATAATTTTATCACTTTTGTTATTCATTATCCCGTATTGTAATAACAGGAGATCTGTCAAGAACATGTGCCAAAGTAGGGCTCTTCTCTGCTAAACAATTTTAAATTCAGGTCCTTTTTCAAGACTGATTCCCGACCATGGCTAGAGGAAGAAACGATAAATTCGTACATTTCATGACCTCCTTCTAGACCGGGTGTCAACCATGGCTAGAGGGAGTAGAATTAGCATTTAAACGCCCTTCTTCTTGACTGAATATCAACCATGTTTGGAAGGAGGCTATATAAATGTTGACCTTTTGCAAGGGTATTTTTCGAAAGTGAATGTCACGAACTCTATCGGAATTCCACCTGAGTTCGCAAATGTTTCTTACCAAGTAGATCGATACATGTTTTAAGGGATGTTTGCCGAGACATGTTCATAACTTAGGATTATTAGCTTATTTCCGTCATAAAATTAAAGTAGTCGATTAACGGTTGACTAGATTTAAAGATGAAGCTGTTACTGATTATTGCTCTTATAACATATCAGTTAACTCAGGAAATGAACATTTTGAGTTTGAGATCTTACCAACATTTATTATTGGTGAACAGAATTTTAAAAATATAAGATAATCTTATGACACACCGTTGAAGGTAGGCTTCATTTGTATTCTTTTTGTGTCAACAGTGTGCAGCCACTGCAAACTTTGCAGACTTTCAGTAGTTTTCCTACACATCCTGCACAAGGGTAAATCAATAGCATATTTAATAAAATATGTTCTTAAAGCCGGGATGCAGGCTGCACAGATCATACATTTAGTTTTATTATTCAAGAACCCGTTCCAGAGCTATGTTCCTTATTTCGTGTTGTAGTGTAGCTAGAACCGCTTCAGCACTCCACCAGATGACATGGCACATAGATTTAAATTGTCTACGATTAAGGACTTCAGCAGTTGATTAATAAGTTGACACTAAGCCGATTTAAATTCGGAATGATCTTACTTCGTTTGGATATACGACATTTGACCCTCCTCTATTCCTTGTAAGTTGTCTTGTTAATTGTTTTGTAACTTATTGTTCCGTGTTTTTGTATGTGTTGTGGTAGGATCCACCTAATCTGCATAGGTGACTACCAACTATATAAATAGTGGTTGGTACCGGAAGACGAGGAGTGGAATCACGAGATCCAACTAGAGACTCTGATCGACTGCGACTAGTCAACACATTCTCCAGGAACGTCTTCCCAGAAATATACAGAAATACTATATGTACTTATTGTGTACACTTTCTTGTTATAATACATTCTTGTTCTAAGTACATTTTGTGTTGCATTATTATTCCATGCAATAGGCGAGATTCAACATTGAGTCAAGACTCAACAATGGCGACGAAGTAGAACGAACCATACGTCAAGTTTCAACAATGGCGACGAAGTAGAACGAACCATACGTCAAGTTTCAACAATGTCCACAAAGTAGAACGAACCATACGCCAAGTTTCAACAATGGCAAAGAAGTAGAACGAACCATACGGAAAGAAGAAAGAATTAATAGTGAGAGTTTTCAACAATTGGGACAAGTCATTGAAGAACCCAGGCTGGAAAAAAAAAACTATTAATTCAAAGTCCAACGTTAACGTAACGACGAAGGATTCTGAACTTCTGGATATGTAAAACTCGTTAAAAGACGACTAAGCATAAAGGAACGTTCACTCAGAAAAATTGGAAGGTGTCGTAAACGAATAACGGTAATTTTAAATTAAAAAATTATCTACAACGAGACACCCTCTAAAAGGAAATTGGCCGACTACAAAAACATGCATGGATTTAAAAGGAGCACAAATACACCGTGTCGACTTTGAAAGGTAACAAACTTTAAAAAATTATTTTTTTAAAATTATTTGTTCAACAATATAGTGACGAATTACCTCTGATAAGAAAATCAGACGTTGTCATTGAAATACGCGAACAGAAGTCGAAAACGAAAAAAAAAGTCCGACGCTCTCTGTTCACGAAAAAAAAAAAATACCAAAGTTGATTAGCACGGGCGTGAATGTAAAAGCAAGACATAAAATATAAAAGTCGTACGTTGTTTCGATTTTTTGGTCAGCTTATATGATATTCGTGGATACACAAATTAAAAGTATATTCCTTGTTGCATGAACACTATCAGCTAAAAATGGAGGAACTATCCAAAGTCATATCTGATCTATTAAAATCCCAGCAGTTGAGTCAACAACGTCAGCAAGAACAACAGATAGCACAGCAAGAACAACTGATAGCGATGCAAAAATATCAAGAACGTCAAGATGAAAGACAACAAAAATATCAAGAAAAACAAGATGAAAGATTTTAGAAATTCAAAAGTTAACACTGGAGAAATTAAACAACTATCAGGCAAATGAGGGAAATTCTTCATACTATAATAACACCATATTTAATTCGCTGGAAACTTTCAACTATGTGCCAGACGAAGAAAAAACGTTTGAAGCTTACTTTAAACGATATGAAGATATTTTCTACACAGACTGTGAAAACTGGTCGAATTCAAGAAAAGTCAGTCTATTACTAAGAAAGCTAGGTACAGCAGAACATAGCAAATTTGTAGATTTTATTCTACCGAGAAAAACAACTGAATTGGAATTCTCGGAAACAGTGAAATTGCTAAAAGAGCTGTTTGGAGCAAATATGTCGCTTTGGCATAAGCGATGGTTATGCATGAATGTCTCTAAATCCGACGATCAGGATTACTTAACATATGCATCTATAGTGAATAGACATTGTGACGAATTTCAGATTGGCAGAGATTACGGTTGAAGAATTCAAGTGCTTAATTTTTGCTCAAGGACTGGTATCCAGTAAGAGTGCCGAAATAAGACGTAGAGTTTTGTCTAAACTCGAATCTGAACAAGGCCTTACCCTGCAAAAGTTAGCAGAGGAGTGTCAACGGGCCGTAAAGTTAAAGAAAGAGTCGCAAAAAATCGAAGAAGCTGGTATTGCTTATATTAAAAAAAATAAAAAAGCAGTCAAAGTACCCATTAGAGAAAAATTGGAGAAAAAATTCAGCGTATTTTAATAATAGACAAGAAAATAAAAAGAACGAAAATAAAAAGGTCCCACCATATAATTGCAGTCGTTGTAACAAAAGACATTGGGAGATAAATTGCCCATATAGAAATAAGAAATGTTTCGTGTGCCAAAAGAATGGTCACAAAGGATCGTGTTGTAAAACGAAAAAATTCAAGAGCCGAATTAGACAAACAAATTCGAATATCAAATCAGATAGAGATTTGAGGAAATATGTGACGACTGAAATATTCAAAAAGAATATCAAATTTCAACTCGATTCGGGGTCAGATTTAAAAATAATGAACGATAAAACATGGAAAATTTTAAAAAGGCCTACAATAATGAAGTCAACGAAACTCGCTCGAATGGTAACTGGAAACCAAATTAACTTCGAAGGCGAGGTTGTACTTCCAATGAAATTGAATGGGATCGTTAAAAAAATGAAAGTTTTCATTCTGAGAAATGGAGAAAACTTGTTGGGTACAGATTTTATTGAAACATTCGAATTGTGGGATAAACCGTTAAACTCATTCTGCAGAAAAGTAGAAAGTAATACGCAATCAAGACAGGACATTAAAGATGAATTAAAGAAAAAGTTTCCGGAAACCTTTACACCTGGTCTTGTAAGATGTAACAAATTTGAAGCTAAATTTGAATTAAAAGAAAATACTATGCCTATATTTAAAAAGAAACGTAACGTGCCTTTCGCAAGTGTAGAGAAAGTTAACGAAGAACTTGATAGGTTGGAAAAAATGGGAATTATTTCAAAAGTAGAATCTAATTCATGGGCTGCGCCGATTGTGTGCATAAAAAAGAAATCAAACCAAATCAGAGTCTGCGTTGATTTTTCGACAGGGTTGAACTCTGTAATTAAGGACTACCATTACCCGTTACCGAGTCCTGAGGAGATTTTTAACAAGCTAAATGGCGGAGTGATTTTTTCGAAAATCGACTCATCAGATGCCTATCTCCAAATTCCCGTCGAAGAAGAATGTTCGAAGTTACTAGGGATAAACACGCATAGGGGTTTATTCAAGTACAACAGGCTTCCTTTTGGTGTTAAAGTGGCACCAGCCATTTTTCAACAAGCCATGGACGTCATGTTGAATGACTTAGACTTTGCGTGTGCCTACTTAGATGATATTATAGTAAGGAGTGCAAATGTCGACGAACATCGAGAGCACCTCAATCAAGTAATTAAAAAGATTCAGGACTTTGGATTTAAAGTCAAAGAATCAAAGTGTGAATTTGGTTTGGAGGAAATTAAATATTTAGGTCACATAATCAACAAAAATGCCAGATTTCCAGATCCGGAAAGGTCCATTGCGATTAGAAACATGCCGACGCCCACTAACGTGGCGACACTACAGAGTTTTCTGGGGCTCGCGAACTATTATCAAGCATTAATTAAGGAATGTACAATCTAAGAGCTCCGTTGAATGAACTACTGAAAAAAGACAAGGCATAGTGGACAAGAGAATCGGTGACCTGATTTAGATAATAAAAGGGCCGAAGAATACTCATAAAAGGCACCAGAACCAACTCAAAAAATGCTACGTGCTAGAGCATGAAGAGAGTATACCGGATGAGGAGGAAGATCCCATTGATGTAATGTATGATACTTTTCAAGTAGAACCTCCGCAGAGTGCTCATGAACCGAGAAGATCCGGTAGGAAACGAAAGTTCACGGACCCATTAGACGTGAATCCAAAACGAAAAAGATATTGAAAAAATAAAAAAAACAGATATACATATGAACTATGCAAAGGGGATCTACAAAGAAATAACCATGATCATCATCCCATATAGAAGCCAGTTTGAAATCCAAAAGGATTCCAAGGCTTGGGAGGGGGTGTTGTGGTAGGATCCACCTAATCTGCATAGGTGACTACCAACTATATAAATAGTGGTTGGTACCGGAAGACGAGGAGTGGAATCACGAGATCCAACTAGAGACTCTGATCGACTTCGACTAGTCAACACATTCTCCAGGAACGTCTTCCCAGAAATATACAGAAATACTATATGTACTTATTGTGTACACTTTCTTGTTATAATACATTCTTGTTCTAAGTACATTTTGTGTTGCATTATTATTCCATGCAATAGGCGAGATTCAACATTGAGTCAAGACTCAACAGTATGTATCCGTTAGCACCGGATACTGGTGCTGAATACATATATTAAGCACTCATTCATCTCTGTGTATCATTCACCTCGACGATACAACATTTCATATCTGCCAACTCTTGGGTTTCTTTGCAAAGACTTCTTGCAGGGTTACTTTTCCCTTTCATGCATTGACTTTCTCAACATACATTGTCTTCCTACAACCTGTCAACATTGTCTTGACTATGATCTTTTCATTCGGCGCACCTATTAGCGCCTGCCCCTGTCTATTCTGTACTCAGACATTCTGAGGATAAACACTCTTCTCTTCCTGTCAAACCACTTTCAACTTCTCTTCGAGATAGGCAAACCCGAGCCACGTTACTCTGACCACGTGTTCATAGTCATCATCTCCCTTCTCAGTTCGTTAGATCGTCTGTGGTCCATTCAACAATACCTGTACTATACAGCACAACCACAACTACCCAAGTATTGATGTCTTGAACCAAATTTCTACTATTCAGCTTGGATCTACAACTTTTATTTACACGCGGAACATTCTCTTTTAATGACTGTGATTTCCTGTCATCTTTAAGTTGTTAATCTGTGGTTATTTATAACAACTTCTTTCTACCGCTTTATAAATGTTTTTAAGCAATTCACACAAGCAAGGCGATAATGCCACTAAGACGCAAGGGGCTACTGGAAGTGAAAGAGAAAGAGATATCTTTAGAAGGAACCGGAAACCCAATTCTGAACGAGGAAAAAGGGATAAACATATACACCTGCTCAAAAACCGGACGATAGTCGAACCTATTTACTCATATTCTTCTTCTTCTTTTTCTTCTTCTTCTCATTCTTCTTCTTCTTCTTCTTCTTCTTATTATTATTATTATTATTATTATTATTATTATTATTATTATTATTATTATTATTTTATATCCTTTGATTTCTGGTGTGTACACATTTCTTTCCGGGTTTCGCCGAGAGGTTAGAAATGGCATCATGACATTTTCCACAGATCAATTAATAAAGACAAAAAAACAAAAACAAAAACACACACACACATATTATACATAGCTGAAGCCCTTCGTAAGATATGGGCTGTACTCGTGAGAACAAGTTTTTATATTTCTTTAAGGCATGGGCTTCCAAGAATCTCTTCAATGAGTCTGCTGGAATCTTTTCCAACCAATGCGAGTGCTTCAACTACAACAGGGATTGTTGATGTTCCCATGTGCCGCATGTTTGAGGTTTCGATTTCAAGGTCCTTGTATTTTGTTTGGGCAGTTAGCTTTGATTGTTTTGTCTGTGTGTATTGTGTTGTCCCATAAAATTTGTAACATGTCCTATCTCCGTAACGGGTCTGGGTCGTGTTCATACCAATTTCTTTCAGTTTCCTTTCCGTAGACGTTGCAGATTTTCCACTGTAGATATTGGCCCACTTATTATTATTATTATTATAATTTAAAAAAAATGATTAACGCAGCTCATTCAATATTTTTCAACACTTAAGAGAAGAGGGCAAGTTAAAAATTAAAAAAAAACCCACTGTGTTTAAGAGTGTTAAGCAATATTTCGAAAGTATGTCTGTCTTCTTCAAGAACTTGAACACCTTGCCGATTTTGAATAGGTCTAGATAAATCACAGATGTGAGAATTATAGGTTACGCGTGTATAGATGCATTGTAAATCCCATCTGAATAGCAGCAAATTAGTTTTACACATCAATACTTGGGCAGTTGCATTTGTGCTAATATTTCGAAAGCATTTCTGTCTCAAGCTCACATCTGATCTCAAGTGGAACTCGTACATACGATCAATTGATGCAGATAAACTGGTCGGCTCCGTGTATCGCTCCAGTTAGTAACTGATTCTCCTGTTATGCGCTAAATTTACAAGGCCGAAAATAGAGTACTGTTGTCATATTTGGTCTGGAGCTCGCCAGACCTCAATCTCCAGCCTTGATAGAGTCTAAATTCGTCTCCGAACCCTTGTATATGACGAGTAATTCTCCACCCTGCAACATCTTTCTCACAGTCGGGGTGTGGCAAGTCTGTTGTACGGAAATTGCTCGGACGAACTACATTCCATGGTTGCGTCGGTTCAATCCTACACGGCAAGGACGACATAACACCTACATAGAAAACCACCAAACCAGTATTCCGTCTATCCCATCATGTTCATATCTATCTACTCGCATTCTGTTCATATCTATCTATCTATCTATCTATCTATCTATCTATCTCATTCTGTTCCATATCTATCTCATTATTTTATAAGTATCTATATCAATCTTTTTATATCTATCATTCTGTTCTCTCAGTTTATCACATTCTGTGCATATCTCTCTTATTCAGTCTGTTTATAAATATCTCTTTCAGTATCTATCTATCTGCGTGTTCATATCTATATATCTATCTACCTCATTATTTTTATATATATATCATTCTGTATATATCTATCTCATTCTCTTTATACCTATCTCATTCAGTTCATATCTATCTATCTATCTATTTATCTATCGCATTATGTTCATACCTATCAATGTATCTATCTCATTCGCCTATCTATCTATCTATCTATCTATCTATCTATCTATCTATCTATCTATCTATCAGTCTGTTCATAAGTATGTCTGCATCTATCTATCTATCTTTCTTCCATATTATTTTTTATATCTATCTATATCATTCTGTTTATATCAATCTCATTCTTTTATATCTGATTGTGTCCATATATATCTCATTCCTTTCATATCTATCTATCTATCTATCTATCTATCTATCTGTCGGTCAGTCTTTTCATATCTATGCATGTATCTATTTATCTATCTAACCTAGTATAGTGCGAATTTTTATAATCAATTTCACACTATACAGATATAATTCTTTTTGAAGAGGTTAAAATAAGTCATTTACGTTGACCTGTTCTACTATACATCGGCAATTCTTTTCTGCAGATTTTAAAATTCATCAAAATATTATGATGGAAGTCACCTTTTACTCAAATATACCCGGTATCTATCTATCTATATATATACAGTTGCGGCCAAAATGTTCAGAACGGCATTGTTTTCGTCAGAAAAGCAGGTATAAGTTTTTAGCAAAGTTGTTTTATATTCTATAATTTTCACAGACAATAATTACGATATTATTTGTTATTGTCTGAGATTTTGATGTAATTGGAGAGGATAATACAAAAGTTATGGATGATTTAGTGATTTACTGCAAAACCCATGGCGGCCAAAATGTTCAGAACGGTTGCTTTTACTCCGTGTTTTAGTATATTTAACCGGCGAACTCTAATTTTTTTAATTTGTTTACGTGACGGTTCGTTTACTAAACATTAGTAAGAATATCTGCAGTGTACTTTGTTAATATAATGCCACTTATTCCGTTACCAATTCGTCAGCAGATTATTAAGCTTCGAAAGAAGGATAATTTAAGTATTGGGTCTATTGCAAAGATTTTTAACATTTCAAAAAGTGTTGTTCACGGTATTCTTAAGGTCTACGATGATTGTGGTTCATGTGAAGTAAGAAAGTCTACAGGTAAGCCAAGAATAACGACCAAGAGAGAAGATATTGCTATGCTAAAGTTGGTTAAAAAGGGCAGATTTAAAACTGCTGCTGCTGTTTCCCGTGAAATGAGCATTGTACTGAAGAAAACTTTATCTCGAAAAACTGTCTCGTCGTTTAATTTAACATGACCTACAAGCAAGAGCACCTGCAGTGAAGACACTGATCAGTTCCAAGAATAAAAAGTGTCGTCCTACCTTTGCAACCGAATATGTATTGTGGTCTCAAGAAAAATGGCAAACGGTGCCTTTCAGTGATGAATCTAAGTTTATGTTATTTGACTCAGATGGGAAAAGGTACGTTCGTCGGAAAGTAGGTGAACAATTGTCGCCTAAATGCCTTAAGACTAGTGTTAAATTAGGTGGAGGAAGTGTCATGGTTTGGGAGATGATATCTGGAGATGGTGTGGGCCCTTTGGTGCGATTACATGGAAAGGTAAATGAAGGAGTTTATAAACAACTTGTAAAAGATCATGTCTTGCCTGTGCTGAGAAATTCAACTAAGCGACAACCCATATTCATGCAGGACAATGCCCCATGTCACAAGGCTAAGGTGGTCATGAACTTCCTCAAGGCTGAAAAGGTTATTGTTATGGATTGGCCTGCTCAAAACCCAAACCTCAATCCTATTGAAAATGTGTGGAATATTCTAGGAGAACGTTCGAAAGCCAGAAATCCTAAAACAACCGAGCAATTATGGAATGCCCTTCAGGAAGAATGGAATCAGATCACCCAGCAAGAAATTGAAAATTTAATTTTCTCATGCAGTCGAAGATGTCAAAGTGTGATTGAAACTAAAGGGATTCACACTAAATATTAAATAATTCCAGTATTCTCTGTCATTTTTTATTATTTTGTTATTTTTTCAACCATTCTGATCATTTTGGCCGCCATGGATTTTGCAGTAAATCACTATATCATCCATAACTTTTGTATTATTCCCTCAAATTACACCAAAATAATACAACACCAAATAATATCGTATTTATTATCTGTGAAAATTATAGAATATAAAACAACTTTGATAAAAACTTATACCTGCTTATATATGTTTGTTTCGCGATTGACTAAAATTACGATTAGCATAGCAGGCGTTTTATCGTCACTAGCAGGATATATGATATAATCAAAAGAAAGTATTTTATCCCTCATTTATATCTGCCTGGTGAATTGCCGCTTTCTTACTGATAGAGACTAATTAGGACATAAAATCACTTAATTTACGCAACATATATTTAACTTTGTAATAATCGTCTGCTTTATTAATGCCATTAAACCAACGCTTCTCCAAAGATAAAACAGCTCAAACATTATACAGAAAGATCACAGATGAAATATTTAAACAATCATTGTCAAACAATAGACATTTTGTTCGTACAGGTTGTATTAAACTATTACAAACTTTGTGGGCGGTTTTCTCACACCAAAACAAGAACAAACGTCCATTTCATTATCTAACGATGTCTCAACATGAAGAACTTAATGACGTTTTAAAAGCACGACGCAGAACGAAACTGACAAATATAATGCAGTGAAGACAATCTTCATATGGATTCTCGTTGGGAATATACTACAAATAGGAAATTATTAGCAATGAAAACCAATGATTTGTCTTGACAAAATTAAATTTTTAACGTTGATATTTCCAGATAGCATTAACGTTAGCTAACAAAATTTCACACGCTCGCAATCTTTTTTTCAGGCGTTTTTCATAATTCACTCTATTTCATTCTCTGGCTTTTCTTTCTCTTTCTTCTCCACACGCTCTCCATATAAACGCATTAAAATAGAACGAAAACAAAATACATTTGAAATATAATCAATTTAAATATTGTAAAAATCTTTTATCAATCTAAGGGTGTTCCATTAAGACGGATTATTTATGAGGGTGTTTATTTAAGACGGATTATTTATAAGGGTGTTTCATTAAGACGGATCAAAGTCAGCAGTAAATAAATTAATATCATTGTTGAAAATGTATTTATTTCTCTATTGGATCATGTTATTTAAGTCATGGCAATTATTTGTAAAAATAATATCGCTTAAATTTAATTCACATTTAAGATCGGTCCAAGTTATTGGAACACCATCTATCTATCTATCTATCTATCTATCTATCTATCTATCTATCTATATTTCTGAAGTTATTAAGCAAATCATATAAACTTCAATAATTCAAATTTGGTTTGTAAATATTGCCAAATTTTAAGCTATCAATTTAGATGTCAAAACAAAGCCTGAGTTAAAATTTTACGTAGTATCAATAAGTTTTATTGAAGTTATTTGATGTATTCTAAAACAATGTCGTCTAAAATATTAAACGAATGCAAATAAACACATTTTACTTTAATAAAAAGGTAATAAAATCATAAAAGATTGATCAACAATTATAATAGAACAACTAACAAACGCATAAGATAAGTCTGTGAATCCTTTACATTTTAATATATTGACCCTTCTTCTCAACATGACTTAGTCATTTATTATGCATTGATTTTGTTTTTTTTATTCAGAAGTTTCCATTTTCGACATGGTAGTTTTAGAAGACCTATTGGAAACAACTAAAACTACCATGCTGTTATATTGTTTGTCACCTTCATATAATTTCATCTTCACAATTGATCATAGATTTTCGATCGGATTCAGATCGGGGCTTGATGGTGGTATTTCAATTATCTTCCTTTATGTAAATCTTTTATGCTCAAATCACGGACAAGCTTATATACACGAGAACGAGCATTATCGTACATAGATACACACTTCACTTTGAACGAGACTGGTATTTGTATCATGCAATGGATGTCTTGTTCATAAAATTGCAATAGG